>OX451735.1:947322480-947922480 GCA_948472305.1 Vicia faba
ATTCTCAAAATTTATGGAGAATTTGGAGAAACTTTCTGAAGCAAAATTGGTTCTCACATTTGGGGCTTCAATTTGATGTTGGACATTTTTAAAATAATGAATATTTCACATAGAAAAGTATTGATGAATGCGTGCCCACAACATGTTTGATGAAATGACTGCCTAGCACGCGTGACTTGCCTTGTGTTGGGCAAAAATTCAGTTTTTAACTCAAAATCCTAATCACCATATCTTTCTCTACACTTAACCATTTGATAGGATTCTTATATGAAAAATGAAGAGAAAACTTCAATTTACAACTTTCATGTTTCCAACTTTTTGATTTGAGTCAAAATGGTCATACAAAAATGGACATGAAGAAGTCAATTGTTTGCATTTTTAACCAAAATTTCACTAAGTGTCAAAATGTTCCAAGCTTCATAACTTTTTTTCCTTTCATTTTTTGGACTTGTGGCCACTCCTACAAAGTTGGAGAAGTTTTCATCCTCTTTCTAGGCATATAAAGTTTTCACATTTTCAATAAAAATTGAGAAAGTTATATCCAGTCAAAATTAAGCCCTATGGATACTTAGAAAAATTTCAAAATTTCAAATAACTTCCTTGACAAGTTATCTCCAATTCACACTTCCTATTGATATTTTTGCACTATTGACCATGAAATATGAGAATAGGGATATTGAATTAATGGTTGACCGAAAGTCCGCTTGGTCAACAACTGATTTTGACTGTCTTCTGACAAAATGACCATTTTACCCCTTTTCATCAATTGAACCCCTTCAATCCAAAGTTGATGATCAAACTTACAATGATAAATACTCATGACTATGTAGAGAAGTATGGGATCAAGAATTTCCCAAAAATCCAGATATCTCCTGATTAAACTCCAAACCCTAGTTTTGATCATCTGTGTTAGGAGATGGTGAGATGGCTGCAATTGTGCCATGACCTACAAGATGATATTCCAAGGGACAAAATATACACACTTTGAGGTTAGTTTGAAGCATACAAATACAAGATATACAAATAAAATTGCTTCAAGGTGCTTGGTGATTCCATAGACAAACCCTAAGACATGATGCAATAGAAGATAAACCCCAAACCCTAATTTGTGTTCTGATTGCATTGTGATGGTATGAGATGATAGAGGAATCTTAGGGGCATAAATTGGGGTACAACAGCTGCCCTTATTTAAGTTTCTTCTATCTGGAGATACAGAGGTTAAAAATATTTATGTCGACGTGATCGAAGATACTTAAATATAAAACAAACCCTATTTTTGGCCCTAAGATGCCATGCAATGCTTATAAGTATGAATGCATATGAATAACTTCAAAGGGACGCAAAACAACACTGGGGATGTAGCAAAGGAAATCAGGATCCAAAGAGAAAACCGACCGGGAAAATAAATCACTTGTGAATCAAAACCTGACTCTATTGGTGTAACACCCAAAGAAAAGATAAGGTAGTATCAACTCAGCTAAAGAGGAAATAGTACGGGATAAAAGTGACTGACAACTAACTGTGAACTAACAACTCAATAGTTAAAGGTATAAAATCGAAAAGATACTGACTCATAGATGATGGTAAAAGATCAAAGGATACACCTACTTTCACTGAAGGAGAAACTACCAACATTCACGGAAGGTAGAAAGAAAAAAGAATAACAACACCGACGTTTACTGACAATGAACTAACAACTTTCACTGAAGGTAGAAAAAAGATAACACCCACATTCACTGAAGGTGAACTACCAACTTCCACTGAAGGTAGTAAGAGAATATCATCGACGTTCACTGACGGTGAACTACCAACTTTCACTGAAGGTAGAGAGAAAATAAATATAGCACCGACGTTCACTAATGGTGAACTACCAACATTCAATGAAGGTAGCAAAAAGATAACACCCACGTTCACTGAAGGGGGACTACCAACTTTCAGTGAAGGTAGTAAAAGAAAATAAATATAGCACAGACGTTCACTGACGGTGAACTACCAACGTTCACTGACGGTGAACTACCAACGTTCACTGAAGGTGACAAAAAGATAACACCCACGTTCACTAAAGGTGAACTACCAACTTTCACTAAAGGTAGTAAGAGAATATCACCGACGTTCAATGAAGATGAACTACCAACTTTCACTGAAGGTAGAGAGAAAATAAATATAGCACCGACATTCACTAACGATGAACTACCAACGTTCACTGAAAGTAGTAAAAAGATAACACCCACGTTCACTGAAGGTGAACTACCAACATTCACTGAAGGTTGAGAGAAAAGAAATATAGCACCAATGTTCACTGACGGTGAACTACCAACATTCACTGAAGGTAATAAAAAGATAACACCCACGTTCACTGAAGGTGAACTACCAACTTTCACTGAAGGTAGTAAGAGAATATCATCGATGTTCACTGACGATGAACTACCAACTTTCACTGAAGGTAGAGAGAAAATAAATATAGCACCAACATTCACTGATGGTGAACTACCAACGTTCACTAAAGGTAGAAAAAAGATAACACCCACGTTCACTAAAGGTGAACTACCAACATTCACTGAAGGTAGTAAGAGAATATCATCGACGTTCATTGATGATGAACTACCAACTTTCACTGAAGGTAGAAAGAAAAGAAATATAGCACCGGCGTTAAATGACGGTGAACTACCAACATTCATTGAAGGTAGCAAAAAGATATATTGACAATAACAAGTTTCCCAAAATCATGGTGTTTCACCTAGAATGGGTCTCAACTTCTTCTTTAACCAAGGCATTCCGCTTGGAAAGGGTAGTATATAAGCTATCTCAAATAAAGAGACTACCACTTGTAAATATTTCCTAATGAATTATCTCTGTGATATTGAAAGACTTGCCATCCACTGGAGTGATTTGACCATGAAATGCAAACTATCCATTCATAGAGAAGATAACAAAAAAAAATAAGGTCGACTTTTACGGAGAAGTATAGGTTGCTCAAATAAAGAGACTTGCTACTTGCTGCTATGAAGGATTGTAAAATTGACTTCCTGGGGAAAGCAATATGGCTTCCTGGGGAAAGAAATATGAATTCATGGGGAATGAATCATGGCTTCTTGGGGAATGAAATACAACTTCCTAGGGAAATGCCAACATATTCCTACTGAGGAGATAAAAGTCTTCTTGTGCCAAAATAAATGCACATTCTAAAACCAATGCTCGAAGATTGCAGAAATCCAAAGTAATAATGTTGCTGAGGATCATAGATTCAAACCAGAAATAAACTGGAGTAAAACAATCAACCAAAATACATCCTTTGAGAAATAAACTCAAGAGAGAAATCTGAATCATCTAGACAAAGAGATGTATAGGAAAAAACTTCTACGAGGGATAACTCAGTGGGGAAATTAAAAGAATATACACGTTATGCTTAAGGTTGGTACTCCATTGGAGAGAGAACAACATAAATCTGCAAAACAGGGTAATATGCTAACAAAGAAATTAATGAATGCGAATGAGTAATGATTTGCTAAATTCAACTATGTATGATGTATGTATGAATGTATGAGTGTTATTATGTATATGCTAACAAAGCATACATATAACACTGGGGATAAGCAGACAAAACCAACTCGGGTACAATCAACACTCGGCTAAATCACATCCAAGATGAAAATTCCATAAGAAAATAAGCACCAGCTGAGGAGACAGATTCCTATTTCACATCTTAACTTCACTAGGAAGGAACATAATTCAGAAGTAATCAAATCATAGCAAAAAATTAGTACAGACACATGGATATAACATCCTCCCCCATGCTTCACCGAGGAATAACACACAAAACACATGTTTCACGGTCAGTATTTCTACTGGGGATTGCAATACTGATTTCAAATAAGGCAGATGAAAACCATGTCGTCAAAACATCAACTGGTGATTTTTTGCTGACTTCATTGGGGAAATATCATATAGACTTCACTAGGAGAGATGGTGCCTCATCATCGAGATATCAATTGGAGACCTCGTGCTGACTTCATTGGGGAGGACAACAACACATCGTTGAGGGGAAACCAAAATACGTTCTTCAATATTGAGCATGAGTATTGCACCAACCTCTCTGGGGAAGAAGTATGAAACCTCATGGGGATAACAACTTGGGGAGTTAACAAGTCAAACATTACAGCAAGAAACCAATCTTATGGAGATTTTAAATCAAACGCAACACTTGGCGGGTGAAAACCCAAAAAATTGACAAATGCCTCAACACTTCTTAAATAAAACATTGCCCTTGCCTGATTATCGGGCAAATGAAACAAAATGCAAGTGCTTCCGAAAGGGAGATACTTCGCAAATGAGTCCAACTTGGCATGCATGTGGAGAAAAAACTTATATCAAATAAGTGAAGCCTTCACTGAGGAATCTTAGATTGAGTCTTCATATCATGCAAACTTATTCCAATAAAATATGCCATGGGATAGCCTTCATGGGGAATCCTAAAGTCAACATTATAGAAAGAGGTCAAACTCATGGGGATTTTAAATCAAACCCAACACTTGGCGAGTGAAAACCCAAAAGTTGATAATCATTTCAACACTTCTCAGAAAAGATATTGCCCTGGTCTAGTTACTTGGGAAATAAATACCAACAATAATGCCCACACTACAAAAAGAGCAACATTTTGCAAATAGTTCCATCTCAGCACACAAAGGGAGAAGGAAATTTCGTCATATGAGGGAAGACTTCGCTAGGGAATCTGGGACAGAGGCCTCAGACCATGCAAACCCAAAATAAAAAAAAAGAACCAAGACTTGACTGGGGACAATGGGATCACAAACCTAATACCACACCTTACGCCAATTGATATCATCTTCAATATACAAAAATTATGCGCATACCAGCGAACACAACCTGAGGAAACCTTCATGGGGGGAAACAAAACTTCCCAAAATTACTGGAGTTCATCCATTCCTGGGATCACCACTTTTGTTTTCCTCTTGAATCACAAAATATAAAGTAAAAGTAAGTTGTAAATTCTTTTAGAAAAACAATTTCGTTATTTAATCTTTTTGCTTTGAAAATTTTTATCAATAATAAATGAAGTCTTTGTAAGCTGAATAAAATAAGAATTACAAATAATTGGGTAAAAGCTCAAATTTTATTGATAGAATGGTAGTCTACGAATGGCGAGACTCCACAGATGATTACAAAGATTGGAAAATGGTAATATATAATGGAAAAGATACATTGAGATATAATGACCACTATTCCCTCTAACAACTTTGAAATTATGAGCAACAACTTCCATTAAAGTATGGTGAGGATCCAAGAAGATTGTTGCTTCGATGATCAAGTCTTGTCTGATGTAGTTACTTGCCAAGAAAGTCCCTAACTTTTGCCTAAGCTGCCCTTGCGGGTTTTCAACTTAGCGGGAAATTTTATTCTTTTTATGTCTCTAATTTTTGCCTAGACCTCCCTTTCGGGTTTTCGGCCTACCGAGACGCTCCTTTTTAACTAAGCCGCCCTTTCAGGTTTTCAACTTAGCGAGTTGTTTTTTTTATTTCTTTAGGCAAAGTATTTCTTGACTGCATCAGCATTCATGGGACGTCGGAACTCCTCGCCATCCATAGTTTCAAGAATTAATGCACCGCCATAGAAGGATTTCTTGACAACATATGGGCCTTCAAAATTGGGAGTCCACTTGCCCCTAGAATCAGCGTTAAAAGACATGATCTTCCTGAGCACGAGGATGCCTTCTCTGAATTCACGAGGTTTGACCTTCTTATAAAAAGCTTTCTTCATTCTCTTCTGATGTAACTTCCCATGACACAAAGCCGTCATTCTCTTCTCTTCGATCAAATTCAATTGGTCAAACCTGTTCTGGACCCATTCAGCCTCGGAAAACTTAGTTTCCATTATCACACGCAAAGAGGGAATCTCAACCTCGATTTGGAGCACCGCTTCCATTCCATACACAAGGGAGAACAAGGTTGCTCCTGTTGAAGTGTGGGCATATGTCCGATATCCATTTAAAGCAAAAGGGAGCATTTCATGCCAATCTTTATAAGTAATAACCATCTTCTGGATGATCTTCTTGATATTCTTATTAGCAGCTTCAACAGCCCCATTCATCTTTGGTCTGTACGAAGATGAGTTGTGATGGACAATCTTGAATTCTTCACAAAGTTATGTCATCATCTTGTTGTTTAGATTTGAGCCATTATCGGTGACAATTCTGCTCGGTACACCTTACCGATATATAAGATTATTCATAATGAATCGCACTACCACCTGCTTAGTAACATTAGCATATGAAGCAGCTTCCACCCATTTGGTGAAGTAATCAATTGCTACCAAGATAAAACGGTGTCCATTCGAAGCTTTGGGTTCTATCATTCCAATCATGTCAATACCCCACATAGAGAAAGGCCACAGGGAAGAAATAACATTGAGAATTGTCGGAGGCGCATGAATCTTGTCCGCATAAATATGGCATTTATGGCACTTCTTTGCAAATCTGTAACAATTAGATTCCATTGTCAACCAATCGTAATTTTCCCTTAGCATCGTTTTAGCCATCAAATGTCCATTGGCATGAGTGCCAAATGAACCTTCATGAATCTCATGCATCAACATGTCTGCTTCGTGTCTATCCACGCATCTGAGCAAGACCATGTCATAATTTCTCTTGTACAACACATTTTCACTGAGGAAGAAGCTGCCAGCCAATCTTCTCAATGTCTTTCTATCTTTATTCGATGCACCAATTGGGTATTCCTGAGTCTGGAGAAAATTCTTGATATCATAATACAAAGGTTTCTCATCTGCTACCTCTTTTTTTATAAACACATGAGCGGGCCTATCCAGTCGTCGAACTATAATTCGAGGTATATCATTCCAAGTATTCACTTAATACATAGAAGCCAGAGTTGCCAGAGCATCCGCCATTTGATTTTCGTATCTGGGGATGTGGTGGAATTCTACTTTATTAAAGAAAGGTAACAATCTTCAAGCATTATCTTTGTAAGGGATCAAGACGGGGTGACGAGTATCCCACTCTCCTTTAATCTGATTTATTACTAAAGCTGAATCGCCATACACATCTAGAATTTTAATTCTGAGATCAATAGCTTCCTCGAGACCCATGATGCAAGCCTCATATTCTGCCATATTATTAATACAATCCAATGTCAACCTTGCAGTAAAAGGAATGTGTGATCCACGTGGAGTGACAATCACATCACCAATTCCTTTACTATAAGCATTCACAGCTTCATAAAATATCATGCTCCAGCGAGATTCAGGACCAGGACCTTACTCAGGAAATGGTTCGTCACAATATTTCACTTTCAAAAACCTCACATTCCCATTGTGGAAATCATACATCACAAACTGATAATTATCAACTGATTGGTGAGCAAGATAATCTGCCAACCCACTGCTTTTAATAGCTTTTTGAGTGCAGTATTCGATGTCATATTCAGATAACAACATCTGCCAGCGGGAAATTCTCCCAGTAAGAGAAGGCTTTTCAAAAATGTACTAGATTGGATCCATTTTGGAGATCAACTAAGTAGTGTGATTCAACTTATATTGCCGCAAACGTTTTTCCGCCCAGGCCAGAGCACAACATGTCTTTTCAAGCATGGAATACCGTGATTCACAATCAGTAAACTTTTTACTGAGATGATAAATGGCGTAATCTTTCTTCCCTGTTTCATATTGTTGTCCCAAAATACAACCCATGGAATTATCTAACACTGTCAGATACATAACCAATGGTCTTCCTTCAACAAGAGGGAGCAAGATAGGAGGTTCAAGCAGATATTCTTTAACACTTTCAAATGCCCTTTGGAAGTCATCTGTCCATACACAACCTTGATCTTTCTTTAACAACTTAAATATCGGTTCACACGTTGTAGTCATGTGGGAAATGAATCTGGAAATATAATTCAAATGACCGAGAAACCCTTTGACTTGCTTTTCAGTTCTCAGCGCGGGAATTTCTTGAATTGATTTGACTTTATTAGGGTCAACTTCAATCCCTCTCTGGCTAATAATGAAACCCAACAATTTCCATGATCGAACACCGAAGGTACATTTATTTGGATTCAAGCAGAGACGATGCTTCCTCAAATGCTGAAATAACTTCAACAAATCTTCTACATGCCCTTCTTCAGTCTGGGATTTAGAAATCATATCATTAACATATACCTCAATTTCCTTGTGCATCAGATCATGGAATAAGGTTTTCATAGCCCTCTGGTACGTTGCACCAGCGTTCTTCAACTCGAAGGGCATCACTCTGTAGCAGAATGTTCCCCAGGGTGTGATAAACGTTGTTTTTTCCATGTCCTCAGAAGCCGTCCTTATTTGATTATACCCGGAAAATCCATCCATGAACGAGAAAATTTTTAATTTTGCTGTGCTATCCACTAACATATCAATGTGTGGCAATGGAAAATCATCTTTTGGACAAGCTTTATTTAGATCTCTGTAATCTACGCCCATGCGAACTTTTCTGTCTTTCTTCGGTACTGGAACAATATTGGAAATCCACTGAGGGTACACTGATTTCACAAGAAAACCGACATTAATCTGCTTTAGAACTTCTTCTTTGATCTTCACTGCCATATCTGGGTGAGTTCTTCGCAACTTTTGTTTCTTTGGCGGGCACTCTAGCTTCAGCGACAAATGGTGCTCTACAATATATGTATCTAGACCAGACATATCTTGGTAAGACCAAGCAAAAATATCCACATACTCTTTCAATATCTCAATCAACATGCTCTTCACATCAGGATGCAATAATGGTCCAATCTTGACTTCCTTCAGATCTTCTTCTGAACCCAAATTGATTACTTCCAATGGCTCTTTATATGGCTGAATGGCATTCTCCTCGCGCTCAAGCAACCGTGAGACCTCTTCCGAAATCTCATCATAGTCTTCTTATTTGGCCCCATACATAGAACATTCAAAGTTGGGAGAGGGTGCAGGGTCATTGTATTCAACGAGTTTTTTAATTAATCTGCACATATGATTTATGATTGCTTTTAGAAACTGACACACAACGAGTTTTTTAATTAATCTGCACATATGATTTATGATTGCTTTTAGAAACTGACACATATAATAAGTGATCATGCAGATTGAATTGCAGTTATTATTTATTTTGAAAGGTTTTTTCCTGATTACCATTTTCCAAGAAAAAATAAAAAAAATAAAAACATAATTTGGGAAACAAAGACAACTTTTATTATTGATTTTAAAAATCAAAGCAAACAGATAAGCCCATACAATATCAATACTTTCACCTTGGGAAGAGTGAAAGTTTTTTTGCAAAAAGATTAACAAAAAAAAAAACAAATTACTTTGAAACATGTATGCAAGAGGGAACATCAATGGTGATCCAGTTCTGAACCCTAATTCCATGCGTCACATAATTTGGCATTTCTGGCCCTGCTTCATCTTCCTTAATGGAATTAATCCCAGAAACAACTGGATGAAGATAACCCCCTCTACAAAAGATATCTTGATACTTTCCTGCAGCAGACTTCGACTTCATGCTCTTACCTTTATCATTCTGCATAGAGAACCCCAAGCAAGCTCTATTCTTGTTTACAGGTGGATCAACAATTTGTCCCCATACTTCACTATGGCCATTATGCATAACCTGCTGAGAATCCTTAAACGAAGCCATATAATGCTCATTTCCTCTTATATTATCAATGGATAAAGCTTGGAACTGGGTTCCAACAGCAGCTTCATCCACCTCCACAATGCGGAAGGAGGACAAATGAGATATCAATAATTCTTATTCTCCATTTATAATTACCACTTTTCCTTCACGCACAAACTTCAACTTCTGGTGTAAAGTCGAAGTGACAACCCCTACCTCATGTATCCACGCCGTCCCAACAAACAGCTATAAGCGGGTATAATATCCATGACCTGGAAAGTAATCTAAAACAAATGTGGGCCTATATGAATAGGCAAGTCCACTTCACCAATAACAGATTTCCTTGATCCATCAAACACTTTCACAATAATGCCACTTGGACGCATGGGCATTCCTTGATATTTCAACTTCATAAGTGTGCTCCTTGGTATAACGTTCAATGCGGATCCATTATCAATCAGCACATTGGATAATGAATCATTCTTGAAGTTCATAGAGATATGGAGAGCCAGATTGTGATTCCTTCCTTCATCGGACAGTTCATCGTCGCAGAAACCCAGGTTATTACATGTTGTAATGTTCCCTACCACACTGCTGAATTGGTCTACTGGCATATCACTTTCCATGAAAGCTTGGTCCAATACCATCATCAAAGATTCTCTATGAGAAGTAGAGTTCATCAATAAAGACAAGATAGATATTTTTGAAGGAGTCTGAAGTAGCTGATCTACAATTCTGTAGTCTCTCATCTTGATTATCTTCAAAATGTCATCCACCTCTTTTTCTAGCGTAGCTTCACTAGATTCCCCCACTGCCTTCTTGGGTTCAACATCTTCAACAATTTTATTTCTAATACTAATATCTCCACGAACAACTGGTGCAAATACACGACCCCTGTAGGTCACTCTGTTAGTCTCAACAATATTTCCAACATTAGGCATTGGCGGGATAGGAACTTCCACACCATCCTCTAAAATTGTAGCATTATATTTGTAGGGTACAACCTTGTCTGACTTGTAGGGGACATGACCCGGTAAGCTAATCACCAATGGAGTAATAGCTGGCTTGCCATGATATTTAACTTCAAAAGGGGTGGGTGCACCAAAACAAGGGACAATAAAATTTACTCCCTCTTCAACATATTCAGTCATTACAGAGTCATCTCTAGAAAACATATCTTCATCTGAGGAGAAGAACTCATCCGCAGAGGCATACTCATTATCTGACTGTTCTTCATCCAAATAAACCTCAATCTCATTAACCTCATGGTAATCATCCCTTTGGCCTGTAACCTTGATAGTTACATTATCCAATAATAATTGAATACCTTTCCTTACAATTTAACATCCTCAGGAATCCCGGCAGCAAATTCGGCAAGATCCATATTAATGTTCTATCTGACCAGCCATGTGGCAGAAAGTAGCATGCAATTGTACAAAATCCTCGTTCATATGTTCCACATCAAAGATTCTGAACTCTCCTGGACATATAGAAACCATGTTTACTTCCTGTTCATACTCTGCCCTAGGCCTAATTATATGAATGAGACCCTCATCCATCATCTCTTGCAAATCAGCTCTTATCTTGTCACAACCTTGTATATCTGTACTGCAAATAGCACAACCAGCATGGTCATGCGTATAGTAGCTAAATTCACAGAGGTTTGCATGCATTTTTACCAAATCTCCTCTAACCAATTTAATATCGAAAATCTGGAAGTCGCCTGGACAACCAGCCACCATGTTCACAACATTTACTCCTTCATGCTTTTGCAAAGGATTATCTTTCATATTAGGGCCAACATCTTTGAAGGATAAGATACCAGACCTCACCAATTTTTGTACTTCAGTTTTTAAAGGATAGCATTTCTCAACCTTGTGCCCTGGTGGTCCCTGATGAAAAGCACATGTTTGGTCTGCCTTATAGTACCAAGGTAATGGTGATGGTATATCGGGAGGTGGTCTGGTCTGAACCAACTTCTTTTGAATTAGTGCTGGGAGTAATTCTGCATAGCTCATAGGGATAGGGTCATAACTCTCTCTTCTCTGATTATACCCTTGATTCCCCTGATGGGATGGTCTCTGATAAGAAACGGTTGTGGGAGCTACACCAATAACTGGAGTTACTGAGGCAACTTGTTGATGATGTTGATAATTTCTTCTAGGAGGATTAACCCTCCTCTCTTGCATAACAACATTTGTATCTCCTTCCTTCTTTTTGGAAAACCCATAGGATGGCTTCTTTGTACTTCCGGAACTTTCACTTTTTGTTAAATGACCCTCTCTCACAGCCTCTTCCAAACGAATACCCATGCCCACCATTTCAGTAAAGTCACTCGGTGCACTCGCTACCATCCTCTCATAGTAGAAAGCACCCAGAGTCTTCAGGAAAATCTTAGTCATCTCCTTTTCTTCCATGGGAGGAATTACTTGGGCGGCTACCTCACGCCATCTCTGTGCATATTCTTTGAATGATTCCCTGTCCTTCTGGACCATGGCTCTGAGTTGATCACGATCAGGCGCCATGTCCATGTTGTATTTGTATTGTCTGATAAATTCTTCTCCCAAGTCGTTGAAAGTATGGATATTGACATTGTCCAAACTCATATACCACTTCAACGTAGCACCACTCAAACTATCCTGAAAAAAGTGAATCAACAGACGTTGATCATCAGTATGGGTATACATTATTCTTATATACATCACAAGATGAGCACGAGGACAAGTGTTTCCCTTGTACTTCTCGAATTCGAGGACCTTAAACTTTACAGGTATCTTGACATTCGGGACCAAGCATAAATCATTCACATTATGCCCAAACAATTCCTTTCCCCTAAGGGCCTTCATCTCCCTCTGGATCTTGTCAAAATGATCTTGAAAATCATCCATTCTATCATAGAGACCCAAGCCTTCACTTGGTGGAGGAAAAGGACGATACATATCATCATTAGCAAATAGGACCATATTCACCGAAGGAGGTGCAGTAGGAGTAGCATGCACCACAGAAGGAGCAAGAGTAACAGTAGTTTGAACAACTGGAGTAACTTAAGGATCAAGATTGAAACCTTCAGGCACAAATTTCTCTGGAATTCCCCATGGATAACCTTGAGGCATGCGATTCTGAACAACAACTGGAGTAGCAAACATAGGAACAGTCGAAGCTTCAACAATAACCCTTGTCTGTTGAGGTTGAACATTCGGTGGCTGATTCTGAGCAGCCATCAGAGATTCCATCAGAGCGGTGAGATTGGCCATGTCGTCCTTCAGAGTAGAAACTTCCTCGCGTAGATCGCGATTCACTTGTTCTAAGTTGTCCATCTTCCTTCTGAAATTAGCTCGAGTATTGTAGTGGTGAGACAACTTGCTGAACAAAGTAAAGAAGCTTAGTAAGACACATGGATATGCATAATAAATGCAAGAAATATGTGCAATATGATGCATGATATGAAATGCACATGATTTATTTTATTTATTAATATTTCAAGGGACTTAAAGATTTATAGACACATTGCAAATATTAAAGTAATAACACATTTGAAATACTGATAAATTTTATTATAATAACTTCAAAATGGATTACAAATTTCAATAATCCCAAGTATAAGATGAAAATAAAGTCTAAAACCCTAAGAAGTAAAGCTGATGGAGATCACTCTATACGTTGGCGCTTCCCTGTAAGCCTGGCTATCTGAGCCTTCAACCTCTAGTTTTCTTCCTCATATCTGGTGGAAACCTCCTTCCAATCACTTGAATCAAGAAGTGAGAAACTAGCATCTGACCGAGGCTTAGAGGAAAATAAATCCCCTTGCCTCTCCATTGTCTACATCCCGACTCTCAAGAATCTCAATCAAGTCGTCTTTCTCCTTCAAGTCTGCTTTATAGGAACTCTCTAAAGTTTGGCACTTATTCTTCCAAGCGTCCTTTTCCTGCTGCATCCTGACCAAAGCAGGCTGTAGTTCTTCCACATCATCCAATACGGGAGGAGTGGTCTTCACAAACAAATCAAGCATAGGTGCTTCCTGGGAATACGACATCTTCAACTAAATAGCTCTCGTTTGGACCCACTGAAGATAAGGCTCCAAAGAAATAACCCCCTAGGTCCCAAGTCTTTCCTACTCTTCCTATGAATGTGACGCCAGGCCTTCGCAATCTTCTCCCTAGCTTCCTTAAGTTCTTCTCCCTCTTTCAGGAAGAAACTACTCAAATGAATACTATTTGGTTTATCCCTCATTAGATAACAAAGTTGTCATCGTGCAAGAACATGGTTGTAGTTAATTCTTACCTTTGTACCAAGAAGAGGTACATTGGGGAAACTACCACAACTGTCGATAATTTCTACATCATAGTAAGCCCGATGATACCAATCAATATCTGAGTGAGTAAGTTCCATGATCTTAGGAGCCCAACAGGGTTCATTCCTGACATCCCAGAAAGCATCAGACTGAGGCATATGAGAAATAAACCACCAGTACAACAAAGGTGTGCAACAGATAATCATCCCCCATGATAAGAATTCTGAAGATGAATAGAGTAATAAGCATTACCCAACAATGTAGGAACTGGGTTTCCAATCATGAAGATCCTGATAGCATTATTGTCAACAAACTTGTCCATATTAGGAAATAAAAACAACCCGTAAGCAAGTAAAGCAAAAATTTCCTCAAAAGTGACATACTCTTCATCCTGGAAAAGTAACGAGCTTTCTCCAATAAGAACTGAGTTGGTAATCATTTAATTCCTCCTTTAGTATTCATATGTGCTTTAACCCAGACTTCCCCAGATGGATTAAAGCAGCAATCTCGTGTGGTTTTGGCTCACCCTCCAAACCAGTAAAAGGTACATGATTGGTAATAGGTAAATCCAACAGATAAGAATACTCCTCTAGTGTAGGCATCAACTGATAGTCAGGGAAAGTAAAGAAATGATACATCGAATCATAGAACTGGGCCAAGGTCGAGAGAATACCCTCCTTCATCCTAAGCTTCATGAGAGGAATGATGGATCCATACTTCTTTCGAAAATCTGTAGAACACTCAATCGCAGAAATTAAACTGATCAACTCATCTATCATGGGATCTTTGAAACTATATTTTTTGGTCTTTCTTTTTCCAGTATCCATGGTCAAAAGGTACCTGAGATATTCACAAATGGTCAACTTTTAAGTCCCTTGAAATAAAATTTTCTTCAAAAGATGCTTATGAGTGCATGGATGCATGATGCAACAATCACACACAAGATCACAAACATAGGATTCATAGGTTCAACGTCACGAGCATGAGGTCGAAGGTACTACCCATAAGGTATGGTCTAAAATTTATCACCTGCCGAACAAGGTTCTAGAGGTTCCCAGAGTCTACATCCTTCCTTCGGATATTACTAACTTCCCGATTAACTCGATAATTAGTAATATTCTCAAGAAAAACTCGTCCGAGCATAGTGTCGCGTGACAAATATTTCTAGATTACTCTGTCATAGCTTCCGCACTACACCTAAAATGCCAAGATGGGTTAGGTATTCTACGATCCTCGGCTTCAGCAGGCTCCCAGGTTTAAAGCAATACGTCCTCCCGATTACTCGGTAAACGACACTACAGTCAAAGGGGCCTCCACTGAGTGGGGTATCTCATACCTCCTTTTTTGGGATTACTCCCTCAAAGTTAGCATGACTATACCGCCCGTCCTATCTTAAAGTTTGCCCAAGTCTGGGTATAGGACTTATAATTAATCACCAAGCACCCTGAAAGCCAAGAAAATCCAGACAAACAAATATACAACATATAACACATAAACAACAATAACACATATACAAATATAAATAAATATAGGTTTAATCCACTTAGGGATGGACCAGCAAGAGGTCAATCATTCCCCAGTGAAGTCGCCATTTTTTTCTCTTTGGGGGTAGAAATGTTTAAGACTAAGCCATTGGATTGACTAGAGTTACACAGATCAAAATAAAAATCGCCACCGCACTTTATTGTTTCCAAAGGAATGGGAAAAGAGCGAATAACCTAAAAAGGGGGGAAAGATTCAAGATAAGGGGGTTGGCTATGCAAAGGGAAGGTATTAGCACCCTAAACATCTACGGTACTCCACATGAACCTCTTTAAAAAATCTATATATTTTGGCTATAAAATGTTATATGAAAATAGATGGTGTAGGTGAGAAAAGAAATATATTTTTTATGATTTTTGCATCCTCCGCGGTTGCAAACCTTTAGTGCCTACGTACCACCTTCTGTGCAATAGGGGATCAGGGTACTCGTAGTTCACCTTTAAAAATTTTAAAACACAAGTGTGTTGGTTAATTTTGAGAGATAAGACATCATCGTCATTGTCCGTGTGGAAAACATACTTACTACCTACAATCATGAGAAAGGAGAATTTGCATCATCTCAAAGTGGAGGATTTGTCTTGGATTTTAAAATCAACAATGCCTCACTCAACACCCAAGTGGAAAATATCTCACTTCACTACATATTGTAGAAGTATAGTTGTTTGCATCACTACAAGGATTGACAAGAGTCTAATCTTTTGAAAAAAGTTTTAAAGTAGAAGTCAAAGTGGCAAAATAGTTTAAAATGAGATTGATTGACTTTTAGTCTTCTCACAAAAAATGTCAAGGTATTATTAAGTTGATTGAAGTTTATTTATGAAAAGGTTTTGAAAATACATGGACCTAGGTCCAAATTTATTATGAAAGTGGTTCAAGTTTAAAAAACAAGAAGAGTTTTCAAAAGGAGAGAGAATATTTTTGAAATTAAAGAAGATTGGAGGAGAAGAAGAGACTATCCTAAAGCATAAGGTAAAAGTTAGGGATAAGAATCATCTAACCAATAAGAAGCCAATACTTGACATTATGAGTCAAGATAGAATTTCCATTCTTTAGATTGAAACCAAGCAAGCAAATATACTAGACCTCTTTAGAGAACCAAGCTTCAAGTGTATTAAGTCTTCACAAAAATTGAGCAGAGTAACGGTTGTATACAGGTGAATTCCATATTACAAACAAAGTATGTAATCACAATAACCTGCACACAAACAAACAAACAACCAAATGTCTTGAGTTAAACCTCAAGAACTCCAGACAAAACATCAATTAAGGTCACAAGGTTTCTATTCCTAAGTCCAAGAAGTCCATTACTCCATAATGCCAAGGATGGTAACCAAATAGTCCAAGTATCATTAAAGTTTTTTATGGTTTATATTGATTATTAAGTATCTTCAAAAAGAAAAGAAAAGCACAAGTGAGCAAATATGAAAATAGCATGGAATGTAAATGCTAAAGTAAATAGTACATAAAGTAAAAGCATAAAAAATAAAAGCATAAAATAAAGTAAATTGTTAATAATTAGTGGTTAGTTGGATGACCATCTTGAAACTTGCATTTGGAATCATTAGAGGATTGGTAGAACCAAATCCTCTCAACAACAAGTTGCATTTGCTTTTTGTCAAGTATATCATCCATTTAAGAATTCTCAAGGCAACGTTTAATGATCAACGATGTTTAAGTGATTCGCGTTGACCAAAATTTATGAAGATCCATTAGAGGATTGGTAAAACTAAAGCCTCCATACAATGAATCTCAAGGTTATTGGACCAAAGGGACTAAATTAACATACTCGGGCTTGCAAACATAGGTTTGGGCCACAAATGATCATTTATTCTAATCAGAACAAAATTTAGCGCTATATTAAGCAATCGTAAGTGGACTTATGTAGAAGTTGAACCTATTTCGAGGCCGGTCAATAGCAATCTATGTATTTCATGTTTGGATAAATGACATAGAGATAATTATTCCATAACATGTAATACAATAAGAAAGGGGAATAAGATGAAGAGGGAAGGGATTAGAGTTTCAAATATCATCAACATCATTCGTCCATTTTAACGGATTTGGTTTATCAACCTATTAATACCCAAGACCCAATAATGTTGAAGAATTTGTCTCAAGATATTGTCCAAGTCAGTACCACATGCTTTTTCAAGAACCAAACATGAATCATGTACAAAAGTTTTCAATTACTAGCATTAATCAAAGGTAAAACCCAAAATGCAATCTTAAGTCAAAAATAGTTTTAAAATATGAAAATGACTTGAAAAATTATGAAATTAAAACCCTAACTTCTAAATTCCTATAAAAGTCAGAAATAAAATTTGGAGTCCCTGGATTGAGGTGGAAATTTGCTTTAGAAATGAAATCTTGGAAACTAGCAAGTGTAAACCTTAAACTAGATGGTTTTGGAAAATAATTTGTGAAAAATATGAAATCATATTATAAAATTCCAGAAAAATGATTTTTATGGCCTCAACATGTTTATGCACTCCAAAGAATTTTCATCTCTGATTTTATAGGTATAGGAAGTTAGAAATTTAAATCCATTAATGTGCATGATCAAGCAAAAACCCTAAAAAAGGAAAATAAGTTCAAAAATTAATCAATTAGATCCAAAGGTCAAATAAATTTGATATAAAATACCCTAAATGTTAA
Source organism: Vicia faba (assembly GCA_948472305.1). Classification (NCBI taxonomy): domain Eukaryota; kingdom Viridiplantae; phylum Streptophyta; class Magnoliopsida; order Fabales; family Fabaceae; genus Vicia; species Vicia faba. Next base: position 947,340,621 of record OX451735.1, read on the forward strand.
GAAAACTCTAAGGATCAGAAAGCATATTTTTCTAAGAAATAGAAATTTATTTAAACAATTCATTAAAAAAACAAGGAAAAGATGAATATGTTCAATTAAATAATTTAATTTGTAATCCAATTTTTTTATAAAATAGGACAAAAAATATTTTCATGTAATAAGCTCAGAGAGGAGTCGAAAAATAATTTTTTATGGATTTTTTACTCAATAGATATAAGAAAATAAAATTCAAGATTTAAAAGAAATATTAAAACGCTAATTATTCACATGATTTTATTTAATCAAGAAAAATGATTAAAAAAATGAAATAAAAATAAAAATATGAAAATATACTGAAAAAGGAGTTTAAAATATTTTTTTTACAATTTTTGAAATGAAGAAAATATTAAAATAAAATTTAAGAAAACAAAAGAAAAATCAATATATGAAGCCTTTTATACCTTTTTTTTTTTGCCAAAATGCGCTGTAAAAGATAAATGCATCCATGTTAAATTAGGCAGGGACACGTCATCATCCCTACCAACATGCCAAAACCCAAAACGCGTGGAAAAATCAGTTCAGCAAGGCATTTTCAGGCCTTGATTTCTCTCTTATTACTCAACCATTTGAGATGATTCCAAAAGCAAACATGATCACCAAACTTCTAAGAACATCACACATCTTTTAGATTTTAAAAACAAGGCAGGATCAAAGAGAAATCAGAGCTCAAAGTCACTGAAAACTAACTTGAGCATGAAATGCAGAAAACTTTAAAACATCAATGGAGCCCGAATCAAACCAATTAGATACATAGGACCTATTGTCTGGCCATCTAATAACATGTATACAAGATTTCAAGCATTGATTTAAGCTATCAAACAAGGAATCTGGAACTGAATTTTACCTCTTCAAGTGAAAAAAAATTCACTATTGACTGGATCTAATGATGAGAAACCCAGAGACACTTGCTTCTCTTGCTCCAATTATGAAGAAATGAAAGAGATATGAGAGCCGGAACAAGAATGGAGGCAGCTTCGAAGAGAAGAAAATTTCAACAATGGAGTTCAAGCTTGTTTTGAGAGAGAGAGAGAAAGAGACGTGTGTTGCTGACCTTGTGAGGAAGAGAGAAAGAGAGTGAGAGCTTTCTACTGACTTCGCCCCCTCCAATTGTTGAATCACATTGCCTTTTATAGAGGAAATAAGAGAGAATGAGGAAAATAAGAGAAATGTGAAGTGAGAGTGAGGTGTTGTGCGTTTTATGTTGGCTTGAGGGTGCAAAGCATGCGTTTTGAATAAGTGAGAAAGGTTAGGATATGAGCTGGAAGGCTGGAGCTTTGGTTGGCACAAAAAAATCCATGCATTCCCATGCAAGTCTTGCCATTTCATGATCATGCCTTTACCTCCTTATATCTTCCTCTATGGTTCATGAAATGTCACAAAGTTTGAATAAAAAATGGAGAGGACATTTCATACTCAACTTTGATGTTCAAAATTTTTCAAAATGAAGCTTGGATCAATGAGATATTTGGCTATGAATGCGTGCTTACAAACTGCTTGATAAAATTCCAGGTCTGACTAGGATTGCTGCACACGCGTGAGTCCTGGCTGGGCAACACATTTCAGCTTGCATGATGCCTTCTTCTTTCAATTATATCTCAAAATTTATGGAGAATTTGGAGAAACTTTCTGAAGCAAAATTGCTTCTCACATTTGGGGCTTCAACTTTGATGTTGGACATTGTTGTACCCCAAAATTTGTCCTCTCATATTTTTCAACACATGGCAAGTGAGGTCCCCAAATTGCTTAAGGAAGTTCAAAAGTTGACCAGACAAACTCTCGCCTAAGGCAGTCAACCTCGAATTAGGGTTTCATTTTTAATCAAGATGCTTGAGTCCAAAGGATCCCAAATGATCACCATTGTCCTAATATGTTCCCAAGATCATCCATGTCAAGTTTCAAGCCTTGCAGAAGAAGTTTGCTCAGTCGATTGCTCAAATGCCTGAAAATCGACTATGTTAGGTCAAAAGTCAATTGTTGCCCACATACAGTCAAACCTTAATATTTTTGGTCAAAATACTCATTTTTAAGTATTATCTATCATTTGATCAAGGGTTGATCATGATTCATCAAGGATTGCTCACAATTCATCAAAACCCAAAAGTTGCCAAATTAGGGTTTTACAGGAAAAGTCAACTCAACTTTGACCAAGCATAACTTTCTCATACTTTATCAGAAATGACCCCTCCAAAGCTCATTTTGAAGAGGATGAAATTCCATACAATTCATATTCATCTCTCAAGTTCAAAATATTCACTCACAAGAAGATATGAATTTTGACACTATAGGTCATTTTAGAAAGTCAACAAAAACACCTTTTGGGTCAAAGCTTCATACATGAACATGGAAGAGTCAATTGAGATGAGACAAAAAGTGTTGCTTAGAGGACATCCTAAGCTTTATAAAAAGTCTAAGAACACCTCTCTAGGGTCAAAATTGAGAGAGTTATGCATTGGCCAAGTTGACCTTTTTTGCAAAATTGCCAAAAGTCAAAAGTGCTTAAATTTGCATTTTTTCCACACGGGCCCATCTTTTCAAGTTTGAATCTCATTCCTAGCATAGTCCACGACTTAGAGGCCCCTACATGCTTTATTTAGTTATTTATTTAATTTATTTTTATTTTTATTCACTCAAAATTCAAATAAAATCAAATAAATCTAAATAAATCATATAATGTGTTTTAGGGATGATTTTTTGCATTGAAGGATGATCTTATGTGTTGTCAAATGAGAACCAATTCATGCAAGACTGATTTGAGTGGAAAAATATTGAATTGAAGCAAATTTGGAAAGATATCATATGCCATGAAAGACCAAATCAAATCTTCATAATGGGCAAGACTGAATTCGTTTTTATTGACCAAATACGTTGTATTACATATATAGAAGCAGTCCAAGGAAAAAGAGGAGGTTTGGCAATCGTGAAAGAGGAAGAACCAGGGATCAATTCACATTCCCATGCACACACTGAACCTGTAGCAAGCATTCACACGACCTGAAACCTCAAGAATCGTGTTCTACGTCTCCCACAATTTGTCCAAAAATTTGATTTTGATTTCACTAGTTTATGCATCTTTAATGCTTTTGATTGCTATACTCATTTTTATCATTGTATTTGCAAGCTAATCGTTTTATTCAATTGTATTTTTGATGACTGTATGTGAATCTGCCATGGCTAGGGTTTTGTATTCTTGTTTAGGGCTTTTTCGTGCAGGCAAAATTGGGCGTTAACTCTGGTACCATGAAACTCGTGAGTGTTGTACCCCAAAATTTTCCCTCCCATATTTCTCAAAACATTTCAAGAAAGATCTTCAAGTTGCTCAAGGTAGCCCAAGGGTTGACCAGACAAACTCCCTCCTAAGGCAATTTACCTCAAGTTAGGGTTTCATGTTGCATCAAGATACTTGAGTCCAAGGTATCCCAAATTCTCACCATTGTCCTAATATGTTCTCAAGATCATTCATGTCAAGTTTAAAGCCCTACAGAGAAAATTTGCTCAGTCAATTGCTCAAAAGCCTGAAAATCGACTATGCTAAGGCAAAAGTCAACTATGGCCCACATACAGTCAAACTTCAAGATTTTTGGTCAACATACTAATTTTTAAGTATATTTCATAATTTGATCAAGGGTTGATCATGATTCATCAAGGATTGGTCACAATTAATCAAGAATCAAAAGTTGCTAAATTAGGGTTTTGTAGGAAAAGTCAACTCAACTTTGACCAAGCATAAATTTCTCATACTTTATGATAAATGACCCATCCAAAGCTTATTTTGAAGAGGATCCAATTATCTACAATCCATCTTCAGCTCCCAAGTTCAAAATATGCATTCACAAGAAGTTATGAATTTGGACATTATAGGTCATTTTGAAAAGTCAACAAAAACACATTTTTCGTCAAAGCTTCATACATGAGCATGGAATATCAATTTGATATGAGACCAAAAGGGTTGCTTAGAGGATATCTCAAAATTTCTAAAAAGTCCAAGAACACCTTCAAAGAGTCAAAATTGCGGAAGTTATGCATTGGTGAAGTTGACCCTTTTTGCAAAATTGCCAAAAGTCAACTATGCCTAAAAATGCAATTTTTGCCAAATGGGCCCAATCTTTTGCAATTGTTTTGAGTTGGCAACATGGCCCACGAGATCTAGCCTTTTACACTTGTCATTATCTTGTTTTTATTATTTATTTTGATTTTGATTTGAATTAAATCATTTTAAATCAAAACAAATCATAGAAAATCCAAAATATTGAAAACTCAAGATTTTGTACATGTTTCAGGTCTTAAATTCCAGCTAGCATGAGATTGAAATCGTGAAAAGCATTGGTGTGGACAAAAAGATTGGTTTTAGGCTATTTTTGGAATGATATTCAAGTGAATCAAATCAAAATCAAACTCAATAATGGAGGAAGATTGTGATCACATTGGCAACCCTAATCCATTCCTCAATACATATAGAAGGTATGCAGACCTAAAACGAGGCTAGAAGGAGGCGCAACATCAAGAACAAAACTTGGAAAAAACAAGAAAAAGTGCAAACACAAATTCCTACTTTGAGGCAATTTTAAGATCCTTTGACTATCCAAATCGCTTCCTGGGATCACCAGCAAGTAGAACCAATCCAGAACAAGCACTTTCAGGCCTTATATCTCGCTGTAAGTCAGTAACGACATTGCTTCTTTCTTGAATTCGAATTTCATAATCCTGGCATCTATAGCATGAAACGATCATATATTCTTAATCCTTAGAACATTTGCAAGCTTTCTATAATGTTTAATTGCATTTGTATGGATTGAATCAAGAATTACCATTGTTAGGGTTTGTGGTTCCGTTTTAGGCTTTTTTTATGCACGCAAAATTAGCCCCTATAAAGGGTACCATGATGTTCAGGATGACAAGAAGGTTCGATCCATGGCATTAGATGTCATTTATGTTGCTCATGGAGAATTTTGGAACGAGCCCAGCCTGTAGCTATGGACGAACGTCCATAGGTAAAATTCTGGGACTTTTACCCACGGAGAAGGGAAGAAGATGATTAGCTGGCACCTTCCCATTGGATCATTTGAATTTCCGCACGCAGAGATTTAATGCTTTGTTGTTTCCCATATTATATTTTATGCTTATTTTATATACAACAAAAACAAGTGGCGCAATTGGTTACAGGGTGAGGGCAAAAGGCATCAGGACCTGGGTTCAAATCCCAGGTCCCCCAATTTCTTCACATTATTTTTCTTTTCAGGATCCAGCGTGCGTACAAAGCCAAGGAGCACCATGCTCCCTCAAGATCCAACCATCCAGGTATCCAAGAAGCCAGATCTGATGGCCATGATGTGGTGACCATGGTATGCCTCAGTCAAGGCAACGCACTAAATCCAGGAAGTCAACGTGGACCTCCTTGTTTTGGGCCCAGACATGGCTATCTGCACCCCCCAAAATCATTTTCTCAGCCCCATATTTCTTTTCTTTATTCTTTTTATATTTTGCTTTATTAATTTAATTTATTTATTTTCTAACACAAAAATTATTTCTTTTATCAAAAAATCATAAATATATTTTTCACCCAATTAGACTTAGGTTTATTTTTTGTCAATAAATTATTTAATTTAATTAGGTTGTTGTTGTACCCCAAAATTTTCCCTCCCATTTTCTCAACATTTCCTCATCACAAGGCCCTTGGAGCTCAAGATCCAGTTAGGGTTTCCTCTGCAAGACTTCTCCTAGCACTGTTGACCCAAATTAGGGTTTGAGTTTGCACAAAGATGTTTTGACCTAAAATGCCTAAGAAGACTTTCATGCTTCATGTTGGACTCCCAAGTTTATCCATACCAAGTTTCAAGCCTTGATTCCAAACTTTGCCCAGTCAATTGGACAGTTGACCTAGAAATCAGCTGTATTGGGGAAAAAGTCAACTGTGGTCAATTGACAGTCAAACCTCATGATTTTTGACCCACATCAACATAATGAACTCATATGGACCATTTGATCAAGTTTGGATCACAATTCCACAAGAAATTTGATCAGATCACCAAAAGGGCAAAATGGTCATTTTTAGGGTTTTGACTGCACAAAGGCAATTTTTGACTGTTTGACCTAGCCAATGGCAAACCAAGCTCACATATGGATTCAAGGACCCAATGGAATTGTCTTGACATGCTCAACAAGTTCAAAAGATCCCAAATACACAAGATTGACAGTTGAATTTTCCAGTCAATTGATCAATTTTTGACTGTATACTGAAAAGTCAAACTTTGACTTTTTGGTCAAAATCAAGTGTCAAGATTCATTTTTCATCAAGACATGCCAAATCATGAAACTTGTTCATCAAGAAATCAAAAATCACAAATTAGGGTTTGAAATGAAGATTTTTCATAACTTAGAATTTTTCTAAGTTATGAAAAACCCTAATGTTTTCCTAACTTTGTCCCACTTTATCATCAAGATGCATTTGGATTCAAGGAAAAGTCAAAACATGAAAGTTGTATTCCATTGCAAAATCTACAACTTTGATTCACAAAGTTTTCTCAAAAGAATCTTGTAGCTCAAGTTACAATGTTTGGAACAAGGGTACCAAACCATTCTTAACTTAGAAAAATTTTGACCTATTTTAGGCAGGATTTTTGCCTAACTTCATGGCAACTTTTCACATGCTTCCACTTGGAATTTCAATTTGCATTACAAATATGGATTGTAGTATACATTCCAAGATTTCCAAAATGTCCAAGAACTCATCAAACAACCTCATGGTTAGGGAGAATCGAATTTGGCAAGTTGGGAAAAACTCACTTTGTTTATGGCCAATTTACATGTTCATACACTTGTGCCATTTTAAACTCAGCTTGCATTCCTTGATTACAGGTCCTATATCCCATTTTCACTCAATAATTTAATGCTAACCCATTGTGCCAAGACCTTATTTTATGTGTTCAAGCATTGTATGCAAAATTAAGCCATAAGTAGAAAAAGCAAATTATCCATTTTAGAAAAGTTGAACTTTATGTCAAATGCAAATCCAAGAAGCATAGGCACAATCTTTTGAGCTGGTATTTTGCACACAAATCACTCTAACCAAGACTAATGTATGCAGCATAGATTGGGGGGCTGTACAAGCTAGAAACACCAAGTTGATTTTCTTGCTTAAAGTTGAAGTAACCTTGCATAACAAGCCCCAACTCTCATTCCTATCAACAAGAGCTTAAGCAAAGATTGTGAACACTTTCCAAACACCAACCCTGACCTGAAACACGAGCCAACCATCTCCATTGCCTTCACAAACACAGAATCACCATAAAACTGCAGAAACAGGGCATAAGCTGCAGTTGGACTTCTATAGTTCATTCCACTCGTGCATTCTTGCTAAGACTTGTTCAAACACATCCCACATCATCCCTTGAAACTATTACAAGCCCTAAACACGACCTGTAACACCCCTAGCTAACATCACCATTTCCATATTTTCTGTTTTGCAGTTGAAGTGCCATAACACGATTCACTTGGTTTCGGAGCAAACTAAAGATTGGAATAACATCCCTGGACATCAAGGAAGCTATACAAATCATTACCTTGCCTTGTAAGCATCTCCATTGTTGCACACAATTCCAACTGAACAGGTAAGTTCATGAACTCGTATCTCTCTATCCAGGCATTGTTACGTTTAGATTTGTGAAGAAATTATGTCACATTCATGGCCCTGAATCTGCCCATATCATTAGTTTTCATTTATGTTATGTGTGCTTAGAGAATTTTAAGTCTGAACATTGAATAAAAACTAGGTCAGGAATTGGGGGAGAAGAAATTCTCTCTCATTTCTGAGAGTTAGGATGAGTTCTTTATATGTCCAAAATCGTGGTTTGATGCTCTACATTTCTTGTGTTGTGAGTTTGTGCTAAAAATCAGGGAATCTGGAGATAGAAAACGCGTGTTTTTATTGAACAGAGATGCTGGAGGTTGAAGAAGACAGGGTCTTGGGCTGGGCCTGAGATTTATCTTTTCTTTTCACACCACTGTATTGCACATGCACCCCCCTGGCCCATTTTGAATTTTACTTGTTATTTTCCATTTTCTCATTTTGATTTTGTTTCCATATTTTTATTTAAATCATAAAAAACATTAAAAACATTTTTCCATATTTTTTTGCATTTATTTTGATATTTATTTGACTTTAGTTAAGTTTTGTAGATAAATAAATAAATATACCTTTATTAAAAAATACAAAAGTAAGACAAACCTACTTTATTTCTTTTTTTTATTTTTATTTTTATGTTATCTCTTGAAAACCTCTTATAATAAAAATATTTTTTTTCTATAATATTAAATATTTTATTTTTGTACATATAATACATATTTAAGAAATAAAGTAAATACTTATACATATTTATTAATATATTTAGAAAAATACAAAGAATTAATACATTTTTGTTTTTATTAATATTTTGACCTCAAAAATACTTTTTATATAAAATATCTTCTTTTATTTATTTTTTGTAAATAATTAATAAATATTGCATATATCATACAATAAATACTTTTATTTGTAAAGATTAGGGTTTTTGCCCTAAATACATAAAAATACCAAAAATTAATTGATTTTATTTTTGCTTATTTGATACATGATAAATACTTTTTACATACATATGAAAAACTTTTTTTTCATTTTGCATATTTATCTTATTTTTATTTGAATATTGTATAAATAAATACCTTGCAAAATTCCAAGTTTGATGTAATAGTCTAGGGTTTTAATTCTTGTTAAAATACCCCCATTTGAACATTTGTACCCCCCTTCCCATATATTGTGTTGTAATAACTTAGGAACTTTATTTTTTGCACTTTAAAGCTTTCTAATTATGCCATGTTAGAATTAGGGTTTGTATGCAAATCAATTAACCAAAAATAGTTTGACCTAATTTCAAGATAAACAAGCATGAAAATGGACAACACTAATCACACTTGCACCCCTAGGGTATTCCACTTGTTGCCTTCAATAATGGGCCATATTGCATGTTAGGTCTCTTTGGGAAAAACAATACAATTCAAATGATCATAGTCCCTCGATGACGCTTTCGAAACTTGCCTTAAAAATGATCAAGTCCCTTAAAGGAAAAATTGCCCAAAGATACTTGGCACTATTGCAATTATGGTCTAAACGATGACCCACGCCCGTCCCTTTCACATCCTAACACAAGATTGTCCACCAAATACAATGGTGGAACAAAATTGTTAAAAGGGTTAAAACATAGCAAAGATCTTTGAGAAATATAGGGTAGATAGCTCTTGGTTACTTGCCCCATTGCAAAACAAAACACTTGCCTATTTTTTTCAAACCACACATCACTACACTTTCAAAACAACTTTCAAAAATATTGAAAACCTTTTCAAAAGACATACACCTTTGTATACATCCCAACATGGATCATTACAAAGGTTGCCACCACATTGGCCTCTTTTCAAAACATTTTCAAAATCCACACACAAAGCACCATTTCAAACAATTGAAAACCAAGGCAAGTTGATCTAAGCAAGTAACTAAAAGCCCATGGATAACCATGGATAGAAAGGGTTCTAATACCTTCCCTTTCTATAATCTACTCCCCGAACCCAAGAAAACATCTCAAAGGTTTTTGCTGTGCTTTTTAACCTTTCCTTAGGATAAAATAAAAAGTCAGTGGCGACTCTTGCTCAACCGAAACATTTGCGAAAACAAACGCAAAACCCTAGTCAGTTCTCCCACCCTATCACAGAACTGGCGACTCTGCTGGGGACTAACTTTTAAGTGGAGTAACCTTAGGGCTTAGATCACCCTCTTGCATGACTAATTGTTTGATTTGATTGCTTTATATCTTGGCTCTTTTGTTTGGGTTTGCAATCCTACACCCGGATTTTGGGAAACATTCATAGATAGCAATACATTGTGGAAACTGTGCGGGGTATACCGACACGGTCGAAGCAATAGCTATATTAGTGCGACATATTTGTGAGTACCGGTAACCCTTGAGTTCAATCAAGGAGAGTACGGGGCCGCTGAGTGATGTCATTAAGCACTAATGACCTAGAACCTTACTTGACCATCTTGGCCTTTCATTAGGGGTAGTGAGATGACCGGCTTTGGTGCAGTCCGAAGTTGGTAGATACTCGATACTACACTCATTGAGGGATGTTTTCTTGGAATATTTTGGTCGCTAGTTAAATGGCTAAACCAAAACAATGAACAATGAAAACAATCCAATGATATTGAGCTCCTTAGAACCCGGTTACTATTTATAGGACAGGTTTTAAGCCAACTACACTCAAGAGGGTACTTACCTATGAAACCCCATGCAAGCCTGAAACTAGGGTTTGGTGTGAATTGCTTGTATATATGTTTGTGCATACATCATGAACATCATAAAGCATCATATGCATTTACTAACCACTTCAAGGGTTTAGATCTTCATCTTTGTTCTTGTTTTGTAGGTCATGGAAATTCCTCGCAGGAAAACCATCCAAGTCAACCTTGTGAGAATCCCTCCTCAACTCAAGGAGCTCACATCAAGAATTCCGGAAAGCTCTCTCTTCAGTGAAAGACATGGTAGACTGCTCAGCTTAGTCAACACCAACATTGAAGAGGACATGATGAAAGTGCTATTCCAGTTCTTTGACCCTCTTCATCACTGTTTCACTTTCCCCGACTACCAGTTGGTGCCCACTTTGGAGGAGTTTTCTCAACTCCTGAGAATTCCTATCCTTAATCAACTACCTTTCAACGGTACGGAAAAGGAACCAAAGCCGGAAGATGTTGCTCGAGCATTACATCTACAGCCTTCTGACATCAAGGGGCATTGAGAAACTAGAAGCGGCGTCAAAGGTTTCTTAGCAAAATTCTTATTTGAGAAGGCACAAGAATGTTGGAATTCATTGGACCTACAAGCCTTTGAAGAAATTGTGGCACTCCTTATCTATGGGTTGGTCTTTTTCCCAAATCCTGACCAGCTTGTAGAGATCAACGCCGTCAAAATCTTCTTGTCCAGAAATCCAATACCAACATTGCTTGGGGACATCCTTCACTCATTTTACACACGAACAATGAGAAAGAGGGGTGTTCTCATGTGCTGTACTCCTCTCCTTGCAAGGTGGTTTATTTCACACCTTCCACAATCTGTCTTGAAGAATGACCAAGGCTCAAGGTGGTCCCAACGGTTGATGACTCTTACTCACTCTGATTTACATTGGTGTTCTCGGTCCAGAGAAAATGTCATCATCGTCGATCATTGTGGAGAGTTCCCTAATGTTCCATTACTTGGCATTAGAGGGGGAATTACCTACAACCCTTGTCTAGCTTTGAGGAAATTTGGATACGCACGAAGAGATGGCCCTCACGACATGTTGATTCCTGACCTAGTTTTTGACTTCGACAACGATGCGCAAGGACTTCGCCAAAGATTCATCAGAGCTTGGAGGATGCCCAACAAGGTTGATAGCAAGACACTGGGGCACAAGAACTCCATCCCTCTTGAGCCTAATCTCAAGTGGGTACGAGCCCGAGCCCAGAGTCTAATGATGCCTTATCCTCATGTTCTCCTTGTGATTAAAGATCCCGTTAAGTAAGGAGAGGTTCCCTACACCATCCTACATCCTGACATGCCTACATCGTGGGAGGAGATGCAGAAGAGTTGGATCCAACTCAAGGAGGAACAGAACACTTTTGAAGCCAGCTTTTACGCCAGCGAGAAGAAGGTTCTAGAGCTCACCCGCCGACTCCATGAGCAAGAGACCCTCAACACCTACATTGCGCCAAAGAGGATGCGCAACGTCTTTTTACCTTGAGAAGTTGTTTTTGTAATATTTGGCCCATGGGGCATTTATGTACTAACAAATTTCTTCTAATTAATATGACGTGCGTTCTTTTTGTCTGCAACAATTGTGAATTTCTAAAATCCTTGAATGCATTGCATAGATAGCATCTCATACATCATGTGCATAACAGGTACCCCTTTTTCTACAGGTTGCTTAATCTTCTTCGCTGTTTATTTTGAACAGTCATCATGAATCCAGAATCATCCAGTGAGCAAGCTATCAAGGCCCTCCATGGCCAGAATGCTCAGTTTCAAGAGATGGTCATGAGCCTGGCCCAAGGTCAACAAGAGTTCAAGGCTCTGCTCTTAAAGAAGAAGAAGAAGAAGAGGAATGCGTTGTTCAATACTGGACGCAGGTTTGGGAACACACTCCATAACGAGGCTGATCCAACTACTTCCTCTGCAGAGAAAGACAGTCCCCAAGGGGGAGGGGCTCCTAGTCCTGTAGTCTCTGACAACGAGACAGATTACAATGACGAACAATACCCTCCTGCTGCTGACAGATACAAGCAATTAGAGGACCGCTTGAGTGCCATGGAGATTCAAAATGTGCCGGGGCTGGATTTCGGAGATTTAGGTTTATCTTCTGGGGTGGTAATCCCACACAAGTTCAAAGCGCCTGCCTTTGCAAAATACGACGGGGCTTCCTGTCCAAAGTTGTATCTCAGATCGTACGTAAGGAAGATCCAACCTTACACGGCAGACAAGAACCTTTGGATCCACTTCTTCCAAGATAGCCTTTCGGGGTCACAACTTGAGTGGTTCTATCAGCTACATGGAACCAGTATCCGACATTGGGAAGATTTGGCTACCGCATTTTATAGACAATATCAGTACAATTATGACCTCACTCCTACGCGTACCCAACTTCAGGGTATGTCACTGGGAACGGGCGAAGGATTCAAAGAATATGCGCAAAAATGGAGAGATTTGGCTGGCAGGGTGCAACCTCCTTTGACTGACCGTGAACTGGTTGACATGTTTCTAGGGACCTTGTCTGGTCCATTCTTCAATCATTTGGTTGGTAATTCCTCCGCTGGGTTTACGGATTTGATCCTGACGGGTGAAAGGATAGAAGCTGGCATCAGGTCAGGAAAGATACAGAAAGGTGCCTCAGCAAGTACTAAGAAGAAGCCTTTCAAGAAGGAAGCTAGTGACGTTTATGGTCCTAGAAGACAAGTTAAGCCAGAACGCCACCAAGCCGTTAATGCCTTAGTAATCTCAAAACATGTTACTGCTCCACATCAGTACAATCAACAAAGGGGTGAGAGGCCCAAAAGGCAATACACTCGGCTGAGTATGACCTTGTCACAAATCTTACCGCAACTGCTATCAACCAACTTGGTGACCACCAGAGAGGCTCCAAAGGTCGTGAATACTGCATCTCCTAAGTATAACCCAAATGCCCGTTGTGCTTATCACTCTGATAGCCCCGGGCATACTGCTGATGATTGCTGGGCCCTGAGAAATAAGGTTCAAGACCTTATTGATGCGAAGGAAATTCAGTTTGAGGCGTCTGAGAGGCCAAATGTTGTAACTGCTCCTATGCCCCAGCATAGAGTAAATGCCGTCGAGGAAGATTTGTATGTTGTTTCAGTGAATGATGTTGCTACCCCTCTATTGACTGTTAAGAGGAACCTACTGCTAGCCAGTTTATTTCCGGGTTGTAGCAAGGGTTGCCTCCTGTGTGCTGTTACCCCTACCGGTTGTCCGCTACTGAAGTCAGGCATCCAAAGCCTGATGGATAGCAAGGAGATTATGTTCAAGAAAACCGTTGTTCCATTTGTTTCCGCTGAAGAAGTATCTGTCGTCACAATTTTCAAAAATCCTACCAAGGCTCCCCCGAGGAAGCCAGTCAAAATTATGTCTGTTGCACCCATTACCATTACTGTTCTGGGGCCCCTCCCCTATGAATCTGACAAGGCTGTCCCATGGCACTATGGGGAAGACGTGTATGTGCTTGGAGTGAAGCAGGAGTTCAACACAGGTACCAGTATCAGTAACATCACTGGTCCCGCCAAGATTACTCGCAGTGGCAGGCTCTTCTCGCCTGACATTGCACTACCAGTTATCTAAAAACCTCTTATCATCACACCCGCAAGTGTGCATGTTTCTCTTCCAAATCAAGTTCCCGTGTCTACCACTTCCACCGAGTCCTCTGATGCTCGGGGCAAAGGAGTTGCTACCGATTTGCCTGCCCGGACGGAGGCACCAAAAAAGACCGCTGTTGAAGCCTCCCAGCAAGAGATGGAGGAAATCCTTAAAATCATTAAGAAGAGTGACTTCAATGTCGTTGAACAGCTGAGGCATACCCCCTCCAAAATCTTTATGCTATCATTGCTGCTGTGCTCAAAGGCCCACGCCAAGGCCCTGATTTCATTTCTGAAAACGGCCCATGTGCCGCAAGAGACATCTGCAGATCAATTCACTGACTGTGTGGCTAATTTGACCGCTGACAATGGTTTGGGTTTCTCGAATGCCGACCTGACCGCCAAGGGAAAAAACCACAATGATGCCCTGCATGTTTCCATAGAATGCAGGGGCACTACTCTTGCACACGTGTTGGTGGACACCGGTTCTTCCCTGAATGTATTGCCCAAGAAGGCCTTAGATCAGTTGGATTGTGAGGGCCTGGAATTGAAACCTAGTAACATCATTGTTAGAGCCTTTGACGGTTCTAAGAGGATGGTGCACGGTGAGGTAGACATTCCTATTCGTGTGGGTTCCCAAGTCTTTGACTCAACGTTCTATGTGATGGATATTTGTCCATCTTATTCCTGTTTGCTGGGTCGACCCTGGATTCACAAGGCTGGGGCGGTAACATCCACTCTACACCAGAAGCTCAAATACCCTGTCAGAGGGAAGATTGTTATTATGCAAGGAGAGGAGGAATATATGGTAAGTCATATGAATTCATTCCGGTATATTGAAATGGACGGGGAGTTTATTGAAACCCCCTTTCAACATTTTGAAGAGGTACCTCCAACATTGGCGTCAGCTGAGACAATGGTTGAAGAAGACTTTCCTTTGAAGATGGCTTCCTTGAAGGATGCCCGGGCAGTGATTGAGAAAGGCAAATGCGCAAACTGGGGTCAACTTCCTGACTTCACTCAAAAGACCGACAAGTTTGGGCTGGGCTTCACTGCAGAGGCCCAGAGGGCTATTCGCAAAGAAAGAATCAGAAAGCCTCCGGTGTTCATCACCAACCCAAGAGTGAATGCTATTGAGGATGACGTAGAGGAGGCGAAATTTGACAGTTGGATCTATCCAACAACCAACAACAGACCAAGCAACTGGTCGGCAAAAGATTTTACACCTATTACTTTTATCACGCAGTAATGAACTCTTTTGTTTTCAATTTGTAACAAACAATATGTTGAAAACTTTTATTGGCTCGGTGTCCTGCCCGGGGCACCATGGCTCCATTTGTGAGGGATTTTTGTATGACATTTCCATATATCATTAATCAAAACATTGGACGTTGTTGCATTTCAAATCTTGTGCTCTTTTTCTTTCTTTGTTATATATTGCAAAACAGTTATATTTACACACACTCACTTATACAGGTTCCAATCCACTCTGGATCTCACTGGTAACGGCTCTGCTACTGCCAGTTATGACTTCGAAAATCCGATCAACTTGTCCGAAGACGAAGGTGAAGATGATTGCGAAGTACCTGGTGAACTCGCAAGACTGCTACTCCAGGAAGAGAGGGCCATTCAGCCGCATGAAGAGCCATTGGAAACGATAAACCTGGGTACTGAGACAGATAGAAAAGAAGTCAAGATTGGTGCCAATCTAGAGCTCAGCGTGAAGCAACGATTGATTCATATGTTGCATGATTACGTGGAAATCTTTGCTTGGTCTTACGAAGACATGCCTGGTTTGGATGCTGACATTGTAGTTCATCACCTGCCTACCAAGGAAGACTGCCCTCCGGTAAAACAGAAGGTCTGCCGCATGCGCCCAGAGATGTCCGAGAAAATCAAAGCTGAGGTTATGAAACAATTTGATGCCGGGTTTCTAGCAGTGACTTCCTATCCTCAGTGGGTGGCCAACGTGGTTCCAGTGCCAAAGAAAGATGGTAAAGTCCGAATGTGTGTTGATTACAGGGATTTGAACAGTGCCAGCCCTAAGGATGATTTCCCTCTGCCTCACATCGACGTTCTTGTTGACAATACTGCTCAACACAAGGTGTTCTCCTTCATGGATGGTTTTTCAGGGTATAATCAGATCAAGATGGCTCCTGAAGATATGGAAAAGACTACCTTTGTTACTCAGTGGGGCACCTTCTGCTACAAAGTCATGCCATTCGGGTTGAAAAATGCTGGGGAAACCTACCAACGTGCCATGGTTGCTTTATTTCATGATATGATCCATCATGAGATAGAAGTGTACGTCGACGACATGATTGCAAGATCTCAAACTGAGGAGGAACACCTTGACCATCTGCGGAAGCTGTTTGACCGACTGAAGTTGTACAAGCTGAGGTTGAACCCAAACAAATGCACCTTTGGGGTGAGATCTGGAAAATTGCTAGGTTTCATTGTAAGCGACAGGGGTATTCAAGTGGACCCTGCCAAGGTGAAAGCCATACAAGAGATGCCGACTCCCAAGACAGAGAAAGAAGTCCGAGGCTTTCTAGGACGACTGAATTACATTGCCTGATTCATCTCGCATCTAACTGCTACATGTGAGCCAATCTTCAAATTGCTGAAGAAAGATCAAGTAGTACGTTGGAACGATGAATGTCAGGCCGCTTTCGAAAAGATAAAGGAGTATCTCCAAGAACCACCCATTCTTATGCCTCCGGTTGAAGGGAGACCTCTAATACTATACTTGACAGTACTTGACAACTCAATGGGGTGTGTGCTGGGGCAGCATGACGAGTCTGGCCGAAAAGAGCACGCTATTTATTACCTGAGCAAAAAGTTTACCGACTGTGAGACTCGGTACTCACTGCTCGAGAAAACTTGCTGCGCTCTGGTATGGGCTGCTCGCCGGCTGAGACAGTATATGCTGAATCACACTACTCTGTTGATTTCAAAAATGGATCCAATCAAGTACATATTCGAAAAGCCTGCTCTGTCTGGAAGAATCGCAAGATGGCAAATGATCTTGATAGAATATGTCATCCAATACACAACTCAAAAAGCAACCAAGGGAAGTGTATTGGCAGACCATTTGGCACACCAACCTGTGGACGATTACCAATCATTGAACTTTGAATTTCCAGACGAAGATATCATGGTAGTAACTGATTGTGAAGTACCTGGACCGGATGAAGGACCTGAGGAAGGATCCCGATGGTCTATGCATTTTGACGGAGCCTCGAACGCTTTGGGTAACGGCATCGGCGCTGTGATCATATCCCCTAAAGGTACTCATACTCCACTCACCGCCCGGCTGTGTTTCAACTGCACCAACAATATGGCAGAGTATGAGGCATGTATCATGGGTCTTCAAGCTGCAATCGACTTAAGGATCAAGTTTCTGAGTGTCTTCGGAGATTCCGCTCTCGTGATCAATCAGATCAAAGGCGAGTGGGATACGAAACACCCAAATCTTATTCCTTACAAGGAGTATGTATTGACCTTGCTTCCCTACTTTGAAGAGATAACTTTTGAACACTTCCCAAGAGAGGAGAATCAGTTAGCAGACGCAGTAGCTACGATGTCTTCAATGTTCAAAGTCAAATGTGACAACGAGGCTCCCCGGATCATTATCTGGAAGTTGGACGAACCTGCATATTGCTGCGATCTTGAGGCCGAAGAGGTAACCGAAAAACCCTGGTATCGTGAGGTAAAGAGATATTTGGAAGCTCAAGAATACCCCGAAGGCGCATCGGTCAATGACAAGAAGTTCCTGAGAAGGTTTGCGGCAAAATTCTTCCTCAGCAACGGCATTCTCTACAAACGAAACCATGATTCAACTTTACTGCGTTGTGTGGATAAGACTGAAGCAGAGAAGATCATGATAGAACTGCATGAAGGTACATTCGGAACACATTCCAGTGGACATACCATGGCAAAGAAAATCCTTCGGGCAGGATATTTCTGGTCCACAATGGAAGCCGACTGTTACCAACATTCTCGAACTTGTCATAAATGCCAGATCTATGCTGATAAGGTGCATATCCCTCCGGTTCCTCTGAATGTCCTGACGGCACCTTGGCCTTTTGCAATGTGAGGCATTGATATGATCGGCGAAATCCGACCAACGCATCCAACGGGCATCGCTTCATCTTGGTAGCGATTGATTATTTCACAAAGTGGGTTGAGGCAGCTTCCTACGCCACTGTAACCAAGAGCTTCGTGGCACGGTTCATTCGGCATAATTTGATCTGTCGGTACGGCGTCCCGGAAAGGATCATTACGGACAATGGTACCAATCTTAACAACAAGATGATTACTGAGCTCTGCGAGCAATTCAAGATACAACACCACAACTCTTCTCCTTACCGGCCGAAGATGAATGGGGCTGTAGAAGCAGCTAATAAGAATATCAAAAAGATTGTGCAGAAGATGACAGTGACCTACAAAGATTGGCACGAAATGTTACCATTTGCTCTTCATGGGCACCGTACCTCAACAAGGACGTCAACCGGGGCAACACCATTTTCCTTGGTCTATGGCATGGAGGCAGTCTTGCCAATTGAAGTCCAGATACCCTCTCTCCGGATAATGAAGGATGCAGACTTGAGTGAAGATGACTGGATCCAGACTCGACTTGATCAATTAACCCTAATTGACGAAAAGAGACTCACCGCTATCTGTCATGGTCAGACGTACCAAAAACGGATGATCAGGGCATTTAACAAGAAAGTCAGACCACAAGAGTATCAAGTTGGGGACCTGGTAATCAAACGCATCATCCTTCCTCAAAGTGATCCCATGGGCAAATGGACCCCTACGTACGAAGGGCCATTTGTGGTTAAACATGTGTTCTCAGGAGGAGCCATGATTCTAACCACCATGGATGGTGACGACCTTCCTCACCCCGCCAATATAGACATAGTAAAAAGATACTACGCATGAATAAAAGACCCGCTAGGTTGACATACCTAGGCAAAAATAAGGGCTTCTCGGCGAACCAAAAGGGTTCGGGCAAAAATAAGGGATGAAATGAAAAGAATTTGTACACCCAGCAAGTCGAAAACCTGAAAAGGCGGCTTGGGCAAAAATGGGTATCCCGGTGGACTGAAAACCCGAAAGGGCGGTCCAGGAAAAAGTTAGGGATAAAGCGTAACACTATGTCTCATTGGATCACCTTGTATCCAGAATTCGGCATCAACTATCGGGCTCAGACTTCGGCATCGATCAATCAGTTTCGTCTTCAACTAAGCAGCAAAGTGATGAGACGCTTGAAGACATAAAGGCAATAGCAGAGTTGGAACCCAGTGGGAATATTGTTCACATAGCTGTTTTGTTTCCTTTTCAAAATTGTATAAACTTTATGTTATTCGGCGACGTTCTCTTACTAGGACGTCAGCCTCTTGTACAAAAACGCCTATTTACAGGCAAACTTCAAAATCAATACAAATTCACTTTTCAAAAGAAATTGCCAATTGTTTTTCCTTTTTTCTGTTTTGTCTTGCGAAGAACGTCCAATGTTCATTTTTGATATATGCATTTGACATTGAATTGCTAATTCATAAATACTTGCATACGAAACAAAAGACTAATTACAGGTGACATCAGAAACAGGGGCAATGTAGAATTGTCCAGGCAGTCTAGTTGCTTTGTCCGCCAGGGTACCAAGGTAGTTTTAACTGAAGAATGTGACCAAGTTACCTCAACTCCCCACAGAGTAGGACAGGATTCAACAATACTCTCCCCAGGAAGAGTTAGTTTATCATCAGCCCTACAATAGGCACCTTGTTCCCCTAGCAAGTCAACAATACTCTCCTCCAGCAGAGTTAGTCTACGGTCAGCCTAAAGGAAGTTGGGTATCCCCAGAAGATATCAACATTCCCCAGCGGAGTATAGGCATTCATCAACAGGCATCCCCGGCAGTCTTGATCTA
Source organism: Vicia faba (assembly GCA_948472305.1). Classification (NCBI taxonomy): domain Eukaryota; kingdom Viridiplantae; phylum Streptophyta; class Magnoliopsida; order Fabales; family Fabaceae; genus Vicia; species Vicia faba. Next base: position 947,360,510 of record OX451735.1, read on the forward strand.
AGATTATTCCCCGGCGGAATACAGACACTCCAGTGGAACCATTTTCCAGTACAGTCCGAAAGTTTCCCCAGGAAATTTGGAATCCATATCCCCAGCAGGTCTTGAAGCTTATCCCCAGTAGATTCTGGAAGCTTATCCCCTGTAGAGTACGGACGTCTCTCCCGGGCTTTATTCAAAGTTATTCCTCACAAGGGCCTATAACTGGGTTATCCTCAGCTAATTACCACGGAAGATCGCCCTCGGCGAAGTTCTTCCAATCCCCAGCGGAGTCCATCAAAGTTCCCCAACATAACTTATCAACACAATCCCCAGCGGAGTTTATCATGGTTATCCCCAACGGAGTCCATCATTGAAATCCTCAGCGGAGCTCTCATCAAAACTTCAGCGAAGTATCTCTCCCCACAGAATAATTCCCCTCAGAGTAATCTTTCCAACAAGTTTATTCCCCAACTGAGTCATCTTCTCCTACCGATGTTTTCTTGCAGCCTTCATCCCTAGCGGAAACGAAGAACTCTACTCTTCAACGTCAGCCCAGGATTTAATTCCCCGGCCGATCGTCAAGGATTTATTTTCCTAGACGAAAATACATTCATAAACATTTCAAATTTCATACATCTTGCTTACATACATGATAAAGTGCATACAACACTATCTCATTTTGAACATCATGACATCATGCATTTCATACGTCATGACATTGCATGCAACTGATGTTTTGCCTTTTCAGGGAAAAAGACAATCCAAAAGACGACTACCTTCAACTGTCACAATTCCAGATTCGATTCCTGTATCTAGCCAGGGCACATCTGTGAGTGATCAGTTTCCAGATTCGATTCCTGTATCCAGCCAGAGCACATCTGAAGAGTTTGAAGATTCGATTCCTGTATCCAGCCAGGGCATATCTGTTGACGACTAATTCTAGATTCGATTCCTGTATCTAGCCAGGGCACATCTGAAGAGTTTGAAGATTCGATTCCTGTATCCAGCCAGGGCATATCTGTTGACGACTAATTCCAGATTCGATTCCTGTATCCAGCCAGGGCACATCTGAAGAGTTTGAAGATTCGATTCCTATATCCAGCCAGGGCATATCTGTTAACGACTATTTCAAGATTCGATTCCTGTATCCAGCCAGGGCACATCTGAAGAGTTTGAAGATTCAATTCCTGTATCCAGCCAGGGCATATCTGTTGACGACTATTTCCAGATTCGATTCCTGTATCCAGCCAGGGCATATCTGTTGACGACTAATTCCAGATTCGATTCCTGTATCCAGCCAGGGCACATCTGTTAACGACTATTTCCAGATTCGATTCCTGTATCCAGCCAGGGCACATCTGAAGAGTTTGAAGATTCGATTCCTGTATCCAGCCAGGGCATATCTGTTGACGACTATTTCCAGATTCGATTCCTGTAACCAGCCAGGGCATATCTGTTAACGACTATTTCCAGATTCGATTCTTGTATCCAGCCAGGGCACATCTGAAGAGTTTGAAGATTCGATTCCTGTATCCAGCCAGGGCATATCTGTTGACGACTATTTCCATATTCGATTCCTGTATCCAGCCAGGGCATATCTGTTGACGACTAATTCCAGATTCGATTCCTGTATCCAGCCAGGGCACATCTGAAGAGTTTGAAGATTCGATTCCTGTATCCAGCCATGGCATATCTATTGACGACTAATTCCAGATTCGATTCCTGTATCCAGCCCGGGCACATCTGAAGAGTTTGAAGATTCGATTCCTGTATCCAGCCAGGGCATATCTGTTGACGACTATTTCCAGATTCGATTCCTGTATCCAGCCAGGGCATATCTGTTGACGACTAATTCCAGATTCGATTCCTGTATCTAGCCAGGGCACATCTGAAGAGTTTGAAGATTCGATTCCTATATCCAGCCATGGCATATCTGTTGACGACTAATTCTAAATTCGATTCCTGTATCCATCCAGGGCACATCTGAAGAGTTTGAAGATTCGATTCCTATATCCAGCCAGGGCATATCTGTTAACGACTATTTCCAGATTCGATTCCTGTATCCAGCCAGGGCACATCTGAAGAGTTTGAAGATTCGATTCCTGTATCCAGCCAGGGCATATCTGTTGACGACTATTTCCAGATTCGATTCCTGTATCCAGCCAGGGCATATCTGTTGACGACTAATTCTAGATTCGATTCCTGTATCCAGCCAGTGCACATCTGAAGAGTTTGAAGATTTGATTCCTATATCCAGCCAGGGCATATCTGTTAACGACTATTTCCAGATTCGATTCCTGTATCCAGCCAGGGCACATCTGAAGAGTTTGAAGATTCGATTCCTGTATCCAGCCAGGGCATATCTGTTGACAACTATTTCCAGATTCGATTCCTGTATCCAGCCAGGGCATATCTGTTAACGACTATTTCCAGATTCGATTCTTGTATCCAGCCAAGGCACATCTGAAGAGTTTGAAGATTCGATTCCTGTATCCAGCCAGGGCATATCTGTTGACGACTATTTCCAGATTCGATTCCTGTATCCAGCCAGGGCATATCTGTTGACGACTAATTCCAGATTCGATTCCTGTATCCAGCCAGGGAACATCTGAAGAGTTTGAAGATTCGATTCCTATATCCAGCCAGGGCATATCTGTTGACGACTAATTCCAGATTCGATTCTTGTATCCAGCCCGGGCACATCTGAAGAGTTTGAAGATTCGATTCATGTATCCAGCCAGGGCATATCTGTTGACGACTATTTCCAGATTCGATTCCTGTATCCAGCCAGGGCATATCTGTTGACGACTAATTCCAGATTCGATTCCTGTATCCAGCCAGGGCACATCTGAAGAGTTTGAAGATTCGATTCCTGTATCCAGCCAGGGCATATCTGTTGACGACTAATTCCAGATTCGATTCCTGTACCCAGCCAGGGCACATCTGAAGAGTTTGAAGATTCGATTCCTGTATCCAGCCATGGCATATCTGTTGACGACCAATTCCAGATTCTATACCTGTATCCAGCCAGGGCATATCTGCGAGCAACCGATTGTAGACTCGACACCTGTATCTAGCCAGGGCATGTCTGCATGAAGAGATTGAAGATCAACACCTATAACAAGCCAGGAAAACATCTGTCTTTCTCAAAGTGCGCAAGTTATCTCTAAGGAATCTCTTATGCGATCAACACTTCCAAATGGCATCTATAAGCCCATTCCCGACAAGGTTCTGTCACGCCTTCAGATGGCATCTATAAGCCCATCTCCCTATCCACCATCTCTCCAAATGGCATCTATAAGCCCATTCCCGACATCACATTTGCTGATACTCCAACATGCGAGTGCAAATTTCCGGGCACTCTAGTGTCCAATCTCCTTTTACCCTCGAGTCACGAAAGGCAAACTTGCCATTCTAACTCTTCAGGTTCAAGAAGATTGAACAGGGGCAACTTTTGTACCCCAAAATTTGCCCTCCCATTTTCTCAACATTTCCTCATCACAAGGCCCTTTGAGCTCAAGATCCAGTTAGGGTTTCCTCTGCAAGACTTCTCCTAGCACTGTTGACCCAAATTAGGGTTTGAGTTTGCACAAAGATGTTTTGACCTAAAATGCCTAAGAAGACTTTCATGCTTCATGTTGGACTCCCAAGTTTATCCATACCAAGTTTCAAGCCTTGATTCCAAACTTTGCCCTGTCAATTGGAAAGTTGACCTAGAAATCAGCTGTATTGCGGAAAAAGTCAACTGTGGTCAATTGACAGTCAAACCTCATGATTTTTGACCCACATCAACATAATGAACTCATATGGACCATTTGATCAAGTTTGGATCACAATTCCACAAGAAATTTGATCAGATCACCAAAAGGGCAAAATGGTCATTTTTAGGGTTTTGACTGCACAAAGGCAATTTTTGACTGTTTGACCTAGCCAATGGCAAACCAAGCTCACATATGGATTCAAGGACCCAATGTAATTGTCTTGACATGCTCAACAAGTTCAAAAGATCCCAAATACACAAGATTGACAGTTGAATTTTCCAGTCAATTGATCAATTTTTGACTGTATACTAAAAAGTCAAACTTTGACTTTTTGGTCAAAATCAAGTGTCAAGATTCATTTTTCATCAAGACATGCCAAATAATGAAACTTGTTCATCAAGAAATCAAAAATCACAAATTAGGGTTTGAAATGAAGATTTTTCATAACTTAGAATTTTTCTAAGTTATGAAAAACCCTAATTTTTTCCTAACTTTGTCCCACTTTCTCATCAAGATGAATTTGGATTCAAGGAAAAGTCAAAACATGAAAGTTGTAGTCCATTGCAAAATCTACAACTTTGATTCACAAAGTTTTCTCAAAAGAATCTTGCAGCTCAAGTTACAATGTTTGGAACAAGGGTACCAAACCATTCTTAACTTAGAAAAATTTTGACCTATTTTAGGCAGGATTTTTTCCTAACTTCATGGCAACTTTTCACATGCTTCCACTTGGAATTTCAATTTGCATTACAAAGATGGATTGTAGTACACATTCCAAGCTTTCCAAAATGTCCAAGAACTCATCAAACAACCTCATGGTTAGGGAGAATCGAATTTGGCAAGTTGGGAAAAACTCACTTTGTTTATGGCCAATTTACATGTTCATACACTTGTGCCATTTTGAACTCAACTTGCATTCCTTGATTACAGGTCCTATATCCCATTTTCACTCAATAATTTAATGCTAACCCATTGTGCCAAGACCTTATTTTATGTGTTCAAGCATTGTATGCAAAATTAAGCCATAAGTAGAAAAAGCAAATTATCCATTTTAGAAAAGTTGAACTTTATGTCAAATGCAAATCCAAGAAGCATAGGCACAATCTTTTGAGCCGGTATTTTGTACACAAATCACTCTAACCAAGACTAATGTATGCAGCATAGATTGGGGGCCTGTACAAGCTAGAAACACCAAGTTGATTTTCTTGCTTAAAGTTGAAGTAACCTTGCATAACAAGCCCCAACTCTCATTCTTGTCAACAAGAGCTTAAGTAAAGATTGTGAACACTTTCCAAACACCAACCCTGACCTGAAACACGAGCCAACCATCTCCATTGCCTTCACAAACACAGAATCACCATAAAACTGTAGAAACAGGGCATAAGCTGCAGTTGGACTTTTATAGTTCATTCCACTCGTGCATTCTTGCTAAGACTTGTTCAAACACATCCCACATCATCCCTTGAAACTATTACAAGCCCTAAACACGACCTGTAACACCCCTAGCTAACATCACCATTTCCATATTTTTTATTTTGCAGTTGAAGTTCCATAACACGATTCACTTGGTTTTGGAGCAAACTAAAGATTGGAATAGCATCCCTGGACATCAAGGAAGCTATACAAATCATTACCTTGCCTTGTAAGCATCTCCATTGTTGCACACAATTCCAACTGAACAGGTAAGTTCATGAACTCGTATCTCTCTATCCAGGCATTGTTAGGTTTAAATTTGTGAAGAAATTATGTCACATTCATGGCCCTGAATCTGCCCATATCATTAGTTTTCATTTATGTTATGTGTGCTTAGAGAATTTTAAGTCTGAACATTGAATAAAAACTAGGTCAGGAATTGGGGGAGAAGAAATTCTCTCTCATTTCTGAGAGTTAGGATGAGTTCTTTATATGTCCAGAATCGTGGTTTGATGCTCTACATTTCTTGTGTTGTGAGTTTGTGCTAAAAATCAGGGAATCTGGAGATAGCAAACGCGTGTTTTTGTTGAACAGAGATGCTGGAGGTTGAAGAAGACAGGGTCTTGGGCTGGGCCTGAGATTTATCTTTTCTTTTCACACCACTGTATTGCACATGCACCCCCCTGGCCCATTTTGAAATTTACTTGTTATTTTCCATTTTCTCTTTTTGATTTTATTTCCATATTTTTATTTAAATCATAAAAAACATAAAAAACATTTTTCCATATTTTTTTGCATTTATTTTGATATTTATTTGACTTTAGTTAAGTTTTGTAGATAAATAAATAAATATACCTTTATTAAAAAAATACAAAAGTAAGACAAACCTACTTTATTTCTTTTTTTTTTATTTTTATTTTTATGTTATCTCTTGAAAACCTCTTATAATAAAAAAATATTTTTTCTATAATATTAAACATTTTATTTTTGTACATATAATACATATTTAAGAAATAAAGTAAATACTTATACATATTTATTAATATATTTAGAAAAATACAAAGAATTAATACATTTTTGTTTTTATTAATATTTTGACCTCAAAAATACTTTTTATATAAAATATCTTCTTTTATTTATTTTTTGTAAATAATTAATAAATATTGCATATATCATACAATAAATACTTTTATTTGTAAAGATTAGGGTTTTTGCCCTAAATACATAAAAATACCAAAAATTAATTGATTTTATTTTTGCTTATTTGATACATGATAAATACTTTTTACATACATATGAAAAACTTTTTTTGCATTTTGCATATTTATCTTATTTTTATTTGAATATTGTGTAAATAAATACCTTGCAAAATTCCAAGTTTGATGTAATAGTCTAGGGTTTTAATTCTTGTTAAAATACCCCCATTTGAACATTTGTACCCCCCTTCCCATATATTGTGTTGTAATAACTTAGGAACTTTATTTTTCGCACTTTAAAGCTTTCTAATTATGACATGTTAGAATTAGGGTTTGTATGCAAATCAATTAACCAAAAATAGTTTGACCTAATTTCAAGATAAACAAGCATGAAAATGGACAACACTAATCACACTTGCACCCCTAGGGTATTCCACTTGTTGCCTTCAATAATGGGCCATATTGCATGTTAGGTCTCTTTGGGAAAAACAATACAATTCAAAGGATCATAGTCCCTCGATGACGCTTTCGAAAGTTGCCTTAAAAATGATCAAGTCCCTTAAAGGAAAAATTGCCCAAAGATACTTGGCACTATTGCAATTATGGTCTAAACGATGACCCACGCCCGTCCCTTTCACATCCTAACACAAGATTGTCCACCAAATACAATGGTGGAACAAAATTGTTAAAAGGGTTAAAACATAGCAAAGATCTTTGAGAAATATAGGGTAGATAGATCTTGGTTACTTGCCCCCTTGCAAAACAAAACACTTGCCTATTTTTTTCAAACCACACATCACTACACTTTCAAAACAACTTTCAAAAATATTGAAAACCTTTTTAAAAGACATACACCTTTGTATACATCCCAACATGGATCATTACAAAGATTGCCACCACATTGGCCTCTTTTCAAAACATTTTCAAAATCCACACACAAAGCACCATTTCAAACAATTGAAAACCAAGGCAAGTTGATCTAAGCAAGTAACTAAGAGCCCATGGATAACCATGGATAGAAAGGGTGCTAATACCTTCCCTTTCTATAATCTACTCCCCGAACCCAAGAAAACATCTCAAAGGTTTTTGCTGTGCTTTTTAACCTTTCCTTAGGATAAAATAAAAAGTCGGTGGCGACTCTTGCCCAACCGAAACATTTGCGAAAACAAACGCAAAACCCTAGTCAGTTCTCCCACCGTATCACAGTTGTTAATTTTAGATAACTTTAATTCTTTTTTCAAATAAATTAACAAATAATTAGAAAATTAGGGTTTTGTCTAAACTTAATTATATTTTATTTTTTCTTAAAATAATCAAAAACACTAAAATAGGCTATTTATTTATTTTCATTAATTAATTTAATCACTAATTATTTTTGTATTTAATTTTAAAACCTAATTCTTTTCTTAAAAAACAACAAAAATAATTTTTCTTTCGATTAGGTTAGAAGGGTCAAAACCTTAGTTCTCTCCAGATCTAATTTCCTCGCGCGCGCTTTATTTGTTTTATTTTTATCATATTATTGTAATTGCTCACGAGTTGTAATAGTTTAAATTAGGACTTTTGTTTTCATGTATCGCTTTATTTTTTTTAAGGGTTTGTTTTTGGCTATGTAAATACCCGAAGCCTTGTAATAGCGTAGTTTTATTTCCGCACTTTAAATTCCGCAAAATATTAAACTGTTAGATGTATGAATAATTAGGGTTGCATGACAAGAATGTATGTAAACTTTAAAATAATTAGCAAACCCTAAATGTGCAAAGATAAACAATCTGAAATTGAATCACTCGCACATGCGCACTCCTAGGGTACACTCCCACTTGGTTGCCTTCGGTAAACGGTCATTGAGTATAGGATGCTTTAGTGGTCATCCTTTTGTCCAAAGATCAAAGTTTCCTCGGAAAGTTTGCCTCGGATATTGTTGCCTCGGATAATTGATCTAAGACATTAGGGTTACTACTAAGACGTCCTAATATTGCTTTAGTGATTGTACGTCCCTTTCGAATTGACCCTTAAAACTCCAACGACGATGCTACCTACTCACTAATAGTAGGATAGCACTGTCTAAAGGAAACGAACATAAAACGATTATTTTTCGAGTAGGTAGATTAACTCTTAAGTACTTGCTCAATCAAAACAAACTTTTTCACACTTACACTACTTTTCAAACAAAGTTTTCAAAAACACTTAATTACACTCTTGAAGACAGAAGTAAGAGTTAAATCCAAGTCAAAACAAAAACTTTTCATGTCACACAAACATACAAAGAAGAATTTTGAAAATGATGAGCAAGTACCTAAGAGCCCGTGGAAAACCACAGATAGAAAGGGTGTTAATACCTTCCCTTTCTATAATCTACCCCCCCTACTCAGAAATATCTCGAAAAAAGGAATTTTTCTGTGCTTTTTTCCTTTCCTTGTTGGATAAAATAAAATTCGGTGGCGACTCTTGCTTACAGCGACATTTTGCAAACACAAACGCAAAATGCAAACCATTATTCTTAAAAAACAGTCCCGGTTCTGGCCATCCTATCATAGTGAGGATGATACGAGTTGATTGGTACTAGCCATAGTCATTTATCTGGAACCTATGCAATTTTGGAGATGGACAAGGTTATAACTACAACAAGTGTCTGTAGGTAAAAGCTTGATATGCTAAGGTGACGAAGAGAGGAAGAAGAAGCTGGTGTGGCAACATGTGTTTCGTTTATTTGAATTTCGCGCGTTTGTTGGCTCCACTAACTTGTTTTCACATATTATATTCTGTTTTCATATCACTTACAAGTTAACACCATGGCTCAGATGGCTGGGGTGAAGGCCTTTGATGCACACGTCCTGGGTTCGATCCCAAGCGTGTGTATTTTATTATTTTCTTACTTATTTCAGGCAGATCTCATGCATTGCAGTAGCGCACGCCTATCATACACCTTTGTGTTCCACCATCAGATCCATCAGCCAGGTGGATCTAACATCATGTAGCAAGGGGCCTACCATGCTCCCCAAAGTCAGCGCGCATACTGGATTGAACGAAGTCAAACAGGCCTTGGAGTTTTGGGCCAAGAAAATCAACTTCATACTCCCCTAATTGCTAAAGCACAGGCCCATTATTCCTTTCTTTTTTCTTTTAGTTTATTTAAATCTTTCAATATTTATTTTTATTTTCTTTAATTCACAAATTAAACTTTTTCATAAAAAAAAATCATAAAATCAATAATTCTCTAAAAAAAATTAGGATTAGTTTTTTTATTATTATCAAAATTAATTTAATTTAACTTAGAAAATTGTAATTTGTTTTCATAAATAAAATCAAATAGAAAATTAGGTTATCTCTTGATTTAATTTTATTTTTCTCTTTTTCTCAAATAAATAAAAATACAAAAAAATAGGTTTTAGAAAAAATTAATTTATTTTTCTTAATTTAAAATCAATTAGAATTAGGATTTTCTTTTTAATGATTTATTTATTTTCTTAAAATAACAAAACAAAACAAAAACATTTTTTTAATCAATCGCAATTAGGTTTTGTGCGATGTCAAAACCCTAGTTGTTTCATATTCAATTCATCGCGCATGTGTTATTTATTTTTGCTAATATTTTTGTAACTGTTCATGGTTTGTAATAGTTTAATCTAGTTTTTTTTTACTTATCGCTTTTTCCTGGATTTTTGGCTATGTAATTAATCCCCTTCCCTGAAGCCTTGTAATAGCGTCGATTTACTTTCTCGCATTTTTAATTTCTGTAAATATTTAACTGTCTAGATGTATGCTAATAGGATTGTATGACAAGAATGCATGACAAATTAATACAGTTAGAAAACCCTAATGTGCAAAGATAAAAAAACTGAAACTAATCACTCGCACATATCACTCTTAAGGTATACTCTCACTTCGGTTGTCTTCGGTAAACGATCCTTAAGTATAGGGTGTCTTAGTGGTTAACCTCCTGTCTAAAAAAGATCAAATGTCCCGTTCGGATGTTGCCTCGGAAATGTTGCCTCGAATATGATCTTAATACTCTAGGGTTATTACTAGGATGTCCTAATATTGCTTTAGTGATCGTACGTCCCTTTCGAATTGACCCTTACAACTCCAACGATGGTGCTACCTATCTCTCAATAGTAGGATAGAGCTGTCTAAAGGAAACAAGAATAGAAACAATCTTTTTTCGAGTAGGTAAATGCTAGTAGGTACTTGCTCAAATCAAAACTTTTCACACTTACACTTTTCAAAAATTTCAAACAACTTCGTCACACCTTTGAGGACTGATACATGGGTTATCACGAAGTCCAACTTTTCAAAGCAAAACACATACACAAGCAATTTAAAAAGATGAGCAAGTACCTAATAGCCCATGGAAAACCATGGATATAAAGGGTGCTAACACCTTCCCTTTCTATAATCTACCCCCCGTACTCAGAAACATCTCGAAAAAGGATTTTTTCTGTACTTTTTTCCTTTCCGGTTGGATGAAATAAAAGTCGGTGGAAATTCTTTCTTACCGCGACATTTGGCAAACAAAAAACGCAAAACGCAAACCAGCATTCAAACAGTCAGTTTTGCCACCGTATCACAGAACTGGCAACTTTGCCGGGGACTTATAAGTGGGGTATACCTTAGGATCTAGTTCATCATAATTGATTCTCTTGATTGCTTTGATTGCTTTACTTTTAAGGGTTTTGTTTGGGAGTTACTATAGATCCTAACTTGGATCTGGGGATACCTTTTAGGTAAGTAGCAATAGACTGTAAGGGAACTGTACGGCATAGACTGATACGGTTGAAGCAGTAGCTACATTGATGTGGCACATTGGTTGGTACCGGTATCCCTTGTGGAGAAACGAGGAGAATACGGGGCCGCTGTGTGGTGTCGTTAAGCATTAACTAACCTTAGAACCTTTAATCAACTAACTTGGCCATTAGAAAGTAGTGAGATAGTCGGCCTCGGTGTAGAGCTGAGAACTGATTAATACTCGATGCTACACTCATTGAGACCATACTCTCGAGATAGTTCCGGCCGCAAGAAAAGATTGCGTGAGCTGAAACCATGACCGACGGAGGATGGTCAGTGATATTGAGATCCTCTAAAACTCGGTTACTTTTTCTAGGACAGGTTTGAAACCAACTTAACTCCAAGAGGGTATTACCTTTTACCTCATGCAAGCCTTAAACCTAAGGGCTTTGTGTGATTTGACTGTGTTTGCAATATCTGTGTTTGCTATACCTGTGGTTTACCATAACATCATGCATCATAACATGGCATTCATGCTTCATTACACTAACCATTTCAAAGACCAAGGGAATTTATCTTTGTTCTGTTTTGCAGGTCATGGCCTCCGTGTGTAGAAATACTATCCGAGTCAACTTTTTGCAAATACCTGCCAAACTTAAAGAGCTAGCCTCAAGAGTTTCTGATACTTCAATGTTAATTAAGAGACGCGGTCAACTTCTCAGCCTGGTTACCTCAAATCTTGATGAGCAGATGATGAGCGTACTATTTCAAGTCTTTGATCCCGTACATGATTGCTTCACTTTTCCAAATTACCAGCTGGTACCCACCTTGGAAGAGTTCTCTCATCTATTGGGTATATCCATCCTTGAACAGGTACCCTTCAAAGGTATGGAAGAAATTCCTAGACTAGAAGACATTGCCTCAGCTCTGCATTTGAAACGGGCTGATGTAATATCCAATTGGGAAACACGAAGCGAGGTCGAAGGTTTTCTAGCCAAATTTCTGATGGACCAGGCTCAGCTATTCTGGGATGATTTGGATTTTCAAGCTTTTGAAGACGTCTTGGCTCTCCTTATCTATGGTTTGGTTCTCTTTTCGAATCCGGATTCCTTTGTAGATGTGAATGCTGTCAAGATTTTCCTTTCTTGCAACCCTGTGCTTATCTTGCTTGGGGATATCTTGAATGCTCTCTATACTCGTACTATGAGCAGAAGAGGTACTCTTATGTGCTGCATGTCGTTGCTGTCGAGGTGGTTTATTTCTCACCTCCCTAAGTCTGTGCTAAAGAACGAAGAAGGTTTGGGTTGGTCCTATAGAATAATGTCACTTGCTCATACAGATATTCTTTGGTGTTCCTGGGCTATGGAAGACATTGTTGTTATTGACTGTTGTGGGGGATACCCTAATATCCCATTGCTTGGAATCAGAGGAGGTATAACTTACAATCCTTGTCTAGCCTTGCGACAATTTGTTCGTGCTCGAAGAGATGGTCCCCATGAGTTACTTCTTGAGGACATTGCATTTGACTATAAAGAGGATGTTAAGGAGCATCGCCGAAGGTTTATATGAGCTTGGGGCATGGTGAACAGATCCTACCCCCAAGAGTTTGGACCAAAGACTTCCCTTCCTAGGCAACCTTACCTCCAATGGGTCCGAGCTCGTGTCCAGAAGCTTGGGATGCCCTATGAGGCCGTATTACCAGTGATTATGGAGCCCACTAATGAAGAAGGCATTCCTTACACGGTTCTCTATCCTTACGTGCCCACTGATCTTGGGGAGTTAAGGCGTTCCTTCCCATCAAAGTCCAGATACCTTCCCTTAGGATTATGAAGGATGCAGGTTTGAACGAAGACGACTGGATCCAAACCTGACTTGATCAGCTGAATCTAATCGATGAAAAGAGACTTATTGCTATCTGTCATGGCCAGACGTATCAAAAGCGAATGATCAAGGCTTTTAACAAGAAAGTCAGACGTCAAGAATATCAGGTCGGGGATATAGTGATCAAACACATCATACTGCCGCAAGGTGATCCCAAGGGAAAATAGACCCCTACATACGAAGGGCCATTTGTGGTTAAGAACATTTTCTCAGGAGGAGCTATGATTCTAACCACCATGGATGGTGACGACCTCCCTCACCCCGTTAATGCAGACATAATGAAAAGATACTACGTATAATCAAAGACCCGCTAGGTTGACTGGCCTAGGAAAAAATAAGGGCTTCCTGGAGAACCAAAAGGGTTCGAGCAAAAGTAAGGGATGAAAATGAAAAAAACTGTACACCCGGCAAGTCAAAAACCTGAAAAGGCGACTTGGGCAAAAAAGGGTATCCCGATGGACTGAAAACCCGAAAGGGCGGTCCAGGAAAAAAATTAGGGATCAAAGCGTAACACTATGTCTCATTGGATCATCTCACAACCAGACTTCGGTATAGACTATCAAGCTCAGACGACACCAATCAATCTAAATCAACTTCTACCAAGCAGTAAAGTGATGAGATGCTTGAAGATATAAAGGAAATAGCAGAGTTGGAACCCAATGGAATTGTTTCACATAGTTGTTTTATTTTTGTTACACAAATTGTAATTTTTGTCTTTCGGCGGTGTTCTCCTACTAGAGCCTCAACCTCTTTGTACAAAAATGCCTATTACGGGCCAATTACAAAAATCAATACAACTCATTTTCACAAGAAATTTCAGTTTGCTTTTCTTTTTCTGTTTTGTTTTGCAAGAACGTCCAATGATTCTTTTTTGATATATGCATTTGAAAATAATTTCTGCTCATAAATGTTTACATAAGAAACAAAAGATGATTACTCATAATTCCAGGAACGGAGAAAACAAGAAGCGTCCAAACCTTACAGTTACTCTGCCCATCAGGTACAGGGATAGAGCCAACTTTCCAACATAAGTGGTGGTGCATAAACTCCCCACAGAGTAAAAAGTATCCAAAGACAGTGATGTTAGCTTTCCCGAACAGGGCATAACTCTCCCCAGCTGAGGTTTACAATCGCGAGTAAGTCGGTAAATTTCTCCCCAAGCAGAGTTTATTTCTCTCACAAGCAGAAATTCAGTCTCCAACAGAATTCATTATCACCAACAACAGAAATTCATATCCAATCGAGTTATTCCCCACAGAGTTATCCTCAGACAGAATATTTTCCGTCATAATATTTGCCAGCCGAGGGGCAAATCCCCAGCATAGACATTTTTTGTTCACCATCCCCAAATAGAAGCAAAGGAACTATGGTTCTTTACAAGCAGTCAAGAATACTATTTCTCATACTCTTCAAACAGAAGTCAGGGATTTATTTTCCTAGACTCATATTGTTATGCCAACATTTCATGTTCATACATCATGACATGAGCATGCATTACATATAACATGGTCTCATTTATTTTGAGAACATCATCATACAATGCATCTCATGCATCGCACGTAACTAACCCTATATTTCTTTCAGGAAGGGAAGTTATTATCAACTATTTCCAACAAGCCCATGATGAACACTCGAAGCTAAATAGAGTAATCATCGGTGCAACAAAAGAAACCTTACCCAGGTTCCCTCTGCAGTTTTACCCAAACTCATATCGAAGTAATCCTACTACCCATGTTCCTTCTCACAACCCTGCTATCCAGGCTTTCATGTCGAAGTAACCCTACTATCCAGGTTCCTTCTCACAACCCTACTATCCAGGCTTTCATATCGAAGTAACCCTACTATCCAAGTTCCTTCTCACAGACCTACTATCCAGGATTTCATATCGAAGTAACCCTACTATCCAGGTTCCTTCTCACAACCCTAATATCCAGGCTTTCATATCGAAATAACCCTACTATCTGAGTTCCTTCTCACGACCCTACTATTCAGGCTTTCACCTCAAAGTAACCCTACTATCCAGGTCCCTTCTCACAACCCTATTATCCAGACTTTCATATCGAAGTAACCCTACTATCCAGGTTCCTTCTCACGGCCCTACTATCCAGGATTTCATATCGAAGTAACCCTACTATCCAGGCTCCTTCTCACGGCCCTACTATCCAGGCTTTCACCTCGAAGTAACCCTACTATCCAAGTTCCTTCTCACAGCCCTACTACCCAGGCTTTCATATAGAAGTAACCCTACTATCCAGGTTCCTTCTCACGGCCCTACTATCCAGGATTTCCGCTCGAAGTAACCCTACTATCCAGGTTCCTTCTCACAGCCCCACTATCCAGGCTTTCATATCGAAGTAACCTTACTATCCAGGTTCCTTCTCACAGCCCTACTACCCAGATTTTCATATCGAAGTAACCCTACTATCCAGGTTCCTTATCCTAACCTTACTATCCGGGTTTTCTTCCTCTCTTATCCCCCAGACAGCAGTCCATAACATTGTAAGACCAGGACCCGGTCAAACACAATTGATTTCACATTTCCCCAGAAAGTCACGGTGCAGCATATACCCTGACCAAACACACAGTTCACTTCCGCTTCCCAAATTGGAATTATTCCCCAGTAGAGTAACAGACAACTGAAGCTCCTAAAACTCTATTTCTCTCTCAAGACAAAGACCAACATTCCCCAGCAAAGTATTCCTCAACAACAGGTATGCGGGTTCTCGCAAAGGAATCTCTTATGCGATCGACACTTCTTCGGATGGAATCTTTAAGCCCATCTCCGAAAATTCTCTAGCATCTACCATATGGCATCTATAAGCCCATTCCCGATATCACAAATCAAGTATCACTTCATGTGAGTGCAAATTTCTGGGCACTCTAGTGTTCAATCATCTTCCACCTTCAGATCACAAAAGGCAGACGACCAATCTACATCTTCAGGTTTAAGAATATTGAACAAGGGCAGCTGTTGTACCCCAAAATTTTCCCTCTCATATTTGTCAACACATGACAAGTGAGGTCCCCAAATTGCTCAAGGAAGTTCAAAAGTTGACCAGACAAACTCTCTCCTAAGGCCTTCTACCTCAAATTAGGGTTTCATTTTTCATCAAGATGCTTGAGTCCAAAGGATCCCAAATGCTCACTATTGTCCTAATATATTCCCAAGATCATCCATGTCAAGTTTCAAGCCTTGCAGAAGAAGTTTTCTCAGCCAATTGCTCAAATGCCTGAAAATCGACAGTGCTAGGTCAAAAGTCAATTGTTGCCCACATACAGTCAAACCTCAAGATTTTTGGTTAAAATACTCATTTTGAAGTATTATCTATAATTTGATCAAGGGTTGATCATGATTCATCAAGGATTGCTCATAATTCATCAAAACCCAAAAGTTGCCAAATTAGGGTTTTGTAGGAAAAGTCAACTCAATTTTGACCAAGCATAACTTTCTCATACTTTATCAGAAATGACCCATCCAAATCTCATTTTGAAGAGGATGCAATTCCATATAATTTATCTTCAGATCCCAAGTTCAAATATACACTCAAAAGAAGATATGAATTTTGACATTATAGGTCATTTTAGAAAGTCAACAAAAACACCTTTTGGGTCAAAGCTTCATACATGAACATGGAAGACTCAATTGATATGAGACCAAAAGGGTTGCTTAGAGGACATCATAAGCTTTCTAAATAGTCCAAGAACACCTCTATAGGTTCAAAATTGAGAGAGTTATGCATTGGCCAAGTTGACCTTTTTTGCAAAATTGCCAAAAGTCAAAAGTGCTTAAATTTGCATTTTTTTCCACATGGGCCCATCTTTTCAAGATTGAATCTCATTCCTAGAATAGTCCACGACCTAGAGGCCCCTCCATGCTTTATTTATTTATTATTTAATTTATTTTGATTTTTATTCACTTAAAATTCAAATAAAATCAAATAAATCTAAATAAATCATATAATGTGTTTTAGGGATGATTTTTTGCATTGAAGGAAGATCTTATGTGTTGTCAAATGAGAACCAATTCGTACAAGACTGATATGAGTGGAAAAAGATTGAATTGAAGCAAATTTGGAAAGATATCATATGCCATGAAAGATCAAATCAAATCTTCATAATGGGCAAGATTGAATTCATTTTTGTTGACCTAATACGTTGTATTACATATACAGAAGCAGTCCAAGGCAAAAGAGGAGGTTGACCCGTCGTGAAAGAGGCAGAACCAATTCCAAAATTTTAAAGAAAAAGTGCAGATTGGATCTTTCTCTAGAGGCCGTTTTAAACTTTTCCAAGGATCAATTCACATTCCCAGGCACACACTAAACCTGTATCAAGCATTCACACGACCTGAAACCTCAAGAATCGTGTTCTACGTCTCCCACGGTTTGTCCAAAATTTTGATTTTGATTTCACTAATTTACGCATCTTTAATGCTTTTGATTTCCATACTCATGTTTATCGTTATGTTTGCAAGCTAATCGTTTTATTCAATTGTATTTTTGATGACTGTATGTGAATCTGCCATGGCTAGGGTTTTGTATTCTTGTTTAGGGCTTTTTCGTGCAGGCAAAATTGGGCGTTAACTCTGGTACCATGAAACTCGTGAGGATGATACGAGTTAATTGATACCATCCATAGTCATTTATCTGGAACCTATGCAATTTTGGAGATGGACAAGGTTATACCTACAACAAGCAACTGTAGGTAAAAGCTTGATATGCTAAGGCGACGGAGAGAGGAAGAAAAAGCTGACGTGGCAACGTGTGATTCGTTTAATTGAATTCCGCGCGTTGGTTGGCTCCACTAACTTATTTTCACATATTATATTCTGTTTTCATATCACTTACAAGTTAACACCATGGCTCAGATGGCTGGGGCGAAGGCCTTTGATGCACACTTCCTGGGTTCGATCCCAGGCGTGTGCATTTTATTATTTTCTTACTTATTTTAGGAAGATCTCATGCATTGCAGTAACGCACGCCTATCATACACCTCTGTGTTCCACCATCAGATCCATCAGCCAGGTGGATCCAACGTCATGTAGCAAGGGACCTACCATGCTCCCCAAAGTCAGCGTGCATACTGGATTGAACGAAGTCAAATAGGCCTTGGAGTTTTGGGCCAAGAAAATCAACTTCATACCCCCTAATTGCTAAAGCACAGGCCCATTATTCCGTTCTTTTTTCTTTTAGTTTATTTAAATCTTTCAATATTTATTTTTATTTTCTTTGATTCACAAATTAATCTTTTTTTCATAAAAAAAGTCATAAAATCAATAATTCACTAAAAAAATTAGGATTAGTTTTTTTATTATTATCAAAATTAATTTAATTTAGTTTAACTTAGAAAATTGTAATTTGTTTTCATAAATAAAATCAAATAGAAAATTAGGTTATCTCTTGATTTAATTTAATTTTGCTCTTTTTCTCAAATAAATAAAAATACAAAAAAATAGGTTTTAGAAAAAATTAAATTATTTTTCTTAATTTAAAATCAATTAGAATTGGGATTTTCTTTTTAATGAGTTCTTTATTTTCTTAAAATAAAAAAACAAAACAAAAACATTTTTTTAATCAATCGCAATTAGGTTTAAGCGAGGGTCAAAACCCTAGTTGTTTCATATTCAATTCATCGCACGTGTGTTATTTATTTTTGCCAATATTTTTGTAACTGTTCATGGTTTGTAATAGTTTAATCTAGGTTTTTTTTACTTATCGCCTTTTCCCGGGTTTTTGGCTATGTAATTAATCCCCTTCCCGGAAGCCTTGTAATAGCGTAGATTTACTTTCTCGCATTTTTAATTTATGCAAATATTTAACTGTCTAGATGTATGCTAATAGGATTGTATGACAAGAATGCATGACAAATTAATACAGTTAGAAAACCCTAATGTGCAAAGATAAAAAAACTGAAACTAATCACTCGCACATATCACTCTTAGAGTATACTCTCATTTCGGTTGCCTTCGGTAAATGATCCTTAAGTATAGGGTGTCTTAGTGGTTACCCTCTTGTCTAAAAAAGATCAAATGTCCCGTTCGGATTTTTCCTCGGAATGTTGCCTCGGAAAGGTTGCCTCGAAAATGTTGCCTCGAATATGATCTTAAGACTCTAGGGTTATTACTAGGATGTCCTAATATTTCTTTAGTGATCGTACGTCCCTTTCGAATTGACCCTTATAACTCCAACGATGGTGCTACCTATCTCTCAATAGTAGGATAGCGCTGTCTAAAGGAAACAAAAATAGAAACGATCTTTTTTCGAGTAGGTAGATGCTAGTAGGTACTTGCTCAAATCAAAACTTTTCAGACTTACACTTTTCAAAATTTTCAAACAACTTTGTCACACCTTTGAGGACTGATACAAGGGTTATCACGAAGTCATACTTTTCAAAGCAAAACACATACACAAGCAATTTAAAAAGATGAGCAGGTATCTAAGAGCCCATGAAAAACCATGGATAGAAAGGGTGCTAACACCTTCCCTTTCTATAATCTACCCCCCGTACTCAGAAACATCTCGAAAAAGGATTTTTCTGTACTTTTTTCCTTTCCGGTTGGATGAAATAAAAGTCGGTGGCGACTCTTGCTTATCGCGACATTTTGCAAACAAAAAATGCAAAACGCAAACCAACATTCAAACAGTCGGTCCTGCCATCGTATCACGAATATTTTTCAAAATAATGAATATTTCACGTAGAAAAGTATTGATGAATGCACGCCCACAACATGTTTGATGAAATGACTGCCTAGCGTGCACGTGACTTGCCTTGTGCTGGGCAAAAATTTTGTTTTCAACCCAAAATCCTAATCACCATATATTTCTCTACACTTAACTATTTGAGATGATTCTTGAATGAAAAATGAAGAGAAAACTTCAATCTACAACTTTCATGTTGCCAACTTTTTGATTGAGTCCAAATGGTCATTCAAAAATGGACATGAAGAAGTCAAAGTTTTGCATTTTTAACCAAAATTCCACTAAGTGTCAAAATCTTCCAAGATTCATAACTTTTTTTCCTTTCATTTTTTGGACTTGTGGAAACTCCTTCAAAGTTGGAGAATTTTTTATCCTCTTTATAGGCATATAAAGTTTGCACATTTTCAATAAAAATTGAGAAAGTTATAGCCAGTCAAAAATTCAGCCCTATGGATACTTAGAAAATTTTCAAAACTTCAAATAACTTCCTTGACAAGTTATCTCCAATTGACACTTCCTCTTGATATTTTTGCAATATTGACCATGAAATATGAGAATAGGGATATTGAATTGATGGTTGACCAAAAGTCCACTTGGTCAACATGTGATTTTGACTGTCTTCTGACAAAATGACCCTTTTACCCCTTTTCATCAATTGAACCCCTTAAACCCAAAGTTGATGATAAAACTTCCAATGATAAATGCTCATGACTATATAGAGAAGTATGGGATCAAGAATTTCCCAAAAATCCAGAGATCTCCTGATTAAAATCCAAACCCTAGTTTTGATCATTTGTGCTAGAAGATGGTGAGATGACTACAATTGTGCCATGACCTACAAGATGATATTCCAAGGGACAAAATATACACACTTTGAGGTTAGTTAGAAGCATACAAGTACAAGATATACAAATAAAAGTGATAAGGTGCTTGGTGATTCCATAGGCAAACCCTAAGACATGATGTAGTAGAAGATAAACCCTAAACCCTAATTTGTGATCTGATTGCATTGTGATGGTATGAGATGATAGAGGAATCTTAAGGGAAAAATTGGGGTACAAACCATTTCATTTGTTTGTTTGAAATTTTTTAAATCTGATTTTATATAATTCTTTGGGTAGAAATGGGGTGTTACATTAGTGGTATCAGAGCCTGGTTGGTCCGTCCAACCAAGTTGTTGAGTCGTAGTTTTGTCTAACAATCATGTATTGTTAACTTGAGTTCTAACCGTTGTTTATGTTGTAGTGATAAGTTGAGATGGCTGGAAAGAATGAAGATGCACTTGCTACTGCTTTGGAATCAATGTCACATGCTATGGAGAATCAGCCGAACGCTGACAAGAATGTTATATCTCGTAGCTTGGTGACCTTCCAGAGGGAGAATCCGCCTACGTTCAAGGGTAAGTATGATCCTGACAGAGTATTGGATTGGTTGAAAGAGATTGAGAGAATCTTCCATGTGATGGACTGAACTCCAGCACAGAAGGTTCAATATTGTACTCATATGCTAGCAATTGAGGATGATTATTGGTGGCTAGAGACTCATCCGAGGTTGGAAGCTGCAAGTGAAAATATCACTTGGGTTGTGTTCCATAAGGAATTTCTGAGGATGTATTTCATTGAAGACGTTCGTGGTAAGAAGGAAATTTAGTTTCTTAAGCTGAAGCAAAAGAGTATGTCAGTTACTGAATATGCTGAAAAGTTTGTTGAGTTGGCTAAGTTTTACCCACACTATAGTGAGGTAAATGCTGAGTTTTCAAAGTGCATCAAGTTTGAGAACGGGTTGCACCAAGAGATCAAGAAGGCAGTTGGATACGAGAAGATTCGTGTCTTTGCCAATTTAATTGATAGTTGCAGGATCTATGAAGATAATAATGCTCACTATAAGATTATCAATGAGAAGAGGGGTAAGCACCAACAGAACCATGGTAAGCCTTACGATGCCCCAACTGGTTAAGGTAAACAAAAAGTTGCTCAGGGTCAGAGAACTAGTGGGGGGACATGCTCCTGCTGGTGTGGTTTATTTCAAATATGGAAAACTGGTCATAGGAGCAACATGTGTATTGTTGAGGTGAAGAGGTGTTTTCATCGTGGTAAGACTAGACATGTTATATCTGAGTGCAAGCATAAAGATATGATTTGCTTAAATTATTTTGAAGAAGGACACATTGGTATTTAGTGTCAGAAACCAAAGAAGGTGCAAACTAGTGGTAAAGTGTTCGCGTTGGCTGTGTTGTACCCCAAAATTTGCCCTCTCACACTTATCAAGATTTTCCCTACAAGATCTCTTTAATTCAAGATTGGATTAGGGTTTGAGTTTGCACAAGGATTTATGGACTATCATTGTTTCATATGATTTTCAAGAGTCGTTATGGACCCCCAAGATTATTCATGTCAAGTCTCAAGCTTTGAATCACTTTTGAGCAGTCAATTGGACAGTTGGCCCAAAAAAATCAGCTATATTGGGGGAAAAGTCAACCAGGGCCAATTTACAGTCAAACTTCATATTTTGGATCCACATCAATATTCTAGACTCATATGTATCATTTTATCAAGTTTGGATCACAATTCCTCAAGAAATTTGATCAAATCATCAAAGGGGCAAAATGGTCAAAATTAGGGCTTTGACTGAGAAAGGGAAATTTCTGATTTTTGATCTAGAAAATGACCAATTGAGTTGAAGCATTATTCCAAGGATTCAATTGCATCATATTGACCTAATTATATGGTTCAAAACATTGCAAATCCATTGGATAGACAGATGAAATTTGCAGTCAACTGTATACTGAAAAGTCAAAACTTTGACTCTTTGGTCAAATTCAAGTGCAAAAAATCATAATTGATCAAAACAGGTCAAAATATGAAACTTATTCATCAAGAAATCAAAAAGTCAAGATTTCATTTTGAAAAGGCAAAATTTCTAAAAGAAATTTTTCTAAGTGTTGGAAATTTCATGTTTTTTTCATAACTTTGAGCAAAATTTTCACCATGATGCAAGATGATTCAAGAGAAACTTCCAATATGAAATTTGTAGATCTCCATGATATCTACAACATTTATTTACATAACTTATCCTAAATATTCTTGGGTTTCAAGTTATAAATTCATGAAGTCATGACATTTTCATTTAACACTTAGAGAAATTTTCAGCAGTTTCGGTCAGGTTTTTATCCCAACTTCTTGGCCAATTTTCATCAAGTTCCAGTTTGATTTAACAAAAGTGGTCAACATGAAAGTTGTAGGGTAGGTTCCAATCTTTCCAAAAAGTCTAAGAACTCATTGAGATCATTCTTGAGCTGAGAGGATCGAACAGATGAAGTTAGGGTTTCATTCTTGAATTACAAAGCAGAATTTGTGATAAACACTTGACTAAAATTCCAACCAAAGCTACAAGATCTCTCTTTTCAGGCCATGTTCTCTCCAAATCTATGCATAATCAAGCAATTACACAAACCCTAAGTGTATTACACAAGCATTTGAAGCTTTTTCCAAGTCTTGATACCATTTATGGTTAGAAATGCAAAAGCAACATTTCCATTTGCATAAAGCTTCACTTTTCCAACCACTCTCTTCTTTCAAAGCTTGAAATTTGTTCAAAAGATGACAAAAAAATCTCTCAACATCAGAAGCAATCCACATGACCTGCAAAGCATGGCTAAATTCTTTAATTCACTCCTTTCTTCATCATGAAGCAACTTGTCTTTATGAATTTGAAAAAAGGGCATAACAAGTGATTTTTTCAAAAAAGGTCTGAGTTTCTCAAGTCTCAAACCTTATCTATAAATAGAAGAAGCATTTGCAAGACAAAAGGGGGTTTTAAAAAAGTAGGTTAGAAAAGGAGGTTAGAAAAAATAGAGAGAACAACTAGAAGTTTTATTGATAAACCCTTAAAATCTCATATTCACAAAAAGCCATAACAGTCCATAAAACCTCCACTCTTGAGTTTTGAAGTCTAAACCTTTAAACCTCTCACACTTTGCATATTCCATCTAAAAATCATCCAAACATTTCATACCATACAGAGGTTGTTTAGTAACGTTCAACAAAAAGGAAAGTCTAGCAGCCTGTTGGAGCTTCCTTAAGGTTCATACAACATCTTGAAGGGTATTTGGATTCAAAACCTAAAGTGCAGTTTTAAGGTAAGTCATATTTACCTTGCCTCTTCCATACATCAACTTTTCTATTTATAGGATGTAGCAATCACTATTTTTAAAGTTAATCATTTATTTGTTGTTCATGTTATTCATTTATATGTTAAAAACTAACCGGCGTATACAAAGAATGGTGTTTAAGGCAGAAAAAGGCAGTATGTATCGACACATATCCATATGTGTCGACCCATCTTAGTGAAAATACAGGGTATGAGTCGACACATAACCCTCATGCATCGACCCATACTGAGTTCAGGTCACTAAACAGAAGCTGGAAAGGCCTATGAGTCGATACATACACATTTCGCATCGATGCAAAAGGCGTATGAGTCAATACATCCCATTATGGGTCGACTCATACTGAACAGATTTCACTTTATAGGAGCAAGGAGAAGCTATGTGTCGATGCATAGCAGCATGGGTCGACACATAGCAGTTCAAAAATGCATTTTTCCTTTATTTTACACTGTTTTCACATTCTTTTCATTATCATTCGACGTGGTTGTAATATTTTAGTTCCTACTCCACCCCCATGGTTAAATTGTACCCCCATCCCCCTAAAGTGATGTAATAGCTTAGATTTTACTTTCCGCTTTTTACTTGCTTTTCATATATTTCTAGTATATAAGATGTATGGCAAGATGAAATCAACAAATAGATGACTTTAAAAAACAAGACTAAATCAAAGCATGAAAAATAACACACTTGCACATAAGCACCCTTAGGGTTTCTCCACTTGGTTGCCTTATATAAAAATAGCCATATTATGCATGCGAAGTATCTTGGAAAAACAAACAAATATAAATATCATAGTCCCTCGATGACGCTATTCTAAGTTGCCTTACAAAAATGATCTTGGTCCCTAAAAAATGCTAAGATACTTTGCAACATTGCTAATCGTGGTTATACGAAGACCCACGCCCGTCCTGTTTACATCCAAAGATAGGGTCGCTTACCAAATCAATGGTAAGACGACAATGTCAAAGGAATAGAAAATGCATAAGAAAGACATTTGAGTAGTTAGATCGCTTCTAGTTACTTGCTATATTATCAAACAAACATCCTTGCCATTTTCAAAACAATCACATACACTTTCAAACATCTTACAAAATTGAAAACATTTTCAAAAGACAAAACTTTTTATACGTTCTTATAGAGATGAGAACCATTACGAAGTTCCATTTTCAAAACTACTTTCAAAAACCACACACACAAAGCACAATTTCAAACCAAAGCAAGTGATCTAGCAAGTAACTAAGAGCCCATGGAAAACCATGGCTGAAAAGGGTGCTAATACCTTCCCCCTTTTCATAATCTACCCCCCCCCCCCGAACTCAAAAAAAAATCTCAAAGGTCTTTCCTGTGCTTTTTCACCTTTCCTTTTGAATAAAAGAAAAGTCGGTGGTGACACTTACTAACCGCATCATTTGCGATTAAAACGCAAAACCCTCAAGTCAGTTCTCCCACCGTATTATAGAACTGGCGACTCTGCTGGGGAATTTTATAAAAGTGGGGTTACCTTAGGGTTTATATCACATTTATATGTTTACATTGTTTGACTTGTTTGCTTTACATTATGGTTCTTTGTTTGGGTTTGAATCTTCCACCCGGATTTGGGAAACATTATAGGTAAATAGCAATACATTGTGAAAACTATGCGGGGTATACCGACATGGTCTAAGAAATAGCTATGTTAGTGTGACATATTTTTGGGTACCGGTAGCCTTTGAGTTAATCAAAGAGAATACGGGGCCGCTGAGTGATGTCATGAAGCACTAATGAACTTCTAGAACCCTTTACTTGACCAACTTGGCCTTTAAGATGTAATGAGATGATCGATTTTGGTGCAGTTCAAAGTTGGTAGATACTCAATACTACACTCATTAAGGGTTGGTTTCTTGGGATATTTCGGTCGCCATTAAAGAGGCTTGAGCTGAAACAATGACCAAGGAAACAATCCGGTGAAATTGAGCTCCCTAGAACCCGGTTACTATTATTAGGACAGGTTTAAGCCAACTAAACTTCAAGAGGGTACTTACCTATAAAACCCCATGCAAGCCTAAACTAAGAACTTGTTTGATTTGCTTGTATATGTATACTTGTACATAACATCATGGACATCATGAACATCATATGCATTCACTAACCATTTCAAGGATTTTGGAGATTCATCTTTGTTCTTGTTTTGTAGGATATGGATTCACTTCGCAAGAAAACTATCCAAATCAACCTTGTAAGAATTCCTCCACAACGCAAGGAGCTAGCTTCAAGGATCCCTGAGAACTCTCCATTCATCGAGAGGCATGGTCGTCTACTCAACTTGGTCAACTCCAACACAGAGGAGGATATGATGAAAGTGCTCTTCCAATTCTTTGATCCTTTGCATCATTGCTTTACATTTCCTGACTATCAACTTGTGCCCACTTTGGAAGAATTCTCTTAACCCTTAAGGATTCCTATTCTCAATCAACTACCTTTCAATGGTATGGAAAGAGATCCAAAGCCAGAAGAGATTGCTCAAGCTCTGCACTTGCACTCATTTGATGTCACAACTCATTGGGAAACTAGAAGTGGTGTCAAAGGTTTCTTGGCAAAGTTTATGTTTGAGAAAGCCAAAAGTTGTTGGAATTACCTAGACTTGCAAGCATTTTAGGAAATTGTGGCTCTTCTTATATATGGTATGGTCTTGTTCCCCAATCCTGACCAACTCATAGATGTGAGTGCCATCAAAATCTTCATGTCATGCAATCCGGTGCCTACATTACTAGGAGATATCCTACACTCTTTTCACACTCGTACAATGAGGAAAAGAGGTGTCCTTATGTGTTGCACTCCCCTCCTGGAAAGATGGTTTGTTTCTCATCTTCCCCAATCAGTCCTAAGGAATGAGCAAGGTTTAAGGTGGTCACAAAGGTTAATGACGCTCGAACATTCAGATATTCATTGGTGCTCTCGATCCAAAGGGAATGTTATCATTGTTGACCGTTATGGGGAATTACCTAATGTCCCTCTACTTGGAATTAGGGGAGGCATCACCTACAACCCATGCTTACCTCTAAGATAGTTTGGGTATGCCCGAAGGGATGGCCCACATGATATGCTGATTCAAGGCTTGGTTTTCGACTACGATAACGACGATTAAGGTCTTCACCAGAGATTCATCCGAGCTTAGAGGATGCTAAACAAGGTGGATAGCAAGACTTTGGGACACAAGAATTCCATCCCTCTTGAGCCTTACCTCAAGTGGGTACGAACCCGCACTCAAAGTCTTATGATGCCTTATCCTTCCATTCTCCCAATGATTATTGAGCCTGTTAAGTAAGGAGAAGTTCCATACACTATCCTACATCCTGAAATGCCCACATCTCTTGAAGATATACAAAGGGATTGGATACAACTCAAAGGAGAGCGAGATACTTTTGAAGCCCAATTCTACGCAAGCGAGAAGAAGGTTTTGGAACTCACTAGGCTACTTCATGAGGAGCATACCCTAAATGCCTACATAGCACCAAAGAGGATGCACACTACTTTGTTATCTTAGAGCTTTGTATTATTTTTCCCAAGGGGCATTGATGTACTCAAACTCTATTTTATTAATATAACGTGTGTTTCTTTTTGTTTAAAACAAATTTGAATTTTTAAATCCTTGAAAACATTGCATGTATACATATCATTCATCAACATAAACAAGTCTTTTGAAACAAGTTTCCTCATCTCTCTACTGTTTATTTTAGTAAGATGGATCTCGAACAGACAGTCAAAGATCTTCAAGCTCAAAACATGCAGTTTCAACAATTACTCACAACCCTGGCCAAAGGACAAGAGGAGCTGAAGACTCTGTTGGCAAAAGAGAAAAATAAGAAAGAGAAGAAACCAACTGGTGTTGTAATCATGGGGAGAAGGCTTCAAGGGCAAACTAGAAGAACCTTGAATTTTGTAGCAACATCTGATGAAGGGGAAGGGAAAGGAAAAGAAACAGCAGTTCCGTGAGAATCTGAAGAGGAGGAAGAAGAGGAAGACTACTCCGAGGAACAGTACCCTCCGGCTGATGATAAGTACATGCATCTTGAAGAGCGTTTGAGCGCTATGGAAATACAAAGGGTACCGGGTCTAGACTTTAAAGAATTGGGGCTAGTGACGGGAATTGTGATCCCACCAAAGTTCAAAGTGCCGTTGTTTGCAAAATATGACGGGGTGTCATGTCCTAAAATGCACCTCCGATCATATGTGAGAAAGATTCAGCCGCACTCTGCCGATAAAGACTTATGGGTCCATTTTTTCCAAGATAGCCTATCTGGAACACAACTCGATTGGTTTTACCAATTGGAAAGGAACGACGTCCATAACTGGGAAGACCTTTCCGCAACTTTCTATAAACAATACCAGTATCATGCAGATTTGGCGCCTACCCGTACTCAACTTCAGAGTATGGCTATGGCTTCAAATGAGGGTTTCAAAGATTACGCGCAGAAATAGAGAGATCTAGCTGTAAGAGTGCAACCCCCTCTGTCTGAAAGGGAGTTTATGGATATGTCCTTAGGCACTTTATCGGGTCCTTTCTTCAACCATTTGATTGGAAGTTTATCTGCTGGATTTACTGAGTTAATATTAACCGGAGAAAGGGTGGAAGCTGGCATAAAAAGTGGAAAGATTCAGAAAGATTCATCTGCCTCTACAGCTGTAAGAAATCCTTTCACCGGGAAAAAGGAGGTATCTGTTATTTATCCACAAAGGAACTAAGGGAGAGCTGAACACCGACCGATGGTAGGGGCCTTTATGATCCCAAAGCTTACATCTGATCAACCAAGGAGTAATCAACCGAGGGTGGAAAAGCCGGTCTGGAAATTCACTAGAATTAATATGACTCTAGCCCAGATTCTACCACATCTTTTGAAATCTAACTTGGCAACTTTGAAGGAAGCTCCAAAGAATCCCAACACAGCGTCCCCTCATTATCACCTGAATGCCAGATGCGCATACCATTCCGAAAGTCCAGGGCACGACACTAACAACTGTTGGGCTTTGAAGAACAAAATTCAAGACCTTATAGATGCAAAAGAGATCGAGTTTGAGGCACCAGAGAAACCAAACGTCATCTCTGCTCCTATGCCTAGGCATGGTCACAATGCCAATGCTATCGAGGAAGATTTGTTTGTTGCTACAGTAGATGAACTCTTAACTCCGCTCCCAATCATTAAGATAAACTTGTTGAAAGCTGGTATATTCCCAGGTTGTAATAAAGACTTCCATCTTTGCTTATCCTCATCAACTGATTTCCCTCTGTTGAATACATGCATTCAACGCCTGATAGACAACCAAGAAATTCTGTTTGAAAATGCTCCTGTTTCACCCATTCCTATTGAAGATGTTTCAATCATAACCATCTCCGCCAATCCTTCCAGGGTCCCCATAAGACCCGTTAGGATTACATCAGTTCCAAAGACTACTCCTCTCATAATTACAATTCCCGGGCCGGTCCCATATGAATCAGATAAAACAGTATCGTGCAATTACGGTGGAGAAATCTACTACCATGGTATCAAACAAGATGGGCTAACCTCCAAAGAAGTGAGCTCCGAAGAAGAAGATTCCGACATTAGCAATATTGCCGGAACTAGTAAGATTACCCGTAGCGGTAGAATCTTCTCTCCAGAGATTGCCCCTCCAAAGGCAGTTTTTGGACCCGTGGTCGTTCCGAAGATTACCTCTGTACCAATAATCATACCTGCAAGTGCACCTACCGAAAAAGATGACAAGATCCCTGCTGTTATCCCTACCAACACTTCTACTGCTGAAAATTGAGGAAAAAGCATTAAAGAGGAGCCTATCCGGACGAAGGCTCAACCACTAGATATCCCCGAAACATCCAAGAAGGAAATGGAAGAGATCCTGAGGATAATAAAGAAGAGTGACTATGACGTGGTTGAACAGTTGGGGCAAACTCCCTCCAAGATTTCCATGCTAGCATTGTTGTTGTGTTCTGAGGCACATGCGAAAGCTCTGGTGAAGTTTCTGAAGACAGCTCATGTGCCACAAGAGATGTCTGCTGACCAATTCCAAGATTGTGTGGCCAGTTTGACAGTTGATAACGACCTAGGCTTCTCTGATGCTAATTTGACACCAAAAGGGAGAAACCACAACGAGGCTTTGCATGTCTCCGTGGAGTGTAGAGGAACAACTTTGGCCCATGTCTTGGTGGACACGGGCTCATCTTTGAACGTCTTACCAAAGAAAGCTCTTGACAGATTGGATTGCAAAGGGCTGACATTGAAACCCAGTAACATAGTTGTGAGAGCATTTGATGGCTCAAAGAGGATGGTCCATGGGGAGGTGGACATCCCCATCAAGGTGGGAACTCAGACTTTCAACTCAACCTTCTATGTAATGGACATCCGCCCCTCTTACTCCTGTCTGTTAGGACAGCCTTGGATCCATAATTCTGGTGTTGTCACCTCTACACTACACCAAATGCCGAAGTACCCGGTCCATGGAAAGATTATCACTGTCCACGGAGAAGAAGAGTACATGATTAGCCACCTAAATTCTTTCCGATATGTGGAGTTGGATGGCGAGTTCATTGAAACTCCTTTTCAACATTTCGAAGAGGTCTCTCAAGAAATAGTGGTAACCAAGGCGGTATCCCCAATTCCAAAGATCACAAGACCTCCGTTTCGGATGTCATCTCTAAAGGACGCCAATGCAGTAGTAGAAGAGGGTGAATGCACCATCTGGGGGCAGCTTCCGGACATCCCGTATAAATCAGACAAGTTTGGCTTGGGGTTTACTTCAACTGCTCAAAAGGATGTGCGTCGTGCCCGTGCTGGAGGGCCACCTTTGAAGATTAGTAACCGAGAGGTCAACACAGTGGAAGATGGTGAAGATGATTGCAACTTGTAAGATTGGATATTTCCTACTGTCAATGGAGGACTTCGCAATTGGGAAGCCAGAGACTTTGTCCTAATAACTTTCATCTCTCAGTAATTTATCTTTTACATTTCTGTTGGACTTGTAATATTCACAAACAATATGCACCTTAAAAACCTTGTGTCTTACCCGAGGCACAATGGTCCATTTGTAAGGGTTTTTATTTCATCTTCATATGACATTCAATGAATCATGGACGTTTTTTCATATACAAACCTTTTGTGCTCATTGTCTTTCTTTTACATTTTATTGTTTAAAGATGGCTAAATCCTTACACACACCCACACTCACAAATGCAGGTACCCCTCTGTTGTACCCCAAAATTTGCCCTACCATATTCTTCAAGATTTGCAAAGAGCATGCTTCAAAATCTCCCCAAGGGTTGCACAGTTCAATGGCCTCCTAACAGTCAAAAACTAGGGTTTTGGTTCTGACAAAGAAGTTGAAGTTTCCAAGGGTTCAATCAAGTCCCACATGCCTACAAACATTGTCAAGCATCCTCATGCCAAGTTTCAAGACTTACAGCACAAAATTGCACAGTCAAAAACCCTAATTGCTCAACAGTCAACTGTAGGGGCAAAATGGTCATTTGACAGTCAAAAGTCCAAATTTTTGGTCAACATCTTATTTTGAAGCCACAAACATCATTTGATCAATTCTTGATCATGATTTTCAAGGCATGGCTCAAAAAGTCTCAAGATGCAAAAGTTTCCATATTTGGATAGTTGAAAAAGTCAACTGCAAATTGACCAGGGCATAACTTCCACATGGTTTATCAGAAAAATTCCATCCAAAGCTCATTTTGAAGAGAATTAAATTTTATACAACTCCTCTTCACACTTCAAGTCCAAGAAATGCTCTCACAAAAAGTTATCAATCTCAACATTATAGGTCATTTTCAAAAGTCAACAAAAAGGCACTTTAAGTCAAAGACCATAAATTGAGATTGGTAAATCAAAATGACATGGGACCAAAGGAATTGGTTAGAGGACTTCAAGACCTTTCCAAACTGTCCAAGAACATGATCAAAGCTTAAAAATTGAGCAAGATATGCCTTGTGGAAGTTGGGAAATATTTGAGAATTTTGAAAAGTCAACTTTGCTTCAAATGCCTCAAAATTGCTAATGGGCCACAATTTCTTCCAAGAATCATTATCCAAAAGTTATACACGACCCATTGACCCAAAGGGGAGTTATTTCATCATTTTTTATTATTTATTTGAATTTTTATCACCATTAATTCATTTAATTAAATAAAATATGACAAAAATACTCAAGCATGCATTTTAAATCTTTTTATGCAGCTAATAGGTCTATCATAACTCCAAGATTTCGTGCACTCTCAATATGGAAAGATTTGGCCATGATTGGTATCAAATGACATGAAAAAGATTGAAAAAAGATTCATTGAAAATCAAATATTGGATTCATGAATGCAAAGGTTTCTTGGCTTGGATTTCACCCTAATTCATTCCTCATATAAACACAAAGCTAACCCTAATGCAAGAAACCTGGAAGCTGCACCTCAAACCAAAGCATAACTTTGCATTTTTTCCAAATTTTCTCAAAACTGATTTCATAGCTAGGGTGAGAGTCAAGGCAAAAGAACGATTCCAAAGGCTTGTTGGGATAACTAGGAAGCTTTCTCAATCCTTTTCCACTCTTCTAACCTCAGGAATTGGTATTTAGAAGTCAAATTTCCTCAAACTTTTTGCATATTCGTGTCTCACGATTCATGTCGTATTTTTGATTTCTAATAATGGATTCATACTAATTTGATCATTCTAAAGCTAACAGTGTTATTCAATTGAGTTTTTAATGCCTGTGCACGAATCCACCATGGGAGCTCTTTAGGGTTGCAGAAATTTGAAATTAGGGACTTCGGCATATGGAAAAATTAGACAGCGAGACCAACGCCATTGGATTCGTGACCTTCATACGAACCTATTCATCACCTCGCGCCTAATTTATCATGGCCCATGGCGTAATCGCTATTTTTCCTGGTCTAGGGTAGTGGGGGTTTAAAAGCCCCGCTATTTGCTTTATTTGCAGGTACAACGTGAGGAAGAAGCTTGCGTGGCACAGCGTAATTGGAACATTCAAATTTCCAGCGCGTTTTTTTTGTTGGACATCACTAACCCTTATTTTTGATTATATTAATTGTTGTCCATCATATTGACAAAGTTGCTAAACAGCTCAGTTGGTGGAAAGTGATGTTGGCAAGCCTTGGGACCTGGGTTCGATTCCCAGGTCCCCATATTCCTCTATATTTTTTATGTTCACGTGTTCAGGTGATCACCATACTCAAGGGAGCACCATAGGCCTCAACGTTTGTGCCTGCCACGCGCCAGGGAGATTCATCTAATGGTCAGATCACGTAGTCCATCATGCACCCTCAGTCAACCATGTGCATACAAGCCAGAAAAGTCAACATGGCCAAGCTTCTATTGGGCCAAATCACTGCTGATCATACCTCCAAAACTGGGTCTACCACCCCTCTTGTTTGCATCTCTATCCCTTTTCTTTCCTTTTTTTATTTTTTTATTTGTTTTAATTTAATTGTTTTATTTTAATTCCTTAAATTAATTTTTACAACATCAAAATACAAAAAAACAAAAAAATCACAAAACAATAAAAAATATGCCTTGTTAATATTAATTAATATTATTTTATAAATAAATTTTGTTAACTAATTTAGTTTTAATTCTAGGTTTAATTCAATGTTTTTATAATAAATTAAAAAATATAGAGATTAGGGTTTTTAATGCTTTTATTCTTTTTCTTTTCTTTTTACAATTATTAAGTATTAATTATTTTTATAAATAAATATGCCATGTAAATAATTAATGTAAATTAGGTTACAACTTAAACTTTTTTTTACAAATTAAAAATAGTTTAGAATTAGGGTTTTTAATTCCATTAATTTTCTTAATTTCATAAAGTACAAAAAATATCAAAAAATAAGTCTTTTTCCTTTATTCAACTTAATTAATTTATTAATTGTAACGTAATTTCTTTAAAGGGTCCAACGCCCTCGCATTCGATTATAATTCCTTTTCGCACATTTACTTTCATTTCCCTTTTATAAATTTTATGTACTTGCCCCAAAGCCTTGTAATAGATTAATTAGGGTATTTACTTTCCGCATTTTTATTTATTTCAAATCGGGTCTTGGTTTAATTTGGCGATGTAGACCCGCGCCTTTGTAATAGCGTAGGACTTTTAAATTCCGCACCTTTTAACTGTTAATAACCACATGAAAGAATGAATGCCAAAAATAAAAACAAAGCATAGATCACCAATACATGAACAAGACAAATATAACTGAAAATGACACACAATTCACACACCACCCCTAGGGTACGCCTCACTGTTGCCTTACCCCTCGAAAAGTGGTCGTCGAGTAGAGGACGTTTTAGTAAGTTCTCATGTCCATGAACATGGCATGAGGGTAGCTTCTAAGGTGTCTTCCTATTGCTCTGGTGACCACAATGTCCCGAACCCTCGAATTGACCCGAAAACCTCCAACGGTGGTGCTACCTACCTCTCAATGGTGGGATGGCACTATCTTAAGGAAATTTACACAGACGAATTCCTTAGGGTAGGTAGATGACTCGTAGATACTTGCTCTAATTTCAAAACAAATCAAAAACTTCTTTTCACACCGACACCTTTCAAAAAGCTTTCAAAAACAATTTTTCAAACACTCTTGAGGACTGATACAAGAGTCGAACTGAAATTTTCAAAGGAACTTTTTTTAAACCCACAGTTGAAAAGCAAACAAACAATTTTGAAAACACAAATGAGCAAGTATCTAAGAGCCCATGGATAACCATGGATAGAAAGGGTGCTAACACCTTCCCTTTCTATAAATCTACCTCCCGAACCGAGAGCAATCTCTATAAGGAATTTTTTTGTGCTTTTGTCCTTTCCATTTGGAGAAAATAAAAGACGGTGGCGACTCTTGCTTCCGCGACATTTCGCGAACCAGCGTTAAACAGTCAGTTCCAGATCCACTGATCCCAGAACTGGCGAATCTGCTGGGGATACTCTTATAAAGTGAGGTGTACCTTAGGATAGTTCATAACTGTGTTTTCAATTGTTTTGACTTGTTTGCTTTAAATTGTGGGTTGCATGGGAGTTACATAGATCCTAACCCGGATCTGGGGATACCCTGTTTAGGTAGCATAAGCTGTGAGGGACCTGTCCGGCATAGACCGACATGGGTGAAGCAGTGGCTACGTTGGTGTGGCACCTTGGTCTATACCGATATCCCTTGTGTTGCAACGAGGAGAATATGGGTCTTCTGAGGAGTCATTAAGCACCAACAGACCTTAGAACCTTAAATGACACAACTTGGCCATTAGAACAGTAGCAGTATGCTACGCCCATTGAGGCTAAACTCTCGTGATGGTTCTGGCTGCAAGAAAAGATTGCGATGCTGGAGTTATGACCGATTGAGGGTAGTCAATGATATTGGGATCCTCTAAGAACCCGGTTACTTTTGATAGGACAGGTATAAACCAACAAACTGAAAGAGGGTAATAACTAGACCTCATGCTGGCCTAAACTTTAAGGGCTTGCCTTGTGTGACTTGTGTGCCTTACATGTGTGCCTTTGTAAATATTTGTGGTGTGCTTTATCATAACATCATGAGCATTGCATGCATCCTGCATAAGGACTGCCCATTTCAAAGACAAGAGGGTTTCACCTTTGCTCTGTTTTGTAGGATATCATGATGCCTGTGCGAAGGAATACTATCCGGTTCAACTTTGTTCACCCCCCTGAGTTGCTTGAAGAGTTGGTTAGCAGGATTCCAAATACCACTTCCTTCATCCAGAGGCATGGTTCTCTTCTCAGTTTAGTCACTGCAAAGCGGGATCAACAGTTGATGAGTGTCCTGACCCAGTTCTATGACCCTCTGTACCAATGTTTCACCTTTCAAGACTTCCAGCTGGTTCCTACCCTGGAAGAGTTCTCTGATTTGCTTGGCATCCCTATCTTGGATCAGACTCCCTTCACTGGTTGGGAAAAGACTCTCAAGCTTGAGGAGGTTGCTGCAGCTCTTCCCTTGACATATCAAGAAGTAATGGACAACTGGGTGACTAGAAGCGGAGTTAAGGGTTTCTTGGCCAAGTTTCTGATTGGTAAAGCTAACAGTTTCTAGAATCACTTGGACTTTAGGGCATATGAAGACATCTTGGCTCTCTTAATCTATGGGCTAGTCTTGTTTCCTAATCCTGACAACTTCATCAATGTCACTGCCATAAGGATATTTATGTCTCAGAACCCTGTGCCCACTCTCTTGGGTGACATCCTGCAACAACTTTATGCTCGTACTGCCCGAAGACGAGGAACCCTGTGGTGTTGTATCCCTTTGTTGGTGAGGTGGTTTATTTCGCACCTCCCTAAGTTCGTGCTGAAGAACCAAGAAGGAAGAGGTTGGGCTCATAGCTTAATGTCTCTCACTGACAAGGAGATCGTTTGGACTTTCAGAGGTTTGGATGAGATAGCTGTTATTGATCGTTGCGGAGAATACCCTAACGTTCCTTTGATTGGTACCCAAGGAGGAATCTCTTACAATCCATGTCTAGCTCTCCGTTAGTTTGGAAGGGCCAGAAGAGCAGGACCTCATGAGATGTTGGTGCCTCACATCAGTTTTGAGTTTCAGATGGATAGTGACGAGCTGCGTCGTAGGTTCATCAAAGCTTGGGACAGAGTTCATAAAGCTGACCCACAAGAGTTTGGGCCAAATACTTCTCTACCTATGGAAGCCTACTACAAATGGGTTCGTATCCGTGCTCAGAAGTTAGGTATGCCATACGAAGCTGTCAGACCCGTCATTCTTGATTATCCTGACAAAGA
Source organism: Vicia faba (assembly GCA_948472305.1). Taxonomy (NCBI): domain Eukaryota; kingdom Viridiplantae; phylum Streptophyta; class Magnoliopsida; order Fabales; family Fabaceae; genus Vicia; species Vicia faba. The sequence goes on from OX451735.1 coordinate 947,397,101, forward strand.
TGGGGCTCCTTCAACTGTCCTCCCTCCTCAGATACCTACTGATTATGAGACATTAAAGAGGTCTTGGTCGCAACTGCGAGAAGAACGAGATTCTTACCGGGAAAAGTTCAACGAGCAAGAATTAAAGATCCAGAAGCTGACAAAGCAGTTGGAGAATGAGCGAGCTCTGAATGACTACATCCGTACTGAGAAGAGGAGACCATGGGATCAATAAGGAGCTCTGGATGTTCTTTTACAGTTTTATTTCCCTTTTCAGTATTTCCCTTTTATGTAACGCCTAAGGGCAACATGTTGAACAATTTAAGTTTCAAAGTTGAATCTAATGAAGTGTGTTCCTTTTTGTTTACAAAGTTGATTCCCGATTGTCTTTGAAAACATAAATCATACGCATTCCATTCATCATGTGAATAGCAGGTATTCTTCTTTTCAGGTTGCTTACTGTTCTTCGCTGTTTATTTCAGCATCATGAACCCTGACTCATCATCAACTGAGATGTCTATCAAGGCCCTTTAGGCGCAGAACACGCAATTTCAGGAGCTGATTATGGGTTTGGCTCAAGGCCAAGAAGAGCTGAAGGCTTTACTCCTGAAGAAGGAGAAGAAGAAGAAGAAGAGAACTGTTCTTTTCAACTCGGGCCGAAGGTTTGGTAATACTCTGCAGAATGAAGAAGCTGGTTCTTTTGTAGGCAAAGGCAGTCCCCAGGGGGGAAAGGCTTCAAGTCCAGTAGTCTCTGACAACGAGACTGACTTTAATGAGGAACAGTATCCTCCGGCTGAAGACAGATACAAGCAGTTGGAAGACAGACTAAATGCAATGGAGATCCAACAAGCGCCTGGGCTGGATTTCAGAGACTTGGGCTTATCTACTGGTGTGATTATTCCTCACAAGTTTAAGGCACCATCTTTCACCAAGTATGACGGGGCGTCTTGTCCCAAGCTACACCTCAGATCTTATGTGCGGAAGATTCAACCGTACTCAGTGGACAAGAACTTGTGGATCCACTTCTTCCAGGAGAGTCTTTCAGGGACTCATCTCGAATGGTTCTATCAGCTGGATGGGACCAAGGTTCGTAACTGGGAGGAGTTGGCTACTGCTTTTTACAAGCAGTATCAATATAATGCCGACCTTGCTCCTACACGTACCCAACTCCAGGGTATGTCGCTAGGATCAAGCGAAGGTTTTAAAGAGTATGCACAGAAGTGGAGGGATCTGGCTGGCAGGGTGCAGCCTCCGTTAACAGACCGTGAGCTGGTGGATATGTTCCTGGGGACCCTATCTGGGCCATTTTTCAATCATCTTATCGGTAACTCATCTGCAGGGTTTACTGATCTTATTCTGACTGGGGAGAGAATAGAGGCTGGAATGAAGTCCGGTAAAATTCAGAAGGGTGCATCTGCAAGTTCTGAGAAGAAACCCTTTAAAAAGGAGGCCAGTGCTGTGTATGGGCCTAGGAGGCAAGAGACACCAGAATGCCGCCAATCTGTCAATGCGGTGATGATTGAAAGCCTGCTGTCGCTCCTCGGCAAACCAATCCACCCAGGGCTGAAAGACCTAGAAGAGAGTTTACCCGTCTAAGTATGACCTTGTGATCAGTGGATCTGGAACTGACTGTTTAACGCTGGTTTCGCGAAATGTCGCGGTAAGCAAGAGTCGCCACCGTCTTTTATTTTCTCCAAATGGAAAGGACAAAAGCACAGAAAAATTCCTTATAGAGATTAGTTCTCGGTTCGGGAGGTAGATTTATAGAAAGGGAAGGTGTTAGCACCCTTTCTATCCATGGTTATCCATGGGCTCTTAGATACTTGCTCATTGTGTTTTCAAAATGTGTTTGTTTGAGTTTTGAATCTCTTGAATTTGGCCATTTCACAAAAATTTCCCAACTTCTCCAATGCATATCTTGCTCAATTTTTAAGCTTTGATCATGTTCTTGGACATTTTGGAAAGGTATTGAAGTCCTCTAACCAATGTATTTGGTCCCATGTCATTTTGATTTACCAATCTCAAGTTATGGTCTTTGACTTAAAGTCCCTTTTTGTTGACTTTTGAAAATGACCTATAATGTTGAAATTGATAACTTTTTGTGAGAGCATTTCTTGGACTTTAAGTGTGAAGAGGAGTTCTAGGAAATGTCATTCTATTCAAAATGAGCTTTGGATGGAATTTTTCTGATGAACCATGAAAACGTTATGCCTTGGTCAAGTTACAATTGACTTTTCAACTGTCCAAAAATAGAAACTTTTGCATCTTGAGACTTTTTGAGCCATGCTTTTGAGAATCATGATCAAGCATTGATCAAATGATGTTTGTGGCCTAAAAATAAGATGTTGACCAAAAATTTTGACTTTTGACTACCAAATGACCATTTTGCCCCTATAGTTGATTGTTGAGCAATTAGGGTTTTTGACTGTGCAACTTGACCTTGTGAGCCTTGAAACTTGACATGTAGGTGCTTGACAATGTTTATAGGAATAGGAGACTTGATTGAGCTCTTGAAAACTTCAACTTCCTTACAAGAACCAAAACCCTAGTTTGACTGTCTTAGGAGGATGGTTTGACTGTGTTAGGAGGATGGTTTGACTGTGTGGCCCTTGAGTAAACTTGAACCAATTGTGGATGATTCTTGTCAAAACTTTGAAGATTATGGGAGGGCAAATTTTGGGGTACAACAGTTGCCCCTGTTCAATCTTCTTAGACCTGAGGATGTAGATTGGCGTGTGTGCTTTTCGTGATCCGAAGGTGGAAGATGATTGAACACTAGAGTGCCCAGAAATTTGCACTCACATAGTAGAGTATCAGCAGCGTGATAGCGGGAATGGGCTTACAGATGCCATTTGGAGAGGTGGTGTGGAGATGGGCTTATAAATGCCATCGGGAGGTGTCGATCGCGTAAGAGAGTCCTTAGCGAGAACTTGCGCACCTGAGAAGGAAAGAAAATTACCTGGTCTTTTACCGGAGTTGACTTTCAAACTCTTTATGTAGACGTGCCCTGGCTGGATACAGGAATCGAATCTTTAAGCTCTTCAGACGTGCCCTGGCAGGATACAGGAATCGAATCTTCGAACTCTTCAGACGTGCCCTGTCAAGATACAGGAATCGAGTCTGGTACTGTAGTCTCAACAGATACACCCTGGCAAGATACAGGAATCGGATCTTCGAACTCTTCAGACGTGCCTTGTCAAGATACAGGAATCGAGTCTGGTACTGTAGTCGTCAACAGATACACCCTGGCAAGATACAGGAATCGGATCTTCGAACTCTTCAGACGTGCCCTGTCAAGATACAGGAATCGAGTCTGGTACTGTAGTCGTCAACAGATACTCCCTAGCAAGATACAGGAATCGGATCTTCGAACTCTTCAAACGTGCCCTATCAAGATGCAGGAATCGAGTCTGGTACTGTAGTCGTCAACAGATACTCCCTGGCAAGATACAGGAATCGGATCTTCGAACTCTTCAGACGTGCCCTGTCAAGATGCAGGAATCGAGTCTGGTACTGTAGTCGTCAACAGATACTCCCTGGCAAGATACAGGAATCAGATCTTCGAACTCTTCAGACGTTTCCTGTCAAGATACAGGAATCGAGTCTGGTACTGTAGTCGTCAACAGATACTCCCTGGCAAGATATAGGAATCGGATCTTCGAACTCTTCAGACGTGCCCTGTCAAGATACAGGAATCGAGTCTGGTACTGTAGCCGTCAACAGATACTCCCTGGCAAGATACAGGAATCGGATCTTCGAACTCTTCAGACGTGCCCTGTCAAGATACTGGAATCGAGTCTGGTACTGTAGTCGTCAATAGATACTCCCTGGCAAGATACAGGAATCGGTTCTGGAATCACGACAGTCGATAGCAATTATCTTTGCATTAACTTTTGTCCTGAAAAGACAAAACGTTAGTTGTATGTGATGTCATGATGTATGACATGCGAGATGCTCTCAGAATGAATGAGATTGTATGTTAATGATGCGTATATGCATGCTATAATGTATGAAGATGTGTTGTTTATGAATGTATGTTTTCGTCTTAGGAAAATAAATCCTAGACGGATGCCGGGAAGTCAAATCCTGGGCTGATGTGAATAGCATTCTTTGTTTCCACTGGGGAGTGATGGTTGCAAGAATAAACCGGTAGGAGAAGATGACTCCGTTGGGGGAATAAACTTGTTGGAGAGATTACTCTGCAGGGAGAAAATTATTCTAGCGATCTGGCTGGGGAACAATACTCTATGGGGAGAGAGGTATTCTTGTTGAAATGTTGGTAGTAACTTCGCTGGGGATACCGTCATTATATTGGAAGTTTTAATAGACTCCGCTGGGGATAAGAAGACTTCGCCGCAGACGATCTTTCCGTGGCTTTTGGCTGAGGATAACCCAGTTATAAGCTCTGGTGGAGCATAACCTTTGAATAAAGCCGGGAGACGCGTTCGTGCTCTGTAGGGGATAAGCTTCCAGAATCTACTAGGGATAAGCTTACTGCTGGGGAGATGATTCAGCTTTCTTGGGGAAATTTCTGGACTGGACTCTCCTGGGGAAATTTTTGAGATGTATTGGGAAAGTGGCTCCGCTGAATGTCTGACATGCCGCCAGGGAACAATCTTTAGGCCAAGACTGCCGGGGATGCTTGTTAGGAATGCTCGTATATTGTTGGGGAACATTGAGATTTGCTGGGGATACCCAACTTCCTTAAGACTGATTGTATAGTTTTGCTTGGGGAGAGTGCGTTGACTTGCTGGCTCACTCTCTGGGGAATTAAGATACGCTGGTCATGTTCTTCAGCCAAACTCACCTTGGTACCTTGGTGGACGGAACAATTAGATCGCTCAGACAACTCTTTATTGCCCCTGTTTCTAATGTTACCTGTAATTGATCCTTTGTTTCGTACGCAAATATTTATGAATTAGCAATTAGTGTCAATGCATATATCACAAATTGAACCTTGGACGTTCTTCACAAAACAAAACAGAAAAGGAAAATAATTGGCAATTTTAACTGAAAAGTGTATTTGTATTGATTTTTTTTAATTTGCCTGTGAATAGGCGTTTATGTACAAGAGGCCGACGTCCTAGTAAGAGAACGCCGCCGAACCAAAGAATTTATACAATTTGTACAAAGGGAAACAAAACAGCTGTGTGAAAAGAATGATCCACTGGGTTTCAACTCTGCTATCGCCTTTATATCTTCGAGCGTCTCATCACTTGATGACCTAGCTGAAGATGAAGCTGGTTGATCGATGCCGTCTGAACTTAATGCTGATACCGGATTCTGGATGAGAAGTGATCCAACGAGACATAGTATTACGCTTTATCCCTAACTTTTGCCTGGACCGCCCTTTCGGGTTTTCAGTCCATCGGGATACCCATTTTTGCCCAAGCCGCCTTTTCAGGTTTTCGACTTGCCGGGTGTACAGATTCTTTTTTATTTCATCCCTTCATTTTACCCGAACCCTTTTGGTTCGCCGGGAAGCCCTAATTTTTGCCTAGGTATGTCAACCTAGCGGGTCTTTTTTCATGCGTAGTATCTTTTTACTATGTCTGCATTGGCAGGGTGAGGAAGGTCGTCACCATCCATGGTGGTCAGAATCATGGCTCCTCCTGAGAACACATGTTTAACCACAAATGGCCCTTCGTACGTAGGGGTCCATTTTCCCCTTGGATCACTCTGAGGAAGGATGATACGCTTGATTACCAGATCCCCAACTTGATATTCTTGTGGTCTGACCTTTTTGTTAAATGCCCTGATCATCCGCTTTTGGTATGTCTGACCATGACAAATAGCAGCAAGTCTCTTTTCGTCAATCAGATTTAGCTGATCAAGTCGTGTCTGGATCCAATCATCTTCATCCAGATCTGCATCCTTCATTATCCGGAGAGAGGGTATCTGCACTTCGATCGGTAAGACTGCCTCCATACCGTAGACCAAGGAGAAAGGAGTTGCCACGGTTGACGTCCTGGCTGAGGTACGGTACCCATGAAGAGCGAACGGTAACATCTCATGCCAATCTTTATAAGTCACTGTCATCTTCTGCACGATTTTCTTAATGTTCTTATTCGCTGCTTCTACAACCCCATTCATCTTCGGCCGGTAAGGAGAAGAGTTGTGGTGCTGTATCTTAAATTGCTCGCAGAGCTCGGTGATCATCTTGTTATTGAGATTGGTACCGTTGTCCGTAATGATCCTCTCCGGGATGCCGTATCGGCAGATCAGGTTATGCCGAATGAACCGTTCCACGACATTCTTGGTTACCGTAGCGTAGGAAGCTGCTTCAACCCACTTTGTGAAGTAATCAATTGCTACCAGGATGAAGCGATGCCCATTGGATGCCGTAGGCCTGATCTCACCGATCATATCAATGCCCCACATTGCAAAAGGCCAAGGTGCAGTCAGGACATTCAGAGGGACTGGAGGAACATGCACCTTATCAGCATAAATCTGGCACTTGTGACACGTCCGAGAATGTTGGTAACAATCAGCTTCCATTGTGGACCAGAAATACCCTGCCCGAAGGATCTTCTTAGCCATAGTGTGTCCACTGGAATGAGTTTCGAAGGTCCCCTCATGTAGCTCTTCCATGATCCTTTCTGCTTCAGTCTTATCCACACAACGCAGTAAGGTCGAATCATGGTTTTGCTTATACAGAATGTCGTTGCTAAGGAAGAACTTGGCTGCGAATCTTCTTAAAAACTTTTTATCGTTGACAGATGCACCTTCAGGGTATTCCTGAGCTTCCAAATATCTTTTCACCTCATGGTACCAAGGTTTCTCAGTCACCAACTCAGTCTCAAAATCACAACAATATGCCGGTTCGTCCAGCTTCCAGATGATGACCCGGGGAGCCTCATTGTCCGACTTGACTTTGAACATAGAAGACATCGTAGCTAACGCGTCTGCCAGCTGATTCTCCTCTCTTGGGAAATGTTCAAAGGTTATCTCTGTGAAGTGGGGAATCAATGTCAATACACATTCTCTGTAAGGAATAAGATTCGGATGTTTCGTATCCCACTCCCCTTTGATCTGATTGATCACGAGAGCGGAATCTCCGAAGACACTCAGAAACTTGATCCTTAAGTCAATTGCAGCTTTGAGTCCCATGATGCACGCCTCATACTCTGCCATGTTGTTGGTGCAGTTGAAACATAGCCGGGCAGTGAGTGGAGTATGAGTGCCTTGAGGGGATATGATCACAGCGCCGATACTGTTACCCAAAGCATTGGAGGCTCCGTCAAAGTGCATAGACCATCGGGATCCTTCCTCAGGTCCTTCATCCGGTCCAGGTACTTCACAATAAGTCACAATCATGATACTCTCGTCTGGAAACTCGAAGTTCATTGACTGATAGTCGTCTACTGCTTGATGTGCCAAGTTGTCTGCCAATACACTTCCCTTGATAGCTTTCTGAGTCGTGTATTGGATGTCGTATTCTGTCAAGATCATTTGCCATCTTGCTATTCTCCCAGACAGAGCAGGCTTTTCAAATATGTACTTTATCGGATCCATCTTTGAGATCAATAAGGTAGTGTGAGTCAGCATATACTGTCTCAGCCGGTGAGCAGCCCATACCAAAGCGCAGCAAGTTTTCTCAAGCAGTGAGTATCGGGTCTCACAATTGGTAAACTTTTTGCTAAGGTAATAAATGGCATGCTCTTTTCGGCCAGACTCGTCATGCTGCCCCAACACACACCCTATTGAGTTGTCAAGTACTGTCAGGTATAGTATTAGAGGTCTCCCTTCAACCGGTGGCATAAGGATGGGTGGTTCTTGGAGATACTCTTTGATTCTATTAAAAGCGGTCTGGCATTCATCATTCTAACGTACTACCTGATCTTTCTTCAGCAGCTTGAAGATTGGTTCACAAGTAGCAGTTAGATGCGAGATGAATCGGGCAATGTAATTCAGGCGTCCTAAAAAGCCTCTGACCTCTTTCTCTGTCTTAGGAACTGGCATCTCTTGAATAGCTTTAACCTTGGAAGGGTCCACTTGAATACCCTTATCACTTACAACGAAGCCTAGCAGCTTTCCAGATCTAACCCCGAAGGTGCACTTGTTCGGGTTCAACCTCAGCTTGTACAGTTTCAGACGGTCAAACAGTTTCTGCAGATGATCAAGGTGTTCTTCCTCAGTTTGGGACCTTGCGATCATGTCGTCAACATACACTTCTATCTCATGATGGATCATGTCATGAAATAAAGCAACCATGGCACGTTGGTAGGTTGCCCCAGCATTTTTCAGTCCAAAAGGCATGACCTTGTAGCAGAAGGTGCCCCACTGAGTAAAAAAGGTAGTCTTTTCCATGTCTTCAGGAGCCATCTTGATTTGATTGTAACCTGAGAAGCCATCCATGAAGGAGAACACCTTATGCTGAGCTGTATTGTCAACAAGGACATCAATGTGAGGTAGAGGGAAGTCATCCTTGGGGCTGGCCCTGTTCAGATCCCTGTAATCGACACACATTCTGACCTTACCATCTTTCTTAGGTACCGGCACCACATTAGCAACCCACTGAGGGTAAGAAGTCACTGCAAGAAACCCGACATCAAACTGTTTCATAACCTCGGCTTTGATCTTTTCAGACATCTCTGGACGCATACGGCGGACCTTTTGCTTAACCGGAGGGCTATCTTCCTTAGTAGGCAAGTGATGGACCACAATGTCGGTATCCAACCCAGGCATGTCTTCGTAAGACCAGGCAAAGATTTCCATGTAGTCATGCAGCATCTGGATCAACCGTTGCTTCACGCTGAGCTCCAGGTTGGCACCAATCTTAACTTCCTTCCTATTTGTATCAGTACCCAGGTTTATCGTTTCCACTGGCTCTTCATGTGGTTGAATTTCCCTCTCTTCCTGTTGTAACAGTCTTGCAAGTTCGCCAGGCACTTCGCAATCATCTTCACCTCCGTCTTCGGCTAAGTTGATCGGATTTTCGAAGTCATAACTGGCAGTAGCAGAGTCGTTACCAGTGAGATCCAGAGTGGATTGAAACCTGTACGAGTGAGTGTGTGTAAATACAGCTGTTTTGCAATATATGTAAAGAAAGAAAGAAAAGGAGCGCAAGATTTGAAATGTGAAAAACGTCCAATGCTTTTATTTATGATATATGACAATGACAAACAAAAGCCCTCATAAATAAGGCCACGGTGCCCCGGGTAAGACACCGGGCCATTATTGTTTATTACAAATCCAAAACAAAGAAGTTCATTACTGGGTGACAAAAGTTATGGGTGTAAAGTCTTTAGCAGTCCAATTGGTTAATCCACCATCATTCGTCGGGTAGATCCAGCTATCAAACTCTGACTCTTCCACTTCGTCTTCATCTCCAATAGCATTCACTCCTGAGTGGGTGATGAGCACAGGAGGTCTTCCAATTCTCGCCTTGCGTACAGCCTTCTGAGCCTCTGCAGTGAAACCCAACCCAAACTTGTTAGTCTTAGGAGTAAAATCAGGGAGTTTGCGCCAGTTTGCACATTCACCTCTTTCAATCACAGCCCGGGCGTCCTTTAAGGAGGCCATCTTCAAAGGAGAATCCTCTTCAACCACTGCTTCCGCTGCTGCCAACGTTTGTGGCACCTCTTCAAAATGTTGAAAGGGGGTCTCAATGAACTTCCCATCCATTTCCACGTACCTGAAGGAGTTGAGGTGGCTGACCATGTATTCCTCTTCCCCTTGCACTGTTACAATCTTCCCCCTGACCGGGTACTTGAGTTTCTGATGCAAAGTGGAGGTCACAGCTCCAGCCTTATGGATCCACGGGCGACCCAGCAAACAAGAATAGGATGGACGGATGTCCATCACATAAAATTTTGAATCAAAGACCTGTGACCCGACCCTGATTGGGATGTCAACCTCACCATGTACCATTCTTTTGGATCCGTCAAAGGCCCGGACAATAATGATACTTGGTTTGAGTTCTAGACCCTCACAGTCCAGTCTGTCCAGAGCCTTCTTGGGTAGCACGTTTAATGAAGAACCAGTGTCAACCAACACATGAGCAAGAGTAGTGCCCCTGCATTCAATGGAGACATGCAGGGCATCATTATGGTTCTTCCCTTTGGCTGTCAGATCGGCATCAGAGAAACCCAGGCCATTATCAGCGGTTAGGTTGGCCACACAGTCGATGAACTGATCAGCAGACGTCTCTTGGGGTACGTGGGTTGTCTTTAAGAAAGCAATCAGGGCCTTGGCGTGGGCCTCTGAACACAACAGCAGTGATAGCATGGAGATTTTAGAGGGGGTGTGCCCCAGCTGTTCGACAATGTTGAAATCACTTTTCTTTATAATCTTGAGGATTTCTTCCATCTCCTGCTTGGAAGCCTCAACAATGGTCTTTGGTGCCTCCGTCCGGGCAGGCACATCAGCAGCAATACCCTTACCCCGAGCACCAGATGACTCGACAGCAGGGGTGGAAACTTGGTCAGGGGAAGAGACAGACACACTGGCAGGTGTGATGATCAAAGGCCTCTGAATTACCGGAGGAGCAATGTCTGGTGAGAACAGTCTTCCACTACGAGTGACCTTAGCAGGCCCAGTGATGTTGGTGACACCAGTATCAGTGTTGAACTCTTGTTTCACTCCCAGAACATAAACATCTGCCCCGTAGTGCCATGGGACAGCCTTATCAGACTTGTAGGGGATGGGCCCCGGAACAGTAATGGTGATGGGAGCAATCTTGTGAACAGGCAAAATTTGGACAGGCTTCTTTGAAGGAGCCTTGGAAGGGTTGTTGAAAATGGTAACAATTGAAACTTCTTCAACGGGGGCAGCAGGAACAGCAGTCTTTCTGAACAAAATCTCTTTACTATCCATCAGGTTTTGGACGCCTGATTTCAGCAAAGAACAACCAGCAGGGGAAGCAACACATAGAGGGCAACCTTTGCTACATCCCGGAAATAAACCGGCTAGCAACAGGTTCCTCTTGATCGTCAGCAGCGGAGTAACAACATCATCCACCGAAGCTACATACAAATCCTCCTCAACAACATTCACTCCATGCTGGGGCATGGGAGCGGTAACAACATTTGGCCTCTCGGGTGCCTCAAACTGTATCTCCTTTGCATCAATAAGGTCCTGAACCTTATTCTTTTGGGCCCAACAGTCATCTGTATTATGCCCCGGGCTATCAGAGTGATAAGCGCAACGGGCGTTGGGGTTGAACCTGGGGGATGTAGTATTCACGACCTTCGGGGCCTCTCTAACAGTCACCAAGCTGGCTGATAACAGTTGCAGCAGGATCTAAGAGAGAGTCATGCTGAGTCGAGTATACTGCCGTTTGGGCCTCTCAGCTCTGGGTAGGTTGTACTGTTGTGGAGCAGTAGCAGGCTTAGAGATTACCACCGCGTTGACAGCTTGGCGGTGTTCAGGTTTGTCTTGCCTTCTTGGACCATACACAACACTTGCCTCTTTCTTGAAGGGCTTCTTTTCAGCATTGGAGGAGGCAACCTTCTGTATCTTCCCCGATTTTATACCAGCCTCGATCCTCTCACCAGTCAGGATCAGATCAGTAAACCCAGCAGAGGAATTACCAATGAGATGATTGAAAAATGGACCAGATAGGGTCCCCAAAAACATATCCACCAGTTCTCGGTCCATCAATGGTGGCTGCACCCTGCCAGCCAGATCTCTCCATTTCTGTGCGTACTCCTTAAAACCTTCACCCGACCCTAGCGACATACCCTGGAGTTGGGTACGCGTAGGAGCGAGGTCGGAATTATATTGATACTGCTTGTAAAAAGCAGTGGCCAAATCCTCCCAGTTACGAATGTTGGTCCCATCCAGCTGATAGAACCATTTGAGGTGAGTCCCTAAAAGACTCTCCTGGAAGAAGTGGATCCATAAGTTCCTGTCTGCTGTGTAAGGCTGGATCTTCCTTACATAAGAACGGAGGTGCATCTTGGGACAAGAAGCCCCGTCATACTTCACAAAGGCAGGCGCCTTGAACTTGTGTGGGATCACCACCCCAGTAGATAACCCCAAGTCTCCGAAATCCAGTCCAGGCACACGCTGAATTTCCATAACATTTAATCTGTCCTCCAGTTGCTTGTACCGGTCCTCAGCAGGAGGATATAGTTCGTCGTTGAAGTCTGTTTCAGTATCAGAGACCACAGGAGTAGGGACCTCCCTTTCTTGGTGGCTGCCTTCCCCCACAGATGGAGTAGTCCTCTCAGCTTCATTTTGCAAAGTATTCCCGAGCCTGCGCCCAGTGTTAAATAGCACAGTCCTCTTCTTCTTCTTACTCTTCTTCAGGAGCATAGCCTTCAGCTCTTTTTGACCTTGAGCCAAACCCATGATCAGCTCCTGAAATTGGGCGTTCTGCGCCTGAAGGGCCTTGATAGACGTCTCGGTAGATGATTCAGGGTTCATGATGCTGAAATAAACAGCGAAGAACAGTAAGCAACCTGAAAAGAAGAGTACCTGCTATGCACATGATGAATGATATGTGTTTATGCAATGCATTCAAGGGTTCGAAAATTCAAATTTGTTGTAGACAAAAAGGAACACACGTTATCATTAAGGAAATAATTGTTTGATACATCAAAGCCTCATGGGCAAACATTACAAAGCAGATCAATCCCAAAAGACACTACACATCCTCTTCGGAGCAATGTAGGTGTTGAGATTCCTCTCCTCGTGCAGTAGGCGGGTGAGCTCCAGGACTTTCTTCTCACTAGCATGTAGACTGGTCTCCAGAGAATTCCGTTCTTCCTTAAGCTGGATCCAGCTCTTCTGCATCTCTTCCCAGGATGTGGGCATGTTAGGATGTTGAATGGTGTAGGACACCTCTCCTTCCAAGTCTGGCTCTTTGATCACGGGGAGAACATGAGGATATGGCATCACCAGCTTCTGGGAGCGGGCTCGTACCCACTTGAGATAAGGCTCCAATGGGATGGAGTTCCTGTGCCCCAGTGTCTTGCTGTCTATCTTACTGGGCATCCTCCAAGCTCTGATAAATTTCTGGCGAAGTCCTTGTGCATCGTTGTCGAAGTCAAAAACTATGTCAGGAATTAACATCTCATGAGGGCCATCCCTCCGAGCATAACCAAACTGTCTCCAAGCCAAGCATGGGTTGTAAGTAATACCTCATCTGATTCCAAGTAAAGGAACATTAGGGTACTCCCCGCAACGATCAATGATAGTGACATCTTCTCTGGACCGAGAACACCAATGCATATTTGCATGTGTAAGAGTCATCAATCGTTGTGACCACCTCAAACCCCGCTCGTTCTTCAAAACTGATTGTGGAAGGTGCAAAATAAACCACCTTCCCAGGAGGGGAGTGCAGCACATAATAACACCCCTTTTTCTCATGGTTCGAGTGTAACATGAGTGAAGGATGTCCCCCAGCAACGTAGGTATAGGATTCCTGGACATGAAGACCTTGACAGCACTGATATCTATAAGCTGATCTGGCTTAGGGAACAACACCAACCCATAGACAAGGAGGGCTACAACTTCTTCAAAGGCTTGTAGGTCAAGGGAATTCCAACACTCTTGGGCCTTCTCAAACAGAAACTTTGCCAAGAACCCTTTGATACCATTTCTGGCTTCCCAATGCCCCTTGATGTCAGATGGTTGTAGGCATAATGCTTTAGCTACTTCTTCAAGTTTTGGTTCCCTTTCCGTACCGTTGTAGGGTAGTTGATTGAGAATGGGAATCTTCAGAAGCTGGGAAAACTCTTCTAAAGTAGGCACCAGCTGATAATCCGGGAAAGTAAAACAGTGATGCAGAGGGTCAAAGAACTGGAAGAGGACCTTTACCATCTCTTCCTCAATATTGGTATTGACCAGGCTGATGAGTCTACCATGCCTTTCACTGAATGACGAGTTCTCGGGAATCCTGGATGTAAGCTCCTTAAGCTGAGGAGGGACCCTTACAAGGTTGATCTGAATTGTCTTTCTGCGGATAGTTTCCATGTCTTACAAAACAAGAACAAAGATGAAGATTCGAACCCCTGAAATGGTTAGTGGATGCATATGATGCTGTATGATGTTATGATGCTATGATTAAACACACCACAAATATTTACAAAGGAAAACATGTAAGGCACACAAGTCACACAAGACAAGCCCTTAGAGTTCAGGCCAGTATGGGGTCTGGGTATTACCCTCTTGAAGTTGGTGGGCTCAAACCTGTCCTATCAAAGTAACCGGGTTCTAAGGATCTCAATATCATTGGATTGCTTTCATTGTTCATCGTTTCGATTTAGCCACTGACTGGCGATCAAAATATCCCAAGAAAACAACCCTCAATTGAGTGTAGTATCGAGTATCAACCAACTTCGGAGTACACCAAAGTAGTTATCTCACTACCCTAAAGAGGCCAAGATGGTTCAATTAAGGTTCCTAAGGTCTGTTGATGCTTCACGACACCACGCGGAGGCCCTGTACTCTCCTTGATTGACTCAAGGGTTACCGGTACACACCAAAGTGCCACATCAACGTAGCAGACTGCTTCAACCATGTCGGTATACCCCGCACAGTTCCCTCACAGCCTTGTTGCTACTTTCTAAGAAGGTATCCCCAGATCCGGGTTAGGATCTATAGAACTCCCAAGACAGTACCCACAATTTAAAGCAAACAAGTCAAAGCAATTGAAAACACAGTGATCTTAGTCCTAAGGTACACCTCACTTTAAAGATATCCCCAGCAGAGTCACCAGTTCTGTGATCGGTGGATCTGGAACTGACTGTTTAACGCTGGTTTCGCGAAATGTCGCGGTAAGCAAGAGTCGCCACCGTCTTTTATTTTCTCCAAATGGAAAGGACAAAAGCATAGAAAAATTCCTTATAGAGATTAGTTCTCGGTTCGGGAGGTAGATTTATAGAAAGGGAAGGTGTTAGCACCCTTTCTATCCATGGTTATCCATGGGCTCTTAGATACTTGCTCATTGTGTTTTCAAAATGTGTTTGTTGGAGTTTTGAATCTCTTGAATTTGGCCATTTCACAAAAATTTCCCAACTTCTCCAATGCATATCTTGCTCAATTTTTAAGATTTGATCATGTTCTTAGACATTTTGGAAAGGTCTTGAAGTCCTATAACCAATGTCTTTGGTTCCATGTCATTTTGATTTACCAATCTCAAGTTATGGTCTTTGACTTAAAGTCCCTTTTTGTTGACTTTTGAAAATGACCTATAATGTTGAAATTGATAACTTTTTGTGAGAGCATTTCTTGGACTTGAAGTGTGAAGAGGAGTTGTAGGAAATGTCATTATCTTCAAAATGAGCTTTGGATGGAATTTTTCTGATGAACCATGAAAAAGTTATGCCTTGGTCAAGTTACAGTTGACTTTTCAACTGTCCAAAAATAGAAACTTTTGCATCTTGAGACTTTTTGAACCATGCTTTTGAGAATCATGATCAAGCATTGATAAAATGATGTTTGTGGCCTAAAAATAAGATGTTGACCAAAAAATTTGACTTTTGAATGCCAAATGACCATTTTGCCCCTACAGTTGATTGTTGAGCAATTAGGGTTTTTGACTGTGCAACTTGACCTTGTGAGCCTTGAAACTTGACATGTAGGTGCTTGACAATGTTTATATGCATAGGAGACTTGATTGAGCTCTTGAAAACTTCAACTTCCTTGCAAGAACCAAAACCCTAGTTTGACTGTGTTAGGAGGATGGTTTGACTGTGTTAGGAGGATGGTTTGAATGTGTGGCCCTTGAGTAAACTTGAACCAATTGTGGATGTTTCTTGTCAAAACTTTGAAGATTATGGGAGGGCAAATTTTGGGGTACAACAGACCTTATCACAAATCTTGCCGCAGTTGCTATCCACCAATTTGGCGACTGTCAGAGAGGCCCCGAAGGTTGTGAATACTGCCTCTCCCAAGTATAATCCGAATGCCCGCTGTGCTTATCACTCTGATAGCCTGGGGCATTCCACTGATGACTATTGGGCCTTAAGGAATAAGGTGCAAGACCTTATCGATGCAAAGGAGGTACAGTTTGAGGCACCTGAGAAGCCCAATGTGGTGACTGCTCCCATGCCTAACCATGGAGTGAATGCTATCAGGGAGGATGATGAAGTGGATGAAGCTGAGTTCGACAGCTGGATTTATCCGACGGCCGACAGCGGACCTAGCAATTGGATTGCAAAGGACAACCTACCTGTTACTTTTGTTACGCAGTAATAAACTCCTTTGTTTTTGTTATTTGTAATAAACAATTAAAACTCTATGGCCCGGTGTCTTACCCGGGGCACCGTGGCTTCATTTGTGAGGGTATATTAATTGTCATCTCATATATCATGAATAAAGACCTTGGACGTTTTCTCGCATTTCAAATCTTATGCTCCTTTTCTTTCTTTCCTTTCTTTATATATTGCAAAACAGCTGTATTTACACACACTCACTCATACAGGTTTCAATCCACTCTGGATCTCACTGGTAACGACACTGCTACTGCCAGTTATGACTTCGAAAATCCGATCAACTTAGCCGAAGACGAAGGTGAAGATGATTGCGAAGTGCCTGGCGAGCTTGCAAGACTGTTACTCCAGGAAGAGAGGGCAATTCAACCACATGAAGAGCCAGTGGAAACAATAAATCTGGGTACTGAGACGGACAGAAAGGAGGTTAAGATTGGTGCCAACCTAGAGCTCAGCGTGAAGCAACGGTTGACTCAGATGCTACATGATTACATGGAAATCTTTTCCTGGTCCTACGAAGACATGCCCGGGTTGGATACCGACATTGTGGTCCATCACTTGCCTACCAAGGAAGACTGCCCTCTGGTTAAGCAAAAGGTCCGACGTATGCGTCCAGAGATATCTGAGAAGATCAAAGCCGAGGTTATGAAACAGTTTGATGCCGGGTTCCTTGCAGTGACTTCTTACCCTCAGTGGGTTGCCAACTTGGTTCCAATACCGAAGAAGGATGGTAAGGTCAGAATGTGTGTTGATTACATGGATCTGAACAGGGCCAGCCCCAAAGATGACTTCCCCCTACCTCACATTGATGTTCTTGTTGACAATACTGCTCAGCATAAGGTGTTTTCTTTCATGGATGGCTTTTCAGGTTACAATCAGATCAAGATGGCTCCTGAAGACATGGAAAAGACTACCTTTGTTACTCAGTGGGGCACCTTCTGCTACAAGGTCATGCCTTTTGGACTGAAGAACGCTGGGGAAACCTACCAACGTGCCATTGTTGCTTTATTTCATGACACGATCCATCATGAGATTGAAGTGTATGTCGACGACATGATTGCAAGGTCCCAAACTGAGGAAGAACACCTTGATCATCTGCAGAAATTGTTTGACCGTCTGAAGTTGTACAAGCTGAGGTTGAACCCGAACAAGTGCACCTTCGGGGTTAGATCTGGAAAGTTGCTAGGCTTTATTGTGAGTGATAAGGGTATTCAAGTGGACCTTGCCAAGGTCAAAGTTATTCAAGAGATGCCAGTTCCTAAGACAGAGAAAGAGGTCAGAGGCTTTTTAGGACGCCTGAATTACATTGCCCGATTCATCTCGCATCTAACTGCTACTTGTGAACCAATCTTCAAGCTGCTGAAGAAAGATCAGGTAGTACGTTGGAATGATGAATGTCAGGCCGATTTTGACAGAATCAAAGAGTATCTCCAAGAACCACCCATCCTTATGCCACTGGTTGAAGGGAGACCTCTGATACTATACCTGACAGTACTTGACAACTCAATGGGGTGTGTGCTGGGGCAGCATGACGAGTCTGGCCGAAAAGAGCATGCCATTTATTACCTTAGCAAAAAGTTTACCGACTGTGAGACCCGATACTCACTGCTTGAGAAAACTTGCTGCGCTTTGGTATGGGCTGCTCGCCGGCTGAGATAGTATATGCTGACTCACACTACCTTGTTGATCTCAAAGATGGATCCTATAAAGTACATATTTGAAAAGCCTGCTCTGTCTGGGAGAATAGCAAGATGGAAAATGATCTTGACAGAATACGACATCCAGTACACGACTCAGAAAGCCTTCAAAGGAAGTGTATTGGCAGACCACTTGGAACATCAGGTAGTAGACGACTGTCATTCAATGAACTTCGAGTTTCTAGACGAGAGTATCATGATAGTGACTGATTGTGAAGTACCTGGACCGGATGAAGGACCTGAGGAGGGATCCCGATGGTCTATGCACTTTGACGGAGCCTCCAATGCTTTGGGTAACGGTATCGGCGCTGTGATAATATCCCCCCAAGGCACTCATACTCCACTCACTGCCCGGCTATGTTTCAACTGCACCAACAACATGGCGGAGTATGAGGCATGCATCATGGGTATCCAAGCTGCGATCGACTTAAGGATCAAGTTTCTGAGCGTCTTCGGAGATTCCGCTCTCGTGATCAATCAGATCAAAGGAGAGTGGGATACGAAACATCCGAATCTTATTCCTTACAGAGAATGTGTGTTGACCTTAATCCCCCACTTCACAGAGATAACCTTTGAGCACTTTCCGAGAGAGGAGAATCAGTTGGCGGACGCGTTAGCTACGATGTCTTATATGTTCAAGGTCAATTGGGACAATGAGGCTCCCCGGATCATCATCTGGAAACTGGACGAACTGGCATACTGTTTTGATCTCGAGACTGAAATGGTGACCGAGAAGCCTTGGTACCATGAGGTGAAGAGATACTTGGAAGCTCAGGAATACCCTGAAGGTGCATCTGTCAATGATAAGAAGTTTCTGAGAAGGTTCGCAACGAAGTTCTTCCTTAGCAACAGCATCATGTATAAGCGAAACCATGATTCGACCTTACTGCGTTGTGTGGATGAGACTGAAGCAGAAAGGATCATGGCAGAGCTGCATGAGGGTACCTTCGGAACACATTCCAGTGGACACACTATGGCGAAGAAGATCCTTCGGGCAGGGTATTTCTGGTCCACCATGGAAGCCGACTGTTACCAACATTCTCAGACATGTCACAAATGCCAGATTTATGCTGACAAAGTGCACGTTCCTCCAGTTCCTCTGAATGTCTTAACAGCACCTTGGTCGTTTGCAATGTGGGGCATAGATATGATCGGCGAGATTAAACCTACAGCATCTAATGGGCATCGCTTCATACTGGTAGCGATTGATTACTTTACGAAGTGGGTTGAAGCAGCTTCTTATGCCACTGTAACCAAGAACGTTGTAGCACGGTTCATTCGGCACAATCTGATCTGTCGGTACGGCGTCCCTGAAAGGATCATTACAGACAACGGTACCAATCTCAATAACAAGATGATCACTGAGCTCTACGAGCAGTTTAAAATACAACACCACAACTCTTCTCCCTACCGGCCGAAGATGAATGGGGCTGTAGAAGTAGCAAATAAGAACATTAAGAAAATTGTGCAGAAGATGACAGTGACTTATAAAGATTGGCACGAGATGTTACCGTTCGCTCTACATGGGTACCGTACCTCAGCTAGGACGTCAACCGGGGCAACTCCTTTCTCCTTGGTCTACGGTATGGAGGCAGTCTTACCGATCGAAGTGCAGATACCCTCTCTCCGGATAATGAAGGATGCAGATCTGAGCGAAGATGATTGGATCCAGACACGACTTGATCAGCTAAACCTTATTGATGAAAAAAGACTTGCTGCTATCTGTCATGGTCAAACGTATCAGAAACGGATGATCAGGGCATTTAACAAAAAGGTCAAACCACAAGAATATCAAGTTGGGGATCTGGTAATCAAACGCATCATCCTTCCTCAGAGTGATCCAAGGGGAAAATGGACCCCTACGTATGAAGGGCCATTTGTGGTTAAACATGTGTTCTCAGGAGGAGCCATGATTCTAACCACATGGATGGTGACGACCTTCCTCACCCCGCCAATGCAGACATAGTAAAAAGATACTACGCATGAAAAAAGACCCGCTAGGTTGACATACCTAGGCAAAAATTAGGGCTTCCCGGCGAACCAAAAGGGTTCGGGCAAAATGAAGGGATGAAATGAAAAAAATCTGTACACCCGGCAAGTCGAAAACCTGAAAAGGCGGCTTGGGCAAAAATGGGTATCCCGGTGGACCGAAAACCCGAAAGGACGGTCCAGGCAAAAGTTAGGGATAAAGCGTAATACTATGGCTCATTGGATCACTTTGCATCCAGAATCCGGTATCAACATCAAGTTCAGACGGCATCAATCAATCAGCTTCATCCTCGACTAGGTCATCAAGTGATGAGACGCTCGAAGATATAAAGGCGATAGCAGAGTTGGAACCCAGTGGGATCATGCTTTTCACACAGTTGTTTTATGTTCCTTTGTACAAATTGTATAAACTCTTTTGTTCGGCGGCGTTCTCTTACTAAGACGTCAGCCTCTTGTACATAAACGTCTATTTACAGGCAATTCAAAAATCAATATAAAATCACTTTTCAGCTACAAATTGCCTTTTGTTTTTCCTTTTTCTGTTTTGTTTTGCGAAGAACGTCCAAGGTTCAATTTGTGATATATGCATTGACAATAATTTGCTAACTCATGAACATTTGCATACGAAACAAAGGATTAATTACATGTAACATCAGAAACAGGGGCAATAATGAGTTGTCTAAGCGATCTAATTGCTCTGTCCATCAAGGTATCAAGGTAGGTTCAGCTGAAGAACACAACCAGTATATCTTAACCCCCAAGAGAGTGATCCAGCAAGTCAGTGCACTCTCCCCAAGCAAAGTTATGCTATCAGCCTTAAGGAAGTTGGGCATCCTCCAGCAAATCTCAACATTTCTCAGCACAATATACGAACATTCCTAACAAGCATCCCCGGCAGTCTTGACCTAAAGATTGTTCCCCGGCGGTATATCAAACATTCAATGGAGTCACTTCCATAATATAGTTCAAAATTTCCCCAGGAGAGTCCAATCCAGTTTCCCCAGGAAAGTTGGAATCCATCTCCCCAAGCGGTAAGCTTATCCCCAGTAGATTCTGGAAGCTTATCCCCGTAGAGCACGAATGCGTCCCCCGGCTTTATTCAAAGATTATTTCCCTACTAGGATATAACTGGGTTATCCTCAGCCAAAAGCCACGGAAAGATCGTCCCCGACTGAGTCTTCCTATCCCCAGCGAAGTCTATTAACACTTCCAACGTAACAACGGTATCCCCAGCGAAGTTACCATCAATATCCCAGCAAGTACCTCTCTTCCCACAGAGTTTTGTTCCCAGCAAGATCGCTAGAATAATTCTCTCCCCACAGAGTATTGCTCCCCAACAAGATCGCTAGAGTAATTTTCTCCCCGCAGAGTGTTCTATCCGCCAAGTTTATTCCCCAACGGAGTTATCTTCTCCTACCGGTATTCTTGCAACTATCATCCCCAGCGGAAACAACAAAGCACTATGCTCCAACAGCAGCCCAGGATGTGACTTCCCGGCACCCGTCAAGGATTTATTTTCCTAGACAAAAACATACATTCAAAAACATCACATACATCATGATACATGCATAAACGCATCATACCTTACAATCTCATTTATATTGAGAACATCATTGCTTGATCCATATCATGCATTGCATATGACTGACCTTTACCTTTCAGGAAAAGAATCAGTTAAGTTCTCAGCTATGTCCAAGACTTTAGTCTGGTTCAGTTAAATCGATTCTAAGATTTTTCTGATTCTTATCCAGTCAAAGGCCTTCTCTGGTTCAGTAAGATCGACCCTAAGATCTCCCTGATTCTTATCCAGATGAAGATTTCAAGACCTTGTCCGGTTCAGTTAAATCGACCCTAAGATTTTCCTGATTCTTATCCAGTCAAAGGCCTTCTCTGGTTCAGTCAGATCGACCCTAAGATCTCCCTGATTCCTATCCAGTTGAAGATTTCAAGACCTTGTCCGGTTCAGTTAGATCGACCCTAAGATTTTCCTGATTCTTATCCAGTCAAAGGCCTTCTCCGGTTCAGTCAGATCGACCCTAAGATCTCCCTGATTCTTATCCCAGTAGAAGACATCCAAGATTCTCTCAGCGTTCCTGTTGAGGTAGTAATCGTCCAAGATTCTCTCAGCGTTCCTGTTGAGGTAGTAATCGGCCAAGGTTCTCTCAGCGTTCCTGTTGAGGTAGTAATCGCTCCAAGATTCTCTCAGCGTTCCTGTTGAGGTAGTAATCGCCCAAGGTTCTCTCAGCGTTCCTGTTGAGGTAGTAATCGCCCCTGATTCATTCATCACCGTTTGAAGCCCCAGATCCGATTCCTGTAACCAGTCAGGACACATCTACACAAAGAGTTTGAAGACCATCTCCCACAACAGGCCAGGTAATCATTTTCTTTTTCAGGTACGCAAGTTCTTGCTAAGGAATCTCTTACGCGATCGACACCCAGATGGCATCTATAAGCCCATCCACCTATCCATCATCTCTTAGCATGGCATCTATAAGCCCATCATCCTATCCATCAATCTCCAAATGGCATCCATAAGCCCATTCCCACCATCACACTGCTACTATGTGAGCGCAAATTTCTGGGCACTCTAGTGTTCAATCATCTTCCACCTTCGGATTACGAAAGGCACGTCATCCAATCTGCATCCTCAGGTCTAAGAAGATTGAACAGGGGCAACTGTTGTACCCCAAAATTTGCCCTCCCATATTCTTCAATATTTGCAAAGAGCATGCTTCAAAATCTCCCCAAGGGTTGCACAGTTCAATGGCCTCCTAACAGTCAAAAACTAGGGTTTTGGTTCTGACAAAGAAGTTGAAGTTTCCAAGGGTTCAATCAAGTCCCACATGCCTACAAACATTGTCAAGCATCCTCATGCCAAGTTTCAAGACTTACAGCACAAAATTGCACAGTCAAAAACCCTAATTGCTCAACAGTCAACTGTAGGGGCAAAATGGTCATTTGACAGTCAAAAGTCCAAATTTTTGGTCAACATCTTATTTTGAAGCCACAAACATCATTTGATCAATTCTTGATCATGATTTTCAAGGCATGGCTCAAAAAGTCTCAAGATGCAAAAGTTTCCATATTTGGACAGTTGAAAAAGTCAACTACAAATTGACCAGGGCATAACTTCCACATGGTTTATCATAAAAATTCCATCCAAAGCTCATTTTGAAGAGAATGACATTTTATACAACTCCTCTTCACACTTCAAGTCCAAGAAATGCTCTCACAAAAAGTTATCAATCTCAACATTATAGGTCATTTTCAAAAGTCAACAAAAAGGCACTTTAAGTCAAAGACCATAACTTGAGATTGGTAAATACAAATGACATGGGACCAAAGGCATTAGTTAGAGGACTTCAATACCTTTCCAAAATGTCCAAGAACATGATCAAAGATTAACAATTGAGCAAGATATGCCTTGTGGAAGTTGGGAAATTTTTGGGAATTTTGAAAAGTCAACTTTGCTTCAAATGCCTCAAAATTGCTAATGGGCCACAATTTCTTCCAAGAATCATTATCCAAAAGTTATGCACGACCCATTGACCCAAAGGGGAGTTATTTCATCATTTTTTATTATTTATTTGAATTTTTATCACCATTAATTCATTTAATTAAATAAAATATGACAAAAATACTCAAGCATGCATTTTAAATCTTTTTATGCAGCTAATAGGTCTATCATAACTCCAAGATTTCGTGCACACTCAATATGGAAAGATTTGGCCATGATTGGTATCAAAAGACATGAAAAAGATTGAAAAAAGATTCATTGAAAATCAAATATTGGATTCATGAATGCAAAGGTTTCTTGGCTTGGATTTCACCCTAATTCATTCCTCATATAAACACAAAGCTAACCCTAATGCAAGAAACCTGGAAGCTGCGCCTCAAACCAAAGCATAACTTTGCATTTTTTCCAAATTTTCTCAAAACTGATTTCATAGCTAGGGTGAGAGTCAAGGCAAAAGAACGATTCCAAAGGCTTGCTGGGATAACTAGGAAGCTTTCTCAATCCTTTTCCACTCTTCTAACCTCAAGAATTGGTATATAGAAGTCAAATTTCCTCAAACTTTTTGCATATTCGTGTCTCACGATTCATGTCGTATTTTTGATTTCTAATACTGGATTCATACTAATTTGATCATTCTAAAGCTAACAGTGTTATTCAATTGAGTTTTTAATGCCTGTGCACGAATCCACCATGGGAGCTCTTTAGGGTTGCAGAAATTTGAAATTAGGGACTTTGGCATATGGAAAAATTAGACAGCGAGACCAACGCCATTGGATTCGTGACCTTCATACGAACCTATTCATCACCTCGCGCCTAATTTATCATGGCCCATGGCATAATCGCTATTTTTCCTGGTCTAGGGTAGTGGGGGTTTAAAACCCCCGCTATTTGCTTTATTTGCAGGTACAACGTGAGGAAGAAGCTTGTGTGGCACAGCGTAATTGGAACATTCAAATTTCCAGCGCGTTTTTTTTGTTGGACATCACTAAACCTTATTTTTTATTATATTAATTGTTGTCCATCATATTGACAAAGTTGCTAAACAGCTCAGTTGGTGGAAAGTGATGTTGGCAAGCCTTGGGACCTGGGTTCGATTCCCAGGTCCCCATATTCCTCTATATTTTTTATGTTCACGTGTTCAGGTGATCACCATACTCAAGGGAGCACCATAGGCCTCAACGTTTGTGCCTGCCACGCGCCAGGGAGATTCATCTAATGGTCAGATCACGTAGTCCACCATGCACCCTCAGTCAACCATGTGCATACAAGCCAGAAAAGTCAACATGGCCAAGCTTCTATTGGGCCAAATCACTGTTGATCATACCTCCAAAACTGGGTCTACCACCCCTCTTGTTTGCATCTCTATCCCTTTTCTTTCATTTTTTTATTTTTTTATTTGTTTCAATTTAATT
Source organism: Vicia faba (assembly GCA_948472305.1). Taxonomy (NCBI): domain Eukaryota; kingdom Viridiplantae; phylum Streptophyta; class Magnoliopsida; order Fabales; family Fabaceae; genus Vicia; species Vicia faba. The sequence continues at coordinate 947,421,858 of OX451735.1, forward strand.
GTTTTATTTTAATTCCTTAAATTAATTTTTACAACATCAAAATACAAAAAAACAAAAAAATCACAAAACAATAAAAAATATGCCTTGTTAATATTAATTAATATTATTTTGTAAATAAATTTTGTTAACTAATTTAGTTTTAATTCTAGGTTTAATTCAATGTTTTTTTAATAAATTAAAAAATATAGAGATTAGGGTTTTTAATGCTTTTATTCTTTTTCTTTTCTTTTTACAATTATTAAGTATTACTTATTTTTATAAATAAATATGCCATGTAAATAATTAATGTAAATTAGGTTACAACTTAAAAAATTTTTTACAAATTAAAAATAGTTTAGAATTAGGGTTTTTAATTCCATTAATTTTCTTAATTTCATAAAGTACAAAAAATATCAAAAAATAAGTCTTTTTCCTTTATTCAACTTAATTAATTTATTAATTGTAACGTAATTTCTTTAAAGGGTCCAACGCCCTCGCATTCGATTATAATTCCTTTTCGCACATTTACTTTCATTTCCCTTTTATAAATTTTATGTACTTGCCCCAAAGCCTTGTAATAGATTAATTAGGGTATTTACTTTCCGCATTTTTATTTATTTCAAATTGGGTCTTGGTTTAATTTGGCGATGTAGACCCGCGTCTTTGTAATAGCGTAGGACTTTTAAATTCCGCACCTTTTAACTGTTAATAACCACATGAAAGAATGAATGCCAAAAATAAAAACAAAGCGTAGATCACCAATACATGAACAAGACAAATATAACTGAAAATGACACACAATTCACACACCACCCCTAGGGTACGCCTCACTGTTGCCTTACCCCTCGAAAAGTGGTCGTCGAGTAGAGGACGTTTTAGTAAGTCCTCATGTCCATGAACATGGCATGAGGGTAGCTTCTAAGGTGTCTTCCTATTGCTCTGGTGACCACAATGTCTCGAACCCTCGAATTGACCCAAAAACCTCCAACGGTGGTGCTACCTACCTCTCAATGGTGGGATGGCACTATCTTAAGGACATTTACACAGACGAATTCCTTAGGGTAGGTAGATGACTCGTATATACTTGCTCTAATTTCAAAACAAATCAAAAACTTCTTTTCACACCGACACCTTTCAAAAAGCTTTCAAAAACAATTTTTCAAACACTCTTGAGGACTGATACAAGAGTCGAACTGAAATTTTCAAAGGAACTTTTTTTAAACCCACAGTTGAAAAGAAAACAAACAATTTTGAAAACACAAATGAGCAAGTATCTAAGAGCCCATGGATAACCATGGATAGAAAAGGTGCTAACACCTTCCCTTTCTATAAATCTACCTCCCGAACCGAGAGCAATCTCTATAAGGAATTTTTCTGTGCTTTTGTCCTTTCCATTTGGAGAAAATAAAAGACGGTGGCGACTCTTGCTTCCGCGACATTTCGCGAACCAGCATTAAACAGTCAGTTCCAGATAGTACCCGGTCCATGGAAAGATTATCAATGTCCACGGAGAAGAAGAGTACATGATTAGCCACCTAATTTCTTTTCGATATGTGGAGTTGGATGGCGCGTTCATTGAAACTCCTTTTCAACATTTCGAAGAGGTCTCTCAAGAAATAGCGGTAACCAAGGCGGTATCCCCGATTCCAAAGATCACAAGACCTCCGTTTCGGATGTCATCTCTAAAGGACGCCAATGCAGTAGTAGAAGAGGGTGAATGCACCATCTGGGGGAAGCTTCCGGACATCCCGTATAAATCAGACAAGTTTGGCTTGGGGTTTACTTCAACTGCTCAAAAGGCTGTGCGCCGTGCCCGTGCTGGAGGGCCACCTTTGAAGATTAGTAACCGAGAGGTCAACACAGTGGAAGATGGTGAAGATGATTGCAACTTGGAAGATTGGATATTTCCTACTGTCAATGGAGGACTTCGCAATTGGGAAGCCAGAGACTTTGTCCTAATAACTTTCATCTCTCAGTAATTTATCTTTTACATTTCTGTTGGACTTGTAATATTCACAAACAATTCGCACCTTAAAAACCTTGTGTCTTACCCGAGGCACAATGGTCCATTTGTAAGGGTTTTTATTCCATCTTCATATGACATTCAATGAATCATGGACGTTTTTTCATATACAAACCTTTTGTGCTCATTGTCTTTCTTTTACATTTTATTGTTTAAAGATGGCTAAATCCTTACACACACCCACACTCACAAATGCAGGTACCCCTCCATTCCGGATCCCATGGGTAACGATACTGCTATGGCCTTTAGTGACTATGAATATCTAATCTACCAAGCCGAATATGAAGGTGAGGAAGATTGTGAAGTACCAGGGGAATTGGCCAGACTACTACATCAAGAGGAAAGAGCTATTCAGCCTCATGAGGAACCGTTGGATACAATCAACTTGGGTACCGAGGAAGATAAAAAGGAAATCAAGGTAGGTACCAATCTAGAGTCGAGTGTCAAGGAGCATTTGGTTCAGCTGTTGCATGATTATGTTGAGATCTTTGCCTGGTCATACGAAGACATGTCAGGACTTGATACAAACATCATGGTACATCATCTACCCACAAGAGAAGACTGTCCACCAGTGAAACAAAAATTCCGCCGCATGAGACCTGACATGTCAGAGAAGATCAAAACGGAAGTCATGAAACAGTTCAATGTTGGATTTTTGGCTGTCACTTCCTATCCTCAATGGGTTGCCAACATTGTTACCATTCCTAAAAAAGACGGCAAAGTACGAATGTGCATGGATTATAGAGATTTAAACAGGGCCAACCCTAAAGATGATTTTCCACTTCCCCACATCGACATCCTAGTTGACAATACGACCCAGCACAAAGTGTTTTCCTTCATGGACGGATTCTCAGGTTATAACCAAATCAAAATGGCACCTGAGTACATGGAGAAAACTACATTTGTCACACAGTGGGGGAAGTTCTGCTACAAAGTGATGCCATTCGGACTGAAGAATGTTGGGGCAACCTATCAACGTGCCATGGTAGCTTTGTTTCATGATATGATACATCATGAGATATAGGTCTATGTAGATGACATGATAGCCCGATCACAAACTGAAGAGGAGCACCTTGATCATTTGCAGAAGTTGTTTGAGAGATTGAAGGAGTACAAACTAAGGTTGAATCCAAACAAGTGCACATTCAGAGTCCGGTCCGGTAAACTCTTAGGTTTTATTGTCAACAACAAAGGCATCGAGGTTGATCCTGCCAAGGTTAAAGCGATACAAGAAATGCTCGCTCCTCGTACTGAGAAGGAAGTCAGAGGATTCTTGGGACGCCTGAACTATATTTCCAGATTCATTTCTCACTTGACAGCTACTTGTGAGCCAATCTTCAAACTGTTGAAGAAAGATCAAGTAGTCAGATGGAATGATGATTGTCATATTTCCTTTGACAAGATCAACGAGTACTTACAAGAGCCTCCTATTTTGATGCCACCAGTCGAGGGAAGACCACTGATCATGTATCTGACCATTTTAGAGAACTCAATGGGGTATGTATTGGGGAAGCATGGCGAGTATGGCCGAAAAGAGTACGCTATTTATTACCTGAGAAAATATTTTACTGACTGTGAAACCATATATTCACTGCTCGAGAAAACTTGCTGCACTCTAGTATGGGCTGCTCGCCGGCTAAGACAGTATATGTTGACTCATACTACTTTGTTGATATCTAAGATGGATCCGATAAAATACATCTTCGAAAAGCCTGCTCTGTCTGGAAGGATAGCCAGATGGCAGATGATCCTAACAGAATATGATATACAGTACACTACCCAGAAAGCTATAAAGGGAAGTGTGCTAGCTGATCATCTTGCTCATCAAGCTGTAGAAGATTATCAGTCCATGAAGTTTGAATTCTCGGATGAGGACATCATGACATTAGATAACTGTGAAGAAATCAGGCCATATGACGGACCTGAACAAGGATCCCGATGGACCCTGTTCTTTGATGGGGCATCCAACGCACTTGGTAATGGTATCAGCGCTGTACTCATATCTCCGGAAGGGTGTCATACTCCATTTACCGTCAGACTTTGCTTCAACTGTACGAACAACATGGCGGAATACGAAGCATGCATCTTTGGTCTCAAGGCTGCTATAGACTTGGGAATCAAATCCTTAGATGTATTCAGAGATTTAGCTTTGGTCATTAGTCAGATCAAAGGAGAATGGGATACTAAGCACCCAAACCTTATCCCTTATAAAGAATATGTTTTGACATTGCTACCATATTTTGAGAAGATTACCTTCGAGCATTTCCCGTGAGAAGAAAATCAGCTAACAGACGCTCTAGCCACAATGTCATATGTGTTGAAACTTAATTGGGATAACGAGGCTCCCCAAATCACCATCGAACGAATGGATGAACCAACACATTGTCACGAGATTAATACTTAAGTGGTAGTGGACCAGCCTTGGTTTCATGAAGTTAAGAGGTATCTCGAGGCTCAAGAATATCCAGAAGGAGCTTCAATCAATGATAAAAAGTTCTTAAGGAGATTCTCTGCTAAGTTCTTCTTGAGTAATGGCATCTTGTACAAACGCAATCATGACTCTATTCTGCTCCGTTGTATGGATAGATTGAGGCTGGAAAGATCATGGCTGAATTATATGAAGGTACCTTTGGCACTCACTCCAGTGGGCATACGATGGCGAAGAAAATCCTACGGGCAGGCTATTATTGGTCTACCATGGAAGCAGACTGCTATCAACACTCTCGTACCTGTTAGAAATGTCAAATTTATGCGGACAAGGTGCACGTACCTCCGGTTCCTCTGAATGTTTTGACAGCTCCTTGGCCCTTTGCTATGTGGGGAATTGATATGATTAGGGAGATCAAGCCTACAATGTCCAATGGACACCGCTTCATTCTAGTGGCCATTGACTAATTTACAAAGTGGGTCAAAGCAGCTTCCTTCGCATCCGTCACTAAGAATGTTGTTGCCCGTTTCATCAAGCAGAATCTCATTTGTCGGTAAGATATCCCAGAAAGGATCATCACTGATAATGGTACAAACCTTAATAATACTATGATCACTGCATTGTGCGAGCAGTTCAAGATTCAACATTACAATTCATCCCCCTATAAGCCAAGTATGAATGGTGTCGTTGAAGCTACAAATAAAAACATTAAAAAGATCATACAGAAAATGACAGTCACCTACAAGGACTGGCATGAGATGCTACCCTTTGCTCTCCACGGGTATCGTACCACGGCTCGCACGTCAACTGGGGAAACACCTTATTCTTTGGTTTATGGCATGGAGGCTGTCTTGCCTATTGAGGTTCAGATCCCCTCTCTGAGAATTATGAAGGATGCAGGTTTAAATGAGGACGATTGGATCCAGACTCAGCTTGATCAACTAAACTTAATTGATGAAAAGAGACTTGCTGCTGTTTGCCATGGTCAGATGTATCAAAAAAGGATGATCAAGGCTTTCAACAAGAAAGTCATACGCCAGGTATATCAAGTTGGAGATCTAGTGATCAAACGCATTATCTTACCACAAATTGATCCCAGGGGCAAATGGACCCCTACTTATGAATGACCATTTGTAATCAAGAACATATTCTCCGGTGGGGCAATGATCTTAACCACCATGGACGGCGACGACCTGCCACACCCTGCGAACACGGACATAGTCAAAAGATACTACGCATAAGAGACCCACTAGGTTGACACACCTAGGCAAAAAAGGGCATCCCGACGAACCAAAAGGTTCGGGAAAAAATTAGGGATAAAATAAAAAATCTGTACACCCGGCAAGTTGAAAACCCGAAAGGGCGACTTGGGCAAAAAGGGGTTTCCCGGTGGACTGAAAACCCGAAAGGGCGGTCCAGGAAAAAGTTAGGGAATTAAAGCGTATGACTAGGTCCCGTCGGATCACTTTGAGGACAATCTCTTTGACGACAAACTCAGAGTTTCTGATCAATTCAATCATCTTCGGACGAAGCAACAAACAGACAAGATATTTGGAGATACAAAGGCTATAGCAGAAAGGGAACCCCATGGGATTATCACACATAACTATCTTTCTTTGTATAAAATTTTCTTACTTTTATGGCACCATCCTCTTACTAGGATGTTTGTCTCCTTTGTACAAAATACTTATTCAAAGTAAATATAAAGATATCTCTTTAAAGTACAGAAAATTATTTGCCTTTTTCTTTACACTTGTGTTTTATTTACAAAAACGTCCAATGATTCATTAATGAACATATGCATTTGAACATAATTACTGTTTACAAATAAACAAAATGAGAAAGACAATTACTGACATGTTGAAGGAATAGGAAAACTTCTTTAGGCTATTCCATGAGCAATCCCCACAGTACGTCATTTAGATCCCCAACAGAACTAAAACTTCAAACTATTAATCCCCGGTGGAAACCATCCACTTTCTCCAAATTCCCCAGCAAGTTTGTTTTGAAGCCTGAAATCCGACCGGATAACAGCTGACTTTTGATACTTCCCAATGGAACAAAGACTCCCATTCATTAATCCCCATTAGAAGTCATCAAAACTCTCCGGATTCCCCAAGCAGATTCCTCAAGAAGTACATGGCATTGCTCTCACAATAGGATTTTGTCAAAACTTCAATTTCAAGATATAAAGAATCCTTATATCCTTAGCAGCAGTTAAGGATTTATTTTCCTCAATCATACAGCAGTACAGCAAATCAGCTTACATGAGCATACATTACATCCACATATCATAAACATTGACAAAAACAAATACATTGCATCATACATTTCATGCAACATAACTCTGTGTTTCAGCTAACATTTTATTCTTTCCAGTATAAGATTAACAACTACCGTTAACAATATGCAATCATGATACAATACGGATAAGCTCCAAGCACGGAAGCCATTCTATTACTCATTCAGATTCAGACTTCAGATACAGTACGGATATGCTCCAGGCACGGAAGTCATTCGATTACTCATTCAGATTCAGACTTCAGATACAATACGGATACGCTCCAGGCACGAAAGCCATTATGTTACTCATTCAGATTCAAACTTCAGATACAGTACGGATATGCTCCAGGCACGGAAGACATTATGTTACTCATTCAGATTCAGACTTCAGATACAGTACGTATACGCTCCAGGCATGGAAGCCATTCTGTTACTCATTCAGATTCAGACTTCAGATACAGTACGGATATGCTCCAGGCACGGAAGCCATTATGTTACTCATTCAGATTCGAACTTTAGATACAGTACGGATATGCTCCAGGCACGAAAGATATTATATTACTCATTCAGATTCAGACTTTAGATACAGTACGGATACGCTCCAGACACGGACGCCATTCTGACACTTATTCTTTCAGCTTACGACTTACAATTCAACAAACACTCTTGGATGGCATCTACAAGCCCATATCCAACAAGATTCTATCACTCCTCCAAATGGCATCTTTAAGCCCATTCCCTCAACCGCGCGTCGTCAAGTGAAAATTTTTGGGCACTCTAGTGTCCAATCATTCTTTCACCTTCGATTCACGAATGACAAAACTCGCCAATCTAACTCTTCAGGTTTGAGAAGATTGAACAGGGGCAGCTATTGTACCCCAAAATTTGCCCTCTCACTTATCAAGATTTTCCCCACAAGATCTCTTTAATTCAAGACTAGATTAGGGTTTGAGTTTGCACAAGGATTTATGGACTATCATTGCTTCATATGATTTTCAAGAGTAGTTATCGACTCCCAAGATTATTCATGTCAAGTCTCAAGCTTTGAATCACTTTTGAGCAGTCAATTGGACAGTTGGCCCAAAAAAATTAGCTGTATTGGGGGAAAAGTCAACCAGGGCCAATTTACAGTAAAACTTCATATTTTTTATCCACATAAATATTCTAGACTCATATGTATCATTTGATCAAGTTTGGATCAGAATTCCTCAAGAAATTTGATCAAATCATCAAAGGGGCAAAATTTTCAAAATTAGGGCTTTGACTAAGAAAGGGCAATTTCTGATTTTTGATCTAGAAAATGACCAATTGAGTTGAAGCATGATTCCAAGGATTAAATTGCATCATATTGACCTAATTATATGGTTCAAAACATTTAAAATCCATTGGATAGACAGATGAAATTTGCAGTCAACTGATTAAAAGTCAACTGTATACTGAAAAGTCAAAACTTCGACTCTTTGGTCAAATTCAAGTGCAAAAAATCATAATTCATAAAAACAAGTCAAAATATGAAACTTATTCATCAAGAAATCAAAAAGTCAAGATTTCATTTTGAAAAGTCAAAATTTCTAAACTTAGAAATTTTTCTAAGTGTTGGAAATTTCATGTTTTTTTCATAACTTTGAGCAAAATTTTCACCATGATGCAAGATGATTCAAGAGAAACTTCCAACATGAAATTTGTAGATCTCTATGATATATACAACATTTCTTTACACAACTTCTCCTAAATATGCTTGGATTTCAAGTTATAAATTCATGAAGTCATGACATTTTCATTTAACACTTTGAGAAATTTTAAGCAGTTTTGGTCAGGTTTTTATCCCAACTTCTTGGCCAATTTTCATTAAGTTCCAGTTAGATTTAACAAAAGTGGTCAACATGAAATTTGTAGGGGAGGTTCCAATCTTTCCAAAAAGTCCAAGAACTCATTGAGATCATTCTTGAGCTGAGAGGATCGAAGAGATGAAGTTAGGGTTTCATTCTTGAATTACAAAGCAGAATTTGTGATGAACACTTGACTAAAATTCCAACCAAAGCTACAAGATCTCTCTTTTCAGGCTATGTTCTCTCTAAATTTATGCATAATCAAGCAATTACACAAACCCTAAGTGTATTACACAAGCATTTGAAGCTTTGTCCAAGTCTTGATATCATTTATGGTTAGAAATGCAAAAGCAACATTTCCATTTGCATAAAGCTTTACTTTTCCAACCACTCTCTTCTTTCAAAGCTTGAAATCTGTTTCAAAGATGATAGAAAAATCTCTCAACATCAGAAGCAATCCACAAGACCTGCAAAGCATGGCTAAATTCCTTAATTCACTCCTTTCTTCATCATGAAGCAACTTGTCTTTATGAATTTGAAAAAAGGGCATAACAGGTGATTTTTTCAAAAAAGGTCTGAGTTTCTCAAATCTCAAACCTTCTCTATAAATAGAAGAAGCATTTACAAGACAAAAGGGGGTTTTTAAAAAGTAGGTTAGAAAAGCAGGTTAGAAAAAATTAAGAGAACAACCAGAAGTTTTATTGATAAACCCTTAAAATCTCATATTCACAAAAAGCCATAATAGTCCATAAAACCTCCACTCTTGAGTTTTGAAGTTTAAACCTTTAAACCTCTCACACTTTGCATATTCCATCTAAAAACCATCCAAACATTTCATACGATACAGAGGTTGTTTAGTAACCTTCAACAAAAAGGAAAGTCTAGCAGCCTGTTGGAGCTTCCTTAAGGTTCATACAACATCTTGAAGGGTATTTGGATTCAAAACCTAAAGTGTAGTTTTAAGGTAAGTCATCTTTACCTTGCCTTTTCCATACATCAACTTTTCTGTTTATAGGATGTAGCAATCACTATTTTTAAAGTTAATCATTTATTTGTTCTTCATGTTATTCATTTATATGTTAAAAACTAACTGACGTATGCAAAGAATGGTGTTTAAGGCAGAAAAAGGCAGTATGTATCGACACATATCCACATGTGTCGACCCATCTTAGTGAAAATACAGGGTATGATTCGACACATAACCCTCATGCATCGACCCATACTGAGTTCATGTCACTAAACAGAAGCTAGAAAGGCCTATGAGTCGATACATACGCGTTTCGTGTCGATGCAAAAGGCATATGAGTCAATACATCCCATTATGGGTCGACTCATACTGAACAGATTTCACTTTACAGGAGAAAGGAGAAGCTATGTGTCGATGCATAGCAACATGGGTCGACACATAGCAGTTCAAAAATGCATTTTTCCTTTATTCTACATTGTTTTCACATTCTTTTCATTATCATTCAAAGTGGTTGTAATATTTTAGTTCCTACTCCACCCCCATGGTTAAATTGTACCCCATCCCCCTAAAGTGATGTAATAGCTTAGATTTTACTTTCCACTTTTTACTTGCTTTTCATATAATGCTAGTAAATAAGATGTATGGCAAGATGAAATCAACAAATAGATGACTTTCAAAAACAAGACTAAATCAAAGCATGAAAAATAACACACTTGCACCCTTAGGGTTTCTCCACTTGGTTTCCTTATATAAAAATAGCCATATTACGCATGCGAAGTATCTTGGCAAAATAAACAAATATAAAGATCATGGTCCCTCGATGACGCTATTCTAAGTTGCCTTACAAAAATGATCTTGGTCCCTCAAAAATGCTAAGATACTTTGCAACATTGCTAATCGTGGTTATACGATGACCCACGCCCGTCCAGTTTACATCCAAAGATAGGGTCGCTTACCAAATCAATGGTAAGACGACAATGTCAAAGGAATAGAAAATGCATAAGAAAGACATTTGAGTAGGTAGATCGCTTCTAGTTACTTGCTCTATTATCAAACAAACATCCTTGCCATTTTCAAAATAATCACATACACTTTCAAACATCTTACAAAATTGAAAACATTTTCAAAAGACAACACTTTGTATACGGTCTTATAGAGACGAGAACCATTACGAAGTTCCATTTTCAAAAATACTTTCAAAAACCATACACACAAAGCATAATTTTAAACAAAAGCAAGTGATCTAGCAAGTAACTAAGAGCCCATGGAAAACCATGGATGAAAAGGGTGCTAATACCTTCCCTTTTCATAATCTACCCCCCGAACTTTAAAAAAAATCTCAAAGGTCTTTCCTGTGCTTTTTCACCTTTCCTTTTGGATAAAAGAAAAGTCGGTGGCGACTCTTGCTAACCGCAACATTTGCGATAAAACGCAAAACCCTCAAGTCAGTTCTCCCACCGTATCACAGCTGGGACTTAGACAACTAATGAGGACATACCCATCAAAGGTACATATTTCATTAATAGTACTCCTCTAATTACTATTATTGATACCGGTGATACTCATTGCTTTATTGCTGCTGAATGTGTTGAAAGATTGGATCTTATGTTGTCTTCTTTGAATGGAGAAATGGTCGTCGATATTCCAGCTAAGGGATCAATGACTACTTCTCTTGTATGTTTAAAGTGTCCTTTGTCGATCTTCGGCTGAGACTTTGCTGTTCATTTGGTTTGTTTTCCTTTAAGTGGGTTAGATGTGATTTTAGGTATGAATTGGTTAGAACATAACTATGTTCATATTAACTGTTATAACAAGTCAGTGAGGTTTTCTACTCCTGAAGAGGAGGAAGCTGGTTTGTTGTCTGCTAGACAGTTGAGGTAGTTGATGCAAGAAAAGGCTCAAATGTTCTCGTTGATGGCGTCGCTATCTATCGAGAATAAAGCTATAATTGAGTAATTTCAAGTGGTGCATGAATTTCCAGTAGTTTTCCTTGATGAAATTCCTAATGTACCGCCAGAGAGAGAAGTAGAATTTACTATTGATCTTGTACCTGGTACTAGACCTGTTTCTATGGCACCATATAGGGTGTTTGCATCTGAATTGTCAGGATTAAAGAAGCAATTGGAAGAGTTACTTGAAAATAAATTTGTAAGACCAAGTGTATCACTGTGGGAAGCTCCAGTGTTGCTAATAAAGAAGAAAGATGGAAGTATGAGACTATGTGTTGATTATAGACAATTGAATAAAGTGATGATTAAGAACAAGTATCCTCTTCTAAGAATAGACGATTTGATGGATCAATTGGTGGGTGCTCGAGTGTTTAGTAAGAGTGATTGAGGCCGGGTTATCATTAGATTAAAGTGAAGGATGAAGATATCCAGAAGACGGCTTTCAGATCGTGTTATGGACATTATGAGTATTCAGTGATGCCTTTCGATGTTACTAATGCGCCTGGAGCATTCATGGAGTATATGAACCATATCTTTCATACTTATTTGGATCGGTTTGTAGTGGTGTTCATTGATAACATTTTGATTTACTCTAAATTGGAAGAAGAGCATGCAGAACACTTAAGAATATTATTGCATGTTTTGAAAGAGAAGAAATTGTATACAAAGCTGGCATTGTTGTAGATCCATCTAAAATAGATGTTGTGTTGCAATGGGAAACTCTAAAGTGGCTAACGAAATTAGAAGCTTTTTGGGATTAGATGGTTATTATATAAGGTTTATCAAAGGTTTTTCTAAGTTAACACTTCCGTTAACTAATTTGACTTGTAAAGGTAGAGCTTTTATGTGGGGTGTTCAGTGTGAAGGAAGTTTTACATAATTGAAGAAAAGATTGATGTCGACTCCGATTTTGACATTACCTAATTCAGGAAAACCTTTTATGGTATATTGTGATACTTCTAAGATGGGTTTAGGAGGTGTACTTATACAGAATGAAAAGGTAGTTGCTTATGCGTCAAGGAAGTTGATGACTCGTGAAAAGAAATGTCCTACGCATGATCTAGAGCTTGCTGCAGTTATTTTTATGCTGAAGATTTGGAGACACTACCTCTATGGTTCTAGATTTGAAGTATTTAGTGACCATAAGAGTCTAAAATATCTATTTGATTAGAAGTAATTGAACATGAGACAACAAAGATGGTTGGAGTTGTTAAAGTATTACGACTTCAGTTTGAATTGTCATCCAAGAAAAGCGAATGTGGAGGCTGATGCGTTAAGTCGAAATACTTTACATATGTAAACAATGATGGTTAAAGAGTTGGAATTAATTGAACAGTTTAGAGATATGATCTTAGTTTGAAAAGTGACACTGCAGAGTGTTATGTTGGGAATGTTAAAAATTAAAAATGAATTTCTGGACAGTATCAAAGATGCTCAGAAGTTAGATGTGAAATTGGTAGACTCCGTGGTTGGAATCGAACAGTCCAAGAATAAATATTTTAAGTTATATGCGTAAGGTGTGTTGAGATTCCGTAATCGAATTTGTATTCTTGATGATGCGAATATGAAGAAAGTGATTCTCGAGGAAAGTCATAGAAGCAAGTTAAGCATTCATCCAGGAGCTACACAAATGTATCAAGATTTGAAGAATTTGTTTTGGTGGCCTAGAATAAAGAGTGATGTGGCTCTATTTGTCTATGCATGTTTAACTTGTCAGAAGTCGAAAGTTAAACATTAGAAGCCTACAGGGTTGATGCAACCGTTAGAAGTTTCAGAATGGAAATGGGATAGAAATTTGATCGACTTTGTGACGGGGTTACCTAATACTTCCAAAGGCCATGATACAATTTGGGTCATTGTTGATAGGCTTATGAAGTCGGCTCATTTTATTCCTATCAACATCAGTTTTCCAGTATCAAAGTTGGTGGAGATTTACACTAGTGTAATTGTGAAACTGCATGGTATTCCTTTGTGTATTGTTTCGGATATAGACCCGAGGTTTACTTCATATTTTAGGAAGAGTTTGCAAGAGGCGTCGGGTTATAAGTTGAGGTTGAGTTCGGCGTATCAGCCTCAGACGAATGGTCAGATGGAGAGGACTATTCAGTTGTTGGAAGATTTATTGAGAGCATGTGTTCTTGAGCAGTGAGGTTCATGGGATACTTATCTTCCGTTAATAGAGTTTACTTATAATAACAATTACCATTATAGTATTAGAATGACACCTTTTGAAGCGTTGTATGGTCGAAGATGTAGAACTCTTTTATGTTGGCATGAATATGGGGAAAGCGTAGTACTTGAACCTGAACTTGTTCGAGAAACTACCGAGAAAGTGAAGTTAATTCGAGAAAAGATGAAAGCTTCCCAAAGTAGACAAAAGAGTTATCATGACAAGCGAAGGAAAGATTTAGAATTTTAAGAAGGTGACCATGTGTTTTTGAGAGTTACACCTGTGACTGGTATTGGACGTGCATTGAAGTCTAAGGAGCTCACTCCTCGTTTATTGGTCCATATCAGATTTCAGACAGGGTTGGCAAGGTTGCATATAGAGTGACTTTACCGCCTAATCTTTCATATTTGCACGATGTGTTCCATGTGTCACAACTCCGGAAGTATATTTCAGATCCATCTCATGAGATTCATATGGATGATGTGCAAGTACGGGATAATCTTACTATGGAGACGATGCATGTACGGATCGCAGATCGTGAAATGAAGACTCTAAGAGGCAAGGAGATTGCTTTGGTGAAAGTAGTCTGGTTAGGAGCTACCGGAGAAAGCATGACGTGGGAGTTGAAAATCAAGATGTGAGACTCCTATCCTGAGTTGTTCGAACAAGGTAAATTTTCGAGGAAGAAAATATTCTAAGTGGGGAAAGTTGTAACACCCAATATTTAATTAATTATTTAATTAAATATTTTTGAATATTTTTCCGATTAAATTTTCGAAGTTGTGAAATGTTGATTTATGTTGTGTTTTTCTTAGTTGAATTAATTAGTTGATTAAGTGAGCCTATTTTAACGTTAGAAGTAGTAGAAAGTGAGGTGTAGAAATTTAAGCCCAACAACGAAAAATAAGAATAATAGAATAGTAATTATATTATAATAAATGTTTAGAAATAATAGGAAAAGTAAGAGTATCAGTAGAAAGAAAAGAGGAATAGGTTTTGGAAGAAGAAGAAAATAAGGGTTTTGGAAGATATACGTAGAAGTGCAAAAAGGAGGCAAAACTAGGTGCAATCGAAGAGTTAGAGAAACTTTCAATTCAAGGTAAGGGTGAGGTTCTGATTCTATAATAGTGTATTAATCGGTAGAAACATGTTTAGATTGAAACCCCTAATTTATATGGTTTTGTAATTGTTAGGTTTAAAGAATAATCTTTGAATATGTGATGATTAATTGTGTTTGAAATCGATATATTGGTGAACTTGAGAGATAAGTTGGGTAGAATAGAAATTTAATAGATGAATTGGATAGATAGAAATTTAATATTTTTTGTACTGTAGTGTTATTATGCAGTAGTGTTTAAACCAAAGGAATCTATACCAATTTGATATAATCTTGTTTGTGTTATATCTGTATGTCATATATATGTTTTGAAACTAATGAAACCATACCATTCGACAGCATCTCTATTTTACTGAAAGAACCTACGTCTTACTAGATAACAGTTATGGAAGTAGCAACGTTGTACCGTAGCGGCATAATTGGTACTTACTCCTATAACAATAATGTGTAACAGTATATGTAGTTATTATATAACAATTAGGAATTACGTTAAGATTCACTAATATATATAAAAAATTCTCTATTATAATTGATATTAATAACAATATTAATAATATAGTATTATAAGAATAATAATTTTAGGAGTTTTATAATTAGAGATAAACAATTAGATTAACGAGTTAATTTAAATTATTTTCAATTCTACTAGAATTGTCAATAGTGTTATTAAAATTATCAATAGAGTTGTTTCGTATCATTAAAAATCAATTTTATTTATTTTGCCTAATTCTGAAATGGTTAGAGTTGTCAATGGGGTAAGTTGGAGTTTCCAAATAATAATACATCTTTGCAAAATTATTATTTATTATCAATATGGAAATTTGTTTAATCAATTGTAATAGTAAGCCTCTTAAATACTGTATCGAAAAAGATTAGTACCTATATGTTGGGCATACTGTAGCGGAACTATAAGAGCATTATATGCTTGGCTCTATTGTGAAATTGAAATGACATGCACATTTTTTCTACTGTAGTGAAAATTATAGGTACTACAATTAAGTCATTTTCATGTAGTATTGTAATACGGTGGGAGAACTGACTTGGGTGTTTTGTGTTTTATTGCAATTGTTGCGGATAGCAAGAGTCACCACCAACTTTTCTTTTATCCAATAAAGGAAAGGGTAAAAATAACAGGAAATACCTTTTGAGATATTTTCTTGAGTTCGGGGGGTAGGTTATAAAAAGGGAAGGTGTTAGCACCATTTTCATACGTAGTTATATACGGGCTCTTAGTTTCTAACTCACTTTTGAAATGCTTTGTTTGAAGTCTGTTTTGTGATGTTTTTGAAAGTATTTTTGAAAAGTGTCTTCGTTTAGGTGAACTTTGTAATGATTCTCGTCTCTATAAAAATGTGTTGTACCCCAAAATTTGCCCTCTTATTTCTCAAGACATTTCCTCACAAGGATTTTCAAAAGTTCAAATTTACGTAAGTACAATTGGATTTTTCAACATTAAGTTAAAGAGGAAACTGTTAAAAAGGGAAAAGTAGATAAAAATAATCTTTTTGACAAAATTGAAGAAAAAACAAGTTTTCTTCGATTCACATCCTTTGATTGGACTTTTGGCCTCTTTCGATGCAAGCTTGGCTTGCATCCTTCGATTGAGCGTTGGTCTCTGACACGCTGGCTTTGATTCACAAGGCAGGAACTTCCTGCATGCAACCTCTGATTGCACCATTGGCCTCACATGGTTCACAATGCAATGGTTGCCTGCATGCCTGCTTCGATTGGACATTTGATGCCTACATGCCTGTGATGATTGGACAAATAATTCCCTCCATGCTTGCTTGGATTCACAAAGTGATGATTGGCTGCATGTAGCCTTCGATTTAACAATAACTTCCTTCTTGTATGCTTCAAAGCAAGGGGCTCCCACCAGGCCAGCAGGCACAAGGCAAAGAAACCCCTTGTGGCCTCTTTCGACTCAAAGAGGAAAAGCCTCCTATTGATATCCTTCGATTCAGAAGATAAGTGCCTTCTTTTCGCTTGCTCCAAATTCACAAGGCAAGGACCTTCTTCAGGCCAGCAGGCACAAGGAAATGGCCTCCTGCAACTTCCTTTCGATTTAGAAGTTTTTTGCCCCTTTGCATGCTTCCTTTGATTCACAAAAGCCAGGATTCCCTTCAGGCCAGTATGCACAAGGAAAAGGCTTCCCCATGGCTAGCATTCACAAGGCAATGACGCCCACAAAGCATTGGCCATTTTCACCCTAACTTCGAATGGGTAATATTTCCTTTGGAAACAGTCTGTTTTGACACACATAATTTCTATACCATGACACACACCTTGGTGGCGCATTCGAAGGACATGCATTGATATATCTGGTTTGCCTTTTTTTCAAAGGATACACAAGCTGGCGCATTCGAAGGACAGACACATAGTCCATTCGAAGGACACATATTTGGCCCTTTCAAAGATACACACATGACCCATTCAAAAGACATGTCTGGGTGTCCCGTTCGAAGGACATGTTTGATGGTCCATTCGAAGGACCTACAAGACATAACTTCAGATATATTTTGGTGACCCATTCAAGGGGCACACATTTGGCTGTTTCAAAGGATGCACAAAAAGAGTTCATTCGAAAGACACTTGTTGGATGAAAATCAAATAATATTGCTTGAAGAAGGATCTGGTCGAAGGTAGTCAAAATGAAAGGTGGAGATATCAAAATATGCTTACTGCCAAGTCCAGGCCTGATACACTGGCCATGATGCTCCAAGACTGTGCACAGTAGTCCTGAAACACTTCCCCTATTCTTGCACTAATTTGGCATACGATCACTTCCCCTCGAAAGCTACAAAAAATAATTTACCCATTTTGTTCAAATTGTTTTGCTTTCCCTCCTAAACCTCATCCAACATTCACCTATAAATAGGAAGCTCCATAACATGCATAAGGGGATGGACAATACATCCAGAGACTTTGGGTGGTGTGAAAAGAATCTTCAAAAATCATCAAACTCTCAAAACTCTTAAACTCTTAAGATTGTCAAACACTAAACACAAAACCAGAATCCAGAAGAAACACAACACCTATTTCCTTGGCCTTTCGAATCCAGAAGAAACACCACACCTGTTTCCTTGGACCTTCGAATCCAGAAGAAACACAACACCTATTTCCTTGGCCCTTCGAATCTAAAGAAACACAACACTTGTTTCTTTCTCTCTTTCGAATATGAAGCAATCCAACGCTTGGTTCCTTCCTTCGAATCCAGTCAAAGAAACACCACACATGTTTCTTTCCTCCGAATCCTGGAGTATCTAGGTAGCAGCTCAAGGTACAACACTTACGTTCCAACATCAAGCAAGGTAAGTCCCCTTAATCTTAAGCTTTTCATTTCAAACATAACATGTAAATAATATTTGCTCACTTTTTATTTCTATACTTTTGATTACATGCTTTTTATTGTCCAAGTATACGTTAAATCTAACCTGTATAGACCCTAAACGAAAGAAAAAGTCTTGTGTGAAACGAAGCCTTAGGCTTCCCCCCTGGCTGCCTCACAGTCCCAAACGAAAGTCTAGGTGGACACAGAGGATACATACTCATGTTGCTTTGCAGGTCCTTACTGCTTTGTAGTCCAAACAAAGAAGAGAAGTTTGTCCATGCTGATTCCAGGCCCCAATCAAAGGAAGCAGAAAGGCAAAATCGAAGGCTGCATCTCATGCTTCATGCAAAGCCCAAATCGAAGGGAGCCGCAGAATCGAAGGGTTCTGCTGCCCAAATCGAAGCATTCATTTTTCCACCTTTTATTTTGTTTTGTCTTTACATTTTCTTGCTATTCAATATGGTTGTAATAGTGTAGGATTTATTTTCTGCATTTTTATTGCTTTTGTACAAATGTTAGTAATTAGGATGTATGGCAAGATAAAACCAACAAGTAGACAACCCAAAATTCAAAGAAAAAAATGTATGCAATTAAACACACTATTCACACACGCACCTCTAGGGTAATCTCACTTGTTGCCTCAGAAAAATAGTCATGTCCCTCGAATATGGGTGTTTTAGCAAAGACCCTCGATAAAAGATCGTAGTCCCTCGATGACCCTAAATGTTGCCTTCGGTAAATGATATAGTCCCTAAACGAAAATTTCTAAAACATCTCATAGATTGCCTTCTATGACTATACAAACGTCCCATGCCTGTCCCTTCACATCCAATGATGGGGCTTCTTACCAAATCAATGGTAAGATAGAAACATCTAAAGAAGGAGGAAAAGAACATTAGACATTTTGAGTAGGTAGGATGCTCATAGTTGCTCGCTTGTTCAAAACAAAAACATTTTTCACACCAACACTTTCCTTTGAAACATTTTCAAAAGTTAAAACACTTTGTACGCATTCTTATAGAAACGATAATCAATACAAAGACACTTTTCAAAATCACTTTCAAAAATACATTCCACAAACACCTCTTTGAACTATTTTCAAAACCAACATATTGTACGCATTCCTATAGAAACGAGAATCATTATAAAGACGTTTTTTTCAAAATACTTTCAAACCCACTTCACAAGCACATTTTCAAACAAAAGCAAGTTGATCTAGCAAGCAACAAAGAGCCCGTAGATAACTACGGATGAAAAGGGGGCTAATACCTTCCCTTTTCATAACCTACCCCTCGAACTCAAGAAATAATCTTGAAAGGTCTTTCCTGTTCTTTTCAACCTTTCCTTATTGGATAAAAGGAAAATCGGTGTGGACTCTTGCTATCCGCAACAATTGCGATCAAATGCATAACACCAAAGTCAGTTCTCCCACCGTGTTACAGAACTGGAGACTCTGCTGGGGAATTACTTAAAAGTGGGGTTACCTTAGGGCTAGATCACATTTACTTACTTTCTTTGTTTGACTTGCTTGCTTTATATTATGGTTCCTTATTTGGGCTTATTGTGATCCTCTACCCGGATTTGGGGCACCTTTTAGGTAAGTAGAAATAGATTGTGGAAACTGTGTGAGGTATACCGACATGGTTGAATCAATGGCTACATTAGTGTGACACATTTGTTGGTACCGGTAGCCCTTGAGTAGTCAAGGAGAATACGGGGCCGCTGTGTGGTATCATGAAGCACTAACTGACCTTAGAACATTAATTGAACAACTTGGCCATTAGGAAGTAGTGAGATAGTCGGCTTTGGTGCAGTTCAAAGTTGGTTGATACTCGATGCTACGCTCATTGAGAATGGACTTTCGGGATATTTCGGTCGCCAATAAAGAGGCTTGCGCTGAAACAATGCCCGATGAAGAAAGATTGGTGATATTGAGATCCCCTAGAACCGAGTTACTTTCCAGGATAGGTTTAGCTAACTAAACATTAAGAGGGTACTTACCTACAAACTCCATGCAAGCCTAAACCTAAGGACTTGTCTGCTTTGTGTGTATATGATTATTTATACATAACAACTTGCTTGCTTTGCATACTTGTACATAACATCATGACATCATACCATAAAATTTTCAATAACCATTTTTGTTGCTTTATTTTATTTTGTGGAAATGATCTAAATCTACTTAATTTTAGTTTTGAGAAAAATGATCTAAATCTACATAATTTTAGTTTTTTGAAAAAAAATGTTAAGATAATTAAAAGGTTAATTAACAAAGTTAATTTAATAGAAAAAAACTAGCCTAATGTTTTTGTGGTTTTTCTTTTAATTGATTTTATGTTGATTAAAAAAAGCAATAAAGTAGTCAAACATAGGTGAAATCGAAGGAAACAGGCAGTAAATAAAAAAAAGGGAAAAATTCTGGAGGCTTGGGTCGAAAAAGGTGTGGGCTGTCTTTCGACCCAGTGAAGAGGCTTGATCGAAGGTGCTTGAGGGGCTTCACTCTAGGAGTGTTTGATCTGGATATGTCATCCTTCGATATGGAAATCCTGGATCCGGTTCGAAGCTAAGCTGCTAAGCTTCGAAACTCTGAACAGGATTCTGAGAATATCTTTCCTGCAAAATGAAACAAATGTTAAAGGTTCAGGAGGGACTTTACCCCCCTGATTCGAATCTCCTCCCAATTTTGATCCTTCCTCAACGTGAATCTGCTGAATCTGGGTCTGGGTTTATTTTATTCTGAGGTTCAAAGGAGAAACTCAGATAGTGCCCAAGTAATGGCATGATCTCATCTTTGCACTTCAGCTTACATGCAACATGATCAGTAATAACAAAAATACATATGCAATGTGTATTTAAATGTCATGAAGGTGCAATTTTGGTTTTGCGAACCCTTACCAATTGAAGATGTATGATCTGTGGCTCTGGGTGTGGAGATGTTCGCTGGATGGCTGCTTTGGCTTGGATGAAAATGCTGATAACCTTTGGTGGGTTTCTGGACAACGTCTCCAAATCCTCCTTTTCTTTCTTTTCCTCCTTTTTAGTTCTGTTCCTGTTTTGTTTCTGTTCCTGTTTTGTTTCTGCAGAGTTTTGTGTGTCTTTTTATTTTCTGTAGAGTTTTCTTTTCTTTTCTTTTTTCGTTTTTTGTTCTTTGTTGTTTTTTTTTCTCTCCGTCCTTGGCACTGTATGCTGGCCCTGTATTTATAGGAGTGTGGGGGTCTAGTAACGGCAAGAGAAATCTATTTAACCAGGCCATTAAAGCCATGAGACAAGAATCAGACACATTAAAATATTTCCTTTTTTTGAAATATTCGTGTCTCTTTGGAATCTGGAATGAATCTGGACACCTTTGATTTTCGAATGCCTCCAGGCCATGCTCTTTGATTGGTCTTGAGTTACCTCCTTCGAATGGATTTCTTATGTACCCTTCGAATGGGCCTTCTTTGCCAGATTCGACTGCTTGATTTGAAAAGAATCACTCTGGTCGAACCATCCCTTTAGGAACAGAAAAGGCAAGAATCTGGCCTTTAACTCAGGAATTAAATCCACAATCAGCATTTAATTATTTCTATATTTGCAAGGAAAACATGCCATTTTATCATGTTCAGTGTACCTGGACATGTTTTTTTTTTAGTGCCCTCTTGATGGCCTCTTTTGAATGGCCTGGAAGGAGTTCTTCAAATGGCCCTTGTCCAAACATCAATCGAAGAGTATTTATTGAAACATCAATCGAAGGATATGGTTAACATGCCTGTCGAAGCTGCCTTGACACAATGCTAAATCGAAGGATCCCTTGGCATGCCAATTGAAAGGCTTGGCCCAGGGTGCCAAACGAAAAGGTGTTTCAGAATTCTAATCGAAGGGCTTTGACAGAATGCCAATCGAAGTGCTTGTCCATAATGCCAATCGAAATGCTCCTTCAGAATACCAATCGAAGGGTCTTTCAGAATGCCAATTGAAGGCCTTGACATAATGCCAATCGAAGTGCTCCTTCAGAATACCAATCGAATGGTCTTTCAGAATTCCAATCGAAGTGCTTGACATAATGCCAATCGAAGTGCTCCTTCAGAATACCAATCGAAGGGTCTTTCAAAATGCCAATCTAAGTGCTTGTCCATAATGCCAATCGAAGGGAATTATCCATGCCAATTGAAAGGTACTTAAAGCACCACGCACAAATTTTCTTTTTTCCTTAGGCAAGGGTTTGTGATCAACCATGCAGGGGGAAGACTTGGAAAATATGAGAGGGAAAATTTTGGGGTACAACAGCTACCCCTGTTCAATCTTCTTAAACCTGAGGATGTAGATTGGTTTACGTGCCTTTCGTGATCCAAAGGTGGAAGATGATTGAACACTAGAGTGCCCAGAAATTTGCACTCGCATGGTGTAGTATCAGCATCATGACATCGGGAATGAGCTTACAGATGCCATTCGGAGATTGTTGGTAGGAGGATGGGCTTATAGATGCCATCTGCAGGAGTGTCGATCTCATAAGAGATTCCTTAGCGAGAACTTACATACCTGTTGTTGTAGAAGGTTCTGCTGGGGAAGTCTAACTTTGTTGATACTTAGGAACCAGCATGTACTTCAACTGAGAGAATGCTTCAGCTGAGTTTTAAGAACCTGTTCATAATTCAATTGGGGGGAAACATCTTCATCAAGATCTAGGAACTGTCTTGTGCCCACCGGGAGTATACCGCTGAGGTTATAGAACTTGCCCACACTATGACGGAGGAAAACATCAAGATCTAGGAACTGACTCGTGCTCAAAGAAGTATACCGTTGAGGTTATAGTACTCGTCCATACTATGACATAGGGAAACATCTTCATCAAGATCTAGGAATTGTCTCGTGCCCACCGGGAGTATACCGCTGAGGTTATAGAACTTACCCATACTATGATGGAGGAAAACATCAAGATCTAGGAACTGACTCATGATCAAAGGAGTATACCGTTGAGGTTATAGTACTCGTCCACACTATGACGTAGGGAAACATCTTCATCAAGATCTAGGAATTGACTCGTGCCCATCGGGAGTATACCGCTGAGGTTATAGAACTTGTCCACACTATGACGGAGGAGAACATCAAGATCTAGGAACTGACTCGTGCTCAATGGAGTATACCGTTGAGTTTATAATATTCGTCCATACTATGACGTAGGGAAACATCTTCATCAAGATCTAGGAACTGTCTCGTGCCCACCGAGAGTATACCCCTGAGGTTATAGAACTTGTCCACACTATGATGGAGGAGAACATCATGATCTAGGAACTGACTCGTGCTCAATGGAGTATACCATTGAGGTTATAGTACTCGTCCACACTATGACATAGGGAAACATCTTCATTAAGATCTAGGAACTGTCTCTTGCCCACCGAGAGTATACCGCTGAGGTTATAGAACTTGTCCACACTATGACGGAGGAGACAGTCGAGATTGAGAACCTTATCTGAAATTCAACCGATGATAGTTCAATTGAGATTTAAGAACTGGTCAGATCTTCGAATAAGCTGGGAACTTAACTGCACTTTTCCTGAAAGGTAAAGGTCAGTCATATGCAATGCATGATATGGGTCAAGCAATGATGTTCTCAAAATAAATGAGATTGTATCCATATGATGTGTACATGCATGTATTATGATGTATGGAAGTGTGATATTTTAGCTGGGAAAATAAATCTCGGAGTTGCTGGAGAATGGAGTTGAGTCTGGATGATTGTCAGAATTGCATCTGCATCTGGAACGTATCTGAAATGTATTTGAATGAGTGACAGAATGACATCCGAATCTGGATCGTATCTGGACTATAATTTGAAATGAGTGACAGAATGACATCCGAATCTGGATCGTATCTGGACTGTAATTTGAATGAGTGACAGAATGACATCCGAATCTGGATCGTATCTGGACTGTAATTTGAATGAGTGACAAAATGAAATCTGAATCTGGATCGTATCTGGACTGTATTTGAATGAGTGACAGAATGACATCCGAATCTGGATCGTATTTGGACTGTAATTTGAAATGAGTGACAAAATGACATCTGAATCTGGATCGTATCTGGATTGTAATTTGAATGAGTGACAGAATTACATCCGAATCTGGATCGTATCTGGACTATAATTTGAATGAGTGACAGAATGACATCCGGATCTGGATCGTATCTGGACTGTATTTTGAATAAGTGACAGAATGACATCCGAATCTAGATCGTATCTGGACTGTATTTTGAATGAGTGACAGAATGACATCCGAATCTGGATCGTATCTGGATTGTAATTTGAATGAGTGACAGAATGACATCCGAATCTGGATCGTATCTGGACTGTATTTTGAATGAGTCTGGAATAAGTATCAGAATGTCAGCCATATCTGGATCGCATCTGAACTGTCTCTAGAAGGGATCTGGAATAAGTATCAGAATGTCATCCATATCTGGGTCTCATCTGAAATGTCTCTAGAAGGAGTCTGGAATAAGTATCAGAATGTCAGCCATATCTGGGTCACATCTGAACTGTCTCTAGAAGGAGTCTGAATAAGTATCAGAATGTCAGCCATATCTGGATCACATTTGAACTGTCTCTAGAAGGAATCTGGAATAAGTATCAGAATGTCAGCCATATCTGGATCACATCTGAACTGTCTCTAGAAGGGATCTGGAGTAAGTATCAGAATGTCAGCCATATCTGGGTCGCATCAGAACTGTCTCTATAAGGAGTCTGGAATAAGCATCAGAATGTCAGCCATATCTGGATCGCATCTGAACTGTCTCTAGAAGGAATCTGGAATAAGTATCAGAATGTCAGACATATCTGGATCGCATCTGAACTGTCTCTAGAAGGAATCTCAGAAGATGATGATCTTTGCCTGTTGATTGATCTTTCCTGAAAAGGTAAAGAGTTAGTTGTATGCAATGTCATGATGTATGCATTGTCATGATGTATGCATTGTGTAATGATGTTCTCAAAATAAAATGAGATTTGTGTCATATGCATTTTGTATGCATATGTTATGAATGTTGTTGAAGTGTAATTTTGTTTTGGACTTTGCTCAAAATGTTTCCACCGGGGATCCCTGCTTTGTTGTTTGAGGAGAACTCCGTTGGGGAATATTGAAAACTCTGTGGGGAGTATGTTTATTTCTGCTTGGGAAAAGAGTTTAGAAGTCTTAGTCGTCCGTTGCTCTACTGGGGAGTCGAAGTTGAACTGATATCTTGTCGTGTACAGGTTTCGCAGTAACTTGCTAGGGATTGTAGAGTAGTCTACTCGGGAAGAGGAGTTGTGGTCCTTTGATTTGTAGTAGTCGGAGAGGCAAATTCAAGTTGGGGAATCCTGATGTTGTTGGGGAAATAAACCCTGTCGTCAGTCCGCTAGAGAGGTGACATCTTCATTGGGGGAAGTCCTCAAGGATTCTTGAGGTTGATTCAGCTGGGGAAAGGTTTTCAGAGATTAAACCCTTGCTGGGATGTCATCCTATGAGAAGGATTTTGGGGATATTTGTCATTGCCCCTAGTAGCAAGTGTTTGTGACATTGCCAGAAAATGTTTAATTGTACGTAACCCTTCACTGAGATTGATGTTCAATGCCCCAAGTGACGGAGATGGAGACTTGCCCCTGGTTACTCTGCACTTCTTCAGAGATTTCTTAAAATCTTGACTGGACTTCCCCAGGTGTGCTGGATAGTGACATGTCAAGTCCCCTTGTTGATAGGAGATTTGTCAATGGAAGTGTCATCCTTTTTGAAGTGATTATGTTCACTGAGAGGGCCTTCGTTCATCGGATATTCGTTGTGTGAATTTCTCCGCTGTCAAACAAATAGCAAAATGAAAACAGTGATATTCAAATAATGCAAAGTTTATGCTTGTCTCGAAGTTTTGAAAAATGTGTTTTTTAGCAGAAAACTTTTTATAAGACAAATTCAACACAAGATTTAGGGCAAAGCCTTACAGGAGTCAGGATACCTTTTGTAACAGTATGCTTTTGAACTAACCCATGCTTCAATTAGGACTTTTGAAGGGTTGTAACGTGGCTTGGTTCACGGTTTAAGAAACAAAGGATAAAGGATCAAAGTATATTTGCACCCACCCGCTCTTCGTGATGTTCTTCAATCCTAAACTCAGTTAACTGTGTGTCGAACTCTATTCGAATTTGGAACGACGTTTTGGTGATGGTTCACACAAGTTGGATTTTGGAAGGCAGTCATCATTTCATTTTTTTTGCAACATTTTTCATGTTGTCGAGGGTTTGGAATGAGCTCGTTCTTTTGATTTATTATCCCTAACTTTTTCCTGACTGTTTCTGTTTTCGAGATTACAGTCAGCGGGATGCCCCAGCTTCCTTAAGCCTCCTTTATAGGTTTTGGCTCAGTGGCTTTTTTTTCTTTTGAGAGATTGAATGCCTGTGAGATAAGGAACCACCACTGTCTTTTGATTCCAGAGGAATGCTTTTGATGTCGTTTGTTGTATTATGAACTGAGAGTTTTGCGACTTCAATGTGCATCTTTTGAATTAACTGAGAGACTACCCTGCCCCAGGTTTAAATTAAAGGTTTCAATTTGTGTTTAAAACAGAAAACTCCTACTTCTTTGGCTCAAATGGGTTGACTAGGGATTATCTTCCTTATAACTCCAGTGTTTAGGATTTGAAAGAAATGCATGTACATCGTCAGCAAGGTTTGTCCAAAAGCATACTGTATGGGATTATGGCATTGTTTCGTCATCCTCCCTCTAAAGGCTTGTAACTTTTAGCAAGAGTTGAATGTCATAAAAAAGCATAGTTTAAATGTAATGAAAGGATGAATTCAAGACAAATATATGCAATGCATTAATGAAATAGAGTTTGACATTAATAGATAATTGTTTGAATAATAAAGAGATTACAACTTGAAAATTCAAGTGAACAAAAGCTTTCAATGATTCTTCGTAGGAGCAGTGATTATGTTTGGGGTCTCCAGAGGGTCAAACTTGATCTCCTTGGCATCAATCAAGTCTTGGACCTTGTTCTTCATAGCCCAACAGTTGTTTGTGTCATGTCCCGGACTGTCAGAGTGGTATGCACACCTTTCATCAGGATTGTACCTTGGGGAGGCTATGTTGGGATTCTTAGGAGGGTCCCTTAACGTCACCAAATTCATTATCAACAGGTGTTGTAAAGCCTGAGACAGCGACATGTTGAGCTTGGTAAATTGCCTCTTGGGCATATTTGGCTTACTCTGATCAACCCGTTGTTTATGGCAAGGTTGTTGTTGAACCCGTGAGCTAGTAGCAACTTGGAGAGGTCTATTCTTCACCATACCAGACCCTTGTCTTCTTGGAGGCTGATCAATGACTTGGTCCCTGACTTTGACTATTTTCTTCATGTTGTTGTATCTGTCTTGATGAAGCTGGCTGATAATGGTTCTCAACTCTTCTTGTTCCCGGGTTAGGCCTTGGATGAGAGCCATCTTCCCCTCCATATGGGTTCTCATTGCATCTACCTCAGCTTGCAGATGTTTCAGTCGTTCGTCCTTATTGTCTTCAGGATATTTCTTGACCAAGTTCCCAACGAGGAGTGTTTTCGACTCTTCCTGCCCCTTGGATAGGTTTAGGAATATTTCCCTGAACTGAGTCTCTCGAGTTTGAAGATCTTGATTGTCTGGTTGGAAAGCCATTGCTGAAATAAACAGCGAGAACATGAGAGACCTGTATTGGGAGACCTGTTATGCAATGATATGTATGATATATGCATGCAATGTTTTCAAGGATCTCGCGGGGTAAACAAGAAACTGTTAGAATCTGAATCTGGTAGCTTGATTAAAGGAACTTCATGTTGCTGAGAGTCCTTCTTCAAGAGTCAAGCTCACCATATTGAGTGGGTCATAGCCCCTGACTCAAGTTATCGTGCTTGGATTTCTAGACAACCTTGGCTAGAGGAAAATAAATCCCCTTTTCCCCTTGCTAGCCATTTGATTTACCATAACCTGCATCACAGACCCTTGAGATCCTTGAAATGGTTAAAGAAATGTTAAGGCATGACGTTATGATGTGTATGTTATGCGTTTAAGCAAAAGTATGAAGTGACGTAAGTAAACCCTGCAATAAGTCCAAATTATTGGATAAGGACTGTAAACAAAACCTGCAAGGAACTAATGTTGTCAGATAACAAGAATGTGCAAGTAGTTCAAGTTTGAAGGCACACAAGTCACACATAAGAGCCCTTAGATTTCAGGCTTGCATGAGGTTTCATAGGAAAGTACCCTCTTGAAGTTAGTTGGCTCAACCTGTCCTAAAATAGAAACCGGGTTCTAAGGAGCTCAATATCACTGGATTATTTTCTATGTTCATTGTTTTGGTTTAGCCACTTACTGGCGACCAAAATATTCCAAGAAAACAATCCTCAATGAGTGTAGTATCGAGTATCTACCAACTTCGGACTGCACCAAAGCCGGTCATCTCAGTACCCCTAAAAAAGGCCAAGATGGTCAAGTAAGGTTCTAGGTCATTAGTGCTTGGTGACATCACTCAGCGGCCCCGTATTCTCTTTGATTGACTCAAAGGCTACCGGTACTCACAAATATGTCGCACTAATATAGCTATTGCTTCAACCGTGTCGGTATACCCCGCACAGTTTCCACAATGTATTGCTATCTATGAATGTTTCCCAAATCCGGGTGGAGGATTTCAAACCCAAACAATAGAACAAAGATAAAACAATCAAATAAAACAATAGATGCAAATATGATGAACTAATCCTAAGGTATACCCCACTTATTAGTATCTCCCCAGCAGAGTCACCAGTTCTGTGATTGCTGGGAATGAGAACTGACTGTTTTGGAATGCTGGTTCGCGTTTGCGTTTGTTTTTGAAAAATGTCGCGGTAAGCAAGAGTCGCCACCGTCTTTTATTTTATCCAACAAGGAAAGGACAAAAGCACAGAAAAATTCCTTTTCGAGATGTTTCTCGGGTTCGGGAGGTAGATTATAGAAAGGGAAGGTGTTAGCACCCTTTCTATCCGTGGTTATCCACGGGCTCTTAGGTACTTGCTAACTATGTTTTCAAAATTTTGCTTTTCTTTGTGATTGTGGGTTTTGAAAAGAGTTATGTTTTTGAAGAGAGTGTAAGTGCGAAAAGTTTTGTTTTGTTTTAAAAGGAGCAAGTACTTAAGAACCTCTACCTACTCAAAAAGGAATTAAACTGTGCAAATGTCCTTTAGACAGTGCTATCCCACTATTGAGGAGTAGGTAGCACCGTCGTTGGAGTTTTCGGGTCAATTCGGTTTAAGGGACGTGTGGTCACTAAAGCACTATTAGGACGCTTTAGCGGTAACCCTAATGTCTTAGATCATTTTTATCGAGGCAACCATTTCGAGGCGACTTTGATCTTTGGACAAGAGAGCGACCTCTAAAACATCCTATACTCAATGACCACGTTCGAGGCAACCAAGTGAGGTGTACCCTAAGAGTGGCATGTGCGAGTGTGTCAATTTTCAGTTTATATTATCTTTACATGTCATGGTGAGCTACTGTTGATTTTAAGTCAAGATAGATCTTGTCATGCAATCCTAGTTAGCATACATCTAAACAGTTAATATATGTACAGGAATTTAAAGTGCGGGAATTGTAAATCCTACGCTATTACAAGGCTTCGGGGAGGGGGATTATTTACATGTCCAAAAATTGGGGGAATAAAAAGCAGTAAAGTGTAAAAGGTCTTAGTTAAGCTATCGCAAACCAATAGCCAATTATAATAAAATAAACGCGCACGGATCTGAACATAACCTCTAAAAATCCTAAGAATAAAATATTTTTGTTGTTTTATTTTATTTTGTGGAAATGATCTAAATCTACTTAATTTTAGTTTTGAGAAAAATGATCTAAATCTACTTAATTTTAGTTTTTTGAAAAAAAATGTTAAGATAATTAAAAGGTTAATTAACAAAGTTAATTTAATAGAAAAAAACTAGCCTAATGTTTTTGTGGTTTTTCTTTTAATTGATTTTATGTTGATTAAAAAAAAGCAATAAAATAGTCAAACAAAGGTGAAATCAAAGGAAACAGGCAGTAAATAAAAAAAAGGGAAAAATTCTGGAGGCTTGGGTCGAAAGAGGTGTGGGCTGTCTTTTGACCCAGTGAAGAGGCTTGATCGAAGGTGCCTGAGGGGCTGCACTCTGGGAGTGTTTGATCTGGATATGTCATCCTTCGATCTGGAAATCCTGGATCCAGTTTGAAGCTAAGCTGCTAAGCTTCGAAACTCTGAACAGGATTCTGAGAATATCTTTCCTGCAAAATGAAACAAATGTTAAAGGTTCAGGGGGGACTTTACCCCCCTGATTCGAATCTCCTCCCAATTTTGATCCTTCCTCAACGTGAATCTACTGAATCTGGGTCTGGGTTTGTTTTATTCTGAGGTTCGAAGGAGAAACACAGATCGTGCCCAAGTAATGGCACGATCTCATCTTTGCACTTCAGCTTACATGCAACATGATCAGTAATAACAAAAATACATATGCAATGTGTATTTAAATGTCATGAAGGTGCAATTTTGGTTTTGCGAACCCTTACCAATTAAAGATGTATGATCTGTGGCTCTGGGTGTGGAGATGTTCGTTGGATGGCTGCTTTGGCTTGGATGAAAATGCTGATAACCTTTGGTGGGTTTCTGGACAACGTCTCCAAATCCTCCTTTTCTTTCTTTTCCTCCTTTTTAGTTCTGTTCCTGTTTTGTTTCTGTTCCTGTTTTGTTTCTGCAGAGTTTTGTGTGTCTTTTTATTTCTGTAGAGTTTTCTTTTCTTTTCTTTTTTCGTTTTTTGTTCTTTGTTGTTTTTTCTCTCTCCGTCCTTGGCACTGTATGCTGGCCCTGTATTTATAGGAGTGTGGGGGTATAGTAACGGCAAGAGACAACCATTTAACTAGGCCATTAAAGCCATGAGACAAGAATCAGACACATTAAAATATTTCCTTTTTTTGAAATATTCGTGTCTCTTTGGAATCTGGAATGAATCTGGACACCTTTGATTTTCGAATGCCTCCAGGCCATGCTCTTCGATTGGTCTTGAGTTGCCTCCTTCGAATGGATTTCTTATGTACCCTTTGAATGGGCCTTCTTTTCCAGCTTCGACTGCTTGATTTGAAAAGAATCACTCTGGTCGAACCATCCCTTTAGGAACCGAAAAGGCAAGAATCTAGCCTTTAACTCAGGAATTAAATCCACAATCAGCATTTAATTATTTCTATATTTGCAAGGAAAACATGCCATTTTCTCATGTTCAGTGTACCTGGACATGTTTTTTTTTGAGTGCCCTCTTGATGGCCTCTTTTGAATGGCCTGGAAGGAGTTCTTCAAATGGACCTTCTCGAAACATTAATCGAAGAGTATTTATTGAAACATCAATCGAAGGATATGGTTAACATGCCTGTCGAAGCTGCATTGACACAATGATAAATCGAAGGATCCCTTGGCATGCCAATTGAAAGGCTTGGCCCAGGGTGCCAAACGAAAAGGTCTTTTAGAATTCTAATCGAAGGGCTTTGACATAATGCCAATCGAAGTGCTTGTCCATAATGCCAATCGAAATGCTCCTTCAGAATACCCATCGAAGGGACTTTCAGAATGCCAATTGAAGGCCTTGACATAATGCCAATCGAAGTGCTCCTTCAGAATACCAATCGAAGGGTCTTTCAGAATGCCAATCGAAGTGCTTGACATAATGCCAATCGAAGTGCTCCTTTAGAATACCAATCGAAGGGTCTTTCAGAATGCCAATCGAAGTGCTTGTCCATAATGCCAATCGAAGGGAATTATCCATGCCAATCGAAAGGTACTTAAAGCACCACTCAAAAATTTTCTTTTTTCCTTAGGCAAGGGTTTGTGATCAACCATGTAGGGGGAAGACTTGGAAAATATGAGAGGGAAAAGTTTGGGGTACAACAACTGCCCCTGTTCAATCTTCTTAAACCTGAGGATGTAGATTGGCTTGCGTGCCTTTCGTGATCCGAAGGTGGAAGATGATTGAACACTAGAGTGCCTAGAAATTTGCACTCGCATGGTGTAGTATCAGCATTGTGACATCGGGAATGGGCTTACAGATGCCATTCGGATATTGTTTTGTAGGAGGATGGGCTTATAGATGCCATCTGCAGGAGTGTCGATCGCATAAGAGATTCCATAGCGAGAACTTGCATACCTGTTGTTGTAGAAGATTCCGCTGGGGAAGTCTAACTTTGTTGATATTTAGGAACCTGCATGTACTTCAACTGACAAAATGCTTCAGTTGAGTTTTAAGAACCTGTTCATAATTCAATTGGGGGGAAACATCTTCATCAAGATCTAGGAACTGTCTTGTGCCCACCGGGAGTATACCGCTGAGGTTATAGAACTTGCCCATATTATGACGGAGGAAAACATCAAGATCTAGGAACTGACTCGTGCTCAAAGGAGTATACCGTTGAGGTTATAGTACTCGTCCATACTATGACATAGGGAAACATCTTCATCAAGATCTAGGAATTGTCTCGTGCCCACCGGGAGTATACCGCTGAGGTTATAGAACTTGCCCACACTATGACGGAGGAAAACATCAAGATCTAGGAACTGACTCATTCTCAAAGGAGTATACCGTTGAGGTTATAGTACTCGTCCACACTATGACGTAGGGAAACATCTTCATCAAGATCTAGGAATTGTCTCGTGCCCACCGGGAGTATACCGCTGAGGTTATAGAACTTGTCCACACTATGACGGAGGAGAACATCAAGATCTAGGAACTGACTCGTGCTCAATGGAGTATACCATTGAGGTTATAGTATTCGTCCATACTATGACGTAGGGAAACATCTTCATCAAGATCTAGGAACTGTCTCGTGCCCACCGGGAGTATACCCCTGAGGTTATAGAACTTGTCCACACTATGACGGAGGAGAACATCAAGATCTAGGAACTGCCTCGTGCTCAATGGAGTATACCATTGAGGTTATAGTACTCGTCCACACTATGACATAGGGAAACATCTTCATCAAGATCTAGGAACTGTCTCGTGCCCACCGAGAGTATACCGCTGAGGTTATAGAACTTGTCCACACTATGACGGAGGAGACAGTCGAGATTGAGAACCTTATCTGAAATTCAACCGATGATAGTTCAATTGAGATTTAAGAACTGGTCAGATCTTCGACTAAGCTGAGAACTTAACTGCACTTTTCCTGAAAGGTAAAGGTCAGTCATATGCAATGCATGATATGGGTCAAGCAATGATGTTCTCAAAATAAATGAGATTGTATCCATATGATGTGTACATGCATGTATTATGATGTATGGAAGTGTGATATTTTAGCTGGGAAAATAAATCTCGGAGTTGCTGGAGAATGGAGTTGAGTCTGGATGATTGTCAGAATTGCATCTGCATCTGGAACGTATCTAAAATGTATTTAAATGAGTGACAGAATGACATCCGAATCTGGATCGTATCTGGACTGTAATTTGAAATGAGTGACAGAATGACATCCGAATCTGGATCGTATCTGGACTGTAATTTGAATGAGTGACAGAATGACATCCGAATCTGGATCGTATCTGGACTGTAATTTGAATGAGTGACAAAATGACATCTGAATCTGGATCGTATCTGGACTATATTTGAATGAGTGACAGAATGACATCCGAATCTGGATCGTATTTGGACTGTAATTTGAAATGTGTGACAGAATGACATCTGAATCTGGATCGTATCTGGATTGTAATTTGAATGAGTGACAGAATGACATCCGAATCTGGATTGTATCTGGACTATAATTTGAATGAGTGACAGAATGACATCCGAATCTGGATCGTATCTGGACTGTATTTTGAATGAGTAACAGAATGACATCCGAATATGGATCCTATCTGGACTGTATTTTGAATGAGTGACAAAATGACATCCGAATCTGCATCGTATCTGGACTGTAATTTGAATGAGTGACAGAATGACATCCGAATCTGGATCGTATCTGGACTGTATTTTGAATGAGTCTGGAATAAGTATCAGAATGTTAGCCATATCTGGATCGCATCTGAACTGTCTCTAGAAGGGATCTGGAATAAGTATCAGAATGTCAGCCATATTTGGGTCGCATCTGAACTGTCTCTAGAAGGAGTCTGGAATAAGTATCAGAATGTCAGCCATATCTGGGTCGCATCTGAACTGTCTCTAGAAGGAGTCTGAATAAGTATCAGAATGTCAGCCATATCTGGATCGCATCTGAACTGTCTCTAGAAGGAATCTGGAATAAGTATCAGAATGTCAGCCATATCTGGATCGCATCTGAACTGTCTCTAGAAGGGATCTGGAGTAAGTATCAGAATGTCAGCCATATCTGGGTCACATCTGAACTGTCTCTATAAGGAGTCTGGAATAAGCATCAGAATGTCAGCCATATCTGGATCGCATCTGAACTGTCTCTAGAAGGAATCTGGAATAAGTATCAGAATGTCAGCCATATCTGGATCGCATCTGAACTGTCTCTAGAAGGAATCTCAGAAGATGATGATCTTTGCCTGTTGATTGATCTTTCCTGAAAAGGTAAAGAGTTAGTTGTATGCAATGTCATGATGTATGCATTGTCATGATGTATGCATTGTGTAATGATGTTCTCAAAATAAAATGAGATTTGTGTCATATGCATTTTGTATGCATATGTTATGAATGTTGTTGAAGTGTAATTTTGTTTTGGACTTTGCTCAAAATGTTTCCACCGGGGATCCCTGCTTTGTTGTTTGAGGAGAACTCCGTTGGGGAATATTGAAAACTCTGTGGGGAGTATGTTTATTTCTGCTTGGGAAAAGAGTTTAGAAGTCTTAGTCGTCCGTTGCTCTACTGGGGAGTCGAAGTTGAACTGATATCTTGTCGTGTACAGGTTTCGCAGTAACTTGCTAGGGATTGTAGAGTAGTCTACTCGGGAAGAGGAGTTGTGGTCCTTTGATTTGTAGTAGTCGGAGAGGCAAACTCAAGCTGGGGAATCCTGGTGTTGTTGGGGAAATAAACCCTGTCGTCAGTCCGCTAGAGAGGTGACGTCTTCGTTGGGGGAAGTCCTCGAGGATTCTTGAGGTTGATTCAGCTGGGGAAAGGTTTTCAGAGATTAAACCCTTGCTGGGATATCATCCTATGAGAAGGATTTTGGGGATATTTGTCATTGCCCCTAGTAGCAAGTGTTTGTGACATTGCCAGAAAATGTTTAATTGTACGTAACCCTTCACTGAGATTGATGTTCAATGCCCCAAGTGACGAAGATGGAGACTTGCCCCTGGTTACTCTACATTTCTTCAGAGATTTCTTAAAATCTTGACTGGACTGCCCCAGGTGTGCTGGATAGTGACATGTCAAGTCCCCTTGTAGATAGGAGATTTGTCAATGGAAGTGTGATCCTTTTTGAAGTGATTATGTTCACTGAGAGGGATTTCGTTCATCGGATATTCGTTGTGTGAATTTCTCCGCTGTCAAACAAATAGCCAAATACAAACAGTGATATTCAAATAATGCAAAGTTTATGCTTGTCTCGAAGTTTTGAAAAATGCGTTTTTTAGCAAAAAACTTTTTATAAGACAAATTCAACATAAGATTTAGGGCAAAGCCTTACAGGAGTCAGGATACCTTTTGTAACAGTATGCTTTTGAACTAACCCATGCTTCAATTAGGACTTTTGAAGGGTTGTAATGTGGCTTGGTTCACGGTTTAAGAAACAAAGGATAAAGGCTCAAAGTATATTTGTACCCACCCGCTCTTCGCGATGTTCTTCAATCCGAAACTCAGTTAACTGTGCGTCGAACTCTATTCGAATTTGGAACGACGTTTTGGTGATGGTTCACAAAAGTTGGATTTTGGAAGGCAGTCATCATTTCATTTTTTTTTTGCAACATTTTTCATGTTGTCGAGGGTTTGGAATGACCTCGTTCTTTTGATTTATTATCCCTAACTTTTGCCTGATTGTTTCTGTTTTCGAGATTACAGTCAGCGGGATGCCCCAGCTTCCTTAAGCCTCCTTTATAGGTTTTGGCTCAGTGGCTTTTTTTTCTTTTGAGAGATTGAATGCCTGTGAGATAAGGAACCACCACTATCTTTTGATTCCAGAAGAATGCTTTTGATGTCATTCGTTGTATTATGAACTGAGAGTTTTGCGACTTCAATGCGTATCTTTTGAATTAACTGAGAGACTACCCTGCCCCAGGTTTAAATTAAAGGTTTCAATTTGTGTTTAAAACAGAAAACTCCTACTTCTTTGGCTCAAAGGGGTTGACTAGGGATTATCTTCCTTATAACTCCAGTGTTTAGGAATTGAAAGAAATGCCTGTACATCTTCAGCAAGGTCTATCCAAAAGCATACTGTATGGGATTATGGCATTGTTTCGTCATCCTCCCTCTAAAGGCTTGTAACTTTTAGCAAGTGTTGAATGTCATAAAAAAGCATAGTTTAAATGTAATGAAAGGATGAATTTAAGACAAACATATGCAATGCATTAATGAAATAGAGTTTGACATTAATAGATAATTGTTTGAATAACAAAGAGATTACAACTTGAAAATTCAAATGAACAAAAGCTTTCAATGATTCTTCATAGGAGCAGTGATTATGTTTGGGGTCTCCGGAGGGTCAAACT
The DNA here is from genome assembly GCA_948472305.1 of Vicia faba. Taxonomy (NCBI): domain Eukaryota; kingdom Viridiplantae; phylum Streptophyta; class Magnoliopsida; order Fabales; family Fabaceae; genus Vicia; species Vicia faba. Next base: position 947,458,536 of record OX451735.1, read on the forward strand.
TGATCTCCTTGGCATCAATCAAGTCTTGGACCTTGTTCTTCAGAGCCCAACAGTTGTTTGTGTCATGTCCCGGACTGTCAGAGTGGTATGCACACCTTTCATCAGGATTGTACCTTGGGGAGGCTATGTTGGAATTCTTAGGAGGGTCCCTTAACGTCACCAAATTCAATATCAACAGGTGTTGTAAAGCCTGAGACATCGACATTTTGAGCTTGGTAAATTGCCTCTTGGGTATATTTGGCTTACTCTAATCAACCCGTTATTTATGGCAAGGTTGTTGTTGGACCCGTGAGGTAGTAGCAACTTGGAGAGGTCTATTCTTCACCATACAAGACCCTTGTCTTCTTGGAGGCTGATCAATGACTTGGTCCCTGACTTTGACTGTTTGCTTCATATTGTTGTATCTGTCTTGATGAAGCTGGCTGATAATGGTTCTCAGCTCTTCTTGTTCCTGGGTTAGGCCTTGGATGAGAGCCATCTGCCCCAGCATCTGGGTTCTCATTGCATCTACCTCATCTTGCAGATGTTTCAGTCGTTCGTCCTTATTGTCTTCAGGACTTTTCTTGACCAAGTTCCCAACGAGGAGTGTTGTCAACTCTTCCTGCCCCTTGGATAGGTTTAGGAAGATTTCCCTGAACTGAGTTTCTCGAGTTTGAAGATCTTGATTGTCTGGTTGGAAAGCCATTGCTGAAATAAACAGCGAGAACATGAGAGACCTGTATTGGGAGACCTGTTATGCAATGATATGTATGATATATGCATGCAATGTTTTCAAGGATCTCGCGGGGTAAACAAGAAACTGTTAGAATCTGAATCTGGTAGCTTGATTGAAGGAACTTCATGTTGCTGAGAGTCCTTCTTCAAGAGTCAAGCTCACCATATTGAGTGGGTCATAGCCCCTAACTCAAGTTATCGTGCTTGGATTTTTAGACAACCTTGGCTAGAGGAAAATAAATCCCCTTTTCCCCTTGCTAGCCATTTGATTTACCATAACCTGCATCACAGACCCTTGAGATCCTTGAAATGGTTAAAGAAATGTTAAGGCATGATGTTATGATGTGTATGCTATGCGTTTAAGCAAAAGTATGAAGTGATGTAAGTAAACCCTGCAATAAGTCCAAATTATTGGATAAGGACTATAAACAAAACCTGCAAGGAACTCAAGTTGTCAGATAACAAGAATGTGCAAGTAGTTCAAGTTTGAAGGCACACAAGTCACACATAAGAGCCCTTAGATTTCAGGCTTGCATGAGGTTTCATAGGTAAGTACCCTCTTGAAGTTAGTTGGCTCAACATGTCCTAAAATAGAAACCGGGTTCTAAGGAGCTCAATATCACTGGATTATTTTCTATGTTCATTGTTTTGGTTTAGCCACTTACTGGCGACCAAAATATTCCAAGAAAACAATCCTCAATGAGTGTAGTATCGAGTATCTACCAACTTCGGACTGCACCAAAGCCGGTCATCTCACCACCCCTAAAAAAGGCCAAGATGGTCAAGTAAGGTTCTAGGTCATTAGTGCTTAGTGACATCACTCAGCGGCCCCGTATTCTCTTTGATTGACTCAAAGGCTACCGGTACTCACAAATATGTCGCACTAATATAGCTATTGCTTCAATCGTGTCGGTATACCCCGCACAATTTCCATAACATATTGCTATCTATGAATGTTTCCCAAATCTGGGTGGAGGATTTCAAACCCAAACAATAGAACAAAGATAAAACAATCAAATAAAACAATAGATGCAAATATGATGAACTAATCCTAAGGTATACCCCACTTATTAGTATCTCCCCAACAGAGTCGCCAGTTCTGTGATCGGTGGGAATGAGAACTGACTGTTTTAGAATGCTGGTTCGCGTTTGCGTTTGTTTTCACAAAATGTCGTGGTAAGCAAGAGTCGCCACCGTCTTTTATTTTATCCAACAAGGAAAGGACAAAAGCACAGAAAAATTCCTTTTCGAGATGTTTCTCGGGTTCGGGAGGTAGATTATAGAAAGGGAAGGTGTTAGCACCCTTTCTATCCGTGGTTATCCACGGGCTCTTAGGTACTTGCTCACTATGTTTTCAAAAGTTTGCTTTTCTTTGTGATTGTGGGTTTTGAAAAGAGTTATGTTTTTGAAGAGAGTGTAAGTGCGAAAAGTTTTGTTTTGTTTTAAAAGGAGCAAGTACTTAAGAACCTCTACCTACTCAAAAAGGAATTAAACTGTGCAAATTTCCTTTAGACAGTGCTATCCCACTATTGAGGAGTAGGTAGCACCGTCGTTGGAGTTTTCGGGTCAATTCAATTTAAGGGACGTGTGGTCACTAAAGCAATATTAGGACGCTTTAGCGGTAACTCTAATGTCTTAGATCATTTTTATCGAGGCAACCATTTCGAGGCGACTTTGATCTTTGGACAAGAGAGCGGCCTCTAAAACATCCTATACTCAATGACTACGTTCGAGGCAACCAAGTGAGGTGTACCCTAAGAGTGGCATGTGCGAGTGTGTCAATTTTCAGTTTATATTATCTTTACATGTCATGGTGAGCTACTGTTGATTTTAAGTCAAGATAGATCTTGTCATGCAATCCTAGTTAGCATACATCTAAAAAGTTAATATATGTACAGGAATTTAAAGTGTGGGAATTGTAAATCCTACGCTATTACAAGGCTTCGGGGAGGGGGATTATTTACATGTCCAAAAATTGGGGGAATAAAAAGCAGTAAAGTGTAAAAGGTCTTAGTTAAGCTATCACAAACCAATAGGCAGTTATAATAAAATAAACGCGCATGAATCTGAACATAACCTCTAAAAATCCTAAGAATAAAATCTTTTTGTTGTTTTATTTTATTTTGTGGAAATGATCTAAATCTACTTAATTTTAGTTTTGAGAAAAATGATCTAAATCTACTTAATTTTAGTTTTTTGAAAAAAAATGTTAAGATAATTAAAAGGTTAATTAACAAAGTTAATTTAATAGAAAAAAACTAGCCTAATGTTTTTGTGGTTTTTCTTTTAATTGATTTTATGTTGATTAAAAAAAAGCAATAAAGTAGTCAAACAAAGGTGAAATCGAAGGAAACAGGCAGTAAATAAAAAAAAGGGAAAAATTCTGGAGGCTTGGGTCGAAAGAGGTGTGGGCTATCTTTCGACCCAGTGAAGAGGCTTGATCGAAGGTGCCTGAGGGGCTGCACTCTGGGAGTGTTTGATCTGGATATGTCATCCTTCGATCTGGAAATCCTGGATCCAGTTCGAAGCTAAGCTGCTAAGCTTCGAATCTATGAACAGGATTCTAAGAATATCTTTCCTGCAAAATGAAACAAATGTCAAAGGTTTAGGGGGGACTTTACCCCCCTGATTCGAATCTCCTCCCAATTCTGATCCTTCCTCAACGTGAATCTGCTGAATCTGGGTCTGGGTTTGTTTTATTCTGAGGTTCGAAGGAGAAACTCAGATCGTGCCCAAGTAATGGCACGATCTCATCTTTGCACTTCAGCTTACATGCAACATGATCAGTAATAACAAAAATACATATGCAATGTGTATTTAAATGTAATGAAGGTGCAATTTTGGTTTTGCGAACCCTTACCAATTGAAGATGTATGATCTGTGGCTCTGGGTGTGGAGATGTTCGCTAGATGGCTGCTTTGGCTTGGATGAAAATGCTGATAACCTTTGGTGGGTTTCTGGACAGCGTCTCCAAATCCTCCTTTTCTTTCTTTTCCTCCTTTTTCGTTTTGTTCCTGTTTTGTTTCTGTTCCTGTTTTGTTTCTGCAGAGTTTTGTGTGTCTTTTTATTTCTGTAGGGTTTTCTTTTCTTTTTTCGTTTTTTGTTCTTTGTTGTTTTTTTTCTCTCCGTCCTTGGCACTGTATGCTGGCCCTGTATTTATAGGAGTGTGGGGGTCTAGTAATGGCAAGAGACATCCATTTAACCAGGCCATTAAAGCCATGAGACGAGAATCAGACACATTAAAATATTTCCTTTTTTTGAAATATTCGTGTCTCTTTGGAATCTGGAATGAATCTGGACACCTTTGATTTTCGAATGCCTCCAGGCCATGCTCTTCGATTGGTCTTGAGTTGCCTCCTTCGAATGGATTTCTTATGTACCCTTCGAATGGGCCTTCTTTGCCAGCTTTGACTGGTTGATTTGAAAAGAATCACTCTGGTCAAACCTACCATTTAGGAACAGAAAAGGAAAGAATCTGGCCTTTAACTCAGGAATTAAATCCATAATCAGCATTTAATTATTTCTATATTTGCAAGGAAAACATGCCATTTTCTCATGTTCAGTGTACCTGGACATGTTTTTTTTTAGTGCCCTCTTGATGGCCTCTTTCGAATGGCCTGGAAGGAGTTCTTCAAATGGCCCTTGTCCAAACATCAATCGAAGAGTATTTATTGAAACATCAATCGAAGGATATGGTTAACATGCCTGTCGAAGCTGCCTTGACACAATGCTAAATCGAAGGATCCATTGGCATGCCAATTGAAAGGCTTGGCCCAGGGTGCCAAATGAAAAGGTCTTTCAGAATTCCAATCGAAGGGCTTTGACAGAATGCCAATCGAAGTGCTTGTCCATAATGCCAATCGAAATGCTCCTTCAAAATACCAATCGAAGGGTCTTTCAGAATGCCAATCGAAGGCTTTGACATAATGCCAATCGAAGTGCTCCTTCAGAATACCAATTGAAGGGTCTTTCAGAATGCCAATCGAAGTGCTTGACATAATGCCAATCGAAGTGCTCCTTCAGAATACCAATCGAAGGGTCTTTCAGAATGCCAATCGAAGTGCTTGTCCATAATGCCAATCGAAGGGAATTATCCATGCCAATCGAAAGGTACTTAAAGAACCACTAAAAAATTTTCTTTTTTCCTTAGGCAAGGGTTTGTGATCAACCATGCAGGGGGAAGACTTGGAAAATATGAGAGGGAAAATTTTGGGGTACAACACATTGCATGTCTCTGTCGAATGCAAGTGCACTACTTTTGCCCATGTCCTAGTAGATACTGGTTCATCATTAAATGTGCTACCTAAGAACGCTCTGGATAGACTAGACTGTGAAGGATTGACCTTAAAGCCGAACAATGTTATAGTGGGGGCTTTTGACGGTTCAAAGAGAGTGGTACATGAGGAGGTGGACGTCTCTATCAAGGTTGGTTCTCAGACTATCGACTCTACCTTCTATGTGATGGATATCAGGCCATCTTATTCTTGTTTGTTGGGCCGCCCTTGGATACATGGGGCTGGAGCTGTTACGTCCACTGTGCATCAGATGATGAAATACTCGGTCAAAGGGAAAATTCTTACTGTACACGGCGAAGAAGAATACATGGCCAGTCACCTGAATTCCTTCAGATATGTGGAAATGGATGGTGAGTTCATCGAGACTCCGTGCCAGAATTTCGAAGAGGTACCTCAGACTCTGGCTGCAACTGGAGTTGTTACCAATACGCCGAAGATCACCAGACCTCCCTTGAAGATGGCTTCTCTCAAGGATGCAAAAATGGTTGTCGAAGAAGGTGGGTCTACCATCTCTGGTCAAATCCCTGATATTCCATACAAGTCTGATAAGTTTGGTTTGGGTTTCTCTTCAGGGGCTCAAAGGGCTGTTCGACTTGCTCGTGCTGGAAGACCTCCCATACGCATCAACAATCATGGGGTCAATGCTTTACAAGACGAAGACGCTGACAATGACATAGCCAGCTGGATCTTCCCTACTACCAACGGTGGACCCAATAACTGGACGGAAAAAGATTTTGTACCGATTAATTTTGTTCAGAAGTAATTGTATTTCTTGTTTTTTGGATATGTAATAAACAATGTAACTTTATGGCCATGTGTCCTACCCAGGGCACATCGGTTTATTTGTGAGGGTTATCATGTTCTATCATCATATGGCATTAATAAAGCAATGGACGTTTATGCATAAAAATTTTGCGCTCTCTGTTTTTCTTTTCTACTTTTAGTTTGTCTATACAGCTATGCTCTCACGCACACTCATGTAACAAACTGCAGATCCATGTCCACTCTGGATCCTATTGATAACAATTCTGCTACTTCCATTTATGACTTTGAAAATTTGATCAACCAAGCCTAGGACGAAAGTGAGGAGGATTGTGAGGTACCTGGAGAGCTTGCTAGGCTGTTACAACAGGAAGAAAAGGCTATACAGCCTCATGAAGAGCCAGTTGAGACAATAAACTTGGGCACAGAGGTAGACAGAAAAGAAGTCAAGATCGGCACAAATCTAGGGCTTAATTTCAAACAGTGGTTAATACAAATGTTGCATGACTTTGCCGAGATCTTTTCCTGGTCCTATGAAGACATGCCAGAACAGGATACGGATATTGTGGTTCACCATCTGCCAACTAGAGAAGATTTCCCTCCGGTAAAGCAGAAGGTCCATCGCATGCGCCCTGAAATTTCAGAGAAGATCAAAGCAGAGGTTATGAAGCAGTTCAACGCGGGGTTCTTAGCTGTCACCTCTTATCCCCAATGGGTGTCCAACGTAGTTCCGGTGCCTAAAAAGGACGGTAAGGTACGAATGTGTGTGGACTACAAAGATTTGAACAAGGAAAGCCCCAAAGGTTACTTTTCACTCCCCCACATCGATGTTCTAGTTGATAACACTGTGCAACACAAGATCTTTTCCTTCATAGATGGTTTCTCTGGTTATAATCAGATCAAGATGGAACCCAAAGATATGGAGAAGTCATCCTTCGTTATGCAATGGGGCACTTTCTGCTACAAAGTGATGCCGTTTGGATTAAAGAATGCTAGGGAAACCTATCAGCGAGCCATGGTAGCCTTGTTTCATGACATGATTCACCATGAGATAGAGGTATATGTGGATGACATGATAGCCAAGTCTCACATTGAGGAAGAGAAACTTGATCATTTACAAAATCTGTTTGGTAGGTTGAAGACATAGAAGCTGAGGTTGAATCCAAACAAGTGCACCTTCGGGGTAAGGTATGGTAAACTACTAGGTTTCATTATCAGTGACAAGGGCGTCCAGGTAGACCCTGCAAAAGTGAAGGCTATACAAGAAACGCCGGCTCCTCGCACTAAGAAGGAGGTCAAAGGATTTTTGGGATGACTAAATTACATTTCCAGGTTCATTTCCCATTTAACTACTACTTGTGAGCCAATCTTCAAGCTCCTGAAGAAAGATCAAGTGGTAAAGTGGAATGACAAATGTCATACTGCCTTCGAAATAATCAAGGAATACCTTCAAGAACCACCAATTATGATGCCTCCGATTGAAGGAAGACCTTTGATAATGTACTTAATAGTATTAGATGATTCAATGGGGTGTGTGCTGGGGCAGCATGACGAGTCTGGTCGAAAAGAGCACGCAATATACTACCTTAGAAAAAAGTTTACCGACTGTGAAATAAGATACTCACTGCTCGAGAAAACTTGGTGTGCTTTAGCATTGGCTGCTCGCCGACTGAGACAATATATGTTGACCCACACTACTTTGCTGATATCAAAGATGGATCCGACCAATTACATCGTCGAGAAGCCCGCCCTCTCCGGAAGAATAGCAAGATGGCAATTGATCCCGACCGAATATGATATCCAATACACAACCCAGAAAGTAATCAAGGGAAGTGTACTAGCTGATCATTTGGCTCATCAGGCTGTGGATGACTACCAGTCCATGAATTTTGAATTTCCAGACGAGAATATTATGCTAGTGAATGATTATGAAGAACTTGGACCGGATGAAAGACCTGGAGAACGATCCCGATGGATTATTGTTTTTGACGGAGCCTCGAACGCACTCGGCAATGGCATTGGTGCTATAACTATATCTCCTAAAGGCTGTCATACTCCTTTCATCGCCAAATTATGTTTCAACTGTACCAACAATATGACGGAGTATGAAGCATGCATCATGGGTCTCAAAGCTGCTATTAACCTGAGGATCAAGTTCTTGAGAGTTTTTGGGAATTCATCCTTGGTAATAAGTTAAATCAAAGGGAAGTGGGACACGAAGCACCCAAATATCATCCCGTACAAAGAGCACGTGCTGACATTGCTTTCACACTTTGAAGAGGTCACCTTTTAACATTTTCCATGAGAAGAGAATCAGTTAGCAGACGCGCTAGATACCATGTCATCTATGTTCAAGATCAAATGGGATAATGAGGCTCCCAAAATTACCATCGAGAGGTTAGATCAACCGGCATACTGCTACGAGATCGACACTGAAGAAGTAGAAGACAAGCCTTGGTTTCATGAAATGAAAATGTATCTCGAGGTTCAAGAATATCCTAAGGGGGCATCTGTCAATGATAAGAAGTTTCTGAGAAGGTTCGCCATAAAGTTCTTCCTCAGTAATGGAATCCTCTACAAGCGCAACCATGACTCTACTTTACTTTGGTGCGTAGACAAGAGCGAAGCAGAGAGGATTATGACAGATTTACACGAAGGAGACTTTGGAACCCATTCTAGTGGACATACTATGGCTAAAGAGATCCTACGGGCAGGATACTATTGGTCCACTATAGAAGCAGACTGCTATTAGCATTCCCGAACTTGTCACAAATGCCAGATCTACGCTGATAAGGTGCATGTACGTCTGGTTCCCTTGAACGTCTTGACGACTCCATGGCCCTTCACAATGTTGGGCATTGACATGATCGGAGAGATTAGACCTACTACTTCCAATGGACATCGCTTCATCCTGGTGGCGATTGATTATTTCACGAAGTGGGTTGAAGTTGCCTCTTTTGCTACTGTTACCAAGAGCATTGTGGCGCGGTTTATCAAGCATAACCTGATTTTTCATTACGGTGTGCCAAAGAGGATCATCACTGAAAATGGTACGAATCTCAACAATACGATGATCATCAAACTCTATAAATAGTTCAAGATCCAGCATCATAATTCTTCCCCTTATCGACCGAAGATGAATAGCGTTGTGGAGGCTATTAACAAGAACACTAAGAAAATCATACAGAAGATGATAGTGACATATAAAGACTGGCATGAGATGTTACCATTTGCTCTTCATGGGTACCTCACCTCCGCACGAATGTCGACAGGGGAAACACCATAATCTCTGGTATATGGTATGGAGGCTGTCCTGCCTATTGAGGTCCAAATCCCATCTCTGAGAATCATGAAGGACGCGAGTTTGAATGAAGACGATTAGAGCCAGACTCGACTTGATCAACTGAATCTGATTGATGATAAAAGACTTACTACTGTCTATCATGGTCAAATGTACCAAAAACGGATGATCAAGGCTTTCAACAAAAAGGTCAGACGTCAAGTGTATCAAGTGGGAGATCTAGTGATCAAGCGCATCATACTGCCACAAGGTGATCCCAGGGGAAAATGGACTCCTACATACGAAGGGACCTTTGTGATCAAAATTATATTTTCAGGAGGAGCCATGATTTTGACCACCATGGATGGTGACGACCTTCCTTACCCTGTTAATGCGGACATAATAAAAAGATACTACACATGAATAAGACCCGCTAGGTTGACTGGACAAGGCAAAAATAAGGGCATCCCGGTGAACCAAAAGGGTTTGGGAAAAAATTAGGGATAAAAACAAAAATATTTGTACACCCGGCAAGCCGAAAACCTGAAAAGGCGGCTTGGGCAAAAAAGGGTATCCCGGTGGACTGAAAACTCGAAAGGGAGGTCCAGGAAAAAGTTAGGGATTTGAAGCGTATCATTATGTCCCTTTGGATCACCTTGCGACCAGACGTCAGTATCAACTATCAAGCTCAAGCGACACCGATCAATCCAGTCAGCTTTGGACAATTAGCAAAGTGATGAGACGCTTGATTACATAGCGACAATAACGAAATTGAAACTCAATGGGATTATTACACATAGATGTTTTCTTCTCTTTGTACACTACTTTGTATAGTCTTCACACTCACGGCAGCGTTCTCCTACTAGAATGTCAGTCTCTTTGTACACAATTCCTGTTATAGGCGAACTTCGTAAATCAATACAAATTGTTTCTTTGGAAGTACAAAACTGTTTGTTTTTCTTTTTCTTTTTCCTGGTTTGTGATGCAAAAACGTCCAATGACTTATTCTTGACATATGAATTTGAATATGATTGATATTCACAAATATTTGCATAATAAATAGAAGGAGAGTTGCTCATGATTTAAGAAACGGGGCAAAATCTATAAAACCATTTCAATCCCGACAAGTTACTGCTTGCAGCAGGTATAGGGGTAGAGACAGTTTTGAGACGAAGTCATCATTACATATAACCTCGTGACGTCTATGTTCCCCACAGAGTAGAGGCAACCAAAAGTTTTGATCTCTGCTTCCCCAAACAGAAGGTACTTTCTCCAGCAAAGTTCCTTCAGAGAGCCGATATCTATATTCCCTAGCCGAGTTTTATAATCGCAAATGGTTTATAAAGCTTTCTCCCGAGTAGAGTTTATTTCTATGACTGCGGAATCTTCTCCCAAGCAGAGTTTAATTCTTTGAATATGGAAGCATAATCCCCAACAGAGTTTATTCCTCCATCTTCTGAAGTTCATCCCCTAGCGGAGTTTATTTCTCCGAATCGGCAAAATCTTCCAGCAAGGCATCTCCTCTCGCAAACAGAGTTATTCCCCCACAGAGTCATTCTTAGGCAGAGTCTCTCCCCAACAGGATATTCGCAAACAGAAAGGAGTAAATCCCCAACATAGTCATCTCCATTCACCATCCCTAGCGGAAATGAAGAATTCAGCTTCCCAATACTCTTCAACAGCAGTTCAGGATTTATTTTCCCCGACTAAGAAATAATGTAATATCATCCCATATTCATACATCATGGCACGCGCATACATATTGCATACAGTACAATCTCATTTATTTTGAGAACAACATAACAATTCATTTCATACATCATGACAAATAACGCTTTACCTTTTAGGGAAAAGAACAAATCAATAAGCTACGTCTAACAAAGGGCTATTCCAGGATTTTCCTCAGAAGGATGTCCTCACAAGATTCTCCCTGGGTCAGACAGGTCGACACTAAGATATCTCTAATTACCATTCCAGGGGAAGATATTCCAATACTTTCGTATGGGTCAGTTGAATCGCTACTAAGATTCTCCTGATTACTATGCCATTCAAAGTTAACCCAAGATTCTCCTTGGGTCAGACATGTCGACACCAAGATTTCTCTGATTACCATTCCAGTGGAAGAGGTTCCAAGACTTTCGTCTGGGTCAGTTGAATCAATACTAAGATTCTCCTGATTACTATTCCAGTCAAAGTTAACCCAAGATTTTCCCTGGGTCAGACAGGTCGACACTAGGATCTCTCTGATTACCATTCTAATGGAAGACGTTCCAAGACTTTCGTCTGGGTCAGTTGAATCGATACTAAGATTCTCCTGATTATTATGCCAGTCAAAGTTAACCCAAGATTTTCCCTTGGTCAGACAGGTCGATACTAAGATCTCTCTAATTACCATTCCAGTGGAAGAAGTTCCAAGGTTTTCGTCTGGGTCAGTTGAATCGATACTAAGATTCTCCTGATTACTATGCCAGTCAAAGTTAGCCCAAGATTTTCCCTGGGTCAAACAGGTCGATACTAAGATCTCTCTGATTACTATTCCAGTTGAAGGCACTCCAAGACTTTCGTCTGGGTCAGTTGAATCGATACTAATATTCTCCTGATTGCTATGCCAACCAAATCTAATTCAAGGCCTTCCACTGGTTCATTCAAATTGATACTAAAATTTCTATTCCAGTTAAAGAAGCTATGAAACCCAGAAACTGACTGGATAATAGTCAATCAAAAATTCAAGACACTATGAAGCCTGGATCCTGACCAGATAACAGTTTAATCTCATCTCCCCAGTAAGTCGTTGTGAACCCTGGAGTACGACCAGATAACAGTTAGCCTTATTATCCTCAACAAGCCACTGCAAAGCCTGGATTTTGACCAGATAGCAGTTCATTTCTGTCTCTTCAATCAAGTGATTACTCCCCATTAGAGTAATGGACAACTGAAGCTCCTAGAAATCTATGTTCCAAGACATAGACCAACATTCCTTAGCGGAGTCCTCGCTAACAGCAAGAGCAGGAATTCCCACAAAGGGTTATCTCATGAAATCATCATTGTTCTGGATGGCATCTTTAAGCCCATCTGCGACGACTCTCCGTCACATTCTGATGGCATCTTTAAGCCCATCTCCGACAATCTTCCATCATCTTTTCCAAATGGCATCTATAAGCCCATTCCCAATACTATTTACACAGTCAAGTATCATCTCAGACGAGTTCAAATTTCTGGGCACTCTAGTGTTCAATCATCTTCCACCTTCCGATCACGAAAGGAAGACCAACCAATCTATATCCTCAGGTTTAAGAAGATTGAACAGGGGCAGCTGTTGTACCCCAAAATTTTCCCTCTCATGTTTTTCCAAGATTTACTCTTGCATGGGTGGTTACAAACCTTTGCCTAAAGACAAGGAAATTTTTCAAATGATGGTTAAGTATCCTTTGATTGGCACCTACAAAATGCCCTTCGATTGACATCTCCAAAATGCCTTTTGATTGGAATCTACAAAATGCCTTTCGATTGGCATCTCCAAATTGCTTTTCGATTGACATCTACATAGCGTCCTTCGATTGACATCTGCAAAAGGCCTTTTCGATTGGCCTCATGACAAGCCTTTCGATGGGTGTTGTGTAAAAGCCTTACGATTGGCATGGCAAGGGATCCTTCAATTTAGCATTGTGTCAAAGCGGCTTCGACAGGCATGTTAACTGTGTCCTTCGATTGGCATGGACAAGATCTTTCGATTGGCTTAGCAAAGGACTCTTCGATTGACATTCCAATAAATACCCTTCGATTGGTATTTGGACAAGGGCCATTCGAAGAACTCCTTCCAGGCCATTTAAAAGAGGCCATCAAGATGGCACTCGGAAAATATGTCCAGTTACAATGAACATGAAAAAATAGCATGTTTTCCTTCCAAATATGGCAAGAATTCAATGTTGATTGTGGATTTAATTTTTTAATTAAAGGCCAGATTCTTGCCTCGTTTGGTCACAATTCCACAATAGCTGATTCGACCAGGGAATTCTCTTTAAAAGGACAGGAAATCGAAGCAAAGGGTGGTCCAATCGAAGGAGCCCTAGTATTGAAGCTGGCACAATTCGACTCAGAACCATTAAGGAGAAGAGGGTTCTAATAAGGAAAGTCTTGATTGGTTCGAATTGGAGTTTAAGGTTGGAAAGGAAGGAAGATTCAGAGGAAGGAAGGGGATTTGTTCCAAAACAAGCCAGAAACCTCACAATCGAAAGAATCTTCTCTCAATCAAATAAGGAATGAAATATGCTGGAGAATCAAAGGGAAAACGCGTTGGAATAAAAACAACAAGATTTGGCCTATTTTAGAAACAAAAAATACAAGACATAAATAAAATCTTTTCTCATTCAATCTTCAAGATTCAATTAAGTTTTGTTAACCTAATTCGTCCTACTATATATGCATAACAAACCATGATCATAAAGAGGAGGATTGGCCGTGTAGAACACCCACAAGAATCTCAAAATTTTGACAAAAAAGTGGTGATCAAATTTTGCTTTAGAGGGAGATTCAAGGAGTTTCAAAGATTGAAATCCATTCCTGGGCGTATTTGGAAGCTATCGTGACCACTCTCACGCATCAACACATCCAGAAACAGCCTATACAAGTATCACAGTTTGCTCTTGTTCTTGAATCTGATTTTGGCTACACATGCATTATTTTAGGGTGTTTTGATGATTAAGTGTGTGTTTTGATGTATATTTAACTGACTTCCATTGCTAGGGTTTGAAGCTTTATTTTAGGGTTTTTTGTTTCAGGCAAAATCAGAACAAAAGAAGAGTATCATTGTACTCACGAGATCAAACCCATTTGATCTGTATTCTTAGATTAAATTTTTATTGGGTGATTATGATTTTTGAGATATGCAGGTTTATAGCTACAACACATGTCCGTAGGTAAAAATCCCTTGCCTAAAACAACGATCCAGCGAAGAAGATGACTTCATGTCAAAACCAGGTTGGGTAGTTTGAATGGTGCACGTTCTATTTATTACACTGACCTCTCATTACATATAATATATGTTGTTTGTTTATATTAACGATTGAACAATTGGCTTAGTGGTACAAGTGAAGGTTGTTCAGCGTGTGTGTGTAGGAGGTCAGGGGTTCGATCCTTGCCTCCTACATGTTATTTTTCTTAACAATCCTTTGTAGATCCCATGCTATCCTTCCAAGCGCGCTCACTGTATTCCTCAAGATCATCACCCTTGGACCAATCTGCGCCCAGATCTAATGCTTCCAATGAAGCTCCCCATGGTGGACACCCTTGGCACGACCACACTGGATCTCACGTTGTCTTAGGCCAAAAGGATTGGGCTTAGGCAGAATTTCAGCAACACAACCCCCAATTTGGGTTCATACCCCCTCAGGCCCATTTCTTTTCTCTTTGATTTTCTTATTTATTTTATTTAATTAGTCTAATTGATTTTTATTTCAAATCATTTTTTAATCATAAAATAATTACAAAAAGTAGGATTTTTTTTAATAAATTAATTTTTGCATATAATCATTTTAATCAATTCTAATATTTTACATTAATTAAAATTAAGTAGAATTAGGTCAAAATCAAATCACTTTTCTTCATAAAATCTCAAAAATATTTTGCAATGATCAAATTTGATTTTTAGGGTTTTGAACCTTTTTTCCAGTTAATTCTCGCGTGGTATTAATTTGTCGTACGATTAATTTTGTTAATTATGTAACTGTGCCATGTTTGTAATAGCTTAATTAGGATTTTATTTCTGCACTTTATTTTTTCAGTAATTATTTATGTATCTACACCAAAGCCTTGTAACAACATAGGACCTTTATTTCTCGCTTTTATATTTTATATGCATGTATATAAATTGCTAGCAACCTAGGCACGTATGATTAATCAATCAATCAGTAGATCACTAAATTCAAGATAAATATATCTGAAAAAGCACACTTTTGCACACTTTCACCCCTAGGGTATTTCCCACTTTGGTTGCCTCGGAAACAGTGGTCATGTCCCTCGAACGTAGGGATACTCTTAGCAAAGAAACTCCGTTTAAAGTCATCATCAAGATCATAGTCCCTAAATGTCTCTCGAGTTGCCTATGAGAAATGATCTTATGATGATAGTCCCTTTGAAATGCTAAGGTATCCTTACATGTTGCCTTCAATGACCATTACGTCCCTTTCGATAGTCCCTCAACATCCAACGACTAGGGTTACCTACTCACTAATAGTAGGATAACACAGTCTAAAGGATAGGAGGAAAGGAACAGTCTTTTTCGAGTAGGTAGATAACTGTTAGGTACTTGCTCAAACAAATTTTTCACACCACACTTTCAAACACTTTTCAAACAAAGTTTTCAAAACGCTTTATCACACTTTTGAGGACTGATACAAGAGTTACCATAAAGTGAGTCTCCGCACTAAGGCATTTTCAAAACATTTCAAACCACACAAACACGAAAGTAATTTTCAAAAATGATCAAGTACCTAAGAGCCCATGGAAAACCATGGATGGATAGGGTGCTAACACCTTCCATTTCAATAATCTACCCCCTTACTTAGAAACTCGAAAAAGGTAGTTTTCTGTTATTTTCACCCTTTCCTTTATTGGATAAAAGAATATTTGGTGGCGACTCTTGCTTACTGCGACATTTGCAAATACAAAAATGTAAACCAGTATTAACAGTCCGTTCTGCCACCCTATCACACCTACCTTTTCCACGTATGATGGAGTCTCTTGTCCTAAGATGCATCTGAGATCTTATGTCCACAAGATTCAACCATACACAACTGATCAGAAGCTCTGGGTCTATTTCTTCTAAGAGAGCTTAGCTGAGACGCAACTTGAGTGGTTCTATCAATTGGAGAGTTCCCATATTCACACTTTGGAAGATCTAGCTGCTGCTTTCTACAAGCAGTATCAATACAATGCTTATCTTGCACCAACTCGTGTGCAATTGCAGAATATGACCATGCGTTCCAACAAGGGCTTCAAAGAATACACTAAAAATGGAGAGACCTGGCAGGTAGAGTGCAGCCACCCTTAACTGACAGGGAGCTAGTTGACATCTTTATGGGAACCTTGATGGGACCTTTCTTCAATCACCTAATCGGAAGCTCCTCAGCCGGGTTCACCGAGCTAATACTGACTGGCGAAAGAGTCGAAGCTGGCATCAAAAGCAGAAAGATCCAAGGAGTTACATCCTCTGATACTCAGAAAAAGCCATACAATGGGAAGAAAGAGTCCAATGTTGTGCATGGCTAAAAGGGTCATAACAAGACCTTGCTGACGATGTACATGCATTTGTTTCAATTCTTAAACACTGGAGTTATAAGGAAGATAATCCCTAGTCAACCCCTTTGAGCCAAAGAAGTAGGAGTTTTATTTTTCACACAAATTGAAACCTTTAATCAAAACCCGGGGCAGGGTAGTCTCTCAGTTAATTCAAGTGCGCGTCAGTCGCAAGCTTTCAATTTGTATACAACGAATGACACCAAAAACATCCTTCTGAATCAAAAGACGGTGATGGTTCATCCCATAAGCTAGGCAACCATTACCTCTCCAAAGGAAAAATCCCACTAAGTCAAAACCTACGAAGGAGACTTAAGAAAAACTAGGGCATCCCGCTGACTGTAATCTCAAAACAAGAACAATCAGGCAAAAATCAGGGATAACAAATTAAAAAAAGGTCACTACAAATCCTCGAAAACATGAAAAATGTTATAAAAAATGATTTCCTTTGCAAATAAAATTCCAAGTGTCTGAACCATCACCAAAACGTCATTTCAGACTCAATTGGTTTTCAAACGCACTGTTAACTGAGTTTAGGATTGGAGAACATCACGAAGAATGGGCGGGTACAAATACACTTTGAGCCTTATCCTTTGTTTCTTAAACTGTGAACCAGACCATGCTACAACCCTACAAAAGTCCTAATTGAAGCATGGGTTCGTTTGAAAGCACACTGTTACAAAAGGTATCATGACTCCTGTAAGGCTTTACTCTAAATCCTAAATTGAATTCATATTCCTAAAAAACTCTTTACTTGCTAAAACTGCATTCTCAAAACTTCAACACAAGCATAAACTTTACATTATTTGAATATTGCTGTTTGCGTATGGCTAATTGTTTGACAGCAGAGAAATTCACACAACGAATATCCAACGAAAAAAACTCTCTCAGTGGACAAAATCTCTTCAAATTGGAACGCACTTCCAATGACAAATCCCTTATAAGAAAGGGGGTATGACATGTCACTATCCAACTTGTCCGAGGCAGTCAAGTCAAGATTATGAGAAATCTCTCAAAAGTGCTGAATAACCAGAGACAGGTTTGTATCTGAATCACTTGGGGCATTAAACATGAATTCCAGCAAAGGGTTACGTACGGTCAAGCAAACATTTTCTGGCAGTACTATAGCACCTACTACTAGGGGCATTGACAAACTCTCACAAAGTCCTTTTCATAGGGTGACCCCCAGTCAAGTCCATACAAAGTCATCTCTACCAGGTATCCCCTTAGAATAATATTCACGGATAAGAGTACAAACCCCTCCAGGCCAAATTCATGTATATCCCCATAAAGTTGGATCCAGGCAATCCCCAACCAGAGTTGCAATCTCTGAAAACTTCTCCCCCAACTGAGTTGAAATCATGAATTCCCAAGGTGTTCTTCCAAAAGAAAACACCTCTCCAGCAGATTGGAAACAAGGTTTATTTCCCTAACAAACTACAGATTCCCCAGCTTGAGTTTGCCTCTCCGACTACTACAAGTCATGGGACCACAATTCCTTTTACCCAGTAGACTTTTCTACAATCCCCTGTGATTTGTTACAAAGCCCGAGAGACAACCAGATAACAGTTAACTCCTTTATCCTCAACAAGTTGTTAACTTCCATCAAGAGATAGCTCCCCAGTATAATAAAGGACAACTAAGACTCCTGAACTCTTTTCCCCAAGCAAAAATCAACACTCTCTATAGAGTTTTCTTCTCAAGCAAAATAAACATTCCCCAATGGAGTTCTCCTCAAACAACAAAACGGGAATCCCCAACAGAAACATTCTAAAGAAAGGTCCAGAGAGGTGCATACTCTTCATCCCCAACAACAGTCTGGGATTTAACTCCCCAAAAGCTCCCCAGCGCCTGTCAAGAATTTATTTTCCAAGACAAAGTTACATTTCAACAACATTCATAGCATATGCATACGAAACACATATAACTCAATCTCATTTATGTTGATAAACATCATTACACCATGAATTTCATACATCATGACATTGCATGCATCTAACTCTTTACCTTTTCAGGAAAGATTAATCAACAGATGGCTATCATCAACAATTTTCAAAAAGGTCAGAGATTAATACCTGAAACCAGCCAGGACAACTATCTCAACAACTAACAAAAACAAGTTCCAGATTAACACATGTAACAAGCCAGGAAAACTATCCGTGGACGACTGATTATAGATTAATACCTGTAACAAGCCAGGAAAGCTATCTACATGAGCAGATTGAATATTAATACCTATAACAAGCCAAGAAAGCTATCTTTTTTTCAAAGGTCAGAGATTAATACCTGAAACCAGACAGGACAAATATCTCAACGACCAACAAAAAGCAAGACAAAACAACTATCTACTTGACCATAATGAAGCAACCCTACCCAGGTTCCTTCTCATTTTCAAGATGAAGTTTCACACAGACTCATCATGAAGCAACCCTACCCAGGTTCCTTCTCATTTCCAGATGAAGCTTTACACGGACTCATCATGAAGCAACCCTACCCAGGTTCCTTCTCATACATTTCAGATGAAGTTTTATATAGACTCATCATGAAGCAACCCTACCCAGGTTCCTTCTCATTTTCAGATGCAGTTTCACACGGACTCATCCTGAAGAAACTCTACCCAGGTTCCTTCTCATACATTCCAGATGAAGTTTTACACGAACTCATCATGAAGCAACCCTACCCAGGTTCCTTCTCTACATTTCCAGATGAAGTTTTACACTGACTCATCATGAAGAAACCCTACCCAGGTTCCTTCTCTACATTTCCATATGAATTTTATACGGACTCATCATGAAGAAACCTTACCTAGGTTCCTTCTCTACATTTCCAGGTGAAGTTTCATACATACTCATCATGAAGCAACCCTACCCAGGTTCCTTCTCATTTTTCATATGCAGTTTTACACGGACTCATCATGAAGCAACCCTACCAAAGTTCCTTCTCTACATTTCCATATGAAGTATTACACGGGCTCATCATGAAGTAACCTTACCCCGATTCCTCCTCAGACTTTTCCAGATGCAGTTTTACACGGACTCATCATGAAGCAACCCTACCCAGGTTCCTTCTCTACATTTCCAGATGAAGTTTTACACGGACTCATCCTGAAGTAACCCTACCTCGGTTCCTCCTCAGACTTTTCCAGATGCAGTTTTACACGGACTCGTCCTGAAGCAGCCCTACACAGGCCCATCATAAATGAAAGAATATTCAAGACCTCTCCTGGTTCAGTTTAAATCAATCAATGGTTTATCCTAATTCCTTTTCGGTAGACACATTCTCTAGTTCAGATAAATTACTCCAAATATTTATTCTTATTCTTTTCCAGTTAAAGAATTTTCAAAACCTCTACTGGTTCAGTTTAAATCGAAAAATGGTTTACCCTGATTCCTTTCTGGTAGATACTTTCTCTGGTTCAGATAAATCACTCCAAAGATTTATCCTGATTCTTTCCAGTTAAAGAATATTCAAGACCTCTGCTGGTTCAGTTTAAATCTATCAATGGTTTATCCTGATTCCTTTCTGGTAGACAATTTCTCTAGTACAGATAAATCTCTCCATAGATTTATCTTGATTCTTTCCCATTAAAGAATATTCAAGACCTCTGTTGGTTCAGTTTAAATTTATCAATGGTTTATCCTGATTCCTTTCTGGTAGACACTTTCTCTGATTCAGATAATCGCTCCAAAGATTTATCTTGATTCTTTCTAGTTAAAGAATTTTCAAGACCCCTGCTGGTTTAGTTTAAATCGATCAATGGTTTATCCTGATTCCTTTATGGTAGACACTTTCTCTGGTTCAGATAAATCACTCCAAAGATTTATCCTGATTCTTTCCAGTTAAAGATTATTCAAGACCTCTGCTGGTTCAGTTTAAATCGATCAATGGTTTATCCCGATTCCTTTCCGGTAGACACTTTCTCTGGTTCAGACAAATCACTCCAAAGATTTATTCTAATTCTTTTCCATACTTCTGTTGGTTCAGTCTAAATAGATCAATGGTTTATCCTGATTCCGTTCTGGTAGACACTTCTTCTATTTCAACTCAAATCAACCAAAGATTTATTCTGATTCCTTTCCTTTGAAGTCAAGATTTGACTTAGTCTAATTTCTGTCAACAATCACCTTTAGATGTCATCTGTAAGCCCATCTCTGACAACTATCTATCATTTCTCCAAATGGCATCTTTAAGCCCATTCCCTACATAATCAACCACCACATCATCAAGTGCAAATTTCTGGGCACACTAGTGTCCAATCATCTTCCACCTTTAAGTTACGAATGGAAGACTCGCCAATCTAACTCTTCAGGTTTAAGAAGATTGAATAGGGACAACTGTTGTACCCCAAAAATTTTCCTCTCATTTCTCAAGACATTTTCTCACAAGGATTTTCAAAATTTCAAATTTACACAAGTACAATTGGATTTTTCAGCATCAAGTTAAAGAGGAAACTGTTAAAAACGGAAGAGCAGATAAAACTAATCTTTTTGACAAACTTGAAGAAAAAACAAGTTTTCTTCGATTCACATCCTTCGATTGGACTTTTTACCTCTTTCGATGCAATCTTGACTTGGATCCTTCGATTGAGCATTGGCCTCTAACACACTGGCTTTGATTCACAAGACAGGAGCTTCCTGTATGCAACCTTCGATTGAACCATTGGCCTCACATGGTTCAAAATGCAATGGTTGCCTCCATGCCTGCTTCGATTGAAAATTTGATGCCTGCATGCCTGTGTTAATTGGACAAATAATTCCCTCCATGCTTACTTTGATTCACAAAGTGATGACTGGCTGCATGTAGCCTTCGATTGAACAATAACTTCCTTCTTGCATGCTTCAAAGCAAGGGGATCCCACCTGGCCAGCAGGCACAAGGCAAAGAAACCCCTTGTGGCCTCTTTCAATTCAAAGAGGAAAAGCCTCCTGTTGATGTCCTTCAATTCATAAGACAAGTGCCTTCTTTACACTTGCTCCCAATTCACAAGGCAAGGACCTTCTTCAGGCCAGCAGGCACAAGGCAATGGCCTCCTGCAGCTTCCTTTCGATTCAGAAGCTATTTTCCCCGTTGCATGCTTCTTTCGATTCACAAAAGCCAGGATTCCCTTCAGGCCAGTATGCACAAGGCAAAGGCTTCCCCATGGCTAGCATTCACAAGTAAATGGCGCCCACAAAGCATTGGCCATTTTTCACGCTAGCTTCAAATGGGAAATATTTCCTTTGGAAACAGTATGTTTCGACACACATGATTTCTATACCATGACACACCTTGGTGGCCCATTCAAAGGACATGCATTGGCATATCTGGTTTTCCTTTTTTCCAAAGGATACACAAGCTAGCGCATTCAAAGGACAGACACATAGTCCATTCGAAGGACACATATTTGGCCCTTTCAAAGATACACACATGACCCATTCAAAGGACATGTCTGGGTGTCCCATTCTAAGGACATGTTTGATGGCCCATTCGTAGGACTTACAAGACATAACTTAAGACATATTTTGGTGACGTACTCAAGGGGCACACATTTGGCTCCTTCGAAGGATGCACAAAAAAGCCCATTTGAGAGACACTTGTTGGAGGAAAATCAAATGATATTGCTTGAAGGAGGATCTGGTTGAAGGTAGTCAAAACAAAAGATTGAGATATCAAAAGATGCTTGCTGCCAAGTTCAGGCCTGATACACTGGCCATAACGCTCCAAAAATACTGCACAACAGTCCTGGAACACCACCCCTATTCTTGCACCAATTTGGCATATAAAAACTGCCCCTCAAAAGCTACATAAAACAGTTTACCCATTTTGTTCAAATTGTTTTGTTTTCCCTCCTAAACCTGACCAACATTCACCTATAAATAAGAAGCTCCATAACATGTATAAGGGGCTGGACAACACATCCAGAGACTTTGGTTGGTGTGCAAACAATCTTCAAAAATAATCAATCTCTCACAACTCTTAAACTCTTAAGATTCTCAAACATTAAACACAAACCCAGAATCCAGCAGAAACACAACAATTGTTTCCTTGGCCTTTCAAATCCAGAGGAAATACCACACCTGTTTCCTTGGCCCTTCGAATCCAAAAGAAACACGACACCTGTTTCCTTGGCCCTTCGAATCTAAATAAACAAAAAAGTTTTTTCTTTCTCTCTTTCGAATCTGAAGCAATCCAACGCTTGGTTCCTTCCTTCGAATCCAGTCAAAGAAACACCACAGCTGTTTCTTTCCTTTGAATCCAGGAGTATATAGGCAGCAACTCAAGGTGTGTCCTCTTAACCTTAAGCTTTTCGTTTCAAACATAACATGTAAATAATATTTGCTCACTTTTTATTTCTATACTTTCGATTACATGCTTTTTCATGTCCAAGAATACATTAAAGCTAACCTGTACATACCCAAACAAAAGAAAAAGTCTTGTGTGAAACGAAGCCTTAGGCTTCCCCCCTGGCTGCCTCATAGTACCAAATGAAAGTCTAGGAGGGTACGGAGGATACATACTCATGTTGCTTTGCATGTCCTTACTGCTTTGTAGTCCAAACGAAGAAGAGAAGTTTGTCCATACAGATTCCAGGGCCCAATCGAAGGAAGCAAAAAGGCAGAATTGAAGACTTCATGTCATGCTTCATGCAAAGCCCAAATCGAAGGGAGCCAGAGAAGTATAATCAAAGGGTTCTGCTTCCCAAATCAAATCATTCATTTTTCCACCTTTTATTTTGTTTGGTCTTTACATTTTCTTGCTATTCAATATGGTTGTAATAGTGTAGGATTTATTTTCTTCATTTTTATTGCTTTTGTACAAATGTTAGTAATAGGATGTACGGCAAGATAAAATCAACAAGTAGACAACCCAAAAATCAAAGACAAAATACATGCAATCAAACACACTATTCACACATGCACCTCTAGGATAATCTCACTTGTTTCCTCGCAAAAATAGTCACGTTCCTTGAATATGAGCGTTTTAGCAAATACCCTTGATAAAAGATCATAGTCCCTCAATGACCCTCAATGCTGCCTTCGGTAAATGATCTCGTCCCTAAACGAAAATTGCTAAAACGTCTCATAGGTTACCTTTTATGACTATACAAACGTCCCATGCCCATCCCTTCACATCCAATGACGGGGCTTCTTACCAAATCAATGGTAAGATGGCAACATCTAAAGGAGGAGGAAAAGAACATTAGACCTTTTGAGTAGGTAGGATGCTCATATTTGCTCGCTTGCTCACAACAAAAACATTTTTCACACTAACAATTTCCTTTGAAACATTTTCAAAAGTTAAAACACTTTGTACGCATTCTTATAGAAACGAGAATCATTACAAAGACACTTTTGAAAATCACTTTCAAAAGCATATTCCACAAACACCTCTTTGAACTATTTTCAAAACCAACACTTTATACGCATTCTTATAGAAACGAGAATCATTACAAAGACGTTTTTTTCAAAATACTTTCAAAAACACTTCACAAGAATATTTTCAAACAAAAGCAAGTTGATCTAGCAAGCAACTAAGAGCCTGTTGATAACTAAGGATGAAAAGGGTGCTAATACCTTCCCTTTTCATAACCTACCCCCAGAACTCAAGAAATAATCTCAAAAGGTCTTTCCTATTCTTTTCAACCTTTCCTTATTGGATAAAAGAAAAGTCGGTGGCGACTCTTGCTATCTGCAAATTGCAATCAAACATAAAACACCTAAGTAAGTTCTCCCACCGTGTTATAAAATGTATACAAAGAGTTGACTTTTGAAAATATTTCAATTTGAAAGTGTTAGTGTGTTTTGAAAGATATTTTGTTTTGAAATTTTTGTGAGCAAGTAACTACGAGCGTTCTACCCACTCAAAAGAAAGTATGTGTTCTCTTCCTCCTCCTTTAGATAGTGTTATATTGCCATTAGTTGGTAAGAAACCATATCATTGGATATGAGGGACAAACGTGGGTCGCCGTACAGTCATAGAAGGAAACTTGTAAAATGTTTTAGCAATTGTTTGTAAGGGACTAAGATCATTTACCGAAGGCAACATTGAAGGGTCATTGAGGGACTATGATCTTTTAATAGAGGGTTTTTTGCTAAAACATCTCACGTTCAAGGGACATGACTTTTTTTCTCAAGGCAACAAGCGAGGTTAACCCTAGAGGTACAAGTGTGCAAAGTGTTTGTTTTCATGCACTCTTGTCTTGAGATTAGGATTCTCTAAAATTGATTTTATCTTGCCATATAAATCCTAATTACTAGAAATTATATTGAAAGCGATAAATTGCGGAAATTTAAAGTTCTATGCTATTACATCTTTTTTGGGGATGGGGGATACAAATTTACAAATGGGGAATGAAAGTATTTAAAACCTAATTACTATTACAACCTTATTGAATTGAATGATAATATACAAGAAATGTATATATAATGTACAAAGAATAAAATGATATGAAAAGAAACTAAAATGTTTTTGTTATGAAGAGAGGGTTTTGACCTACTTAACTAAAAGAGAATAAATAAATAAAATTAAGAAAATTAAACTTAAGTTAATTAAGAAAATTAATTTGATTAAAGCAACAAGTTTAGGGTTTTTGTGAAAGTGTTTTTTAAACTAATTAGTCAAGCTAAAATGAATGAGAAAAATGTTAATTAAAATCTTAAGTTCTAAATTAATTGAAAAAAAGACTAAGTCTAAATTAAACTAAATAGGAAAAGAAATTTGTTTAAGAAAAATGTTTTTAAGTCTAAAATAAAATATACCAAATTATAAATAATAAACATAAAATATCTTTTTGGTATTTTTAACTAATAAAAATAAATATTATAATAATAGTAATAATAATAATAAAGAAAAGACAATAAAATAAAAATATGAAAATATAAATCAGGGGTTGTAAAAGTATAGAGGGTGGTAAATGAGTAAAAAACTATTTTTTGTTGTTAGGCCCAATGGCCTATTTTTGAAATCAGAAAGGAAAATAATAAAAGGTTTAGATGGGCTTAATGTCAAATGGGGCGCAAGGCCCAATAGGAAATAAACGTGAATGAAGAGTAAAATGGGGGAGTGGCGTTGAAGAGGGTTATTAGGCCTGTTGGTTTTTGGGCTTTGGATTTGTTGTTAAACAACATAAGGGGGGTGTATACGTTGAAAAGGATTTGGGCTTATGAAAATATTTTACAGTTGGCCCATTTACGAATTAAACAAAACAGAAGGGCACTTGGTTCATTTGTGACAAAACTTTCTCTCTTTCATCTGATTTCTCTCTCACTCTCTCTGATTGCTAATATCTGGTTCTTTTTTGCAGATCGTAAATGATTTGGCTTAGATATAAAAGGGAAAGGACGAAACCCTAGTGGTTTCAATTTGGCTTCTCTCGCAGTTTTGGGTGAGATCTTTCCTCTTTCTTTCTCTTTGTTACAAATTTCTGAAGGGTTTCGATTTTAAGAATATGATGAGAAACTTAGGGTTTGTGTTTTTCTGTTTACATATTTTTTGTGAATGAATTTTTGAAAGGGGTTTTGGTTTGCGAAGATGATGATGGTTTTTTAGGGTTTTGATGTTTGTGTATGATATGACTTCTGAGGGGTTTTTTATTCTGTTTTCTGTATATTTTTTTTGTGAAAAGAAAACTTCGAAAGAGTTTATGGTGGCTCTGTTTGTATATTTTGTGGATTTGTTAAAAATGATGTTGCTTTTTTTTGTTGGGGTTCGGCCTCTCTCTGGTTTTGTATATATATTTTTTTTTTTTGTGAAATCTCCCCCTCAATTTTGTAAACTATGGCTCTGTTTATACAATGAGTTAGCTTGCTCGATTCAACTTGTTTTTGTAAAAGCTTTGAGACTGACTTAAGGGAACTTGTTCTGACACTTTTACTGATTTTTAACAAGTCAGCTTTATTGTACTTTGCTAAGATGCCTTTGACTTTGCTTGCTGTATTATTTACTTGGCTGACTTTTGTACTAGTTTCTTGTTGGCCTGTGCTTGTTGTATTGTTTACATGGCTGACTTTTGTACTGGTTTCTTGTTGGCACGTGCTTGCTGTATTGTTTACATTGCTGACTTTTGTACTGGTTTCTTGTTGGCTTGTGCTTTCTTGCTGACTATTGTGATTCTGCACTTGGTTTTCCATGATGACTTTGTGATTTTCTACTATGAACCAAACAACTTTGTTTGTTTTGAGGTTTGTCGAAAAGCTAGGCCTATGATTGAATTTTGACTTTTTATTGAAACAACATGAGGCTTCTTTTTCTGATTTGTCTTTTGTCTTTTGTGAACCAAGTTTTGATTGTGATTTGCAAAAGATATATTTAGGCTAATGATAGGACAATGTTTGTTTGAGGCCTTTGTTGGGTTTGAATTCTTGATTTGTGATGCTGCTTGTTGGGCTTGATAGCGAATTCTAATTTCTCTGAATCTTTGTCTATTGGGATGGAAATGTAATTCTATTTTGCACCTCTTTGAATTTATTCATCGTGAACCAAGTTAATTGTGATTTTCAATGATTCTAGGCCCATAATTAAATCCATTTTCGTATGAGGTTGTTTGGCACAAAAACATACTTGAAAAACATCCTTTTTCTGATTCCATAAACCAACCCTAATGATGACTTTTCAATATTCTGCTTGAAATTTTCTTTGTCCATATTCGATTACTTTCTAATCAATATCCCTTCTTTTGTTTCATGTAGGTGCCAATGGAGGAAAAACAAGGTGAAACGTGGCATAGCTTGGAGGGATTTGGAAGATTAAAGGGTAAAACCTGGAGACACTTGAAGATGGATCAAGAATTTTGTTTTGTATAGAATAGAAAAAACAGGAAAATTTATAGTTTTGAATTTGCAAATGAATATGAATTTTGTAAGGATTTTGAAACTGTTTTGAATTTGTAAATAGATTTTGAATTTTGAACAATGACGAATATTTGGAATTTTGGAAATTGGATGTTGAAAGAATAATGGATGTTTGTTATTGTGAACGAACATTGTGAGACTTTGTAAGACTTGAAATGAATGAATGTGACAAAAATTGAAAGATATCCACATGGCACTCGAATTGGATTGTGCATCTTGGTTTAGAAAGAATAACAAATTCGACATTCCCTCTTTTAAATTCTAAATTTTGAGTGCACTAACAAAGATGTTCTCCCTCCTATTTGAAATCAAATTTGAAACCCCTCGAATTGAAATGATGTATCCATCATGAATCAAATACATGAATAAAGTCTTCTTCTAATGAATTTGATTTCAAATTTCACTCCATGACCACCCGTATCAAAATATTGAATCAACGAATAATCCATAAATCACTTGGCCATAGAAACTTGAAAATGAAGCTCATTAATTGGAAGGGGTCAGAAACCTTAATTTCAAATCCAACTTCAGTTAATTTTCTTCATAAGAAAATAGTGTATCATCAAAAAGTCCTCACACTCAAAATCATTAATCAAAACCCTAGTTCAAGATAAACTCAAATATAGACTTTAATATTGCGCAATCATTGAAAAACAAACCTTGGTATCATTAGGTGTTACACATTCAAAAGTTGAAAACCTATTACAAAACCAAAGGATAGGAAAAATGTGATTCTCGTTTGACACATTTGTAAACCTGAACCCTTGATGGAACAAAGAAATCAATTGACGGGTCTTGAAGCCCGGGAAGCCTTGAATGGTTGAAAAACCCTAAGAGAAGATCTTGAAGAAAAGGGAGCAAACATTTTGGGGTACAACAAGTATACTAGCATGAGATATGGAAATATAAGTGCCATAGTTAAAATGGTCATAGCAATTGATAGCTATTGTGTGGTGTATCATGGAGTAGTATGAGAATTCACGTTTTCAAGTTATATATAATAGGTACTGTAGTTGAATTTGATATATATACACACTGTTAACGTTTCCAAATTGCTAATAATTATTTTAATAATTATAATAATTAATAATAATAATAATTTATTATTATTAGTATAATAATATTATAGAAGTTTTGTAATTAGAAATAAGCATTTAGCTAATTAATTAATCGGAAATAGTCGTAGTAGTCTGAATAATTACGCGGTTTATTTGTAGTAAATTTTGGTTGACTCATTGTATTATGTTCTTTGTTGAAAAGTGTGAATTAGAA
Organism: Vicia faba; assembly: GCA_948472305.1. Taxonomy (NCBI): domain Eukaryota; kingdom Viridiplantae; phylum Streptophyta; class Magnoliopsida; order Fabales; family Fabaceae; genus Vicia; species Vicia faba. Next base: position 947,486,980 of record OX451735.1, read on the forward strand.
GGTGATGGTATTGCCTCTATTTATGGGAAAAATAATAAGTTGTGGGATAATGGCCAATGTTAGTTTGTTGTTGTGTTGCTTTGAAATCTTGTTGTTACTATCCTGAAATTCATATTGAGTCGCATACATACCATATAAAGTTGGAACTGATGTTCGATAAGTTGGCCTGGATTAGAAAATTAAGTTGAAGGCTTATGTCTTGTTGATGCCTCTATTCATTGGCAGATTTCTAAGTTGGGAGTTTTTCTCCATTGGTACCACATGCATGTGCATTGTAATGAGTCGCATTCCGTGTTGTATATTTAACCTGTTGTGTTGTTGACTTTTGATGATTAACGTTGGTTGAAATTTGTGAAGTGGTGATTTTATATAATCTGATCTAATAAATTATTTATCATACACTCAATTTTATGGTTCAATATCTCACCCATTCTATTTGAATGTTGCCCTCTATTGATAACGTGAAGGTAATCAAGAAGGATATATGTTACCTTCATTAGTTCGAGTTGGTGTTGTCGCTCTGATATATAGCACTCAGGGGATGAACACATGTTTTCTTTATTATTGGTTTTTGTTATGTTGCTGAATTTTTAAGTTATTTTCATTAAAGACTTGTTGTCTTAAAGCCGTTTTGAGTTGGACAAGATGTTATGGTGTTTTCAGTTGAATTTGTGAATCTGCTGTGTAGCAACGAAAGCTGTTTTATTTTTAAAGACTAAACAAGTTGTTATTGCTTCATCCAAATTTTATGTGTTATGCATCTCAACTATAGGTGATTGAATGTCTTTTTTTCCAAGTCGAAAGTGTAGCATTCAATTTGTTTGTTGGAAATTTTATAACTCTTATTTTATATAATTTGTTGGGTAGAAATGGGGTGTTACATAATGAAGCTTCGAATTGGAGAACGAGATAGCTCATTGGCTCTTGCACACTCTTCACGGTACATTTCATTTCAACTATTACCATTAATTTGTTTTGAATAATTTGAACTAGCATATTCTATGATTTCTATTTTAGAGCTGGATAATCTCTCACTTCCACTGTATTCATGGTTTCGAGCGTAATTCAAGTTATACTGACGACACATCGAGGGCTGCAAAGTATGTCCTCTACTGAGAGAATTATAAAGTTCTGCCTTACCTGGCGTATCTAGATCGTACTAACCATGATGACATCAAATGCATGCCATTTGAGGATTATAAGGATTTTGTCCCATTCGATTCCATCTCATTATACTCTAGGTGGCTAGCATGTGGGTCGAATCTTATGGTCAGGTATCTTTAGGAGAGGTGTATCCAACAGTTTGGCTTTGGGAAGACGATATTGAGATGTCTTTTCAGGCTGCTCCCGACACCATTGTCTGATTGGATCTCGATGGCATCTTCCAGTATTGGGAGAATCATTTGGTTCCACAGGAGTATCGGATGATGCTGACATCCCTGAGATGGCATTGTATAGAGATTTACATGACATGGTTCTTTAACATGTCACACCCTATCATGATACCGGATGGTCCTGGACGACCACCTAGGCTAGCTCATGAGGAGATCTTGGACAACTAGCAGGCAAATGATGACCATGCCACTGATCTCTTGCTGATCTATCATCGGATACACCTACTTGAATATGAGGCATTGGATTCCGATATCATCGAGAGGGGTGGTCTTGAAGCGGTTTCCATTGTTGGGAGGATGGTTACAGAGGCATCCAGTGCAGTGCAATACAACCAGCAGAGGAGGTCACTGCTGAAGTGGTAAAGCCGCAAGCAAAAAGTAAAGTATTATTTTACTGGGTGATATAGCTTATATCCTATCGTGTCCACAGAGATTAGTGAATTGAAATGTCATTCAATAAATCTATCATTAATGAGTTTGGGGGTTGAATGGGTTGTATGGAAAATATATCAACAAAAAATAAATGTAAACAAAAACTATAAAGGATAGAAAACTTATCTGGTATGAATGTACACTACTCATCACAAAATTAAATCTATCAATCAGTTGCACTCAACCTACTGTACTCGTCAAAATCATCATGGACATCATAATATATACCCACAACGAAAGGTTATGTGTTATGCCAAGTCACGAGATCAATCGTATTACTCTATCGACAATGTCTTGCGCGCTATAACAACACAGAGGCATTAAGCTTTAGCACCCACTGTGAATATTAGCTCTAAATCTATCTCTAGAATCTAGAAACCAATATATATCCATCCCTAATCAAGATTTGTGAGGTATATGTCTATAACAACCCAAATCCAAACATAAAGTAAAAAGATCAAAGAAGACATCAAGATTGATTTGTAAAGCAAGCTTTATACAACACCATGATCAACAAATATGCATATGTTCAAAGTAAATATACAAACATACCAAAAAATTATAGAAATACATAGAGAAGAAACGGAGAAAAACCAAACATCTCACAGATTGTCAACGCAGATTGATGAGAAATCCGACTCCAGATCATCAAGATGCAAGCTCCAATGTTGTTTTCTAAAGTAATCTATCAAAAACATAAAGGTTTGATAAGTTGGGAACAAATACCCATAAACATCCTCTAAAAATGTGTTTTTTTGCCCCTTTTAACGTAATTATGTCTAGGGGACCGTGCTAAGCGGCAAAATCCCGCTACGCGGACTCTACTGTCATGAGAAAAAAAATCAGCATTTTGTTTTTTCCATAACTTGGGAACCGTAGCCCCGATTTACGTCTGGTTTGAAGCATTAGAAAGCTTATTCAATTATCTATACAAAAAAGCCTAAATATCAACCAAATTTATGATATCTTATTCTTTTATTTTAAGCCTTATTCATTGACGAGTTGCTCAAAATCGCGTGTTTGAAGCCGTGTCTTCGACACGTTATTGCTCATGCTCCAAATATGCATCAATACCTATAAAATGAATGGAAAACTATCAAATGGTACATAAATACACAAAAAATTTATTGAATACAATTTATACATAATTATATAAAAAGCGGGGAATTATTCAACGATATTAACAACAAATAGTTGATAATTGCAACAAAAAGTATATACAAAAATAGATACAATTTGTACATATCAAACTCTCCCCAAATTGAATTTGTTTGTCCTCAAACAAAGCCAAACAACTCAAAGAACCAAAATTAACCAACCAAAATATCATGAATAAACAAGTTTTGAAAACGGGAATCAAATGCAATGGTTTAAATGAAAGACGGTACACACGATGAAACATGCTTACCACTAAACTACGACGATAACATAAATACGAAATGAATGCTAAATACAAAGAACATGCCAAACATTTAAAAATAACACTAGTTCACAAATGAATCACACCTAGGAAAAACAATCATCGGTAGATGAAAAACACACAAAATAAGGTATTTTCACTCATCCACAATCTTGCAAACAAAAGACTAAATTATGCATTCATACAAAAAATCATATTGAAAATACAAAGGCAAGAATCTCAAGGGCTTTTCAAGGTTGTAATGTGGCTTGGTTAATAAACAAGGGATAAATCCTAAAGCTAATCGAAACAAAAACTTGCCTAAACCTAAGGGAGTGATCAAATCATAAAGACTCAAGCAAAATAATTTCAATCAAACTTCTTCTTCATTCCAAATTTCAAACCAACATACATCACTTATTAGCACTATTATTCGAACTCTTTTTGTTTTTCTTCATTTTTTTCTTTCTTTTTCTTTTCAATTTTTTTCCATATTTTTTCTTTTCTTTTTCTTTTTCTTTTAAACCTCATATCAATCAACTAATAAATACACAATCATTTTCTCCCTAACATGAATTCAACCATACATTAAAGTGAATACTCCTTACTCTCTAAGGCAAGGTAAAAATTCAAACCAAAACAATGATTGAGGATTCAAGAAAACAACGAATCAACATCCATGCAAAAAAAGGAAAACTAAACACTCATAGACAAGCATTTAGCAAATACATCATGGATATAGACAAAAAGGATCAAAAGGGTTACTAATGATCACACACTCACAAGGTAAATTGACTATTTTGCCAAGGTAGTTGTGCTCAAAATGGAACAAAAAAATACCTTGATCATGTTCAAGCTTTCATAAAACCAACAGAAATAAAAGATTAAGCATAATAAAATCCAGTTAAAATAAGAGTTGTGATCTCCAGCATATATGAGCAATTGAAAGCTATCCAACAAAAAGGGTAGGAACTAAAGTAATTCACAAATCAACAAGTATACAAAAGAATGAATGGTAGAAAACTTGTAAAAAGTCTAAGTATCATGAATATGCTAAAGTATAGAAAGCGATAAACACATATCTCAAACATGTACAAAACTTTAACAAAATCATTACCACGCATTCGTAAGTTGAAACACTCAAACTTGGAAAATCATCAAAAGCAACCTGAAGCTATCGAACCAAAATTGGAGTCCAAACAACAATAAAAAGAATTAGAAAAATAATACTCCTAAAAAATTTCAATGTAAAAAATTTACAATATATACAACGAACAAAATTCCTCAAGCTAAACACGACAAGCTTTCGAAAAACAGAAATTAACATAACAAAACAAATACAAATAACGATATGAAAATTGGGTGAAATGTATTAAAAATTTGAAAAGTGAAGATTTGAAATTTAGAACATTTCCTTGTTTAAACTTGTTAAAACACAAATCACCACACACATAAACAAATACAAATAAATATGCTTGTTTTACATCGTAAGCTCGGCGCCTTTATTGTGCAAACTATAAACCTCCTCTCGTCATGCCATGGTATTGTCACACCGTGCAAACCTAAAGAAAGTATCCTAACAATCACACAACAAATGTTACGAAAACAAGAGAATTCACAACAATACGTGAAAACACATATATGCACAAATATCATATACAAGTTAATGTAAAATTTATATACAACATATACATTATTTACAAAACTAAAAAAAAAGAAACTATCGCAATGTAAAAAAAATAAACATAAATCCCCGACAACGACGCCATTTTGCTGAAGCGGTAAAGCGACAAGCAAAAAATAAAGTATTATTTTACCTGGTGATATAGGTTATATCATATCGTGTCCACAAAGACGGTGAATTGAAATTTAATTTGACAAATATATCATTAATGAGTTTGGGGATTAAATGGGTTGTATGGAAAATGTATCAACAAAAAATAAATGTAAATAAAAATTATAAATGATAGACAACTTATCCGATATGAATGCACACTACTCGTCACAAACTTAAATCTATCGATCAGTTGCACTCAACCTACTGTCTTCTTCAAAATCATCATGGACACCATAATATGTACCCACAACTAAGATTATGTCTTATGCCAAGTCACGAGATCAACCATATTACTCTATCGGCAATGTTTTGCACGCTACAACAACACGGAGGCATTAAGCTTTAGCACCCAAAGTGAATATTAGCTCTAAATCTATATCTAGAATCTAGAACCTAATAGATATCCATCCCTAATCAATATTTGTGAGGTATATGTCTATAACAACCCAAATCCAAACATAAAGCAAAAAGATCAAAAAAGACATCAATATTGATTTGTAAAGTAAGCTTTATACAACATCATGATCAACAAATATACATATGTTCAAAGTAAATATACAAACATACCCAACAAATAGAGAAATACATAGAGAAGAAATGGAGAAAAACCAAACATCTCACGGATTGTCAGTGCCGATTGATGAGAAATCCGACTCCAGATCATCAAGATGCAAGCTCCAATATTGTTTTCTAAGCTAATCTATCAAAAAAATGAAGGTTTGATGAGTTGGGAGCAAATACCCTAAAACATCCTCTAAAAATGTGTTTTTTCCCCTTTTAACATAATTCTACCTAGGGGACCGTGCTATGCGGCAAAATTCTGCTAAGCACGCTCTACTGTCATGAGAAAAAAATCATCATTTAGTTTTCGCTATAACATGAGAACTGTAACTCCGATTTACGTCTGGTTTGAAGAGTTGGAAAGCTTATTCAATTATCTATATAATAATGTATAAATATAAACCAAATTGATGATTTCTTACACATTGATTTTGAGCCTTATTCATTGACGAGTTGCTCAAAATCGCACTTTTGAAGTCGTGTCTTCGACACTTTATTGCTCATGCTCCAAATACACATCAATACCTATAAAATGAATAGAAAAGTATCAAACGGTACACAAATACATAAAAACTTAATTGAATAACATTTATACATAATTATACAAAAAGCGGGGAATTATTCAACGATATTAACAACAAAAAGTCGATAAGTGCAACAAAAAGTATATACAAAAATAACTATAATTTGCACTTATCAAACTCTCCCCAACTTGAACTTGTTTGTCCCTAAAAAAAGCCAAACAACTCAAAGAACCAAAATTAATAAACTAAAATATCATGAATCAACAAGTTTTGAAAACGGGAAACAAATTCAATAGTTCAAATGAAAAACGGTACACACGATGAAACATACCTACCACTAAACTATGACGATAACATAAACACGAAACAAATGCTAAATACAAAGAACATGCCAAACATTCTAAAACAACACTAGTTCAAAAATGAATCACACCTAGAAAAAAATCATCGGTACATGAAAAACACACAAAATAATGTATCTTCACTTATCCGCAATCTTGCAAACAAAAGACTAAATTATGCATTCATCCAAAAACGCATATTGAAAATACAAAGGCAAGAATCTCAAGGGCTTTTCAAGGTTGAAATGTGGCTTGGTTAACAAACAAGGGATAAATCCTAAAGCTAATCGAAACAAAAACTTTCCTAAACCTAAGGTAGTGATCAACTTACAAAGACTCAAGCAAAATAATTTTAATTTGTTGTACCCCAAAATTTTCCCTCTCATCTTTTCCCAAGATCATTCTCTTACATGGTGATCACAAGCATCCGATCAAAGGAAAGATAATTTTTTTTGAAGATAAACAAGGAGTCTTCGATTGGAATTTTGACAAAATCCTTTAATTGGCATGTTAAAAGGCCTTTCGATTGGTATTTGGACAGGCTTCGATTGGGCGCCTAACCTCCTCCAAGTTTGCCTCAAATTCCCAAGCTTTGATTGAAGCCTTGGTCTTTTACTTGTTTGCTGCACATCAACTTCGATTGGACATGTTTTCCCTTTAAAGCAGCCTCCTTCGATCCAAAGAGGAAGGGCTTCTTGTCAGTTCCCCTTCGATTGAACCACTGTCTTTGCATGCTGGCTTGACTCACAAATGCAATAGCTACCTGCATGCAAGATGGATCCTTGCTTCGATTGAGAATTTGTTTTCCTTGGAGAAAGCTTGTTTCTTGCTTCTACTAGTAAAATTATCCCTCTGGGCGTGCTTTCAGCGCACAAAGCAAGAACTTCTCCAAACTGACCTTCGATTCACAAAGTTCCCACTGGGAAAAATACCCCTCAGCGTGTCACCAGCGCACGTATCCCTCTTCAGTTTGTCTTCAACACAAGGCCAAAACTCCTTCAAAGTTTCCTTCGACCCACAAGGCACTGGCTTCCTTTGTGCCAGTTTCTCCTAGGCAGTGGCCCTAGTTTAAACAAATTGTACACACTTCAACAAGCGTGATAGCCATTTGAAGGACACACTTTGGTAGCCCATTCGAAGAGGGCACAAAGCGTACATAGAAAGTCCATTCAAAATGACCATGCGAAGGACACACCAAAGGCCCATTCGAAGGGAACACCAAAAGGACCATCTAAAGACCCCTTTGAAGGAAGCAATACTAGAGACAGTCGAAGGGTACACCAGAAGTACATTTGAAGAAGCATGCAGAAGGCCCAATCGAAGGCTACACAAGAAGTCCAGTCTAAAATCAACACTAGAGGGAATTCGAAGGAGCAAAAATGTCCACATACATTCAAATTTCAAAAAAAGGACAAGATCCCATGTTTTTCGCCAACGTAACAAAACTTCATTCATGGCCTTGAAAATGTTTGTTTATAAAAGTGTAAACTGTTGTCTTCTTGTCCCCTCCCTTCTACTCTATATAAGCATAGTTCTTACAAGCCAAGAGGATACACACATTGGAGATACACTTCCCACAAACCCACCAAAGTTATCAAAATTTTCGTAAGTGATCCAAATCAAAGAAATCCTTAAACAAAAGGTATCCATGTCCAGAAGACAAATCAAAGAAATCCTCAAACAAGGATATTGTGATACGGTGGCAGAACCAAACTGTTTTGGAAAATGTTGGTTTGCATATTGCGTTTGTGTTTGCAAAATGTCACGGTAAGCAAGAGTCGCCACCGACTTTTATTTTATCCAACTGGAAAGGAAAAAAAGCACAGAAAAATTCCTTTTTTGAGATTTTGAGTACGGGGGGTAGATTATAGAAATGGAAGGTATTAGAACCCTTTCTATCCGTAGTTTTCTACGGGCTCTTAGGTAGTTGCTCATCATTTTAAAAATTGCTTCCGTGTTTGTGTGTTTTGAAAAGTTTTTGTTTTACTTCCTTTTAACCCTTGCTTTTATCTTCAAGAGTGTTACGAAGTGTTTTTGAAAACTTTGTTTGTAAAAGTGTAAGTGTGAAAAGTTTGATTTTTGAGCAAGTATCTACTAGCATATACCTACTCGAAAAAAGAATGTTTTTGTTCTTGTTTCCTTTAGACAGTGTTATCCCACTATTAGTGAGTAGGAAGCACCGTCGTTGGAGTTGTAAGGGTCAATTCGAAAGGGATGTACGATCACTAAAGAAATGTTAGGACGTCTTAGTAATAACCCTAGTGTCTTAAGATCATATACGAGGTAACACTTCCGAGGTAACCTTTCCGAGACAACACTTCCGAGTTAACATTTCCGAACGGGACATTTGATCTTTGTTTAGACAAGAGGGCAACCACTAAGACACCCTATACTTAATGATCGTTTACCGAAGGCAACCGAAGTGAGAGTATACCCTAGAAGTGCGCATGTGCGAGTGATTTGATTTCAATTATTATGTTTGCACATTTATGGTTCGCTAACCGTTTTAAAATTTACATACAGCCTTGTCATGCAATCCTATTATCATACATCTAACAGTTAATATTTGCAAAAATTAAAATGCGTGAAATAAAACTACGCTATTACAAGGCTTCGGGGAGGGGGATTAATTACATAGCCAAAAACCCGTAAAACGATAAATAAAAGCAAAATCCTAATTAAACTATTACATACCATGGGCAGTTACATTAATATCGCAAAAAATAATAAATGCGCGCGATGAAACGAGAACGAGGGTAATTAGGGTTTTGACCCCGTCTAAACCTAATTGCGAGAAAAATCATTTTTTTGTGGTTTTTGATTATTTTTGAGAACATAAGGTTTTAATTGAATAAATACAAACCTAATTACTAATTAATTAAAATTAAGAAAAATAATTAATTTGACCTATTTTTGTATTTTGTTATTTTATGAAAAGAAATAAAAATTAAATCAAACAAAACCCTAATTTTCTAATTTATTTTAAATTATTTACAAAAGGTTAGAGTTACCCTAAAATTAAATTAAACTAATATTAAGTTAATTTTGACAAAATAAATAAAAAACATAAATTCTAATTTGATGAAATGGATTTTATGATTTTTTATAAAAAAGAATTTAATTTGTGATTAGAAAATAATTTAAACAAAATAAATAAATAAAAGAAAAATATAAAAGAAAAGAGAGATGGGCCTGGTTTAGTAGCAATGAAGGGGGTGTCAATTGCATTTTCTGAGACCAAAACTCCTTGGCCCACGTTGACTTTCCAGATCCAATGCATTGGCTTGACTCACGCCCATGATAAGCCCTCATGTGTGAAGCCTTGGATTTGGCTTGCTATGGATCCAATGGTTGAAAGCTGATGACTCATGGTGGTATCCTTGTATGCGCGTATACCTGATTATGTAAAAGAAAATAACATTGGCAAATATGGGGACCTGGGAATCGAACCCAGCCCCTTTGGCAATTTCCCTTCTACACTGACCATCTGAGCTAGCGCGCCTTTGTATATATGGAACAACAAATAATGATTATATTGGAAAAACAAAATAATGGTTTATAAAAACGCGCGCAGTTTGAATAGGCGAATCAGGGAGTGCCACACCACCCTTCTTATTCCTCCCTCCGTTGGCAAAAGTCCAGAACTTTTACCTACGGTTTTCTGGGCGTAGGTACAACCCTTTGATCCTCCAAAATTCTATGCAAGCATGGTAAGTCAATTCCAGTGGTACCAATCAACTCGTTGCAATATCACGAGCATCATGGTACCGCTTTCCATGGCCAATTGTACCAGTAACAAAAAACCCCAAAAATGAGCCAAGAACCCTAACTATGGCATCTTGCTCTAAAGTTAATAAAAATGCAATTGAACATAACCAATAGCTTGCAAATGATTCAATGATCAAGAATATGTAAATAAATCATGCTACAAATGCCATCATCGTGATATTTGATTTCAAGAAAGTATCAATGTCGTGAGGTGCTTACAATGCGTTTTTGGATGTTATGAGGCTTGTTAGTGTTTGCAATATGACCCAGAGATATCCAACAAGCGATTGAGACAGTTGGGAAGGCTTGAGATGGCCTGAAAATTAGAATTTGATTCACCACTTTTGTTGAGTTTTTGCAAGTTTTCTTTCTGTTTTTCACGCCTCTAATCCCCTTGTTTTTGGTCTGCCAATCTTCTATATGTACCCAAGAATAAATTAGGTTACAAACTTGCTTTAAATCTTTCCCAATTAAGAGGATTGAATCATGATTTGATTCTAAGGTAAATCTTTCCAAATCAAGCCAAATCCAATATTTTTGTTTCCATTTGAAGCTTGCACGATTTGATTCTCTTTCCATGATTTTATTTTGATTTTATTTGATTAATTAAAATAAAATTCAAATGAATGACAAAAATAAAATAAAAACAAGTGGGAAGGATCATGGGTCGTGGGTCATGTTACAAACTCAATGCAAGCACAAAAAGTTGGTCCCATTTGACAAAAATTGTAATTTTGGCCACTTTTAACTTTTGGCAATTTTGCAAAAAGGTCAACTTTGCCAATGCATAACTCCTTCAATTTTGACCATAGAGACGTGTTCTTTGACTTTTTAGAAAGCATGAGATGTCCTATAAGCAACCCTTTTGGTCTCATCTCAATTTAGTCTTCCATGTTCATGTATGAAGCTTTGACAAAAAAGGTGTTTTAGTTGATTTTTCAAAATGACCTATAATGTCCAAATTTATATCTTCTTGTGAGTGCATGTTATGAACTTGGGAGATGAATATGGATTTTATGGAATTGAATCCTCTTCAAAATTATCTTTGGATGGGTCATGTTTGATAAAGTATGAGAAAGTTATGCTTGGTCAAAGTTGAGTTGACTTTTCCTGCAAAACCCTAATTTAGCAACTTTTGGGTTTTGATGAATTGTGACCAATCCTTGAGGAATCATGATCAACCCTTGATAAAATGATGAATAACACTTCAAAATGAGTATGTTGACCAAAAATTCATGAAGTTTGACTGTATGTGGGACACAGTTGACTTTTGCCCTAGCAGAGTCGATTTTCAGGCTTTTGAGCAATTGACTGAGCAAACTTCCTCTGCAACGCTTGAAACTTGACATGGATGATATTGAGAACATATTAGGACAATAGTGAGAATTTGGGATTGTTGTACCCCAAAATTTGCCCTCCCATCTCTCAATGATTTCTCATCACAAAGCCCTTGAAGCTCAAGATCCAGTTAGGGTTTCATCTGCTCAAGACTTCTCCTTGCACTGTTGACCCAAATTAGGGTTTGTGTTTGCACAAAGATGTTTTGACCAAAAATGCCTAAGATGACTTTCATGCTTCATATTGGACTCCCAAGTTTATCCACACCAAGTTTCAAGCCTTGATTCCAAACTTTGCCCAGTCAATTGGACAGTTGACCTAGAAATCAACTGTATTGGGGAAAAAGTCAACTGTGGCCAACTGACAGTCAAACCTCATGGAAATTGACCCACATCAACATTATGAACTCACATGGACCATTTGATCAAGTTTGGATCACAATTCCACAAGAAATTTGATCAGATCACCAAAAGGGCAAAATGGTCATTTTTAGGGTTTTGACTGCACAAAGGCAATTTTTGACTGTTTGACCTAGCCAATGGCAAACCAAGCTCACATATGGACTCAAGGACCCCATGGAATTGTCTTGACATGCTCAACAAGTTCAAAAGATCCCAAATGCACAAGATTGACAGTTGAATTTCCCAGTCAATTGATCAATTTTGACTGTATACTGAAAAGTCAAACTTTGACTTTTTGGTCAAAATCAAGTGTCAAGATTCATTTTTCATCAAAACATGCCAAATCATGAAACTTGTTCATCAAGAAATCAAGAATTGCAAATTAGGGTTTGAAATGAAGATTTTTCATAACTTAGAATTTTTCTAAGTTATGAAAAAACCTAATTTTTTCCTAACTTTGCCCCACTTTCTCACCAAGATTCATTTGGATTCAAGCAAAAGTCAAAACATGAAAGTTGTAGCCTATTGCAAAATCTACAACTTTGAAGCAAAAAGTTTTCCCAAAAGAAGCTTGTATCTCAAGTTACAATTTTTGGAACAAGGGTACCAAACCATTCTTAACTTAGAGAAAATTTGACCTATTTTAGGCAGGATTTTTGCCTAACTTCAAGACCATTTTTCACATACTTCCACTTGGCATTTCAATTTGCACTTCAAAGATGAATTGTAGTACACATTCCAAGCTTTCCAAAATTTCCAATAACTCATCAAACAACCTCATGGTTAGAGAGAATCGAATTTGACAATATGGAAAAAACTCACTTTTGTTATGACCAATTTCCATGTTCATACACTTAGGCAATTTTCAAATCAGCATGAATTTCTTGATTACAGGCCCTAAATCCCTTTTGCACTCATAAATTTAATGCAAACTCTTTGTGCCAAGACCATATTCTATGTGTTCAAGCATTGCATAAAGGTTTAATCCCAAACTAGAAAAAGCATAATGGCCATTTTTGCAAAAGTAGAACTTTATGTCAATTGGTAATCCAAGCAAGTACAGTGCATATCTTCTTGGCACAAGTTATTAGACTAATTACACTGATTAAGACTAAGTGTGCAGCACATTAGGAGGGACCTGCCTTGGCCTAAGAACCAACTTAACAACTTTTGCTTAAGTAAGAAGAAAACTTGCATTTTGTACAACAACTCTCATCTCAGCAAAGACCAACCTAAGCAAACTTTGTCCTCACATTTCACACTCCCTAACTGACCTAAAGCACGACCAAACAACCCTTCATCCATCCATACACAGAAAATCACAGTTTTGTGGCAAAACAGGGCATATTCTGCAACTTGAATCCCATAACTCATTTCCATCGTGCATCTTGGCCAAAACCAGTTCAAACACTTTCCTTACCATCAATACAAACTATCCAAAGCATTAGAAGTAGATTGTAACTCCTCTAATCAGTTTGGCCATTTTCATTTCTTCCTCTTGCAGGTTTACTTCTGCAGCTTGATACAGAAGGTTTCAAAGCATACCAAGTATTGGAATAGCATCCACACACTTCAATCAAGCTGTACATATCATCATCTTGCCCTGAAAACTCGTCCATTACCAGACACGATTCCAACTGAGCAGGTATATTCATGAACTTCTAACTCTCAATGTAGGCATTGTTAGCTCTAGGTTTGTGAATAAAAAGTGTTCTACTCATGCCCCTGAAACTGTACATACCTTTACTTTTCATTTATTTTGCATATGTTGTGAGAATTTAAGGTCTGAATATTGATAAAAAGCTAGGTTAAGATTTGGGAATGGAGAAATTCTCTCTCATTTCTGAGAGTTAGGATGAGTTCTTTACATTTCCAGAATCGTGGATTGATGCTTAACATTTCTTATGTTGTAAGTTTATGCTAAAGGTCGAAGAATCCAGGTGTTTGAATCAGTGTACAAGCGCGCGTTTTTTTGTCAAAGTTCTGGCCAGAGGTTGAAGAAGGTCCTATTGGGCTGGGCTTGTTCTATTTTTCTTATTTGCACCTTGCTTTTGCTCTTGAACCTCCCTGGCCCATTTTGAGTTTTGTTTGCCATTCTCATTTTTTTCTTTTTTATTCTGGTTTGTTATTTTTCATTAAAACATAAAAAATACTAAAAATATTTTTTCACATTTTTTTGCATTTTTATTTGACATTTATTAGCTTTAGTTATATATATATATATATATATATATATATATATATATATATATATATATATATATATATATATATATATATATATATATATATATATATATATATATATATATATATATATATATATATATATATATATATATATATATATATATACTTATTACTTTTGTTTAGAATATTAGAAATAAAACAAAATACATTCATTTTCTAATTTTATTTTATTTTTATATTTTGAAAACATTTTATGTAAAATATACTTTTTTTTATAAATATTAAATATTATTATTTTATATATATAATGCATATTTAGTAAATAATACAAATATTTATATATATATTAGTATATTTAGGTTAAAAATACAAAATATATACATTTTTATTTTTATTAATATTTGACATTAAAAATACCTTTTTTATAAATATACTTCATTTTTATTTTATTTTTAATATATAATTATTAAATATTGTACATATTAAATAATTAATGCATTTACTTAATAAAATTAGGGTTTTGCCCTAAACATAAAAACTCCAAAAAATAATACTTTTTATTTTTGTTTATTTGACATAAAAAATACTTTTTTTTCATACATATAAAAAGCCTTTTTGCATCTTGCATATTTATTCCATTTTATTTAATTATTGTATATTAAATATCTTGTAAATAATTCCAAATTGATGTAATAGCTAGGTTTAAATTCCTTGTCAAATACCCCCCATTTGAACATTTGTACCCCCTTCACATATTGTGTTGTAATAGCTTAGGAACTTTAATTTTCGCACTTTAAAGTTTTTTTCTAAATATACCATGTTAGAATTAGGGTTTGTATGCGAATCAAAAACGACAAAAATAGTTTGACCTAATTTCAAGATAAACAAGCATGAAAATGGACAACACTAATCACACTTGCACCCCTAGGGTATTCCACTTGTTGCCTTCAATAATGGGCCATGTTGCATGTTAGGTCTCTTTGGGCAAAACAAACACAATTCAAATGATCATAGTCCCTCGATGACACTTTCGAAAAGTTGCCTAAAAATGATCAAGTCCCTTAAAGGAAAATTGCCCAAAGATACTTGGCACCATTGCAATTATGGTCTAAACGATGACCCGCGCCCGTCCCTTTCACATCCTAACACAAGATTGTCCACCAAATGCAATGGTGGAACAAAATTGTTAAAAGGGTTAAAACATAGCAAAAATCTTTGAGAACTTTAGGGTAGATAGCTCTTAAGTACTTGTCAACTTGCAAAACAAAAACACTTGCCTATTTTTCAAACCACACTTTCAAAACAAACTTTCAAAAAAACCTTGAAACATCTTTTCAAAAAGACAAACACCTTTTTGTAAAACATTCGAGTAAAGAATTGTTACAAGGGTAGCCTAGACAAGGCATCTTTTTTAAAACATTTTCAAAACCACACACAAAGCACCATTTCAAACAATTGAAAACCAAGGCAAGTTGATCTAAGCAAGTACCTAAGAGCCCATGGATAACCATGGATAGAAAGGGTGCTAATACCTTCCCTTTCTATAATCTACTCCCCGAACCCAAGAAAATATCTCAAAGGTTTTTGCTGTGCTTTTTAAACCTTTCCTTAGGATAAAATAAAAAGTCGGTGGCGACTCTTGCTCAATCGAAACATTTGCGAAAACAAATGCAAAACCATTGTCAGTTCTCCCACCGTATCACAGAACTGGCGACTCTGCTGGGGACAAATTTAAAAGTGGAGTAACCTTAGGGCTTAGATCACCCTCTTGCATGACTAATTGTTTGATTTGATTGCTTTATATTTTGGCTCTCTTGTTTGGGTTTGCAATCCTATACCCGGATTTTGGGAAACATTCATAGATAGCAATACGTTGTGGAAACTGTGCGGGGTATACCGACACGGTCGAAGCAATAGCTATATTAGTGCGACATATTTGTGAGTACCGGTAACCCTTGAGTTCAATCAAGGAGAGTACGGGGCCGCTGGGTGATGTCACTAAGCACTAATGACCTAGAACCTTACTTGACCATCTTGGCCTTTTATTAGGGGTAGTGAGATGACCGGCTTTGGTGCAGTCCGAAGTTGGTAGATACTCGATACTACACTCATTGAGGGTTGTTTTCTTGGAATATTTTGGTCGCTAGTTAAGTGGCTAAACCAAAACAATGAACAATGAAAACAATCCAATGATATTGAGCTCCTTAGAACCCGGTTACTATTTATAGGACAGGTTTTTAAGCCAACTACACTCAAGAGGGTACTTACCTATGAAACCCCATGCAAGCCTGAAACTAGGGTTTGGTGTGATTTGCTTGTACATATGTTTGTGCATACATCATAAACATCATAAAGCATCATATGCATTCACTAACCATTTCAAGGGTTTAGATCTTCATCTTTGTTCTTGTTTTGTAGGTCATGGAAATTCCTCGCAGAAAAACCATCCAAGTTAACCTTGTGAGAATCTCTCCTCAACTCAAGGAGCTCACATCAAGAATTCCGGAAAGCTCATCCTTCAGTGAAAGACATGGTAGACTGCTCAGCTTAGTCAACACCAACATTGAAGAAGACATGATGAAAGTGCTATTCCAGTTCTTTGACCCTCTTCACCACTGTTTCACTTTCCCTGACTACCAGTTGGTACCCACTTTGGAGGAATTTTCTCAACTCTTGAGAATTCCTATCCTTAATCAACTACCTTTCAACGGTACGGAAAAGGAACCAAAGCCTGAAGATGTTGCTCGAGCATTACATCTACATCCTTCTGACATCAAGGGGCATTGGGAAACCAGAAGCGGCGTCAAAGGATTCTTAGCAAAATTCTTGTTTGAGAAGGCACAAGAATGTTGGAATTCATTGGACCTACAAGCCTTTGAAGAAATTGTGGCCCTCCTTATCTATGGGTTGGTCTTGTTCCCAAATCCTGATCAGCTGGTAGATGTCAATGCCGTCAAAATCTTCTTGTCCAGAAATCCGATACCAACATTGCTTGGGGACATTCTTCACTCATTTTACACACGAACAATGAGAAAGAGGGGTGTTCTCATGTGCTGTACTCCTCTCCTTGCAAGGTGGTTTATTTCGCACCTTCCACAATCTGTCTTGAAGAATGACCAAGGCTCAAGGTGGTCCCAACGATTGATGACTCTTACTCACTCTGATGTACATTGGTGTTCTCGGTCCAGAGAAAATGTCATCATCGTCGATCATTGTGGAGAGTTCCCTAATGTTCCATTACTTGGCATTAGAGGGGGCATTACCTACAACCCTTGCCTAGCTTTGAGGAAATTTGGATATGCACGGAGGGATGGCCCTCATGACATGTTGATTCCTGACCTAGTTTTTGACTTCGACAACGATGCGCAAGGACTTCGCCAAAGATTCATCAGAGCTTGGAGGATGCCCAACAAGGTTGATAGCAAGACTCTGGGACACAAGAACTCCATCCCTCTTGAGCCTTATCTCAAGTGGGTACGAGCCCGAGCCCAGAGTCTAATGATGCCTTATTCTCATGTTCTCCCTGTGATTAAAGAGCCTGTTAAGGAAGGAGAGGTTCCCTACACCATCCTATATCCTGACATGCCTACATCGAGGGAGGAAATGCAGAAGAGCTGGATTCAGCTCAAGGAGGAACGGAACACTTTTGAAGCTAGCTTCTACGCCAGCGAGAAGAAGGTTCTAGAGCTTACCCGCCGACTCCATGAGTAAGAGGCCTTCAACACCTACATCGCACCAAAAAGGATGCGCAATGTCTTTTTACCTTGAGAAGTTGTTTTTGTAATATTTGGCCCATGGGGCATTTATGTACTAACAAATTTCTTCTTATTAATATGATGTGCGTTCTTTTTTGTCTGCAACAAGTTTGAATATTCTAAATCCTTGAATGCATTGCATACATAAGCATACCATTCATCATGTGCATAAGCAGGTCTCACGCCAGGTTTCCTTATCTGTCTGCTGTTTATTTCAGTAGGATGGATCTCGAGCAAACAGTCAAAGACCTATAGGCTCAAAATGCACAGTTTCAGCAACTCCTGATGACCTTGGCTAAGGGTCAGGAGGATCTAAAGACCTTGCTGGGGAATAAAGACCCAGTGAAAAAGAGGAAAAAGAGACTCGGGGTGGCTACTTTAGGGAGAAGATTTGAAGGAGAGGCCAAGAGAGTGCTTGAATTTCCTCCTACTTCTGATGAAGGAACCAGTAAAGGAGGTGGGGATGCGGTACCTTCCGAGTACGATGTGGAAGAAGAGGAGGCCGAAGAGGATGAAGACTATTTCTGATCAACAATACCCTTCGGCTGATGATAAATACAAGGGTTTAGAAGACAGGTTGGCCGCCATGGAGCTACAGAGAGTACCGGGTTTTGATTTCGAAGACTTGGGTTTAGTTGCCGGAATTGTGATTCCCCCAAAGTTCAAAGTGCCAGTTTTTGTGAAGTATGATGGGCTGTCCTGTCCAAAAATGCATCTCAGGTCCTACGTAAGGAAGATTCAACCTTATACAGCAGATAAGAACCTTTGGATCCATTTCTTTCAAGACAGCCTTTCTGGGGCTCAATTGGAGTGGTTTTATCAGCTAGAGGGAACCAGCGTCCGAAACTGGGAAGACTTAGCCACCGCCTTCTACAGAAAATATCAGTATAATTCTGACCTTGCTCCCACACGTACCCAACTTCAGGGTATGTCACTGGGAACCGGCGAAGGATTCAAAGAATACACACAAAAATGGAGGGATTTGGCTGGCAGGGTGCAGCCTCCTTTAACCGACCGTGAACTTGTTGATATGTTTCTAGGGACCCTTTCTGGTCCATTTTTCAACCATCTAATTGGTAACTCTTCCGCGGGGTTTACCGATTTGATCTTAACAGGCGAAAGAATAGAAGCTGGCATCAAGTCAGGAAAGATTCAGAAGGGTGTCGCTGCAAGTGTTGAGAAGAAGCCTTTCAAGAAGGAAACGGCTGTAGTATACTCCCAAAGAAGAGCAGGGAAGACTGGGCGCCGGCCAACTGTGGGGGCCGTAATGATCCAAAACCCTTCAAGTGAGCAGCCTCGCTATAACCAATCCAGACCAAATCAACAACGGGTTGAACGGCCACAACGGCAGTTCACCCGCATTAATATGATGCCAGCGCAAGTGCTTCCCCATCTGTTGAAGTTGAATCTCGCCACTATCAAAGAGGCACCAAAAAATGTGAATACGTCCTCTCCGCATTATCATCCTAATGCTAAATGCGCCTACCATTCTGACAGTGTCGGGCACGACACCAATGATTGTTGGGAACTCAAGCATAAAATCCAAGACCTGATAGAGGCGAAGGAGGTGGAGTTTGACGCTCCGGAGAAGCCTAATGTGATGTCTGCTCCCATGCCGAAGCACGGCCGAAATGTCAATGCCATTGAAGAAGATCTGTATGTTGCTGATGTCAATGATCTGATAACTCTGTTGCTAACCATCAAGTTGAATCTGTTAAGGGCCGGGATCTTCCCGGGATGTAAAGAAGACTGCTATTGTTGTTACTCTCTGCCGTTTGATTGTCCGTTACTGAAGAAAGGCATCCAAGGCCTAATGGACAGTCGACAAATTTTGTTTGAAAAAGTTTCTGCTATTCCAACCCATACTGAAGATGTCTCAATTATAACCATTCACGCCAATCTTTCCAAGGCCGTCAAAAAGCCTGTTAAGATTACACCAGTTACGAAATCTGTTCCTTTGAAGATAACAATGCCAGGGCCTGTCCCCTACATTTCTGAGAAGTCGATACCATAGAACTATGGCGGTGACGTCTACTACCATGGTATTAAACAAATCGAAATAACTGAAGAAATTTCAGATGATGAAGAAGCCAGCATTGGTAACATTGCAGGCACGAGCAAAATCACCCGGAGCGGGAGAATATTTTCTCCAGAGATTGCCCCTCCAAGAGCAATCTTTGGACCCTCATCTACTGACAAGGTTATCCCTGCACCAATAAAACTCTCCGCTAGAACCCCATTGATCGAGGATGTTGTTGTTCCTAGTATTGTCCCTCCTACCGCTGCTGATAAAGGTAAGGGAATCCAAGATGAGCTCGTCAGGACGAGGGCTCAACCCTTGGTCATCCCGGAAACCTCCAAGAAAGAAATGGATGAGATCTTGAAGACAATCAAAAGGAGTGATTACGATGTGGTAGAACAACTGGGGCGAACCCCCTCAAAGATCTCCATGCTAGCACTACTACTTTGCTCGGAAGCGCACGCTAAAGCTTTGATTAAATTCCTGAAGGCAGCCCATGTGCCCCAGGAAACCTCTGCAGATCAATTCCAAAATTGCGTGGCTAGCCTTACTGCGGACAATGGATTAGGTTTCTCTGATGCCGACCTAACTCCTAAAGGTAGAAACCACAATGATGCTTTGCACATTTCAGTCGAGTGCCAAGGAACTACTCTCGCACATGTCTTGGTCGACACTGGTTCGTCGCTGAATGTATTGCCTAAGAAGGCCTTGGACCGACTAGATTGTGAAGGGTTGGAGTTGAAGCCGAGTGATATTATTGTCAGAGCTTTCGATGGTTCGAAGAGGATGGTCCATGGGGAGGTTGATATTCCCATCAAGGTGGGCACTGAGGTGTTTAAATCTACTTTCTATGTGATGGACATCCGTCCGTCGTACTCTTGCTTGTTGGGTAGGCCTTGGATACACAATGCCGGGGCAATCACCTCATCCTTACATCAGATGTTGAAGTATCCTGTCAAGGGAAAGATCATTACCGTACATGGTGAAGAGGAGTACATGATCAGCCACTTGAACTCCTTCCGGTACGTGGAGGTAGAAGGTGAGTTCATTGAGACACCTTTCCAGCATTTCGAAGAAGTCCCTCCTGAAATAACAGTAGCAAAATTGGCAGCTGAGACACCGAGGCAGATGGCCAGGATGGCATCTCTGGAGGATGCAAGGGCCGTAATAAAGGAGGGGAAGAATTCAGCATGGGGGCAGTTATCTGATATTCCACATAAAACAGACAAATTTGGATTAGGGTTCACTGCCGCGGGCCAGAAAGCTATGCGCCGTTCGAAGATTGAAAGGGCGCCAATCAAAATTTCTCCCTACGGAATCAACGCTTTGGAGGATGAAGACAAAGAGAGCAACATCGAAGAGTGGATTTACCCAACTGTCAAAGGAGGATTGTGCAACTGGGAGGCAAAAGACTTTGTCCCCATCACTTTTATTCATCAGTAATTTATCTGTCAAACATTTCCTATTGGTCTGTAATATTTATTTTCAAACAATCCGTACACTATCTTTTTACCTCATGCCTTGCCCGGGGCATGTAGGTCCATTTGTAAGGGTTTTGATTATTTTCATATCCATATGCCATGTTTAATGATTCATTGGACGTTTTTCAGATAAACTGTTGTGTTCATTTTCTTTCCTTTTGCATTTTTTGTTTAAGGATGGCTATCCCTTACACACACCCACACTCACAAATGCAGGTACCCATCCACTCCGGATTCCATGGGTGACGATTCTGCTATATCCTTCAATAACTCTGAAGATCTGGTCAATCAAGCCGAGTATGAAGATGACAAAGGTTGTGAAGTACCAGGGGAACTAGCCAGACTCCTACAGCAAGAGGAAATGGCCATCTTACCTCACGAAGAGTCATTGGAAACTGTCAACTTAGGGACCGAGGAAGACCGGAAGGAGGTGCAAGTGGGTGCCAATCTGGAACCAAGTGTCAAGGAACGCCTGATACGGTTGTTAAATGAATATGTTGAAATCTTCGCTTGGTCTTATGAAGACATGCCGGGTTTAGACACAGACATCGTGGTTCACCGTCTCCCCACAAGAGAGGATTGTCCACCGATCAAGCAAAAAGTCCGTCGAATGAGGCCTGACATGTCTGAAAAGATCAAAGCAGAAGTGATGAAGCAATTCGACGCTGGATTTCTGGCTGTTACGTCCTATCCTCAATGGGTCGCTAACATCGTGCCAGTACCTAAAAAAGATGGCAAAGTCAGGATGTGTGTGGACTACCGGGATTTGAATAGGGCCAGCCCCAAAGATGATTTTCCACTTCCACACATTGAGATTTTGATCGACAACACAGCTCAGCACAAAGTGTTTTCCTTCATGGATGGATTCTCGGGCTACAATCAAATTAAAATGGCCCCCGAGGATATGGAGAAAACAACTTTTGTCACACAATGGGGCACTTTCTGTTACAAGGTGATGCCGTTCGGGCTGAAGAACGCAGGGGCAACTTATCAACGCGCCATGGTAGCTTTGTTTCATGATATGATACATCATGAGATTGAAGTTTACGTAGACGATATGATAGCTCGGTCGCAAACAGAGGAGGAGCACCTTGAACATCTAGAAAAGTTGTTTGCCAGGTTGAAAGAATACAAACTCAGGCTAAATCCAAGTAAGTGCACTTTTGGAGTTAGGTCTGGTAAACTTCTAGGATTCATTGTAAGCAACAAGGGCATTAAAGTCGATCCAGCAAAAGTGAAAGCAATACAAGAGATGCCTGCTCCCCGTACTGAAAAGGAGGTTAGAGGGTTCTTGGGGCGCTTGAACTATATTGCCAGATTCATCTCCCATCTGACTTCTACCTGTGAGCCAATTTTCAAACTCTTAAAGAAAGATCAGGTAGTCGAATGGAACAATGATTGCCAAGCTGCTTTTGATAAGATTAAGGAGTATTTGCTAGAACCTCCTATTCTGATGCCACCCGTCGAAGGAAGGCCATTGATCATGTATCTGACCGTCTTGGATAACTCAATGGGGTATGTTTTGGGCCAGCATGACGAGTCTGGTCGAAAAGAGCATGCTATTTATTACCTTAGCAAAAAGTTTACCGACTGTGAGACTCGCTACTCACTGCTCGAGAAAACTTGCTGCGCTTTGGTATGAGCTGCTCACCGACTAAGGCAGTATATGTTGACTCATACTACTTTGTTGATTTCCAAAATGGATCCTATCAAGTATATCTTCGAAAAGCCCTCCTTATCCGGAAGGATAGCTAGATGGCAAATGATCCTAACTGAGTATGACATCCAGTACACCACCCAAAAAGCTATAAAAGGGAGTGTACTAGCTGACCATCTGGCTCATCAAGCTATCGAAGATTATCAACCCATGAGATTTGACTTCCCAGACGAGGACATCATGAACTTGGACAACATTGAAAGTAACGGACCGTATGACGGACCCGAAAAGGGATCCTGATGGACCCTGTACTTTGATAGTGCTTCAAATGCACTTGGAAACAGTATCGGTGCGGTACTCATTTCTCCGAAAGGTTGTCACACCCCTTTCACGGCCCGACTTTGCTTCAGTTGCACAAACAACATGGCTGAATATGAAGCTTGCATCTTTGGTCTCAAGGCTGCTATAGACTTGGGGATCAAATCTTTGATCGTTTTTGGGGACTCGGCTTTGGTTATCAGTCAAATCAAAGGAGAGTGGGATACCAAGCATCCTAATCTTATCCCTTACAAAGAACATGTCTTGACATTGTTGCCTCATTTCGAGCAAATTACCTTCGAGCATTTCCCGCGAGAAGAGAATCAGCTAGCAAATGCTCTAGCTACAATGTCCTCCATGTTTAAACTCAACTGGGATAACGAGGCTCCCCAAATCACCATCGAGCGAATGGATGAACCTTCACATTGTCACGAGATTAATACCGAAGAAGTAGTGGAACAACCCTGGTTCCATGAAATCAAAAGGTATCTCGAGACTAGAGATTATCCCGAAGGAGCTTCCGTAAATGACAAGAAGTTCTTAAGGAAATTCGCTGCTAAGTTCTTCCTGAGCAACGACATCCTTTATAAACGAAGCCATGATTGTGTATTACTCCGACGTGTAGACAAAGCTGAAGCAGAGTTTATCATGACTGAGATACACAGCGGCACATTTGGCACTCACTTGAGCGGGCATACAATGGCTAAGAAGATCCTAAGGGAAGGCTATTACTGGTCTACCATGGAAGCTGACTGCCATCAACATTCCCGTACTTGCCACAAATGTCAAGTCTACGCTGACAAAGTTCATATCCCTCCGGTTCCTCTCAACGTTCTGACTGCTCCTTGGCCATTTGCAATGTGGGGCATTGACATGATTGGAGAGATCAAGCCCACGGCTTCCAACGAACATCGTTTCATCCTAGTTGCCATTGACTATTTCACCAAATGGGTCGAAGCAGCTTCCTTCGCCTCTGTTACTAAAAATGTGGTTGCCCGCTTCATCAAACAAAATCTCATATGCCGGTATGGTGTTCCAGACAGGATCATCACAGACAACGGTACAAATCTGAATAACACGATGATCACCGCTTTGTGCGAACAGTTCAAGATTTATCATCACAATTCATCTCCCTATCGGCCAAAGATGAATGGTGCTGTTGAAGCTGCGAACAAAAACATTAAGAAGATCATTCAGAAAATGACGGTCACTTACAAAGACTAGCATGAGATGTTACCGTTTGCTCTGCATGGATACCGTACGACGGCACGTACTTCAACCGGGGCAACCCCATTCTCTTTGGTATATGGCATGGAAGCTGTCCTGCCTATGGAAGTTCAGATTCCTTCTCTAAGGATTATGAAGGACACAGGTTTGAATGAAGATGATTGGATTCAGACCCGACTTGATCAACTCAATCTGATCGACAAGAAGCGACTCGCTGCTATATGCCATGGTCAGACGTATCAAAAGCGGATGATCAAGGCCTTCAATAAGAAAGTCAGACGTCAAGCGTATCAAGTCGGAGATCTCGTAATCAAGCGGATTATCTTGCCGCAAAGTGATCCCAGGGGCAAATGGACTCCTACATATGAAGGACCATTTGTGATCAAGAGCATATTTTCTGGTGGTGCAATGATTTTGACCACCATGGATGGCGACGATTTGCCGCACCCTGCGAACACAGACATAGTCAAAAGATACTACGCATAAAATAACCCGACAAGTCGAAAACCCGAAAGGGCGGCTTGGGCAAGAATGGGCATCCCGGTGAACCGAAAACCCGAAAGGGCGGTTCAGGCAAAAATTAGGGATAAAAACAAAAAAAATCTGTACACCCGGCAAGTTGAAAACCCAAAAGGGCGGCTTGGGCAAAAAGGGGTTTCCCGGTGGATCGAAAACCTGAAAGGGCGATTCAGGCAAAAGTTAGGGAATTAAAGCGTATGACTATGTCTCGTCGGATCACTTCAAAGACAATCTCTTCATCAACCAGTTCCAGGTTTCTGATCAATCCAGTCATCGGCAGACGAAGCATTGAATGGACAGATATTCAGAGTTGGGAAGGCTATAGCGGAATGGAATCCCATGGAATTATTTCACATAGCCATCTTTCTTTTGTATAAATTTTTCAATATTTACGACGAAATCCTCTTACTAGGATGGTTGTCTCCTTTGTACAAATATACTCATAGAAAGTTAATACAAATACTTTTCCCAAAAATTTGTGTCGTTTCCTTTTTCTTTTCTCTTACACTAGTTGTTTTATTTTGAGAAACGTCCAATGTTTTGTTAAATAGGCATATGCATTTGAACATAATCATTTCCTTATGAATCGAGAAAAAGGATTACTGATAGGTTGAAGGTGCAGTTGGATATCTTGATACCTTTTCAAAGGAAATCCCCAGGAGATTTGGAATCCATATCCCCAGCAAGTCTTGAAGCTTATCCCCAGTAGATTCTGGAAGCTTATCCCCTGCAGAGTACGGACGTCTCTCCCGAGCTTTATTCAAAGTTATTCCTCACAAGGGCTTATAACTGGGTTATCCTCAGCTAATTGCCACGGAAGATCGCACTCGGCAAATTTCTTCCTATCCTCAGCGGAGTTCATCAGAGTTCCCCAACATAACTTATCAATACAATCCCCAAAGGAGTTTATCTTTGTTATCCCCAGCGAGAGAATCCTCCAGAACTCAATTCCCCTCAGAGTTTAAGTTTCAGTATCCCCAGCAGAGCTAAAACTTCAAACTATCAATCCCCAGCGGAGCCAGACTAGTGAACCCTCTCCCCACAGAAATGCTTCTCACTAGACTAGAGATTCTCAGTCTTACCTCCCCAGCATGAGCCTACCAGGTTCTAAAATCCCCAGTAGACATCATCAGAAATTCTCTTACCCTGCAAGGCACCAAGGAAATTCCAACTCCCTGCAAGTGGTTCTAAGGCCCCTCGGAGTTCGAAGGTCTGGTATCCCCCAAGCAAATTTGAAGACTTTCAGTTTTCAGTTCCTCATTGTATATTCGAAGTTTCTCCAGTGAAGATCTCCTCAAGACAGGAATTACCCAGAAGGTTGGTATGCAACCCAAGCTCCTTATTCCCCAGCAACAACCAGGAATTATTCTTCCCGGCAGCAGTCAAGAGGATTTTATCTTCAGCCATCTCGGGTTCATCTATCCTCTGCAAGACGACTCTCCAGCTTACATGCACATTCATTTACATTCATATCATATAACATACATTGTATCATGCATCATGACATTGCATATAACTAACTCTTTACCTTTTCAGGTAAGATCAGTCGACAGACAAAAATCATTATCTTCCGAGATTCTTTCCAGGAATAATTCAGATGTGATCAATACATGGAAACATCCTGATGCTTATTCCAGATTCATCCAGATGCAGTTTTACACGAGCTCATCATCAGGAAACCCTACACCGGTTCTTCCTCCACCTTCAAGATTTCTGAAAACAGTTCACAGGTTCTCCAAGTAACGGATGTTAACCCATCGCTTGTTCAGTTTCTTCTCAAGACGTCTGAAAACAGTTTATGGATTCTTCCCAACAACGGATGTTAATCTATCGCTTGTTCAGATGCAACTTTTGAAAACAGTTTACGGACGCTTCCCAACAACGGATGCTGCTCTATTGCTTATTCAACTTCAAGATTTCTGAAAATAGTTCACGGGTTCTCCAAGTAACGGATGTTAACCTATCGCTTGTTCAGATTCTTCTCAAGACTTCTGAAAACAGTTTATAGAGTCGTCCCAACAACGTATGTTAATCTATCGCTTGTTCAGATGCAACTTTTGAAAACAGTTTACGGACGCTTCCCAATAACGGATGCTGCTCTATTGCTTATTCAACTTCAAGATTTCTGAAAACAGTTCACGGGTTCTCCAAGTAACGGATGTTAACCTATCGCTTGTTCAGATTCTTCTCAAGACTTCTGAAAATAGTTTATGGATTCTTCCCAACAACGGATGTTAATCTATCGCTTGTTCAGATGCAACTTTTGAAAACAGTTTACGGACGCTTCCCAACAACGGATGCTGCTCTATTGCTTATTCAACTTCAAGATTTCTGAAAACAGTTCACGGGTTCTCCAAGTAGCGGATGTTAACATATCGCTTGTTCAGACGATTCTCAACTTTTGAAAACAGTTTACGGATGCCTCCAGATACGGATGTCAATCTATTGCTTATTCAGACCCCAGTTCAGAGATGGTCCTAAACATGGGCACCTCTCTGATACTCATTCCAGATGGCATCTTTAAGCCCATCCCTGAAAAGTTTCTGTCACTCCTCCCGATGGCATCGTTAAGCCCATCTCCAAATGGCATCTCTAAGCCCATTCCCGCATCCATTGCTTTGACGAGTGCAAATTTAAGGGCACTCTAGTGTCCAATCTCCTTTTACCCTCGAGTCGCGAAAGGAAAACTTGCCAATCTAACTCTTCGGATTCAAGAAGATTGAACAGGGGCAACTGTTGTACCCCAAAATTTGCCCTCCCATCTCTCAATGATTTCTCATCACAAAGCCCTTGAAGCTCAAGATCCAGTTAGAGTTTCATCTGCTCAAGACTTCTCCTTGCATTGTTGACCCAAATTAGGGTTTGTGTTTGCACAAAGATGTTTTGACCAAAAATGCCTAAGATGACTTTCATGCTTCATATTGGACTCCCAAGTTTATCCACACCAAGTTTCAAGCCTTGATTCCAAACTTTGCTCAGTCAATTGGACAGTTGACCTAAAAATCAACTGTATTGGGGAAAAAGTCAACTGTGGCCAACTGACAGTCAAACCTCATGGAAATTGACCCACATCAACATTATGAACTCACATGGACCATTTGATCAAGTTTGGATCATAATTCCACAAGAAATTTGATCAGATCACCAAAAGGGCAAAATAGTCATTTTTAGGGTTTTGATTGCACAAAGGCAATTTTTGACTGTTTGACCTAGTCAATGGCAAACCAAGCTCACATATGGACTCAAGGACCCCATGGAATTGTCTTGACATGCTCAACAAGTTCAAAATATCCCAAATGCACAAGATTGACAATTGAATTTCCCAGTCAATTGATCAATTTTGACTGTATACTGAAAAGTCAAACTTTGACTTTTTGGTCAAAATCAAGTGTCAAGATTCATTTTTCATCAAAACATGCCAAATCATGAAACTTGTTCATCAAGAAATCAAGAATTGCAAATTAGGGTTTGAAATGAAGATTTTTCATAACTTAGAATTTTTCTAAGTTATGAAAAACCCTAATTTTTTCCTAACTTTGCCCCACTTTCTCACCAAGATTCATTTGGATTCAAGCAAAAGTCAAAACATGAAAGTTGTAGCCTATTGCAAAATCTACAACTTTGATTCACAAAGTTTTCCCAAAAGAAGCTTGTATCTCAAGTTACAATTTTTGGAACAAGGGTACCAAACCATTCTTAACTTAGAGAAAATTTGACCTATTTTAGGCAGGATTTTTGCCTAACTTCAAGACCATTTTTCACATACTTCCACTTGGCATTTCAATTTGCACTTCAAAGATGGATTGTAGTACATATTCCAAGCTTTCCAAAATGTCCAAGAACTCATCAAACAACCTCATGGTTAGAGAGAATCGAATTTGACAATATGGAAAAAACTCACTTTTGTTATGACCAATTTCCATGTTCATACACTTAGGCAATTTTCAAATCAGCATGCATTTCTTGATTACAGGCCCTAAATCCCTTTTGCACTCATAAATTTAATGAAAACTCTTTGTGCCAAGACCATATTCTATGTGTTCAAGCATTGCATAAAGGTTTAATCCCAAAGTAGAAAAAGCATAATGGCCATTTTTGCAAAAGTGGAACTTTATGTCAATTGGTAATCCAAGCAAGTACAGTGCATATCTTCTTGGCACAAGTTATTAGACTAATTACACTGATCAAGACTAAGTGTGAAGCACATTAGGAGGGACCTGCCTTGGCCTAAGAACCAACTTGACAACTTTTGCTTAAGTAAGAAGAAAACTTGCATTTTGTACAACAACTCTCATCTCAGCAAAGACCAACCTAAGAAAACGTTGTCCTCACATTTCACACTCCCTAACTGACCTAAAGCACGACCAAACAACCCTTCATCCATCCATACACAGAAAATCACAGTTTTGTGGCAAAACAGGGCATATTCTGCAACTTGAATCCCACAACTCATTTCCATCGTGCATCTTGGCCAAAACCAGTTCAAACACTTTCCTTACCATCAATACAAACTATCCAAAGCATTAGAAGTGGACTGTAACTCCTCTAATCAGTTTGACCATTTTCATTTCTTCCTCTTGCAGGTTGACTTCTGCAGCTTGATACAGAAGGTTTCAAAGCATACCAAGTATTGGAATAACATCCTCACACTTCAATCAAGCTGTACAGATCATCATCTTGCCCTGAAAACTCCTCCATTGCCAGACACGATTCCAACTGAGCAGGTATATTCATGAACTTCTAACTCTCAATGTAGGCATTGTTAGCTCTAGGTTTGTGAATAAAAAGTGTTCTACTCATGCCCCTGAAACTGTACATACCTTTACTTTTCATTTATTTTGCATATGCTGTGAGAATTTAAGGTCTGAATATTGATAAAAAGCTAGGTTAAGATTTGGGAATGGAGAAATTCTCTCTCATTTATGAGAGTTAGGATGAGTTCTTTACATGTCCAGAATCGTGGCTTGATGCTTAACATTTCTTATGTTGTAAGTTTGTGCTAAAGGTCCAAGACTCCAGGTGTTTGAATCAGTGTACAAAATACATTCATTATTTAATTTTTGTTTAGAATATTAGAAATAAAACAAAATACATTCATTTTCTAATTTTATTTTATTTTTATCTTTTGAAAACATTTTATGTAAAATATACTTTTTTTTATAAATATTAAATATTATTATTTTATATATATAATGCATATTTAGTAAATAATACAAATATTTATATATATATTAGTATATTTAGGTTAAAAATACAAAATATATACATTTTTATTTTTATTAATATTTGACATTAAAAATACCTTTTTTATAAATATACTTCATTTTTATTTTATTTTTAATATATAATTATTAAATATTGTACATATTAAATAATTAATGCATTTACTTAATAAAATTAGGGTTTTGCCCTAAACATAAAAACTCCAAAAAATAATACTTTTTATTTTTGTTTATTTGACATAAAAAATACTTTTTTTTCATACATATAAAAAGCCTTTTTGCATCTTGCATATTTATTCCATTTTATTTAATTATTGTATATTAAATATCTTGTAAATAATTCCAAATTGATGTAATAGCTAGGTTTAAATTCCTTGTCAAATACCCCCCATTTGAACATTTGTACCCCCCTTCCCATATTGTGTTGTAATAGCTTAGGAACTTTAATTTTCGCACTTTAAAGTTTTTTTCTAAATATACCATGTTAGAATTAGGGTTTGTATGCGAATCAAAAACGACAAAAATAGTTTGACCTAATTTCAAGATAAACAAGCATGAAAATGGACAACACTAATCACACTTGAACCCCTAGGGTATTCCACTTGTTGCCTTCAATAATGGGCCATGTTGCATGTTAGGTCTCTTTGGGTAAAACAAACACAATTCAAATGATCATAGTCCCTCGATGACACTTTCGAAAAGTTGCCTAAAAATGATCAAGTCCCTTAAAGGAAAATTGCCCAAAGATACTTGGCACCATTGCAATTATGGTCTAAACGATGACCCACGCCCGTCCCTTTCACATCCTAACACAAGATTGTCCACCAAATGCAATGGTGGAACAAAATTGTTAAAAGGGTTAAAACATAGCAAAAATCTTTGAGAACTTTAGGGTAGATAGCTCTTAAGTACTTGTCAACTTGCAAAACAAAAACACTTGCCTATTTTTCAAACCACACTTTCAAAACAAACTTTCAAAAAAACCTTGAAACATCTTTTCAAAAAGACAAACACCTTTTTGTAAAACATTCGAGTAAAGAATTGTTACAAGGGTAGCCTAGACAAGGCATCTTTTTTAAAACATTTTCAAAACCACACACAAAGCACCATTTCAAACAATTGAAAACCAAGGTAAGTTGATCTAAGCAAGTACCTAAGAGCCCATGGATAACCATGGATAGAAAGGGTGCTAATACCTTCCCTTTCTATAATCTACTCCCCGAACCCAAGAAAATATCTCAAAGGTTTTTGCTGTGCTTTTTAAACCTTTCCTTAGGATAAAATAAAAAGTCGGTGGCGACTCTTGCTCAACCGAAACATTTGCGAAAACAAACGCAAAACCATAGTCAGTTCTCCCACTGTATCACAGGGATCCTTTGGAATCAAGTACCTTGATGCAAACTGAAACCCTATATTGAGGTAGATTGCCTTAGGAGAGGGTTTATCTGGTCAACCCTTTGACTTCCCTGAGCAATTTGAGGACCTCACTTGACATGTATTGAGAAATATGGGAGGGAAAATTTAGGGGTACAACAACTTCCCCTGTTCAATCTTCTTAAACCTGAGGATGTAGATTGGCTTGCTTGTCTTTCGTGATCCGAAGGTGGAAGATGATTGAACACTAGAATGCCCAAAAATTTGCACTCGCATGAAGTGGTATTTGTCTTGCGATATCGGGAATGGGCTTATAGATGCCATTTGGAGATTGATGACGGAACATGGGCTTAAAGATGCCCTCAGAGGAAGTGTCGATCGCATAAGAGATTCCTTTGCGAGAGCCCGTATACCTGTTGTTGAGGAGGACTTCGTTGGGGAATGCTGGTCTCTGTCTTGAGAGAAATAGAATTTTAGGAGCTTCATTCGTCCGTTATTCTAATGGGGAATCATCTCTTGGTCGAAGAGGTGAAAATGAAATACTATCTGGTCGTGATCCAGGCTTCATAGTGATTTGCTGAGGAAAATAAGACCGACTGCTATCTGGTCGTGCTCCAGGCTTTACAGTGGCTTACTGGGGGGATGGGATTAAACTTGCTATCTGGTCATGCTCCAGGCTTTGCAATTTCTCAATTCTTATATAGTCGTACTCCAGGCTTCAGAAGGAATTAAATTGTTATCCGGTCGCATCCGGGCTTCAACTTGAGTTTAAGGCATACTAATATCCGGTCGATTTCCTAGCTTCATAGTAATTAGCCGGGTAAACTGCTATTTGGTCAAAATCCAAGCTTCGCCGTGTCTTATACTGTTATCTGGTCGATTCCAGGCTTCAGTCCTTTGCCGCTATCTGGTCGTAATCCAGGCTTCGCAACTTCTTACTTCTTATTCGGTCGTGTTCTAGGCTTCAGAAGAAATCAAGTGGTTATCCGGTTGCATCCGAGCTTCCATTTGGTTTTAAGGCCTACTGTTGTACCCCAAAATTTGCCCTCCCATATTCTTCAAAGATTTTCCAAGTCAAGCTTCAAATCTCCCCCAAGGGTTGCACAGTCAAAGGTCTCCTATACAGTCAAAACTAGGGTTTGTGTTCTGATCAAGAAAATGGAGTTTCTAAAGGTCCAATAAAGTCTCACATGCTTATAAATATGGTCAAGTACCCTCATATCAAGTTTCAAGGCATTCAGCTCAAAATTGCACAGCCAAAAACCCTAATTGCACTACAGTCAACTGTAGGGGCAAAATGGTCATTTGGCAGTCAAAAGTTCAAAATTTTGGTCAACATATCATTTTGAAGCCACAAACATCATTTGATCAATGCTTGATCATGATTCTCAAAATTTGGCTCAGAAATCATCAAGATGCAAAAGTTTCCCTATTTGGACAGCTGAAAAAGTCAACTGAAATTGACCAGGGCATAACTTTCACATGGATTATCAGAAAAATTCCATCCAAAGCTCATTTTGAATAGAAAGACATTTCCTACAACTCATCTTCATACTTCAAGTCCAAGAAATGCTCTCACAAAAAGTTATCAATTTCAACATTATAGGTCATTTTCAAAAGTCAACAAAAAGGGACTTTAAGTCAAAGGCCATAACTTGAGATTGGTAAATAAAAATGACATGGGACCAAAGACATTGGTTAGAGGACTCAAAGACCTTTCCAAAATGTCCAAGAACATGAGAAAAGCTTAAACATTGAACAAGTTATGCCTTGTGGAAGTTGGGAAATTTTTGGATATTTTGAAAAGTCAACATTGATTCAAATGACCTAAAATTGCTTAATGGGCCCATTTTCCTTCCACAATTCATCATTCCAAGCATGTGCACGACCATTTGGCCCAAAGGGAAGTATTTTATCATTTTTTATTTATTTATTTGAATTTTTATTTATATTAATTCATTTAAATCATTTAAATATATGAAAAATACTTAATTTAATCTAACAAATCTTTTTGCACATGTTTTAGCCTCAAGATTTCGTGCTTGTACCAATATGGAAAGAATGGGACTGATTAGATCATGATTTGCACAAGAACACATGGAAAAAGATTTAAAAAAGATCCTTAAGAATCAAATTTTCAAAAGCCATGAATGCATTGGATTTGTGCTACTTTTCTTGACCTAATGGACTCACTACATATGCTAGAACACAACCCTAATGAGAATAGACAGAAGGCTGCACAAAAGAACACAAAGCAAACTTGAAATTTTTCTCCACAAAGTCAATTCTGAAATCATCTTTAGCGGTTGATTCAAAGCACAACTCTTGTTCCATTGGCTTCCTTGGAGATCACTGATCATATTCCAATCAAAAACATTCACTCAAACTCCAAGAATCAGTATATAGGACTCAAACTGTTTCAGAAAAATTGCATAATCGTGCATCATGATTTAAGCATCTTTTGTAACTTTTATTCATTGATTCATGATTATTACCTTGTTCTGAAGCTAACCAATACCTTTAATTGTCTTTTTATGCTGTATACGCGATTTCACCATGCTTGAGTTTTAGGGTTTACAGGACCTCTAAAGGGGGCTTTTGAAACCAAGAAAAATTGGCCTTCAAGAATACTATGGTTGGATTCAGCAGGCTTGAACGATCACAAACCACCCATCGCGCCTAATTTATTGACCCTCTAAGACCTATTCGCTATTTTCCCAAAACTGACCTAACAAAACGCGTATAAAACCGTGGCCTATGTGTTTTATATTTCAGGGATGATGAAGAAGACGAAGTCGTGGCGCACGCTGGTTGGCTCTTTTGAATCTCGCGCGCGAAGCCCACTAATGCGTTGATTTCCTTTTATAATATTTGTTTGTTCATTATATATCAAACGCGTTAGTTGGCACGGTTGGTAAGCGAGAGCATTGGCAATGTATATGACCTGGGTTCGAGCCCCAGGTCTACGTTATTTCCATATTCTTTTCCAATTCATCATCACATGCAGGCATCATATTGAGGACCATCATGTTCCTTCATCATCCAGTCATCCACGTGCACATTGGAATCAGATCAAAGGCTGAAAATTGGAGAGTACGCTACGCCCTAGTCAACGCACCACACGTGATTCAAAAAAGTCTACCAGGCCTTGCTAAATGGGCCAGATTGCTAAGGCCAAAACCTCCATATTGGGGCCTGAACCCCCCCTGGTTTGCAATTCTCTATATTCTTAATTATTATTTTATTTTCTTTATTTATTGTTTTGATTTAATTAATTATTTCCACAAAATATAAAAAATGCATAAAAAATCATAAAAAAAAACTAAAAAAAACCAAATATATTTATTTCTAATATTTTTCTTGTAAATAAATGCATGTAAATTAATTAGTTTAAAATAGGGTTTTAATTTTAATTTCTTTCATAACAAAAATAAAAAAAATATAGAATTAGGTTTAATAAATGCTTTATTCCCTTTAATTTTTCTTTTTCATGATAATATTATTTATTTTTATTTATTTTCATAATTAAAATTGTATATAAGAGTTAGGTTTAATTTAGGTTTAATTCTAATATTTTCTTAATAAATTAAAATAAAATAGAATTAGGGTTAGTAGTTAATTTTAATTAATTCTTTCTTTTTTCTATTAAATCTTAAAAAAACATAAAATACCAAAAAAAAACAAATTCTTGCTTTCTTTTAATTTTAATTTTTTATTCCTCATTAATTTTAATTTTTGTAAAAGGGTCCAACGCCCATGTTCTTAATTTCTTATTCGTTCGCATATTTATTTTATTTCGCTTAAATAATTATGTATCTCTCCCGAAGCCTTGTAATTACTCCTCGCACTTTCAATTTATTTATTTTTCTGTCAAATCGGGTCCTGGTTAATTTTGGAGATGTGGACCCGCGCCATTTGTAATAGCTTTAGGTTTACTTTTCTCGCATTTTTAACTGTTAAACAAAGCATGCAAGAATGAATGGCCTTAAATAAAAACAAGCGTAGAACACCAATAAACATGACAAGATAAATGCAAATGAATCTGACACACAAATCACACACCACCCCTAGGGTACGCCTCACTGTTGCCTTGCCTCGAAAGGTGATCGTCGAGTAGAGGATGTCTTAGTAAGTCCTCATGATCCGGGAACCTGGCATGAGGGTAGCTTCTAAGGTGTCTTCCCATTGCTCTGGTGATCACCATGTCCCGAACCTCGAATTGACCCGAACACCTCCAACAGTGGTGCTACCTACCTCTCAATGGTGGGATGGCACTACTTTAAAGGACATTTACACAGACGAATTCCTTAGGGTAGGTAGACGACTCTAGATATTTGCTCTAAATTCAAAACAAATCAAAAAATACTTTTCACACCGACACCTTTTCAAAAAGCTTTCAAAAGCAATTTTTCAAACACTCTTGAGGACTGATACAAGAGTCGAACTGAAATTTTCAAAGAAACTTTTTAATACCCACAGTTGAAAAGCAAGCAAACCATTTTTGAAAACACAAGTGAGCAAGTATCTAAGAGCCCATGGATAACCATGGATAGAAAGGGTGCTAACACCTTCCCTTTCTATAACCTACCTCCCGAACCGAGAGCAATCTCTTTAAGGAATTTTTCTGTGCTTTTGTCCTTTCCATTTGGAGAAAATAAAAGACGGTGGCGACTCTTGCTTCCGCGACATTTCGCGAACCAGCGTTAAACAGTCAGTTCCAGATCCACCGATCACAGAACTGGCGACTCTGCTGGGGACCAAACTTAAAGTGAGGTGTACCTTAGGGCTAGTTCATAACTGTGTTTTCAATTGTATTGACTTGTTTGCTTTAAATTTGTGGGTTGCATGGGAGTTACATAGATCCTAACCCGGATCTGGGGATACCCTGTTTAGGTAGCATAAGCTGTGAGGGACCTGTCCGGCGTAGACCGACACAGGTGAAGCAGTGGCTACGTTGGTGTGGCACCTTGGTCTGTACCGATATCCCTTGTGTCGCAACGAGGAGAATATGGGTCTTCTAAGGAGTCATTAAGCACCAACAACCTTAGAACCTTAATTGACACAACTTGGCCTTTAGAATTGTAGCAGTATGCTACGCCCATTGAGGCTAAACTCTCGTGATGGTTCTGGCCGCAAGAAAAGATTGCGATGCTGGAGTTATGACCGATTGAGGGTAGTCAATGATATTGGGATCCTCTAAGAACCCGGTTACTTTTGATTAGGACAGGTATGAACCAACAAACTGAAAGAGGGTAGTACCTAGACCTCATGCTGGCCTAAACCCTAAGGGCTTGTCTTGTGTGCCTTGTGTGCCTTACCATGTTTGCCTTTGTATCTGTATGTGGTGTGCTTTATCATAACATCATAGCATCATGAGCATTGCATGCATCTTGCATAAGGACTGACCATTTCAAAGACAAGAGGGTTTCACCTTTGCTCTGTTTTGTAGGACATCATGATGCCGGTGCGAAGGAATACTATCCGGTTCAACTTTGTTCGTTCACCTGAGTTGCTTGATGAGTTGGTTAGCAGAATTCCAAATACCACTTCCTTCATTCAGAGGCATGGTTCCCTTCTCAGTTTAGTCACTGCAAAGCGGGATCAACAGTTGATGAGTGTTCTGACCCAGTTCTATGACCCTCTGTACCAGTGCTTCACCTTTCAAGACTTCCAGCTGGTCCCTACCCTGGAAGAGTTCTCTGATTTGCTTGGTATCCCTATCTTGGATCAGACTCCCTTTACTGGTTGGGAAAAGACCCTCAGACTTGAGGAGGTTGCTGCATCTCTTCCTTTGACCCATCAAGAGGTAACAGACAACTGGGTGACTAGAAGCGGAGTTAAGGGTTTCTTGGCCAAGTTTCTAATTGGTAAAGCTAACAATTTCTGGAATGACCTGGACTTTAGGGCATATGAAGACATCTTGGCTCTCCTAATCTATGGGTTAGTCCTGTTTCCTAATCCTGACAACTTCATCAATGTCACTGCCATAAGGATCTTTATGTCTCAGAATCCTGTGCCCACTCTCTTGGGTGACATCTTGCAACAACTTCATGCCCGTACTACCCGAAGACGAGGAACCCTATGGTGTTGTATCCCTTTGTTGGTGAGGTGGTTTATTTCGCACCTCCCTAAGTTCGTACTGAAGAATCCAGAAGGAAGAGGTTGGGCTCATAGGTTAATGTCTCTCACCGATAAAGGCATCATTTGGACTTGCAGAGGTTTGAATGAGATAGCTATTATTGATCGATGCGGGGAATACCCTAATGTTCCTCTGATTGGTACCCAAGGAGGGATCTCTTATAATCCATGTCTAGCACTCCGTCAGTTTGGAAGAGCAAGAAGAGCAGGCCCCCATGAGATGTTGGTGCCTCACATCAGTTTCGAGTTTCAGGTGGATAGTGACGAGCTGCGTCGTAGGTTCATCAAGGCTTGGGACAAGGTTCATAAAGCTGACCCACAGGAGTTGGGGCCAAAGACTTCTTTACCTATGGAAGCCTACTACAAATGGGTTCGCATCCGTGCTCAGAAGTTAGGTATGCCGTATGAAGCTGTCAGACCCGTCATTCTTGAGTGTCCTGACAAAGATGGTGTTCCTCCGACTGTCCTTCCTCCTCAGATACCTACTGATTATGAGACATTGAAGAGATCTTGGTCGCAACTGCGAGAAGAGCGGGATTCTTACCGGGAAAAGTTCAACGAGCAGGAATCAAAGATCCAGAAGCTGACAAAGCAGTTGGAGAATGAGAGAGCTCTGAATGCCTACATCCGTACTGAGAAGAGGAGACCATGGGATCAATAATGAGCTCCAGATGTGCTTTTACAGTTTTATTTCCTTTTCAGTATTTCCTTTCATGTAACGCCTAAGGGCAACCTGTTGAATAATTTCAGTTGCAAAGTTGAATTTAATGAAGTGTGTTCCTTTTTGTTTACAAAGTTGATTCCCGATTGTCTTTGAAAACATAATTCATACGCATTTCATACATCATGTGCATAGCAGGTTTTTCCCCTTTTCAGGTTGCTTACAGTTCTTCGCTGTTTATTTCAGCATCATGAATACCGACTCTGCATCCACTGAGACATCAATCAAGGCTCTTCAGGCGCAGAATGCGCAGTTTCAAGAATTAATCAAGGGTTTGGCACAAGGCCAAGAAGAACTGAAGGCTATGCTCCTGAAGAAGGAGAAGAAGAAGAAGAGAAGAACTGTTCTGTTCAACTCAGTCCGAAGGTTTGATAACACTCTGCAGCAGGAAGAGGCTGGTTCTTCTGTTGATAAGAGTTCTCCTCAGGCAGAAGCAAGGGTTCCTAGTCCGGTTGTCTCCGACAACGAGACAGATTTTGATGAAGAGCAGTACCCTCATGCAGAAGACAGATATAAGCAACTGGAGGATAGGTTGAAAGCTATGGAGGTTCAACAGGTACCTGGGCTGGATTTCGGAGATCTGGGTTTGTCAACTGGTGTGATCATCCCTCACAAGTTCAAAGCACCATCCTTCTCTAAGTATGACGAGGCGTCTTGTCCCAAGCTGCATTTAAGGTCCTATGTTCCGAAAATTCAGCCGTACTCTGCGGATAAGAATTTATGGATCCACTTCTTCCAGGAGAGTCTTTCAGGGACTCATCTCGAATGGTTCTATCAGCTGGATGGGACCAAGGTTCGTAACTGGGAGGAGTTGGCTACTGCTTTCTACAAGCAGTATCAATATAATGCCGACCTTGCCCCTACACGTACCCAACTCCAGGGTATGTCGCTAGGTGCAAGCGAAGGTTTTAAAGAGTACGCTCAGAAGTGGAGAGACCTGGCTGGCAGGGTGCAACCTCCATTGACTGATCGGGAGTTGGTAGACATGTTCTTGGGGACCCTATCTGGGCCATTCTTCAACCATCTCATTGGGAATTCTTCTGCTGGGTTCACTGATTTGATTCTGACTGGAGAGAGAATTGAAGCTGGGTTGAAGTCTGGAAAGATTGCGAAGGGTGCATCGTCTAGTTCTGAGAAGAAACCCTTCAAGAAGGAGGCTAGTGCCGTATATGGTTCCAGGAAATCAGAGAGACCTGAGCGCCGCCAATCTGTCAGTGCGGTAATGATTGCTAAACCTGCTGCCGCTCCTCGGCCAACTAACCCTCAAAAGGTTGAAAGACCCCGGAGAGAGCTCACCCGCTTAAGCATGACCTTATCACAGATCCTGCCACAGTTGCTATCCACTAACTTAGTGACTGTCAGGGAGGCTCCGAAGTTCCCAAATACTGCATCTCCCAAGTACAACCCGAATGCTCGTTGTGCTTACCATTCAGATAGCCTGGGGCACTCTACTGACGACTGTTGGGCACTAAGGAGTAAGCTGCAGGACCTCATCGACGCTAAGGAGGTACAGTTTGAGGCATCTGAGAAGCCTAATGTAGTGACAGCTCCCCTGCCTGCTCATGGAGTGAACGCTATTGGAGACGAGGATGAAGTTGATGAAGCTGAGTTTGATAGCTGGATCTACCCGGCAACCGACAGTGGACTCAACAATTGGAGTGCAAAGGACAACTTATCTGTTTCTCTTGTTACTAAGTAATGAATTCCTATGTTTTTGGTATCTGTAATAAACAATAATAAACTCTTTGGCCCGGTGTCTTACCCGAGGCACCGTGGTTTCATTTGTGAGGGCATATAAATTGTCATTTCATATATCATGAATGAAAATGTTGGACGTATTTTCGCATTACAAAAATTGTGCTCCTTTTCCGTCTTTCTTTCCTTTACATATATTTCAAAACAGCTGTATTTACACACACACACTCACTCATACAGGTTCCAATCCACTCTGGATCTCACTGATAACAACTCTGCTACTGCCAATTATGACTTCGAAAATCCGATCAACTTAGCCGAAGACGAAGGTGAAGATGATTGCGAAGTTCCTGGCGAGCTTGCAAGACTGTTGCTTCAGGAAGAGAGGGCAATTCAACCCCATGAAGAGCCAGTGGAAACAGTAAACCTGGGTATAGAGACAGACAGGAAAGAGGTAAAGATTGGTGCCAACCTAGAGCTCAGCGTGAAGCAACGGTTGACTCAAATGCTGCATGATTATGTGGAGATCTTTGCCTGGTCCTACGAAGACATGCCCGGGTTGGATACTGATATTGTAGTCCATCACTTGCCAACTAAGGAAGACTGCCCTCCAGTTAAGCAAAAGGTCTGTCGGATGCGTCCAGAGATGTCCGAGAAGATTAAAGCCGAGGTCATGAAACAGTTTGATGTCGGGTTTCTTGCAGTGACTTCTTACCCTCAGTGGGTTGCTAATGTGGTGCCGGTACCAAAGAAGGACGGTAAGGTCAGAATGTGTGTCGATTATAGGGATCTGAACAGGGCCAGCCCCAAGGATGACTTCCCCTTACCTCACATTGATGTCCTTGTTGATAATACGGCTCAGCACAAGGTATTCTCTTTCATGGATGGTTTTTCGGGTTACAATCAGATCAAGATGGCACCTGAAGACATGGAAAAGACTACCTTTGTTACTCAGTGGGGCACCTTCTGCTACAAGGTCATGCCATTCGGGTTGAAGAACGCTGGGGCAACCTACCAACGTGCCATGGTTGCTCTATTTCATGACATGATCCATCATGAGATAGAAGTGTATGTTGACGACATGATCGCTAGGTCCCAGACTGAGGAAGAGCATCTAGATCATCTGCAGAAGTTGTTTGACCGGTTGAAACTATACAAACTGAGATTGAATCCGAACAAGTGCACCTTCGGGGTAAGATCTGGAAAGTTACTAGGCTTCGTGGTCAGTGATAAAGGTATTCAAGTGGACCCTGCTAAGGTCAAAGCTATTCAAGAGATGCCAGTCCCCAGGACAGAGAAGGAAGTCAGAGGCTTTTTAGGACGCCTGAATTACATTGCTCGCTTCATCTCACATCTGACTGCTACCTGTGAGCCAATCTTCAAGATGCTGAAGAAAGATCAGGTAGTACGTTGGAACGATGAATGTCAGGCTGCTTTTGACAAAATCAAAGAGTATCTCCAAGAACCACCCATCCTTATGCCACCGGTTGAAGGGAGACCTCTGATACTATATCTGACAGTGCTGGACAACTCAATGGGGTGTGTGCTGGGGCAGCATGACGAGTCTGGCCGAAAAGAGCATGCCATTTATTACCTTAGCAAAAAGTTTACCGACTGTGAGACTCGATACTCACTGCTTGAGAAAACTTGCTGTGCTTTGGTATGGGCTGTTCTCCGGCTGAGACAGTATATGCTGACTCACACTACCTTGTTGATCTCAAAGATGGATCCTATAAAGTACATATTCGAAAAGCCTGCTCTGTCTGGGAGAATTGCAAGATGGCAAATGATCTTGACGGAATACGACATTCAGTACACGACCCAAAAAGCCATCAAGGGAAGTGTATTAGCAGACCACTTGGCACATCAAGCTGTAGATGACTATCAGTCCATGAACTTTGAATTTCCGGATGAAAGCATTATGATAGTGACTGATTGTGAAGTACCTGGACCGGATGAAGGACCTGAACCAGGATCCCGATGGTCTATGCATTTTGACGGAGCCTCCAATGCTTTGGGTAATGGTATTGGCGCCATCATCATATCTCCTCAAGGTACTCATACTCCACTCACTGCCCGGCTGTGTTTCAACTGTACCAACAACATGGCGGAGTATGAGGCGTGCATCATGGGTCTCCAAGCTGCGATTGACCTGAGGATCAAGTTTCTGAGTGTCTTCGGAGATTCCGCTCTTGTGATCAATCAGATCAAAGGAGAGTGGGATACGAAACATCCAAACCTGATCCCTTACAGAGAATGTGTGTTGACCCTGATCCCCCACTTTACAGAGATAACCTTTGAGCACTTTCCAAGAGAAGAGAATCAGTTAGCGGACGCGTTAGCTACAATGTCTTCAATGTTCAAGGTCAAATGGGATAATGAGGCTCCCCGGATCATCATCTGGAAACTGGACGAACCGGCATACTGTTGCGATCTCGAGACCGAATTGGTGACTGAGAAGCCTTGGTACCACGAAGTGAAGAGATATCTGGAAGCTCAGGAATACCCTGAAGGTGCATCTGTCAACGATAAGAAATCCCTGAGAAGGTTCGCAGCCAAGTTCTTCCTTAGCAATGGCATCTTGTACAAGCGAAACCATGATTCAACCTTACTGCGTTGTGTGGATAAGACTGAAGCAGAAAGGATCATGGAAGAGCTACATGAAGGGACCTTTGGTACGCATTCCAGTGGACATACCATGGCTAAGAAGATCCTACAGGCAGGATATTACTGGTCCACAATGGAAGCTGATTGTTACCAACATTCTAGGACATGCCACAAGTGCCAGATTTATGCAGACAAGGTGCATGTTCCTCCAGTTCCCCTGAATGTTCTGACTGCGCCTTGGCCGTTCGCAATGTGGGGCATAGACATGATCGGCGAGATTAAACCTACGGCATCCAATGGACATCGCTTCATCCTAGTGGCGATTGATTATTTTACAAAGTGGGTCGAGGCAGCATCCTATGCTACGGTAACCAAGACTGTTGTGGCACGGTTCATTCGACACAATCTGATCTGTCGGTACGGCGTCCCAGAGAGA
The DNA here is from genome assembly GCA_948472305.1 of Vicia faba. Taxonomy (NCBI): domain Eukaryota; kingdom Viridiplantae; phylum Streptophyta; class Magnoliopsida; order Fabales; family Fabaceae; genus Vicia; species Vicia faba. The sequence continues at coordinate 947,530,335 of OX451735.1, forward strand.
ATTATTACAGACAACGGTACCAATCTAAATAATAAGATGATCGCTAAGCTCTGCGAACATTTCAAGATACAGTACCACAATTCTTCTCCTTACAGATCGAAGATGAATGGGGCTGTAGAAGCAGCAAATAAGAACATCAAGAAAATCATGCAAAAGATGACAGTGACTTATAAAGATTGGCACGAGATGTTACCGTTCGCTCTACATGGGTACCGTACCTCAGCTAGGACGTCAACCGGGGCAACTCCTTTCTCTCTGGTTTATGGCATGGAGGCAGTCTTACCGATCGAAGTGCAAATACCCTCTCTCCGGATAATGAAGGATGCAAATCTGAACGAAGATGATTGGATTCAGACACGACTTGATCAGCTCAATCTTATTGATGAAAAGAGACTTGCTGCTATCTGTCATGGTCAGACGTATCAGAAACGGATGATCAGGGCATTTAACAAAAAGGTCAGACCACAGGAATATCAAGTTGGGGATCTGGTAATCAAGAGAATCATCCTTCCTCAGAGTGATCCAAGGGGCAAATGGACTCCTACGTACGAAGGGCCATTTGTGGTTAAGCATGTGTTCTCAGGAGGAGTAATGATATTGACCAATATGAATGGTGACGACCTTCCTCACCCCGCCAATGCAGACATAGTAAAAAAATACTACGCATGAAAAAAGACCCGCTAGGCTGACATGCCTAGGCAAAAATTAGGGCTTCCCGTCGAACCAAAAGGGTTCGGGCAAAATGAAGGGATGAAATGAAAAAATCTGTACACCCGGCAAGTCGAAAACCTGAAAAGGCGGCTTGGGCAAAAATGGGTATCCCGGTGGACTGAAAACCCGAAAGGGCGGTCCAGGCAAAAATTAGGGATAAAGCGTAATACTATGTCTCATTGATCATTTTGCTTCCAGAATCCGGTATCTACATCAAGTTCAGACGGCATCGATCAGTTAGCTTCACCTTCAACCAAGGTCATCAAGTGATGAGACGCTCAGAGTTATAAAGGCAATAGCAGAGTTGAAACCCAGTGGGATCATTTACTTCACACAGCTGTTTTATTTTCTTTTGTACAAAATTTGTATAAACTCCCTTGTTCGGCGATGTTCCTCTTACTAGGACGTCAGCCTCTTGTACACAAAACGCCTATTCACAGGCCATTCAAAATCAATACAAATATATTCTCAGTTAAACGTGCCAATTGTTTTTCTTTTTCTGTTTTGTTTTGCGAAGAACGTCCAAGGTTCAATTTGTGATATATGCATTGACAATAATTTGCTAACTCATAAATATTTGCATACGAAACAAAGGAATTAATTGCAGGTGACACTAGAAACAGGGGCAATAAAGAGTTGTCTTAGCAATCTAATTGTTCTATCCTCCAAGGTACCAAGGTAGGTTCAGCTAAAGAATATGACTAGTACATATTAATTCCCCAAAGAGTGGTTCAGCAAAACAGTGCATTCTTCTCCAGGCAGAATTATCAAGTCTCAAGGAAATTGGGTATCCTCCAGCAGATCCCAACATTCCCCAGCAGTATACATATATCCTTAACAAGCATCTCCGGCAGTCTTGGTCTAAAAAGATTGTTCCCCGGCGGCGTACCAGTATTCAAAGGAATCGCTTCCCCCGCAGTTCAAAACTTCCCCAGAAGAGTCCAATCCAGTTCCCCAGGAAGGTTGGAATTCATATCCCCCAAGCAGTTAAGCTCATCCCCAGTAAATTCTGGAAGCTTATCCCTCGCAAAGCACGAACGCGTCGTCCGGCTTGATTCAAAGAGTTATTTCCTTAACAGGATATAACTGGGTTATACTCAGCCAAAAGCCATGGAAAGAGCGTCCTCGACGAAATTTTCTTATCCCCAGCGAAGTCTATTCATACTTCCAATACAACAAGGGTATCCTCAGCAAACTATTATCAACACTCAGCAAGGCATCCCTCTTCCCACAGAGTATTGCTTCCCAGCATGGTCGCTAGAGTATTTTTCTCTCTGCAGAATCTTCCATTTGTCAAGTTTATTCCTCAACGGAGTCGTCTTCTCCTACCGGTATTCTTGCAGCTATCATCCCCAGCGGAAGCGAAATCAACATCAGCCCAGGATATGACTTCCCGGCACCCGTCAAGGATTTACTTTCCTAGACGAAAACATACATTCATAAAACATCACATACATCATTACAGCATGCATAGACGCATCATATCATACAAATCTCATTTATGTTGAGAACATCATTGCTTGATCCATATCATACATTGCGTATGACTGACTTTTATCTTTCAGGAAAGATTCAGCTAAATTATCAATCATATTTCAAGACCTAGACCGGTTCAGTTAATCGACTCTAAAGATTTCTTATCCAGTCCAAGGCCTTCTCTAGTCCAGCTAAATCGACTCCCAACAGATTTTTCTGATAAAGACTCAGTAGAAGTTATCCCAGGTTATAATGTCCTATTTGGTTCTCTCTCCGACGGTGCATGAGATTTCCATTTTAGGTTTTTTCTTTAAGATTATAATGTCCTATTTGGTTCTCTCTCCGACGGTGCATGAGATTTCCATTTTAGGTTTTTCTTTGAGATTATATTTTCCTATTGGTTCTCTCTCCGACGGTGCATGAGATTTCCATTTTGGGTTTTTCTTTGAAATTATAATGTCCTATTGGTTCTCTCTCCGACGGTGCATGATATTTCCATTTTGGGTTTTTCTTTAAGATTATATGTCCTATTGGTTCTCTCTCCGACGGTGCATGAGATTTCCATTTTAGGTTTTTTCTTTAAGATTATATTTTCCTATTGGTTCTCTCTCCGACGGTGCATGAGATTTCCATTTTGGGTTTTACTTTGAGATTATAATGTCCTATTGGTTCTCTCTCCGACGGTGCATGAGATTTCCATTTTAGGTTTTTTCTTTGAGATTATATTTTCCTATTGGTTCTCTCTCCGACGGTGCATGAGATTTCCATTTTAGGTTTTTTCTTTGAGATTATAATGTCCTATTGGTTCTCTCTCCGACGGTGCATGAGATTTCCATTTTAGGTTTTTCTTTGAGATTATATTTTCCTATTGGTTCTCTCTCTGACGGTGCATGAGATTTCCATTTTAGGTTTTTCTTTGAGATTATAATGTCCTATTGGTTCTCTCTCCGACGGTGCATGAGATTTCCATTTTAGGTTTCTTCTTTGAGATTATATTCTCCTATTGGTTCTCTCTCCGACGGTGCATGAGATTTCCATTTTGGGTTTTTCTTTGAGATTATAATGTCCTATTGGTTCTCTCTCCGACAGTGCATGAGATTTCCATTTTAGGGTTCTTCTTTGAGATTATAATTTCCTATGGTTCCCTCTCCGACGGTGAGTGAGGCGACAATTCCCTTTCAGATTATAATTGCTTATAGTTTTCTTCCCGATACTGCAAAGATGGTAATTCCCACCGAGATTTTCTCAACGAGCGTTGTTGAAGTTAAAGTCGCCCAAGGTTCTCTTACCATTCATACTAAGGTAGTAACCATCCCTGGTTCGTTCATCATCTTTTGAAGATCCAGACTCAGCTCCTGTAACCAGTCAGGACATGTCTACGCCAAGCAGCTAAATCAACTCTTGCAACGTGTCAGGTACTCATGTTTCTTTTGCAGGTATGCAGGTTCTCGCTAAGGAATCTCTTACGCGATCAACATCCAGAGGACATCTATAAGCCCATCATCCCATCCAGTAACCTCTAAATGGCATCTATAAGCCCATTCCACCATCACTGCTACTATGTGAGCGCAAATTTCTGGGCACTCTAGTGTTCAATCATCTTCTACCTTCGGATTACGAAAGGCACGTCAGCCAATCTGCATCCTCAGGTCTAAGAAGATTGAACAGGGGCAACTGTTGTACCCCAAAATTTTCCCTCCCATATTCTTCAAAGATTTGCCAAGTCAAGCTTCAAATCTCCCCCAAGGGTTGCACAGTCAAAGGTCTCCTATACAGTCAAAACTAGGGTTTGTGTTCTGATCAAGAAAATGGAGTTTCTAAAGGTCCAATCAAGTCTCACATGCTTATAAATATGGTCAAGTACCCTCATATCAAGTTTCAAGGCATTCAGCTCAAAATTGCACAGCCAAAAACCCTAATTGCACTACAGTCAACTGTAGGGGCAAAATGGTCATTTGGCAGTCAAAAGTTCAAAATTTTGGTAAACATATCATTTTGAAGCCACAAACATCATTTGATCAATGCTTGATCATGATTCTCAAAATTTGGCTCAGAAATCATCAAGATGCAAAAGTTTCCCTATTTGGACAGCTGAAAAAGTCAACTGAAATTAACCAGGGCATAACTTTCACATGGATTATCAGAAAAATTCCATCCAAAGCTCATTTTGAAGAGAAAGACATTTCCTACAACTCATCTTCATACTTCAAGTCCAAGAAATGCTCTCACAAAAAGTTATCAATTTCAACATTATAGGTCATTTTCAAAAGACAACAAAAAGGGACTTTAAGTCAAAGGCCATAACTTGAGATTGGTAAATAAAAATGACATGGGACCAAAGACATTGGTTAGAGGACTCAAAGACCTTTCCAAAATGTCCAAGAACATGAGAAAAGCTTAACAATTGAGCAAGTTATGCCTTGTGGAAGTTGGGAAATTTTTGGATATTTTGAAAAGTCAACATTGATTCAAATGACCTAAAATTGCTAATGGGCCCATTTTCCTTCCACAATTCATCATTCCAAGCATGTGCACGACCATTTGGCCCAAAGGGAAGTATTTTATCATTTTTTATTTATTTATTTGAATTTTTATTTATATTAATTCATTTAAATCATTTAAATATATGAAAAATACTTAATTTAATCTAACAAATCTTTTTGCACATGTTTTAGCCTCAAGATTTCGTGCTTGTACCAATATGGAAAGAATGGGACTGATTAGATCATGATTTGCACAAGAACACATGGAAAAAGATTTAAAAAAGATCCTTAAGAATCAAATTTTCAAAAGCCATGAATGCATTGGATGTGTGCTACTTTTCTTGACCTAATGGACTCACTACATATGCTAGAACACAACCCTAATGAGAATAGACAGAAGGCTGCACAAAAGAACACAAAGCAAACTTGAAATTTTTCTCCACAAAGTCAATTCTGAAATCATCTTTAGCGGTTGATTCAAAGCACAACTCTTGTTCCATTGGCTTCCTTGGAGATCACTGATCATATTCCAATCAAAAACATTCACTCAAACTCCAAGAATCGGTATATAGGACTCAAACTGTTTCAGAAAAATTGCATAATCGTGCATCATGATTTAAGCATCTTTTGTAACTTTTATTCATTGATTCATGATTATTACCTTGTTCTGAAGCTAACCAATACCTTTAATTGTCTTTTTATGCTGTATACGCGATTTCACCATGCTTGAGTTTTAGGGTTTACAGGACCTCCAAAGGGGGCTTTTGAAACCAAGAAAAATTGGCCTTCAAGAATACTATGGTTGGATTCAGCAGGCTTGAACGATCACAAACCACCCATCGCGCCTAATTTATTGACCCTCTAAGACCTATTCGCTATTTTCCCAAAACTGACCTAACAAAACGCGTATAAAACCGTGGCCTATGTGTTTTATATTTCAGGGATGATGAAGAAGACGAAGTCGTGGCGCACGCTGGTTGGCTCTTTTGAATCTCGCGCGCGAAGCCCACTAATGCGTTGATTTCCTTTTATAATATTTGTTTGTTCATTATATATCAAACGCGTTAGTTGGCACGGTTGGTAAGCGAGAGCATTGGCAATGTATATGACCTGGGTTCGAGCCCCAGGTCTACGTTATTTCCATATTCTTTTCCAATTCATCATCACATGCAGGCATCATATTGAGGACCATCATGTTCCTTCATCATTCAGTCATCCACGTGCACATTGGAATCAGATCAAAGGCTGAAAATTGGAGAGTACGCTACGCCCTAGTCAACGCACCACACGTGATTCAAAAAAGTCTACCAGGCCTTGCTAAATGGGCCAGATTGCTAAGGCCAAAACCTCCATATTGGGGTCTGAACCCCCCCTGGTTTGCAATTCTCTATATTCTTAATTATTATTTTATTTTCTTTATTTATTGTTTTGATTTAATTAATTATTTCCACAAAATATAAAAAATGCATAAAAAATCAGAAAAAAAAACTAAAAAAAACCAAATATATTTATTTCTAATATTTTTCTTGTAAATAAATGCATGTAAATTAATTAGTTTAAAATAGGGTTTTAATTTTAATTTCTTTCATAACAAAAATAAAAAAAAATATAGAATTAGGTTTAATAAATGCTTTATTCCCTTTAATTTTTCTTTTTCATGATAATATTATTTATTTTTATTTATTTTCATAATTAAAATTGTATATAAGAGTTAGGTTTAATTTAGGTTTAATTCTAATATTTTCTTAATAAATTAAAATAAAATAGAATTAGGGTTAGTAGTTAATTTTAATTAATTCTTTCTTTTTTCTATTAAATCTTAAAAAAACATAAAATACCAAAAAAAAACAAATTCTTGCTTTCTTTTAATTTTAATTTTTTATTCCTCGTTAATTTTAATTTTTGTAAAAGGGTCCAACGCCCATGTTCTTAATTTCTTATTCGTTCGCATATTTATTTTATTTCGCTTAAATAATTATGTATCTCTCCCGAAGCCTTGTAATTACTCCTCGCACTTTCAATTTATTTATTTTTCTGTCAAATCGGGTCCTGGTTAATTTTGGCGATGTGGACCCGCGCCATTTGTAATAGCTTTAGGTTTACTTTTCTCGCATTTTTAACTGTTAAACAAAGCATGCAAGAATGAATGGCCTTAAATAAAAACAAGCGTAGAACACCAATAAACATGACAAGATAAATGCAAATGAATCTGACACACAAATCACACACCACCCCTAGGGTACGCCTCACTGTTGCCTTGCCTCGAAAGGTGATCGTCGAGTAGAGGATGTCTTAGTAAGTCCTCATGATCCGGGAACCTGGCATGAGGGTAGCTTCTAAGGTGTCTTCCCATTGCTCTGGTGATCACCATGTCCCGAACCTCGAATTGACCCGAACACCTCCAACAGTGGTGCTACCTACCTCTCAATGGTGGGATGGCACTACTTTAAAGGACATTTACACAGACGAATTCCTTAGGGTAGGTAGACGACTCTAGATACTTGCTCTAAATTCAAAACAAATCAAAAAATACTTTTCACACCGACACCTTTTCAAAAAGCTTTCAAAAGAAATTTTTCAAACACTCTTGAGGACTGATACAAGAGTCGAACTGAAATTTTCAAAGAAACTTTTTAAAACCCACAGTTGAAAAGCAAGCAAACCATTTTTGAAAACACAAGTGAGCAAGTATCTAAGAGCCCATGGATAACCATGGATAGAAAGGGTGCTAACACCTTCCCTTTCTATAACCTACCTCCCGAACCGAGAGCAATCTCTTTAAGGAATTTTTCTGTGCTTTTGTCCTTTCCATTTGGAGAAAATAAAAGACGGTGGCGACTCTTGCTTCTGCGATATTTCGCGAACCAGCGTTAAACAGTCAGTTCCAGATCCACCGATCACACCTACTAATATCAGGTCGATTTCCGGGCTTCATAGTTGTTGGCCGGGTAGACTGCTATTTGGTTGAAATCCAAGCTTCATCGTGTCCCCTACTGTTATCTGGTCGATTCCAGGCTTCAGTGTCTTTTGCCGCTATCTGGTCATAATCCAGGCTTCACGGTGTCTTATACCATTATCTGGTCGAATCCAGGCTTCATGGTGTCCTATACTGCTATCTGGTCGATTTCCAGGCTTCACAATACCTTGTTAAGCTGTTTTCTGGTCGATTTCCGGGCTTCACCGCTTGTATTTATACTATACCACTATCTGGTCGACTCCAGGCTTCATGGTGTTTTGTACTGCTATCTGGTCGATTTCCAGGCTTCACATTATCTTGCTGGGGATTCAACTATTTTCTGGTCGAATCCGGGCTTCATAGCTTGAATTTAAGATAAACCATTATCTGGTCGTTTCCTGGCTTCATGGTGTTTTGGAGAAATCAAGATATTATCTAGTCGAATCCGAGATTCATAACTTGAACTGGAACATAAATCTTAGAATTGATTTGACTAAACCAGAGAAAACTTGTGAGAATTTGATTGTATCTTTCCCTGAAAGGTAAAGAGTTAGTCGTATGTAATGTCATGATGCATGATATGTATCGAGTAATGATGTTCTAAAAATAAATGAGATTGTGCTGCATGATGTATATGCGTATGCCATGATGTATGGATATGCAATATTTTTATGATATTCTCTAGTTGGGGAAAATAAATCCTGGACTGCTGCTGCAGAGTACAAGGAGTTGAATTCTTCGTTCTCGCTGGGGGTAACGATCAAAGATGATTTGAGAATAAATTAGCGGGAGAGTAGCCCTGCTGGAGAATAAATTGGAGAGAGAATGACTCTGTGGGGAAGAGATACTCTGCCAGAAGATCTGCTGATTTGGTGAAATAACCTCGGCTGGGGATGAATTACCGTTGCTGGCGATGATGAACCCGGTTGGGTATTGAGTTTCTGCTTGTGGAAGAATTAACATCACTATCTTTGGGTGTTTCTTACTCAGCGGGGAGTGTATGTACATTTATTCATATTCTCAAGCTGGCTCTGTCCCTGTACCTGGTGGGTAGAGCAACTGTAAGGTTTGTACATTTCTGTTTGCCCCTGTTCCTGAAATTACGAGTAATCGTCTTTTGTTTCGCATGTAAATATTTATGAGCAACAATTATTTTCAAATGCATATATCAAAAATGATTCATTGGATGTTCTTGCAAAACAAAACAGAAAAAGAAAACAATTTTGGAATTTATTGTAAAATGAATTGTATTGATTTGAAGTTAGCCTGTAATAGGCGTTTTGTACAAAGAGGTTGACGTCCTAGTAAGAGAATACCGCCGAAAGAGCCGAATTTATACAATTTGTGAAAAAATAAAGAAAAACAGCTATGTGAACAATCCCACTGGGTTCCAACTCTGCTATTGCCCTTATATCTTCAAGCATCTCATCACTTTGCTACTTGGTCGAAGGTAGATCAGATTAATTGGCACCGTCCGAGCTTGATGGTCGATATGGAAGTCTGGTTGCAAGATGATCCAATGAGACATAGTGTTACGCTTTAATCCCTAATTTTTGCCTGGACTGCCCTTTCTAGTTCAGTCCACCGGGATACCCTTTTTTTCCCAAGCCGCCTTTTCAGGTTTTCGACTTGCCAGGTGCATAGTTTTTTTTCTTCATTTTCATCCCTTACTTTTGCCCGAACCCTTTTGGTTCATCGGGAAGCCCTTATTTTGGCCTAGGCCAGTCAACCTAGAGGGTCTTTGTTTATGTGTAGTATTTTTTCACTATGTCTGCATTGATAGGGTGAGGAAGGTCATCACCATCCATGGTGGTTAGAATCATAGCTCCTCCAGAGAAAATTTTATTAACCACAAATGGCCCTTCGTACGTAGCAGTCCATTTTCCCCTGGGATCACCTTGCGGCAGTATGGTGCGTTTGATCACCAGATCCCCGACTTGATAACCTTGGCGTCTGACTTTCTTGTTAAAAGCCTTGATCATTCGCTTTTGATACGTCTGACCATGACAAATAGCAGTAAGCCTTTTTTCATCAATTAGATTCAGCTGGTCAAGTCGGGTCTAGATCCAATCATCTTCGCTCAAACCTGCATCCTTCATAATCCGGAGAGAAGATATCTGGACCCCAATTGGTAAGATTGCCTCCATACCATACACTAGGGAGTAGGGTGTTTCCCCTGTCGATGTCCTCGCTGAGGTGCGATACCCATGAAGAGCGAATGGTAACATCTCATGCCAATCTTTGTATGTCACCGTCATCTTCTGCATAATCTTCTTGATGTTCTTATTATCCGCTTCAACAACCCCATTCATCTTCGATCGGTAGGGAGAAGAGTTGTGATGCTGTATCTTGAACTGTTTGCAGAGCTCAGTGATCATCGTATTGTTGAGATTTGTACTATTATTCGTGATGATCCTCTCTGGTACACGATATCGACAAAGCATATTTTGTCAGATAAACCGCGCCACGACGTTATTGGTTACCATAGAAAAGGAAGCTTCCAAAACCCACTTCGTGAAATAATCAATAGCTACCAGAATGAAATGATGCCCGTTGGACGCAAAAGGTCTGATCTCGCCAATCATGTCGATACCCCACATTGCGAAAGGCCAAGGAGTCATCAAGACGTTCAGGGGAACTAGAGGTACGTGCACCTTATTAGCATAGACTTGGCACTTATGACAGGTTCGAGACTGCTGATAACAATCGGCTTCCATAGTAGACCAATAATATCCAGCCCGTAGGATTTTCTTTGCCATGGTATGTCCACTGGAGTGGGTTCCGAAGGTACCTTCATGTAGCTCTACCATGATCCTTTCTGCCCCGCTCTTGTCCATACATCGCAGTAAGGTTAAATCATGGTTACGCTTATAAAGAATGCCATTGCTGATGAAGAACTTCGCAGTGAACCTCCTCAAGAACTTCTTATTATTAACAGATGCACCCTCGGGGTACTCTTTGAGTCTCAAGATACCTCTTTACCTTGTGGAACCAGGGTTTATCTTCTACCTCTTCAGTCTCAATGTCGCAGCAATGTGCGGGTTCGTCCAACCTTTCGATGGTAATCTGGGGAGCTTCATTGTCCCACCTGACTTTGAACATAGAAGACATGGTAGCTAGTGCGTTCGCTAACTGGTTCTCCTCTCTTGGGAAGTGTTCAAAGGTTATCTCCTTAAAGTGCGGGAGCAATGTCAGTACATACTCCTTGTAAGGAATAAGATTTGGGTGTTTCGTATCCCACTCTCCTTTGATCTGACTAATCACCAGAGAAGAATCTCCGAATACACTTAAGAACTTAATCCTCAGGTCAATAGCATCTCGAACGCCCATGATGCACACTTCATACTCTGCCATATTGCTGGTGCAGTTAAAACATAATCGGGCGGTAAACGGAGTATGACTGCCCTCAAGAGATATGATCACGGCGCCAATGCCATTACCCAATGCATTTGAGGCTCCATCAAAACACATAGACCATCGGGATCCCTCCTCAGGTCCTTCATCCGGTCCAGGTTCTTCACAGTCGGTCACCAACATGATGTTCTCATCCGGGAATTCGAAATTCATGGATTGGTAATCATCCACGGCCTAATGCGCCAAATGGTCTGCCAACACACTCCCCTTGATTGCTTTTTGGGTTGTGTATTGGATATCATACTCAGTTAAGATCATCTGCAATCTTTCTATTCTTATGGACAAGGCATGCTTTTCAAAGATATACTTGATTGGATCCATCTTTGATAACAATAGGGTAGTGTGAGTCAGTATATACTGTCTCAGCCAGCGAGCAGCCCATGCCAAAGCACAGCAAGTTTTCTCGAGCAGTGAGTATCGGGTCTCACAGTCGGTAAACTTTTTGCTAAGGTAGTAAATAGCATGCTCTTTTGGGCCAGACTCGTCATGCTTCCCCAACACACACCCCATTGAATTGTCCAGTACCGTCAAGTATAAGATCAAAGGTCTTCCTTCAACTGAAGGCATCAGAATTGTTGGCTCTTGAAGATATTCTTTGATTCTATCGAAAGCGGTCTGACATTCATCATTCCATTCTACTACTTGATCTTTCTTCAGCAGCTTGAAGATTAGCTCACAAGTAGCGGTCAGATGTGAAATGAATCTTGCAATGTAATTCAGACGTCCCAAAAAGCCTCTAACTTCCTTTTCTGTTCGGGGAGCTGGCATCTCCTGTATAGCCTTCACCTTTGCAGGATCCACTTGAATACCTTTATCACTAACAACGAAACCCAGCAGCTTACCAGACCTTACCCCGAAGGTGCACTTGTTCGGGTTTAACCTTAGCTTGTACATATTCAACCTGTCAAATAGTTTCTGGAGATGGTCAAGGTGCTCTTCCTCAGTCCGGGACCTTACGATCATGTCATCAACGTAAACCTCAATCTCATGGTGAATCATGTCGTGGAACAAAGTGACCATGGCACACTGATAAGTTGCCCCAACATTATTCAACCCGAAAGGCATTACCTTGTAACAGAAGGTGCCCCACTGCGTAACGAAGGTTGTCTTCTCCATGTCCTCGGGTGCCATCTTGATCTGATTGTAACCATAAAAACCATCCATAAAGGAGAAGATCTCATGTTACGCGGTGTTGTCAACCAGAAAATCGATGTGTGGAAGTGGGAAATCATCCTTGGGGCTCACCCTGTTCAGATCTCTATAGTCCACACACATCCGTACCTTACCATCTTTCTTCGGAACCGGAACAACATTGGCAAGCCACTGCAGATAAGAAGTAACAGCTAGAAATCCGACGTCAAACTGTTTCATGACTTCATCTTTGATTTTCTCAGACATCTCAGGGCGCATACGGAGAACCTTCTGTTTTACCGGAGGGTAGTCTTCTTTAGTGGGTAGGCGGTGAACCACAATATCAGTGTCCAAACCAGGCATATCTTCATAAGACCAAGTGAAGATCTCAACATAGTCACGTAGAATTTGTATCAACCGTTGTTTGACATTAGGATCCAGATTCGCACCTATCTTGACCTCTTTGTTATCTTCCTCGGTACCCAAATTCACTGATTCCACTGGCTCTTCATGGGGCTGTATGGCCCTCTCTTCCTGTAGTAACAGTCTAGCAAGTTCCCCAGGCACTTCACAATGATCCTCGCCTTCGTCCTCGACTTGGTTGATCGGACTTTCGAAGTCATAGCTGGCAGTAGTAGAGTTGTTATCAATGGGATCCAGAGTGGATGTGGATCTATATTATGATACGTGAGTGTGTGTGAGACAATAGTTGTTTTTGATAAAGTGAGATATGAAAAAGAAAAACAAGGAGCATAAAATTTTTAATGCAAGAAAACGTCCAATGCTTTATTGATGATATATGAAAATGACAAACAATAAGCCCTCACAAACAAGGCCAATGTGCCTTAGGCAAGGCACCGGGCCGTAATGTTTCGCACTGTTTGTTATAAATCTCAAAACAAAACTCTATTACTGTGTAATAAAATAAACGGGAACGAAGTCCTTCACCGTTCAGTTGTTCAATCCTCCATTGGTAGTCGGGTAGATCCAACTGTCGATATCTGAATCTTCTTCATTGTCCTCAATTGCATTCACTCCCTGATTACTGATGTGCAGAGGAGGTCTACCCATCCGCGCGCGCCGAACTACCCTTTGAGCCTCTGAAATAAAGCCCAAACCAAACTTGTTAGTTTTGTGTGTGAAATCAGGGAGCTGACCCCAACTTGCACACCCACCTTTTTCAATTACAACCCTGGCATCCTTGAGGGAAGCCATCTTCATTGGAGGTTTGTCAGTAGCAATTTCAGTTGACGCCAAAGTCTGGGGGACCTCTTCAAAGTTCTGACACGGGGTTTCGATGAACTCCCCATCCATCTCCACATAGAGAAAGGAATTAAGATGACTCACCATGTACTCCTCTTCACCTTGTACCATGGCAATCTTCCCCTTTACTGGATATTTCAACATCTGATGAAGCATAGAAGTCACTGCCCCAGCCTTATGAATCCAAGGGCGACCCAACAAGTAAGAATATGATGGTCGGATGTCCATCACGTAGAAAGTAGATGCAGAAGTCTGGGAGCCAACTTTAACATGGACGTCCACTTCCCCGTGCACCATCCTTTTTTACCCGTCGAAAGCCCTGGCCACAATATTACTCGGCTTCAGAATCAAACCTTCACAATCTAGACGGTCTAATGCTTTCTTTGGCAAAACATTCAATGAGGACCCAATATCCACCAGTACATGGGCCATAGTAGTGCCCCTGCACTCTATCGAGACGTGCAGAGCATCATTGTGATTTCTTCCTTTAGCAGTCAGATCTGCGTCTGAGAAACCCAACCCATTGTCGGCAGTCAAACTAGCTACGCAATCCTTGAATTGATCAGCCGAAGTTTCCTGCAGCACATGCGCAGTTTTGAGGAAAGAAATTAAAGCCTTTGCATGGGCTTCCGAACACAATAACAAGGACAACATGGAGATTTTTGACGGGGTCTGCCCCAGCTGCTCGACTATGTTGTAGTCTCTCTTCTTGATAATCTTCATAATTTCCTCTATCTCCTGCTTAGAGGTTTCTACAATGATCTTCTTAGGTGACTTCGTCCGGGCAGGCTCACCTGTGATTTCTTTTCCTCGAGTCCCAGATGACTCGCCGACAGGGGTGATAACTGGAACAGGAACTGGGACAGTAACTGATGTACTAGCAGATGGAATAACAACAGGTTTGTGAACAGTCGGAGGGGAAATCTCGGGAGAAAAGAGTCTTCCACTTCTGGTGACCTTTCTAGCCCCGACAATATTGCTGACATCAACATCGACTTCTTCACTCTTCAAGTCTTGTTTAACTCCATGGTAATACACATCGGCCCCATAGTGCCAAGGGACAGCCTTATCCAAAGTGTATGGGATAGGACCAGGTACAGTAATGATTAACGGAGCGATTCTCGGAACGGGTGTAATCCTAACAGGCTTTCTTGAGGAATCCTTAGAAGGATTGGCGGAAATGGTTATGATGGAAACATCTTCAACTGGAACTAACAGAATCATAGTCTTCTCGAACATGATCTCTTTGTTATCCATCAGGCATTGAACACCTGATTTCAATAAGTGGCAACCAGCAGGCAGAAGTGAACATATGTGGCAACCTTCGCCACAACCCAGAAATAAATCGGCCAACAATATATTCTTCTTAACTATCATCAAAGGAGTAGAAATTTCTTCCACGGAGGTCACAAATAAATCATCGTTCAGAACATTTACTCCATGACCGTGCTTGGGCATATGAGTAGTTATGACGTTGGGTTTCTCCGGAGCGTCAAACTCAATCTCTTTGGCTTCGATCAAATATTGCACCTTATTCTTCAAGGCCCAACAGTTGTTTGTATCATGACCTGGGCCATCGGAGTGATAGGCGCAACGGGCATTCGGGTTATACAGCGGAGATGTGGTGTTGGGATTCTTCGGGGCTTCCCTCAGAGTTACCAAGTTGGTCTTCAATAATTATGGTAGAATTTGAGACAAGGTCATATTAAGCCGAGTGAATTGTCTTTATGGTCTCTCCAACCTTTGTTGATTGTTGCATTGCGGAGCAACTGTGGGTCTTGATATCACTACCACATTTACTGC
Source organism: Vicia faba (assembly GCA_948472305.1). Classification (NCBI taxonomy): domain Eukaryota; kingdom Viridiplantae; phylum Streptophyta; class Magnoliopsida; order Fabales; family Fabaceae; genus Vicia; species Vicia faba. The sequence continues at coordinate 947,545,572 of OX451735.1, forward strand.
TTGACGGTGTTCATGTCTGCTTTGGCTCCTCGAGCCATATACTGCACTAGCTTCTTTCTTACCAGTGAAAGGCTTCTTTACTGCACTTGACGACGTATCCTTCGGTATCTTATAACTTCGGATACCAGCTTCTACTCTCTCCCCAGTGAGGATCAACTCAGTAAACCCAGATGACGAACTGCCGATCAGATGATTGAAAAATGGACCAGATAGTGTCCCTAGAAACATGTCACCAACTCCCTTTCAGACAAAGGGGGTTGAACTCTTCCAGCTAAATCTCTCCACTTCTTAGCATAGTCCTTAAAACCTTCACTTGCACCCATAGACATACCCTGAAGCTGAGTACGAGTGGGAGCAAGGTCGGTGTTATACTGATATTGCTTGTAGAAAGCAGCAGCAAGGTCCTCCTAGTTTCGAACATTAGCTCCTTCCAATTGATAAAACCATTCAAGCTGAGTCCCTGACAGACTATCTTGAAAGAAATGCACCCACAAATTTCTATCAGCAGCGTAAGGTTGGATTTTTCTGACGTACGAGCGGAGATGGAGTTTTGGACCGGATACTCCATCGTACTTGGAGAAAACCGAAGCTTTGAACTTATGAGGGATCACCACCCCAAATGCCAGTCCCAGTTCTTCAAAATCCAAACCAGGGATCTTCTGACACTCCATAGCACTCAGATGGTCTTCAAGTTGTTTGTACCTATCCACAGCAGGAGGATACTATTCCTCATCATAATCTGTATCATTATCAGAAACTGCAGGACTGGGGCCCTTTTCTTCTTCTTGGTCCTCCCCTCCCTTGGATGAAAAGGACAGATCAGCTTGTTGTTTCAACCTATCCCCAAACCTTTTGCCCATACTCAGAAGAAAGACCTTCTTCTTCTTCTTCTTCTTCTTCTTCTTCTCTTTCTCTTTCAGAATGAGAGCTTTCAAATCCTCTTACCCTTTAGCCAAGCTCAAGAGCATCTCTTGAAATTGGGCATTTTGTGCCTGAAGATCTTTGATAGTTTGATCGGAAGACATCTCTGCTGAAATAAACAGCAAAGAAGATGAGAAACCTGTAATGGTACCTGTAATAGTGTGCATGATAATGGGATGCATATGTAATGATTTCAAAGACTTTGGGAGATTTAAATTTGCAAACCAAAAAATAAAACAAACTTTATTAGATTAAACTTGTAAAAAGGTTCAACAATGCCTTTGAGGAGTTTACAAAGAAGTAAATGAAAAACAAATCTAAACTAGAAAAAGAAAAAATCAGAAATCCCATGGAACCTTCCCCTTGGTGCTGACGTAGTCATTGATTGTTCTTTCATTCTCAAGTTGCCTTGTGAGCTTCAGGATCTTCCTTTCTTGCTCATGGTGCTTTTCCCGGTAGGTATCCCTATCCTCCTTCAGCTGAATCCAGGATCTCTTCAATGCCTCAAGATCAGTGGGCATGTAGGGATAAAGGACCGTATAAGGAATGCCCTCTTCATTGGTAGGCTCCACAATCACTGACAGCACAACTTCATAGGGCATCCCAAGCTTCTGAGCACGGGCTCAGACCCACTGGAGGTAAGGCTGCATAGGGAGAGAAGTCCTTGGTCCTAACTCTTGAGGGTCAGATCTGTTCACCATGCCCCAAGCTCGTATAAATCTTCGGCGATGCTCATCAGCGTCCTCCTTGTAGTCAAAGGAAATATCCGAAAGAAGTAGCTCATGAGGACCGTCTCTCCGAGCCCGACCGAATTGTCGTAAAGCTAAACAAGGACTGTAGGTTATTCCCCCTCTGATTCCAAGCATCGGGACATTAGGGTATCCCCCACATCGACCAATGACAAAAGTGCTTTCCATAGCCTTAGAACTCCAAAGAATGTTTATATGGGCAAGGGACATTATCCTGTAAGACCATCCTAAACCTTCGTCATTCTTCAACACGGACTTGGGGAGGTGCGAAATAAACCACCTCGCCAACAGCGGCATGCAACACATGAGAGTCCCTCTTCTTCGCACCGTACGAGTATAGAGGGAATGCAGGATATCACCCAGAAGAGTAGGCACAAGATTGCGAGACAGGAAGATTTTAACCGCATTCACATCTATAAAGGAATCTGGATTCAGAAAGAGAACCAAACCGTAGATAAGGATAGCCAAGATGTCTTCAAAAGCCTGAAAATCCAAGTTATCCCAGAATAGTTGAGCTTGATCTATCAGAAACATGGCTAATAAACCTTCAACCCTGCTTCGTGTCTCCAGTTGGATGTTACATCAGCCCGTGTCAGATGCAGAGCTGAAGCAATGTCTTCTGGCCTAGGAGTCTCTTCCAAACCTGTGAAGGGCATCTGCTCAAGGATGGATATTCCCAATAAGTGACAAAACTCCTCCAAAGTAGGAACTAGCTGATAATCCGGGAAGGTGAAACAATGGTGCACAGGATCGAAGAACTGGAAAAGCACACTCATCATCTGCTCATCGAACTTTGAGGTGACCAAGGTCTTTGTGTGACTTGTTTGTGTTTGATAAACTTATGATTTCAAAGCATAATCATAACATCATAAACATAATAACATGTCATGTACACTAACCATTTCAAGGGCCTGTGGATTTATCTCTTATCTATTTTGTAGGTCATGGATTCAGCTCCCATAAAAACCATCCGAATCAATTTTGTAGAGATCCCACCAAACTCAAAGAATTGGATTCAAAGGTTCCCGAGAGTTCTTCATTCAACAAGAGATATGGCTACTTGCTCAGTTTGGTTGCTACCAGTTTTGACGAAGGTTTGATGAGTGTCTTATTCCAGTTCTTCGACCCTAAGCACCACTGCTTCACATTTCCAGACTATCAGTTGGTGCCTACATTGGAAGAATTCTCCAAAATACCCAGTTTGCCTATATTGGAGCAGATACCCTTTACCGGTTTAGAACAAGATCCAACTATTGAAGATGTTGCCATAACTTTGCATTTGAAACCATCTGACATTGAGTCTAATTGGGAAAAGAGGAGTTGAATTAAGGGCCTCCTCATAAGTTTCCTGATGAAGAAAGCCCAGTTATTCCTAGACGCTATGAGTTACCATGCCTTTAAAGATGTGTTAGATCTTTTAATCTACGGATTGGTTCTGTTCCCCAATTCAGACCAGTTTGTAAATGTCACTGCCATTAACATTTTCCTTGCTCATAATCCAGTATCTACATTACTCAGGGATATTCTGCACTCACTCCATACACGCACCATGAAGAACCGAGGGAATCTTATATGTTGTATACCTCTACTCTATAGGTGGTTTATTTCGCACCTTCCTCAGTCAGTAATGAAGAATGGATTAGGATTAAGATGGAACCAGAGATTAATGTCTCTTTATCACTCTGACATCTATTGGTGCCCTCGCTCCCAAGAAGACATCTCTTTCATTGATCGCTACGGAGAATTCCCCAATGTGCCACTCCTTGGTATTAAAGGAGGCATCGCCTACAACCCCTATTTAGCTTTATGTAAGTTCGGTTACGCCCGGAGGGATTGTCCTCATGATATGCTCATTCAAGATATTGTGTTCGAATATTCAAATAATCAGCAAGGCTATCATCAGAGGTTCATACGCGCTTGGGGAATGGTTAAAAAGACTGATAGCAGGACTCTAGGGCACAAGAACTCCATCCCTTTGGAGCCATAGCTCAAATGGGTACAAACTTGTGCTCAAAATCTCATAATGTCGTATGCTGCTATCCTACCAGTGATTTCAGAGCCTATTATTCAAGGGGTTGAGTCTCACATCATTCCTCATCCTGATATACCAACAAACTTCAAAGAATTCCAAAAATCTTGGATATAACTCAAAGAAGAACGAGATACCTTTGAGTTCCAATTCTATGCCAGTGAGAAGAAGGTGTTGGAACTGACAAAGCGGCTTCACGAAGAGCAGAATCTCAACGCCTACCTTAACACCAAAAGGAAGCGTGCTTGGCAGATTTAGAAGTTTTAGAAGATTCTTATTTGTTATTCCTTTGTAAACTTTGATTTCATTTGAGATTACTAATAAAAAGTCTTTGTTTCTGTTTTGGTTAAAAGAGTTTAAATCCTATAAAGCCCTTGAAAACATTGCATACATATATCATACATATCATTGCATGAACATGTTTTCAGGACAGGTTTCTTATCTTCTTCGCTGTTTATTTCAACAATGGCTCTTGAACAAACAGTCAAGGAACTTCAGGCACAAAATTCCCAATTCCAAGAAATTTTCCTGAATCTTGTCAAGGGACAAGAAGACTTGAAAACTCTGATTCTCAAGGACAAAAAGAAGGAAAAGAGGCCAGTGGGTGTTTTGAATTTGGGAAGAAGGTTTAAAGGACCAGTGAAGCCAGTTTCAGAGCTCGCAACTTCGTCAAGAGAGAGAGACAATCAGGATGGAGAGCCAAGAGAAGAAGACCACAGTACAAGGGAGTCTGAATAAGATGAACCTGAATATTATGAGGAGCAGTATCCTCCTGTTGATGATAAATACAAATAGCTGGAGGATCGACTCAATGCCATGGAGATCCAAAGGGTGCCCGAGTTGGACTTTGAAGAACTATGACTGGTGTTAGGGGTGGTCATCCCGTGGAAGTTCAAGGTCCCTATATTTACTAAGTACGACGATGTCTCCTGCCCTAAGCTACATTTAAGGTCGTATGTCAGGAAAATTCAACCCCACACTACTGATATGGATTTGTGGATACACTTCTTCCAGGAAAGTTTGGCAGGGACTCAGCTAGAATGGTTCTATCAACTAGAAAGAACCAATGTGTGTAATTGGGAAGATCTGGATGCTGCTTTCAATAAGCAGTATCAATGTAACGCTAACCTCGCCCCAACTCGTACACAGTTACAAAGCATGTCCATGGGTTCCAGCGAGGGTATTAAGGACATTTCCCAAAAATGGAGAGACCTTGCGGGAAGAGTCCAGCCTCCATTGTGTGATAGGGAGCTAGTGGACATGTTCTTGGGCACATTATCCAGGCCATTCTTTAACAAACTGATTGGAAGTTCTTCTGCTGGGTTTATAGAATTAATCTTGACAGGTGAACAAGTAGAGGCTGGAATTAAAAGTGGTAAAATACAGAGAGATGCATCCTCCAGAACTACAAAGAAACCATTCATAGGGAAAAAGGAGGTTAGTGCTGCTTATGGCCAAAGAAATCTTAACAAATATGAGCATCGTCCGATGGTAGGGGCTGTTATGATTTCCAATTATGCATCAAACCAGTAATGGAACAATCAGTCCATAACAGATAAGCCAAGGAGACATTTTACCCAGATCGATACGACCCTACTCAGGTTTTACCACATCTGCTGAAGTCCAATTTGGTTACCCTAAAAGAGGCTCCCAAGAATCCCAACACTACATCTCCTCACTATAATGCAATTGCTTGGGGTGCTTACCATTCTGAAAGTTCGGGCCATGATAGAAACGATTGTTGGGCTTTGAAGAATAAAGTGCAGGATTTGATTGAATCAAAGGAGATTGAGTTTGACGCTCCTGAGACTACTAATGTTATTACTACCTCTATGCCCAAGCAAGGACGTGGTTTCAATGCTATTGATGATGACATGCTTGTTGCTTCTGTTGATGAATTGGCTACTCCGCTCCTGACTATTAAGAATAATCTCTTGCAGGACGGTTTATTTCCGGGTTGTGACGAAGGTTGCCATTTGTGTTTGTCCTTACCTAACTGTTGTCACCTATTGAAGGAAGGCGTTCAGCGCCTGATGGATGATAAAGAAATCCTGTTTGAAAAGACTCCAATTGAAAGTACTCCATGTGGAGATGTTTCTATCATTACCATTTCCGCCAATCCTCCCAAGGTCTCCTCCAAAAGACCTATCAGGATTACATCTGTTCCAGAGTTTCTCCATTGATAATTACTTTCCCTGGACCTATACCATATTCCTCGGATAAAGCTATTACTTGGAACTATGGGGCTGACGTTTATTACCATGGAGTCAAGCAAGACTTGTTGGTCGTGAAAGACAAAGAGGCTGAAGACTCTGATCCTGACGTTAGCAATATTGTCAGGACCAGTAAGATAACAAGAAACGAAAGAGTTTTCTCCCCGGAGATCTCTCCTCCTAAAATTGTTGCTACTCCTGCGATCATACCTGCTGCTACTCCTGTCATTCCTATGACTACTCCTACTGCTAGCCCTGTTGCTACCCCTGCCACCGAGTCGGCCGAGACTCGGGGCAAAGAGATATTGGTTGTGCCTATCTAGACAAAGGTACATCTAGAATTCTTCCCAGAGTCCTCTAAGAAAGAGATGGAGGAAATTTTAAAGATCATTAAGAAGAGTGATGTGGTTGAACAACTTGGGTATACCCCTTCCAAGATCTCAATGCTAGCCCTGTTACTATGCTCTAAAGCCCATGCCAAGGCTTTAGTGAAATTCCTCAAGACAACTCACGTTCCTAAAGAGACCTCCGTTGATCAATTTGAAGACTGTGTGGCCAGTTTGACTGCTGACAACGGGCTTGGTTTCTATGATGCTGATCTAACTCCCAGAGGAAGGAAATATAATGATGCCCTGCACGTCTCTATCGAGTGCAGGGGCACTACTTTGTCCCATGTTCTAGTGGATACAAGTTCATCATTGAATTCTCTTCCCAAGAAGTCCCTTGACAGGTTAAATTGCGAAGGATTGACTATGAAACCTAGTAACATTATGGTGAGATCCTTCGACGGTTCTAAAAGAATGGTGCATAGAGAGGTCGACATCCCTATCAAAGTTAGAACTCAGACTTTTAATTCCACTTTCTATGTGATGGACATCCGCCCATCTTACTCCTGTTTATTGGGCCGACCCTGGATCCATGGGGTTGGTGCTATGACTTCCACCTTACATCAGATGCTGAAATACCCAGTCAATGGGAAAATTATCATAATGCCTGGGGAAGAGGAGTATATGGTAAGCCATCTGAACTCTTTTAGGTACGTTGAAATGGATGGCGAGTTCATTGAGACCCCCTGTCAGATATTTGAGGCGGTTCAACAGACCGTTGCTGTAACCAAAACCTCTGCCAGTGTTCCAAAGACTACCAGGCCTCTAGTGAAGATGGCTTCTCTGAAAGATGCCAAGGCAGTTGTTGAAGCAGGTGGGTGTACAATTTTGGGCCAACTTCTGGATATTCCCTACAAATCTGAAAATTTTAGTTTGGGTTTTGCATCAGAAGCTCAAAGGGTTGTTGGTCGTGGTCGTACCGGAGGACCACCCCTACGTATCAAAAATCATGGGGTCAATGCCTTGGAAGACAATGATAATGACTGTGACTTGGACCAGTGGATATTCCCAACTGTTGGCAGAGGACTCACCAACTAGAAGGCTAAAGACTTTGTGCCGATTACTTTTACTTAGGAGTAATTATCTTATTTTTTGGATATGTAATAAATGAATAATACAAACTCTAAAACCTTGTGTCTTACCCGAGGCACAATGGTTATTTTTTTAGGGTTATCATGTTTCATTATCATACGTCATTAATAAAGCATTGGACGTTTTTACATACACATTTTGCGCTCTTTGCCTTTCTTTTCTGCTTTTTCACTTTATTAAAAACAGCCACGCTCTTACACACACTCACATATCAAAATGCAGATCCACATCCACTCTGGATCCCATTAATAACAGTTCAGCTATTAATCATTATGGTTTTGAAAATCCAATCAACCAAGCCGAGGAAGAACGTGAGGAAGATTGTGAGGTACCAGGAGAGCTTGCCAGACTGTTACAATAGGAAGAAAGGGCAATACAACCTCATGAGAAGCCAGTTGAGACAGTGAACTTGGGTACAGAGACCTGAACAGGGCAAGCCCCAAAGATGACTTTCCGTATCCCCACATTGAGGTTCTGGTTGACAACACCGCACAACATAGTATTTTCCTTCATGGATGGTTTCTCTGGATACAATCGGATCAAAATGGCACCTGAGGACATGGAAAAGACAACCTTCGTCACATATTGGGGCACTTTCTGTTACAAGGTTATTCCATTTGAGTTGAAGAACGCTGGGGCAACCTATCAGCGTGCCATGGTAGCTCTATTTCATGATATGATCCATCACAAGATAGAAGTCTACGTTAATGACATGATAACCAGGTCTCAGACTGAAGATGAGAACCCTGATCACCTACATAAGTTATTTGACAGGCTGAAGAAATACAAACTGAGGCTAAACTCGAATAAGTGCACTTTCAGAGTAAGATCCGATAAGCTCTTAGGTTTCGTAGTCATTGGTAAAGCCATTGAAGTGGATGCTACAAAGGTCAAATCTATACAATAAATGAAAACTCCTCGCACTGAGAAGGAAGTTAGAGGATTCTTGGGACGCTTAAACTACATAGCCAGATTCATTTCACATTTGACCGCTACTTGTGAACCAACCTTCAAATTACTGAAGAAAGATCAAGCAGTAAAGTGGAATGACGATTGCTAGTACGCCTTTGAAAAAATCAAGGAATACCTTCAAGAGCCTCCAATTCTGATGCCTCCAGTTGAAGGAAGACCTTTGATCATGTACTTAACAGTATTAGAGAACTCAATGGGGTGTGTGCTGGGGCAGCATGACGAGTCTGGTCGAAAAGAGCATACAATATACTACCTTAGCAAAAAGTTTACCGATTGTGAAACAAGATACTCACTTCTCGAGAAAACTTGTTGTGCTTTGGCATGGGCTGCTCACCGACTAAGATAGTATATGTTGACTCACACTACCTTGTTGATATCTAAAATGGATCCTATCAATTACATCTTTCAGAAGCCCGCTCTCTCTGGAAGAATAGCAAGATGGAAAATGATCCTGACCGAATACGACATTCAATACACAACCCAGAAAGGAATTAAGGGAAGTGTACTACTTGATCATTTGGCTCATTAGGCTATGGATGACTACTAATCCATGAATTCTGAGTTCCCAGACGAGAACATCATGCTAGTAACTGATTGTGAAGAACCTGGACCGGATGAAGGACCTGAAAAAGGATCCAGATGGACTATAGTTTTTGATGGAGCTTCCAACGCTCTTGGCAACGACATCAGTGCTGTAATCATATCTCCTGAGGGCTATTATACTCCTTTCACTGCCAGGATATGTTTCAACTATACCAACAATATGGCTGAGTATGAAGCATGTATCATGGGTCTCAAAGTTGTAATCAATTTAAGGATCAAGGTCTTAAGTGTGTTTGGAGATTCGGCTTTGGTAATTAGCCAGATCAAAGGATAATGGGACATGAAACATCCTAATCTCATCCCGTATAAAGAACATATGTTAACACTAATCCCATACTTTGAAGAAATTACCTTTGAGCATTTTCCATGAGAGGAAAATCATCTAGAGGACGCGTTAGCTACGATGTCATCCATGTTCAAGGTCAGATGGGATAATGAAGCTCCTCAGATCACTATTGAAAGGATGGATAGGCCAGCATACTGTCTCGAGAGGTACTGAAGAAGTAGCAGACAAGCCTTGGTTCCATGAAGTAAAAAGATATATAGAACTCCAAGAATATCATGAGGGAGCTTTAGTTAATGATAACAGGTTATTAAGAAGGTTCTCTTCCAAGTTCTTTCTCAGTAACAGGATCCTTTACAAGCGTAACCAGGACTCTACCTTACTTCGGTGTGTAGACGAGAGTGAGGCTGAAAGGATTAATGCTGACTTACACGAAGGTACCTTTGGCACTTATTCCAGTGGACATTCAATGGCTAAAAATATCCTACGGGCAGGATACTACTGGTCCACCATGGAGGCAGATTGTTATCAGCATTCGCAGACTTGTCACCAATGTCAGATCTACGCTGACAAGGTACATGTGCCTCCAGTTCCTCTAAACGTCTTGGATGCTCCTTGGCCATTTGCAATGTGGGGCATCGACATGATTGGAGAAATCAGACCTACGACTTCTAATGTACATCGCTTCATCTAGGTTGTAATTGATTACTTCATGAAGTGGGTCAAGGCAACTTCATTCGCTTCTGTTACCAAGAACGTTGGGGCCCGATTTATCAGACATAACGTTATCTGTCAGTACGGTATCCAAGAAAGAATCATTACAGATAATGGTACCAATCTCAACAAAACTATGATCATCGAGCTTTGCACGTAATTCAAGATTCAACATCATAACTCTTCTCCCTACCGGCCGAAGATGAATGGCGATGTTTAAGCTGCAAACAAAAATATCAAGAGATTCATACAAAAGATGATGGTGACATATAAAGATTGGAATGAGATGTTACCATTTTCTCTTCATGGTTAACGCACCATAATGCGCACATCAACAGGGGAAACTCTATTCTCTTTGGTATACAGTATGGAAGCTGTCCTACCCATTGAGGTCCAAATCTCTTCCTTGAGAATCATTAAGGATGCAGGTTTGAATGAAGACAAATGGATCCAGACTTGACTTGAACAGTTAAACTTGATTGATGAGAAGAGGCTCGCGGCTGTTTTACAAGGTCAAATGTACCGAAAACGTATGATCAAAGCTTTCAACAAGAAGGTCAGACGTCTGGTATATCAGGGTAATGACTTGGTAATCAAGCGCATCATACTGCCACAAAGTGATCCCAGGGGAAAATGGACTCCAACATACGAAGGGCCATTTATAATCAAGAACATATTCTCTGGGGGAGCCATGATCCTAACCACTATAGACGGTGACGACCTTCCGAACCCGGTAAACGCGGACATAGTTAAAAGATACTACGCATAAATAAATACCCGCTAGGTCGACTGGCCTAGGAAAAAATTAGGGCATCCCGGCGAACCAAAAGGGGTTCGAGAAAAAATTAGGGATATACATGAAAAAATATGTACACCCGGCAAGTCAAAAACCTGAAAAGGCGGCTTGGGCAAAAAAGGGTATCTCGGTGGACTAAAAACTCGAAAGGGAGCTCCATACAAAAGTTAGGGATTTAAAGTGTATAACTATGCCCCGTTGGATCACCTTACAACCAATATTCAATATCAAATATTAAACTCAAGCGATACTAATCAATCCAATCAGCTTCGGACAAGCAACGAAAGTGTGAGACACTCAAAGACACAAAGGCAAGAGAAGAATGGGAAATCAATGGGATTATTTCATATAGATGTATTTCTTTGTATATTTTCCATTCTTACAACGACATTCTCTTACTAGGATGTCTGTCTCCTTGTACAAAAACACTTATTTCAAATTAATAAAAAACTACTTCTTTGAAAGTTGCAAATTTCCGTTTTTATTTTTCTGTTTTGTGTGCTAAACGTCCAATGATTATTCTTGAACATATGCATTTGAATATGATTACTGCTTAAAAATATACGCATAAAGACAGAAAGACAATTTCTAATGACTTTAAGAAACAAGACAATATCTAAGGACCATCCACATGATCCCTGCAGATGTCTTTCCCTGCAGATGTCTTCCCCCACATATGGCTTCCCCGACAGATACCTTGTCCAACAGGTACAGAGGCAAGGGCATTCTACTGCAAGGTCACTGCCATATTCTCAGTAGATAACCTATGGATGTCAGTTGTTCTCACATTCCCAACAGAGCAAAAATCCCCAAGTACTGCTCCAAAATCCCCAGTGGAGTCACCAGGCTTTTCAAGGTTCCCCTACAGGAATTCCACAAAATCCCCAAGCAATTTATGGAGTTCACCTTCCACAAAAAAGTTTTGTAAAACTCAAGTAGTTTATAAAACCTTATCCCCTAGTAAAGTTTATTTCTCTAGCTACGGAAACTCATCCCCAGTGGAGTTTATTTCTCCAAATTGGTGAAATCTTTCAATAGAGATTTTCCCCTTGGCAGAATCATTCTCAAACAGAAGTCTAAGATTCTCGGTAGAGAAAGGGAATCGCCAACAAAAATATCTCCATTCACTATCCCCAACGAAAATTGAAGAATCACTTTCTTCACTCACCAACAACAGTCAAGGATTTATTTTCGCAGACAAAGATACTAGGCAACAAAATTATATGTTCATACATCATGGCATGTGCATACAAATACAAATATCATAATTTAATTTATTTTGGGATCATCATACAATTCATATATCATGACATCGCATGAAACTAATTTTACCTTTTCAGGTTAAATTGGAAAACAGACAAATGTTATCAACTTTTACAACAGGTCAAAGATTAATGCCCGAAACTAGACAGGGAAACTATCTGCATGACCGAATGGTATGAACTCCCGAAGCAAGATGGGTTTACCAATAAATACAGCAAGCTACATATTAATTCCTGAAACTAGACGGGGAAACTATCTATGTGACCAGCAAAACAAGTTTAAGATTAATACCTGTAACAATCCAAGACAACTATCCGAGGTGATCGATTGTGGATTAATACATGAAACCAGACAGGACAACTATCTACATGAACATATTGAAGATTAACACCCGAACCAAGACAGGAAAACTATCTTACTTTCTCTAAGGTCAAAGATTAATACCTGAAACCAGACAAGACAACTATCTCAATAATCGACAATTTTCAAGTTCCAGATTAATACTTGTAACAAGCCAGGACAACTATTTGTCGATGATCGTCTCTAGATTAATACCTGTAACAAGCCAGGAAAACTATCTACATGAGCATATTGATTATTAACACCCTAAATAAGACGAGAAAACTACCTTTCTTTCTCTTAGGTCAGAGATTAATACCTGAAGCCAGACATGACAACTATCTCCAAAGACCAACGAAATAAGATTCCAGATTAATACCTGAAACCAGACAGGACAACTATCTCTGAACAAGCTGATTATAGATTAACACCTGAAATCAGACAGGAAAGCTATCTATATGACAAACGAAGCAATCTCACACAGGTTTCTTCTCAAACAGTCTAACACATACTCATCTGGAAGTAACCTTACACAGGCTCTTTCTAAAACATCTCCAGGTAACAGTTAATTCCATTATCCCCAACAAATCACTGGAAACCTGCACTTCAACCAGAATACAACAAATTGTCATCTCTCCAGAGATAACTCTTCAGCAGAGCGTCGGACAACTAAAGTTCCTAGACTCTATTCCCCACAGAGTTTTCCTCAAACAGAAGGACAACAGAAACCCACATTCCCCAACAGACTCCTCCTCAGGCAGTAGGAATAGGAACCTCAAAGGGACCATTTGTAAATCATCATCTATTTTGGATATAATCTTTAAGCCCATCTCTGATGACTCTCTGTCATCTCCTCCAAATGCCATCTGTAAGCCCATTCCTTACATCATCAATCATTAGTGTTATTTCATGTGAGTGCAAATTTCTGGGCACTCCAGTGTTCAATCATCTTCCACCTTCAAATCACGAAAGGCAGACAAGAAAGTCTAAATCCTCAGGTTTAAGAAGATTGAATATGGGCAGCTGTTGTACCCCAAAATTTGCCTTCTCATATTTTCCCAAGATCTTTCTCTTACAAGGTGATCACAATCATCTGATCAAAGGAAAGATAAATTTTTTTGAAGATAAACAAGGATTCTTCGATTGGCGTTTTGAAAAAAATCCTTATATTGGCATGTTAAAAGGCCTTTCAATTGGTATTTGGACAGGCTTCAATTGAGCACCTAACCTCCTCCAAGCTTGCCTCAAATTTCCAAGCTTCGATTGAAGCCTTGGTCTTTTACTTGTTTTCTGCGCACCAGCTTCGACTGGACATGTTTTCCCTTTAAAGAAGCCTCCTTCGATCCAAAGGGGGAGGGCTTCTTGTCAGTTCCCCTTCGATTTCACCACTGTCTTTGCATGATGGCTTGACTCACAAATGTAATGGCTACCTGCATGCAAGCTGGATCCTTGCTTTGATTGAGCATTTGTTTTCCTTGGAGCAAGCTTGTTTCTTACTTCTACTAGGCAAATTATCCCTCTGGGCGTGCTTTCAGCATACAAAGAAAGAACTTCTCCAAACTGACCTTCAATTCACAAAGTTCCCACTGGGAAAAAGAGCCCTCAGTGTGTCACCAGCGTACATATTCCTCTTCAGTTTGTCTTCAGCACAAGGACAAAACTCCTTCAGAGTTGCCTTAGACCCACAAGGCACTAGATGCCTTTGTGCCAGCTTCTCCTAGGCAGTGGCCCCAATTTAAACAAATTTTACACACTTCAATAAGCGTGATATCCATTCGAAGGACAAAATTTGGTAGCCCATTCGAAGAGGGGATAAAGCGTACATAGAAAGTCCATTCAAAATGGCCATGCGAAGGACACACCAAAGGACCATTCGAAGAGAACACCAAAAGGAAAATCTAAAGACCCCTTCGAAGGAAGCAATACTAGAGCCAGTCGAAGGGAACACCAGAAGTACATTTGAAGAAGCATGCAGAAGGTCCAGTCGAAGGCTACACAAGAGGGCCAGTCGAAAAGCAACACTAGAGGGAATTCGAAGGAGCCAAAATGTCCATATAGATTCAAATTTAAAAAAAAAAGACAAGATCCCGTGTTTTTGGTCAATGTTACAAAACTTCATTCATGGCCTTGAAAACGTTTGTTTATGGAAGTTTAAACTTTTGTCTTCTTGTTCCCTCCCTTCTACTCTATATAAGCAGAGTGCTTGCAAGCCAAGAGGACACACACATTGGAGATACGCTGCCCACAAACCCACCAAAGTTATCAAAATTTTCATAAGTGATCAAAATCAAAGCAATCCTTAAACAAAAGGTATCCACGTCCAGAAGCCTAATCGAAGCAATCCTCAAACACGGATATCTACACCCATCACCACAGATTTATCCATCAATCATTGGTAAGAATTGGTAAAAATATCAAACTATACATTTGCATGACACATCTATAATTTCATTCGATTTTTTATCCAAGACTAAAGACCTGGGTTCGACCCCATGTCTGCTTTTGTTTTGTTGCTAACATTTGTTGCAGATATAGCCTAAATAGACCCAACGCACGCAGGATTGAAGGACCTGGGTTACCCAGGTCCTGCTTCTTTGTTTTTGCTATAACACCTTTACAAATTTAGTGCCCTCACAGTATCCACCCTCTGGATCGAAAGACATATCATGTCACTGGATCGAAGGATAACACCCTTCACAGAATCGAAAGACAACATCCCCTCTGGATCGAAAAGTCCATTCTCCCTCTGGATCGAAAGATCCATTCTCCCTCTAGGTCGAAAAGTCCATTCTCCCTGTAATCGAAGGAATCCTTTTTTTTGTATTTTATTCTTTATTTCATTTCTTTATTGACCCTTTTTTCTATTTAACTTGACATTGAATCAAAAAATCACAAAAAATTAGGCTTAGACATTTTAATTAAATAATTAATTTCTTAATTAATTGATTAATTAAATTTTAACCATTTTCTTAACTTAAAACAAAATAGAATTTAGGACTTAATTTTCTTTTCATAATAATAAAAAACCAAAAAGAACTTATTTAATTTTATTTTCCAAATAGACTTTAGGATAATTTCAATTTAATTATTTTCTTAAAATAGAACAACCAAAAAGATTTTTATTTCTTAGGATATTGTTAGACGTTATTTTCAATTTTACGCGCGTTTATTTGATTTCATATTTTTATTATTAATGTGCCTGCCCACTGGACGTAATAAATTAAAGCTAGGACATTTACTGCTTTATCCCCCTCATTCTTGTATAATGTAAATCCCCTCCCCAAAGCATTGTAATAGCGTAGATTTAAATTCCTGACCTTTAATATTCTGCAATATATATTAACAACTAGTAATTAGGCATGTATGATAAGACTAATAATCAAACACTAGCAAACTTAACAAAAAGACAAAAATAACTGAATTGAATCAATTGCACATATACACCTCTAGGATACCCCACTTTGGTTTCCTTTAGAAATAAAACAATCATGATGCAGGAACGCTTTAGCAAATACCCGTAAATCAAAAAGATCATAGTCCCTCGATGACCCTACAGTTTCCCTAGAGGTAAATGATCTAGTCCCTAAACAAAATTGATAAAGCGTCTCCACAAGTTACCTTCGTGACTGTAACGTCCCTTTCGAATATCCCTCATACATCCAACGATAGGGCTACGTACTCACTAAAAGTAGGATAACACTGTCTAAAGGATTGGAGGAAAAGAACGATCCTTTTCGAGTATAAAAGTAGATAGCTGTTAGAAGTTTTCTCAAAAACATTTTTTGCACTTACATAAATAGTACTTTTCAAAAACATTTTCAAAACATTTGCTTTGTTAACATTCTTGAGGACTGATACAAGAATTAAACGTAAAGAAAATTGCCACACTAAGGCATTTTCAAAACAAACTTTCAAATACTCAAAGCACAAAGGTATTTCAAAATGAGCAAACCTCTAAGAGCCCGTAGATAACTACGGATGGAAAGGGTGCTAACACCTTCCCTTTCCATAATCTACTCCCCTTACTCAGAAAATCTCGAAAAGGTCTTTCTGTTCTTTTCACCCTTTCCTTAATTTGGATAAAAGAAAAGTCGGTGGCGACTCTTGCTTACCGCAACATTTGCCAACACAAACATAAAACCAGTAGTACATAACAGTCAGTTCTGTCACTGTATCAAAGAACTGGCGACTCTGCTGGGGAATTATATCAAAAAATGGGGTTACCTTAGAGCTTAGTTCATTTTAAAATTTCTTTCATTGTGTGTTTTTATGCTTTACTTTTGAGGGTTTGCTTGGGTTGTTACTATAGATCCTACACTTGAATTTGGGGCACCTTATTAGGTAAGTAGCAATAAATCATGGAAGTTGTACTGTGTAGATCGATATGGACGAAGTGATAGCTATGTTAGCATGATACTTTGATTTGTACTAATGTTCCTTGAGTCAGTCAAGGATAACATTAGGCTTTCTTAGTGTCATTAAGCGCTAACTAACCTTTAGAACCTTTAATTGACTCATCCTAAGCCATTAGAAAGTAGTGAGATGGCCGGCTTTGGTTCTGACCGAAGATTGGTTGATACTAGATACTACACTCATTGAGACTAGAATTTTGGGATATTCTGGCCACAACTATCTGTGGACGATCGACTGTAGATTAATACCTGTAACAAGCCAGGAAAACTATCTACATGAGCATATTGAGTATTAACACCCGAAACAAGACGAGAAAACTATCTTTCTTTCTCTTAGGTTAGAGATTAATACCTGAAGCCAGACAAGACAACTATCTCCAAAGACCAACGGAAGCAGATTCCAGATAATACCTGAAACCAGACAAGATAACTATCTATGAACAAGCAGATTGTAGATTAACACCTGAAACCAGACAGGAAAGATATCTACATGACAAACGAAGCAATCTCACACAGGTTTCTTCTTAAAGTCAAACACAGACTCATTTTGAAGTAACCCTACACAGGATCTTTCTAAAACATCTCCAGGTAACGGTTAATTCCATTATCCCCAACAAATCACTAGAAACCTGGACTTCAACTAGAATACAGTAAACTATCATCTCTCCATAGATAACTCTTCAGCAGAGCCTTGGACAACTGAAGTTCCCAGACTCTATTCCCCACAGAGTTTTCCTCAAACAAGAGAATAAAAGAAACCCACATTCCCCAATGGACTCCTCCTCAGACAGCAGGAATAGGAACCCCAAAGGGACCATGTGTAAATCAGAATCTATTTTGGATGGTATCTTTAAGCCCATCTCTGACAACTCTCTTTCATCTCCTCCAAATGGCATCTGTAAGCCCATTCCCTACATCATCAATCATCAGTGTTATCTCACGTGAGTGCAAATTTCTGGGCACTCTAGTGTTCAATCATCTTCCACCTTCAGATCACGAAAGGCAGACAAGCCAATCTAAATCCCCAGGTTTAAGAAGATTGAACAGGGGCATCTGTTGTATCCCAAAATTTTCCCTCTCATATTTTCCCAAGATCTTACTCTTACATAGTGATCACAAGCATCTGATCAAAGGAAAGATAATTTTTTTTAAAGATAAACAAGGATTCTTCGATTGGCATTTTGACAAAATCCTTCAATTGGCATGTTAAAAGGCCTTTTGATTGGTATTTGGACAAGCTTCGATTGAGCGCCTAACCTCCTCCAAGTTTGCCTCAAATTTCCAAGCTTCAATTGAAGCCTTGGTCTTTTACTTGTTTTCCACACACTAGCTTTGACTGGACATGTTTTCCCTTTAAAGCAACCTCCTTCGATCCAAAGGGGAAGGGCTTCTTGTAAGTTCCCCTTTGATTGCACCAATGTCTTTACATGCTGGCTTGACTCAAAAATGCAATGGCTACCTGCATGCAAGCTGGATCCTTGCTTCGATTGAGCATTTGTTTTCCTTGGAGCAATCTTGTTTCTTGCTTCTACTAGGCATATTATCCCTCTGGGCGTGCTTTCAGCGTACAAAGCAAGAACTTCACCAAACTGACCTTCGATTCACAAAGCTCCCTCTGGGCAAAAGACCCCTCAGCGTGTCACCAGCGCACGTATCCCTCTCTAGTTTGTCTTCAGCATAAGGATAAAACTCCTTCAAAGTTGCCTTTGACCGACAAGGCACTGACTGCCTTTGTGCCAGCTTCGCCTAGGCAGTGGCCCCAGTTTAAACAAATTGTACACACTTCAATAAGAGTGATAGCCATTTGAAGGATACACTTTGGCAGCCCATTCGAAGAGGTCATAAAGCATACATAGAATGTCCATTCAAAATGGCCATGCGAAGGACACACCAAAGGCCCATTCGAAGGTAACACCAAAAGGACCATCTAAAGACCCCTTCGAAGGAAGCAATACTAGAGCCAGTCGAAGGGTACACCAGAAGTACATTTGAAGAAGCATGTAGAAGGTGTATTTGAAGGCTACACAAGAGGGCCAGTCGAAAAGTAACACTAGAGGGCATTCGAAGGAGACAAAATATCCACATATATTCAAATTTCAAAAAAAAGGACAAGATCCCATGTTTTTGGCCAATGTTAGAGAACTTCATTCATGGCCTTTAAAACGTTTGTTTATGGAAGTTTAAACTTTTGTCTTCTTGTCCCCTCCCTTCTACTCTATATGAGCAGAGTGCTAGCAAGCCAAGAGGATACACACATTGGAGATACGCTTCCCACAAACCCACCAAAGTTATCAAAATTTTCGTAAGTGATCCAAATCAAACAATCCTTAAACAAAAGGTATCCACGTCTAGAAGCCAAATCGAATAAATCCTAAAATAAGGATATCCACACCCATCAACAAGATTTATCCATCAATCATTGGTAAGAATTGGTAAAAATATCAAACTCTACATTTACATGACACATCTGTAATTTCATTAGATTTTTTATCCAAGACTAAAGACCTAGGTTTGACCCTATGTCTGCTTTTGTTTTGTTGCTAACATTTGCTGCAGTTATAGCCAGAATAGACCCCGCACGCGCAGGATCGAAGGACCTGGGTTTCGATACCCAAGTCATGTTTCTTTGTTTTTGCTAACACACCTTTGCAAATTCAGTGCCCTCACAGTATCCACCCTCTGGATCGAAGGCCATATCATGTCACAGGTTTGTAGGATAACACCCTTAACAGAATCGAAAGACAACATCTCCTCTGGATCGAAAAGTCCATTCTCCATCCGGATTGAAAGATTCATTCTCCCTCTGGGTCGAAAAGTCCATTCTCCCTGCAATCGAAGGAATCCCTTTTTTGTATTTTATTCTTTATTTCATTTCATTATTGACCCTTTTTTCTATTTAACTTGACATTGAATCAAAAAATCACAAAAATTAGGCTTAGACATTTTAATTAAATGATTAATTTCTTAATTAATTGATTAATCAAATTTTAACCATTTTCTTAACTTAAAACAAAATAGAATTTAGGCCTTAATTTAGATTTAATTTTCTTTTCATAATAATAAAAAACCAAAAAGAACTTATTTAATTTTATTTTCCAAATAGACTTTAGGATAATTTTAATTTAATTATTATTTTTTAAAATAAAAACAACCAAAAAGATTTTTATTTCTTAGGATATTGTTAGACGTTATTTTCAATTTCATGTGCGTTTATTCGATTTCGTATTCTTATTATTAATGTACATGTCCACTGGATGTAATAGATTAAAGCTAGGACATTTACTGCTTTATCCCCCTCATTCTTGTATAATATATATCCCCTCCCGAAAGCTTTGTAATAGCGTAGATTTAAATTCCTGCACTTTAATATTCTGCAATATATATTAACTGCTAGTAATTAGGCGTGTATGATAAGACTAATAATAAAACACTAGCAAACTTAACAAAAAGACAAAAATAACTGAATTGAATTAGTTGCCAATATACACCTCTAGGGTACCCCACTTTGGTTTCCTTTAGAAATAAAGAAATCATGAGGCAGGAACGCTTTAGAAAAGACCCGTAAATAAAAAAGACCATAGTCCCTCGATGACCCTACTATTGCCCTCTCGGTAAATGAACTAGTCACTAAAAAAAATTGCTAAAGCTTCTCCACAAGTTACCTTCGTGACTGTAACTTCCATTTAGAATGTCCCTCATACATCCAACGATAGGGCTACCTACTCACTAATAGTGAGATAACACTGTCTAAAGTATTGGAGGAAAATAACGACCTTTTTCGAGTATAAAAGTAGATAGTTGTTAGAAGTTTGCTCAAAAACATTTTTTTCACTTACACAAATACTACTTTTCAAAAATTATTTCAAAACATTTGCTTTGCTAACATTCTTGAGGACTGATACACGAATTAAACGCAAAGCAAATCTCCGCACTAAGGAATTTTTAAAACAAACTTTCAAATACACAAAGCACAAAGGTATTTTAAAATGAGCAAACCTCTAAGAGCCCGTAGATAACTACGGATGGAAAGGGTGCTAACACCTTCCCTTTCCATAATCTACCCCCCTTATTCAGAAAATCTCGAAAAGGTCTTTTTCTGTTCTTTTTACCCTTTCCTTAATTTGGATAACAGAAAAGTCGGTGGCGAATCTTGCTTACCGCAACGTTTGTGAACACAACGCAAAACCAGTAGTACATAAAAGTCGGTTCCGCCACCGTATCACACAATCAAACTTCTTCTTCATTCCAAATTTGAAACCAACACACATCACTTATTAACACTATTATTTGAACTCTTTTTGTTTTTCTTTTTCAAAGCTTTTTTTCTTCATTTTTTCTTTCTTTTTCTTTTCACTTATTTTCTTTTCTTTTTCTTTTTCTTTTCAACCTTATAGTAATCTGTAGCAGTAGAAATGTTGAGACTAAGCCATTAGATTGACTTAAATTGCAAAGATATAATTAAAAATTACCACCACGCTTTATTGTTTCCAAATGAATGGGAAAAAAGCGAATAACCAAAAAGAGGGGGAGAGAATCTAAGTTTGGGGGTTGGTTATGCAAAGGGAAGGTATTAGCATCCTAAACATATACGGTACTCTGCAGGAACCTCTTTGAAAATCTGTGTATTTTGGCTATAAATATTGTATATTAAAATAGATGGTAGGGATGAGAAAAGAAGTATTTTTTACAATTTTTGCACCCTCCGCGGTTGCGAACCTTTACTGCCTATATACCACCGTTCGTGCAATAGGGGGTAAGGGTACTCATAGTTCACCTTTAAAAATTTTAAAACACAAGTGTGTTGGTTAATTTTAAGGGACGAGACATCATCATCTTATCCGAGTGGAAGAACATACTTACTATCCACAATTATGATAAAGGAGAGTTTGCGTCATCTCAAAGTGGAGGATATAACTTCGAGTTTAAAATCGAAAAAGCCTTACTCAACACCCAAGTGGAAAATATCTCACTTCACTATATATTGTAGAAGTATAGTAGTTCACATCACTTCAAGGATTAACAATGGTATAATATTTTGAGAAAATTTTAAATTAAAAATCCCAAAGGGGAAAAATGATTTGAATGAGATTGATTGACTTTTATTCTTCTCACAAAAAACGTCAAGGTATTATTAAGTTGATTAAAGTTTGATCAAAAAAATATTTTGAAAATGCATGGACCTAAATCTAAGTTTATTATGAAAGCGGTTCAAGTTTAAAACAAGAATAGTTTTCAAAAGGAGGGAGAATTTTTTTGAAATTAAAGAAGGTGGGAGAAGATGAAGGGACTATCCTAGAGCATAAAGTAAAAGCTAGGGAAAAGAATCGTCAAACCAACAAGGAGACAACAATTGACATTATGAGTCAGTGTAGAATTCTCATTCTTTGGATTGAAACCAAATGAGGAAAGCCAATATAACCTCTTGAGAGTCAAACTTCAAGTGCATTAAGTATTCACAAAAAAAAATTGGGAAGAGTAAAGACTGTATACAGATGAATTCCCAATCATAGACAAAGCATATAATTAGAATAACCTACACACAAAGAAAACAAATAACCCAATGTCTTAGGGGTAAACCCCAAGAAACCCAGACAATATTGCAATAAAAGTCACAAGGTCTCAAGGTAGGTCAAGGTCTCTAATCTTAAGTCCAAGTAGTCCATCACCCCATAATACCAAGGATAGTAATCAAATAGTCCAAGTAACATTAAAGTTTTTATGGTTCAAGTTGATTATTAGGTATCTTCAAAAAGAAATGAGAATCTCAAGTGAGAAAAATAAAAATGACATAAAAGTAAATACTCAAGTGAGAAAAGATGAAAATAACATGAAATGTAAATGCTAAAATAAAATGGCGCATAAAATAAAGACATAAAATAAAAGCATAATATAAAGGGCATAAAATAAAAGTCAAATCTTAATGAATTAGTAATTAGAGGTTAGTTGAATGACCATCTTGAAAATTGCATTTGAAAATCATTAGAGGATTGATAAAATCAAAGCCTCTCAACAACAAGTTTCATTTGCTTTTTGTCAAGTATACCACTCACTTTCAAAATCTCAAGGCAACAATAAATGATCAATTATATTTAAGTGATTCACTTTGACCAAAGCTTATAAATATTCATTAGAGGATTGATAAGACCAAAGCCTCCTAACAATGAATCTCAATATTATTGGATAAAAGGTTTCAAATTAACATACTTGGGCTTACAAACATAGGTTTGGGCCACGAATGATCATTTTTCAAATCGCGAAAAAATTTAGCACTATGTTAAGCAATTGTAAGTGGACTTATATAGAAGTCGCACCTATTTTGTGGCCGGTCAATAGCAATTTATATGCCATATGTTTGGAGATATGATATGTATATCATCCTCTAACAACATGTAACATAATGAGAAGAGGATGATATGAAGAGGGAAGGGATATGTTTGAAATAAAAATTTAATCAAACTATCATTAAAATCATTCATCCATTTTGTTGGAGTTAAACTCAACACCCAAGATCCAATAATGTTAATGAAGTACATGATTCAAAAGTCAAAAGATTGGAATATATACAAAAATAAAAATGTATTTAATGAATAAAATAAAAAAAGAAAATGATTTTTAAAATGAAAAAGAAAGGGAAAATAGAAAACTATACTCAAAATATCAAAAAAAATCAAAAGAGACCATAGAAAAATCAGAAATGACCTAAAATCTTTTTACAAAATTTTTGGTAATTTTTCAAATCAAAAAAATATTTTTAAACTAATTAAAATTACTCAAATAAGTTAAAAAAAGATCAAAAACAATAGAAGTCAAAATAAAATTCTAAAAAAAAATTCATAAGGTCAGAAATAAGAGAAATAATTTTGATGAATTTTTTTTAGAAATTCAAAATGTCAAAAAGTATTTTTAAGCAATTAAAAACAAACCAAAAGAAAGAAAAAATCATGAAAAATACCAAATCTGGAAATAAAACTATGAAAAATTAAAAATCAGATAGAGAATATTTGAAAACATTTTTTGTGAATTTTTTCATAATTTTTGAGTCAGAAATGAATTTTCTATGATTTTTGAAGTTTAAAACAATTAAATATAAAAAATCAGAAATAAAAAATAAAGTAAAAAGTTATAGACCATTGGATAAGAGTCAAAACTCGTTTGTAAGCTAATCGAATGGATTAGATGTGCTGTGCATATGATGGTCCTTAATGAATAAAACATGTGATCAATTATTAAATCAGATTTGAAAAAATGCGTGGCAAATTCCCATTGGTTGTAGACGGACACATAGGTCGTCTTCAACCTCTGTCCACACGATTTGCAGGTTCATGAAAATGGAAAAATTAGAGCTCGAGTCTGGTACCAGTTGCTCTGTCTCTTCAAGACGATTCCAATGGTACCCTCGCGAAAAATTTATGTAAGGTGTAGCTTAGTCGTTTTAGAAGGAAAGATTTGAAAATGGATTTGAAAATTCATTGCCAAAACTCACTTCCAGTTAAAAACAAATGTTGCGACTATAATAAGAATGATGAGAGCGTCATTATAATACCAAAATTTGAGATAATTAATGAAGGAATCTACCTATTGATGTTCAAATTCAGAGCTATGAAACTTGACTTGGCTAGCACGATTTAGGAAGTCTTAGAGCTTGGTTCTTCTTCTGTCAGCTTCAGTGAAGTTCAAGGATGAATAATTGACAAATAAAATGGATTGAGGAAAGCTATAAAACCAAATTTGAAGTTTCATAAAAGTGGGTTGAAAAGAAAGTTTGACAGGGTGATTCTGGCTATCTAAGCTTGAGAAAATGAATGAGGTATGACCCTATATTTATAGGGAAGCTAATAGAATGCTTAAGTGTGTGAAATGATGAAGTTTGGAGGGAAATCGCGTGAAGTTGAAAACATGAAAAATGTGACTTTTATTTTGCTCAAAAATCAACCAAAACTTGCGTTTCAAGGTGCTAATCACTTATGGGAGATATCTAAACATGATTAGAAGTAAAAACACACAGAAATTTTGTGTTTAGAGGCCAAATCATGAATTTCCAATTCTGACTTTGAAGGTAACTTCAGTCTCAAGGTACCATCTTTGAATCAATGGTGTGCATGATTTAGGGAACCTTGGGACTTGATTATTGATTCCTTGGAAATATGAGATCACAAACTTTACAATGTTCAAAGAACGGAATCAAATGGATGCTTGAGCTGAAAGTTGTGATGAGTCAAAGTTGGAAAAAAATGCTGACTTTTTGTGCTTAGAAAAATTCAAAGTTTTTCTTCAAAAATGACATATAATGTCTTGAGTCAAACATTGCCTTTCATTTAATGTTTCCTCTTGACCCAAAAATATGGCATCAAGTAGATCTCTTGAATGGAATTTTGAGACTTGAACCATTTAAAAACTTCAAAAATTGAGAAAGTTATGACTTTGTGAAGTTGGTGAAAATTCATGAGATGACTTATGATCTTTTGCATCCTTAGGGCATCTTCCATCCATTTTCAAGCTTTAGACATAAAAGAAAAGTTGAAATTCACACCTTTAAGATCATTATGGAAAAACAATAGGCTCAAGGAGATGATAATTGACCAAGTTATGATCTTTTGAAGTCACACAAGGGAATTTGATGGCCTGTCTAGAGGACTTTTAATCTTTCTCAATCATTAGGCATCTTCCACATAAAACTTTCTTGAAAATTTTGAAGTGATTTATTGATAATCCTATAAATATAATCATGTCTTTGGAATCACTCAAAAATACCAAAAGATGATCAAGATATAGTCCTTATAAGTTTAAAACCCTAGCTCATAGAGCAACAAAATGCTTTGGAAACCCTTTTCAATTTTAAACTTTCTTGCACAAATACTTTTGTCATGTAAATAGAAGTTGTTTAGGATGATAATGGGAAACCATAGCAACCATAACCACTTCCAAATATTAAGAATTGAGGAAAAAATGCACTTGTGACCATGAAATCAAGAACTTGTCCAATTAGGTCAAATTTCTTCAATTAACCCTTATATCTTTGAACTATCTTTGACAACTTGAGGCATGATGAATCATAATATACTTTGTCATGATATTAATTCAAAATATATTAAATGATGAGGCTTTAATCTCAATGAAGCTTTGGTGAAGAAGGCATGGCAATAAACTCATGAACCTATAGATCAACTTGATGGAATATGTTGTGCTTTCACCTATAATATCATCAATTAGCGCAAACATTCATTGTATTTATTAGTTATAAGTTAATAAATACAAAACATAAATTATCACAATATACAAGTCAAGGTGCTTGGTGATTCCCTATGATCAAAGCTAAAGATAAGGAGAAAACCTAAACCCTAATGTGATCTTGTTGTGATTAAATTGACATGAGATTATAGAGGGATCTTAGGGGGAAATATTTGGGTACAACACAATCAACAAATAAATACACAATAATTTTTCTCTCCAACTTGAATTCAACCATACATTAAAGTGAATACTCCCTACTTTCTAAGGCAAGGTAAAAATTCAAACCAAAATAATGGTTGAGGGTTCAAGAAAACAATGAATCAACATCCATGCAAAAAAGGAAAACTAAACACTCATAGACAAACATTTAGAAAATACATCATGGATATCGACAAAAAGGATCAAAAGGGTTACTAATGATCACACACTCACAAGGTGAATTGAGTATTTGGCCAAGGTAGTTGTGCTTAAATTGGAACAAAAAATGCCTTGATCATGTTCAATATTTCACGAAACCAGCACAAACAAATGATTAAGCATAATAAAATCCAGTTAAAACAAGAGTTGTGGTCTCCAGCATATGTGAACAATGGAAAGCTACCTCACAAAAAGGGTATGAACTAAAGTAATTCACAAATGAACAAGTATACAAAATAATGAATGACATGAAAATTGTAAAAAGTCTAAGTATCATGAATATGCTAAAGTATAGAAAGCGATCAACACATACCTTGAACGTGTACAACGTTTTAACAAAATCATTACCACGCATTCGCAAGTTGAAACACTTAAAGTTGGAAAATCACCAAAAGTGACATCAAGCTATCGAACCTAAATTGGAGTCCAAACTACAATTAAAAGAATTAGAAAAATAATACTCCTACAAAATTTCAATGTACAAAATTTACAATATATACAACGAACAAAACACCTCAAGCTAAACAAGACAAGCTTTCAGAAAACACAAATTGAAATAACAAAAAAATACAAATAACGATATGAAAACTTGGTGAAAATGAATTAACAAGTTGAAAAGTGAATATTTGAAATTCAGAATATTTCCTTGTTTCAACTTGTTAAAACACAAATCACCCCACACATAAACAGATACAAAAAAACCTGCTTGTTTTACATTGTAAGCTCGACACCATTATTGTGCGAGCTAGAAACCTCCTCTCGTCATGCAATGGTATTGTCACACTGTGCATACCTAAAGAAAGTTTCGTAACAATCACGCAACAAACGTTACGAAAATGAGACAATTCACAACAATACGTGAAAACACATATATGCACAAATATCATATACAAGTTAATGTACAATTTCTAAATAACATATATATTAATTACAAAACTCAAAAACAAAGAAACTATCGCAATGAAAAAATAATAAACAACAATCCCCGGCAATGGTGCCATTTTGCTGAAGCGGTAAAGCGGCAAGCAAAAAGTAAAGTATTATTTTATCGGGTGATATAGGTTATATCATATCGTGCCCACAGAGATTGGTGAATTGAAATGCCATTCGACAAATTTATCGTTAATGAGTTTGTGGGTTGAATGAGTTGTATGGAAAAGGTATCAACAAAAATTAAATGAAAACAAAAACTATAAATGATAGACAACTTATCCGATATGAATGTACACTACTTGCCACAAACTTAAATATATAAATTAGTTGCACTCAACCTACTGTACTCATCAAAATCATCATAGACACCATAATATGTACATGTGATATGGTGGCAGAACCGACTGTTATACTGGTTTTGCATTTGTATTCACAAATGTTGCGGTAAGCAAGAGTCGCCACTAACTTTTTCTTTTATCCAATAAAGGAAAGGGTGAAAATAACAAAAAAGACCTTTCGAGAGTTTTCTGAGTAAAGGGGGTAGATTATGGAAAGGAAAGGTGTTAGCACCCTTTCCATCAGTAGTTATCTACGGGCTCTTAGATGCTTTAGCTCATTTTGAAATACCTTGTGCTTTGTATGTTTTGAAAAGTATTTTTGAAAGCGCCTTAGTGCGACGAACTTTGTAATGTTTCTTAGGATGGTAGAGAACCTATACAAAGTGTTTGAAAATGCTTTGAAAGAAATTTTGTGTAAGTGTAAAAATTGTTTGAGCATAGAATCTAGGAACTATATAGTTTTACTCGAAAGGTTGTTCTTTTCCTCTTTTCCTTTAGACGGTGTTATCCTACTATTACTGAGTAGGTAGCCCTAGTCGTTTGAAGTTTGAGGTACATTCGAAGGGACATTTATACAATCATGAAGGCAACTGGGCAAGAAAATTTAGTAACTACCCTAGGGTTTTAAGATCATACTGAGGGAACGTCGAGAGGGTCATCGAGAGACTTATGATCTTTAAAACGGAGGGTAGCCACTAAAATCTCTCACATTTCAAGAGATGTGACTGTTTTTCCAAAGGTAACCAAAGTGGGATACCCTAGAGGTGCATATGCGCAACTGTGTTGTTATTCAGTTATTTTTGTCTTTGCATTAGGTTTGTTAGCGTTTTGTTTGTTATTATTGCCATACAATCCTAATTAGCATACATCTAAACAGTTAATAATTTGCAGTAATTAAAAGTGTGAAAATGTAAATCTAACTATTACAGGGCTTCGGGGAGGGGGATTATTACATGTCCAAACTTTGGGGAAAATAACGAAAAACGGTAAAGTAAAGGTCCTAATTATAGTCTATTTCATCCAATAGGCAATTACAAATATATGAAAATAAAGTGCGAAAGGTTATAACGCGTGCGAATTGAAAGTACGTCTAAAAATCCTAAGGTATAAGAAAAAGATCTTTTTGTTTGTTTTTGTATTATTTAAGTAAAAATTGGATTAATTAATCAAAATCTAAACTTAATAGAAATAATTGAAGAAAATGGAAACTAATAAAAGGGAATTATTTCTAATTTTTTTTGTATTTTATTATGAAAAGAGAATGAATTAAAATCCTAAGTTCTATTAATATTAAATTAAAGAAAATGGTTAAAATAATTATTAATTAATTTACGAAATTAATTTAATTAAAAAAAACCTAAAACTATATTTTTTGTGATTTTAATTATTTTTGCTGATTAAACAAATTTAAAAAAATTTAAAAGAAATAAATAATAAAGATACAACAAAAATATAAATGGGCCTAGGTAGTAAAGACAAAAAATGGGGGGTGCAAGTTCAAAAAACACTAGGCCCAAGTTTGTTGCAGCCTAGGTTTCCAGTGGATCTAGTGAGGAGAGGTTTTGGGAGGCGCATAATGGTCTACACGTTTGAGGCGCTGGATTTGGATCAGGTGGTGAAGGACTTATGGTGCATGATAAGCATCTTTGGCCTATGAACACTGGATCTGCAATACAATTGTTAGAAAGAAAATAAAATTGCAAAAGGCAGGGGTCAAACCCCTGACCTCTCACACATGCAACGCCTTAACACTCACACACCCAACCGTTGGGACAACTTTACATCTGTTAGTATAAGCACAAAGAAACGTATATAATGCAAAACAAATGAAAATGCTGATTTGGTAAGCACGCGCGCTCCAGTGGGGTCCAAATCTTTGAATGGACTAATCATCGCATCCCTTGATGCCACGCCTCAGTCAACACCAGTCAAGCCATCGGAGGTGGTGGCTCCGGTCATCCCTTCCGGATGGCCAAAACCCCAAACCTGCGAAATCTCAAGAAAACAAGTATGGAAATAACCCTATTGGACTAATTAAACCCTTGCGAACATGATGGCATGGCTGGCTTGTCCTGTAGAGGCTTGTATTTTTAGATACGAAGTTTGGCTAAAGCTTTGCCCTAACAATGGAAAAGCTTCATCCCTGCGTTAAACTAACTATGTGATGGCTCTAAACACTCATAATCATTAGTATAAACATGATTATGCACATGGAAGTCATTTATATTGCATAATAGAAAGTTTTGAGTTCAAGGAAGTATACCAAACTGGTGACACTTAGGGGAGAGATCCTGGGCAAGATTTGACTTGATCGGGGGTTGGAATAAACTCCTAGGAACCTTAGGGTGATGATGGAACGCCTGAAATAGACTGAGTATGGCTGGAACTTGCTGTTTGAATTTTACAACTTTGATGTATTTTTTGTAATTTTCGTGTGGTGATTTGAGGTACTATATGCGTGTCCTTGGGCTTGCAAATGATGCTGCTTATATAGAGGGAGAGAGAGCTTGCAAAGAAAGTAAGAAAATCACACAATAAATATTGTATTTAAGGCCATGATTCAAAATTTGAAAATATGCCAAAAATGAATATTTCATGCCATTTCCAACTTTGAGTGAACCTGGACAATTTGGCATGAAATCTTGGGCCTCGAGACAAATCAAAACACTAGCTTAAAGGCCAAGGCCCATCTCTAAATATTTTATACAATTTATTTTATATTTATTTGAAATAAATTAAAGTAAGTATGAAAAAAATAGATAAAAATTGTAAGGCAATGTAAAAATGAGATTAGAGGTCCCCTATACGGTCATGAGAGTGTTTGAACATCAAAAATTTATACCATTGTCCCAAAATTTCAAATTTGCCCAATGCCCAATTCTTGAAATTTCTCAAATTTCCCAACTTGGGAAAGCCATAACTTTCTCAATTTTTATCTCTTTAAGATAATCTGGTACTTTTTGGAAAGCCCAAGATGTACTCTATAATCTCTATGTTGACCTTTTTTCATTTAGAGAAATCATGTTAATGTAAATGGTCTTGGAAAAATGACTTTTGTTGACCTTTTGAAAATGACCTGTAATGTATGAACTTGTATCTTCTAAATGATGCATTTATTGAGTTTTAGGATAAAATATAATTTGTAGGGAATTGGATTCTCTTCAAAATGATCTTTGGTTGCGGAAAATGGATGAAGCATGTGAAAGTTATGCCTGGTCAAAGTTCAGTTGACTTTTCATATAGAAACACTAATTTTGCAATTCTTGACTTTTGATGAATTAAGGAAATTCCTTGAGGAATCATGATCAACCCTTGACAAAATGATGGATATCATTTCAAAATGTTGATGTTGACCGAAAATCTTGAAGTTTGACTGTATATTGGCCACAGTTAACTTTTGACCTAGTATAGTTGACTTTCAAACATTTGAGTAATTGACCGAGAAAACTTTTAGTGTAAGGCATGAAATTTTGCATGGAAAATCTTGAATACATATTAGGACCATGGAAAACATTTAAGACTTTGGAGCTCACACATCTTGGTGAATGGTGAAACCCTAGTTGAAAGGCCATTGCTTAGGAGGAGAATTTGTCTGATCAATTCTTGGTCAACCTTGAGCAATTGAAGACCTTAATGAACATGTCTTGGATAAAATGGGAGGGAAAATTTTATGGTACAACAGTTGCCCCTGTTCAATCTTCTTAAACCTGAGGATTTAGATTGGCTCGTCTGCCTTTTGTAATTTGAAGGTGGAAGATAATTGAACACTAAAGTGCCCAGAAATTTTGCACTCACATATACATGAAGTAACGCTGTGGGTTGATGATATCGGGAATGGGCTTACAGATGCCATTTTCATAAGATGATTTAGAATTGTCAGAGATGGGCTTAAAGATGCCATCCAAAGTAGATGCTGACTTTATAAGAGATCTCTTTGTGGGGATTCCTGTTCCTGTTGTTTGAGGAGGATTCCGCCGAGGAATGTTGGTTTTTGTTTGGGGAATAGAGTATATGAGATTTAGTTGTCCATTGCTCTACTGGGGAGTTATCTCTTTACTGGAGAGGTG
This sequence comes from Vicia faba, assembly GCA_948472305.1. Classification (NCBI taxonomy): domain Eukaryota; kingdom Viridiplantae; phylum Streptophyta; class Magnoliopsida; order Fabales; family Fabaceae; genus Vicia; species Vicia faba. Next base: position 947,577,330 of record OX451735.1, read on the forward strand.
AAATTTAGTTGTTATCTGGTCGAAATCCAAGCTTCACAATAACTTCTGAGGAAGATAAAAGGTTACTGTTATCTGGTCTTATTCCAGGCTTCATAGTGACTTACTTGGGAATATGAAATTAACTGTTATCTGGTTGATCTCCAGGCTTTGTAGTAATTTGCTTAAGATTAAACTGTTATCTAGTCATATCCAGGCTTCAGTGACTTGAACTGTTATCTGGTCGTGTCCAAGCTTCAGTGACTTGAAATGTTATCTGGTTGTGTCCAGGCTTCAGTGAATTGAATTGTTATCTGGTCGTGTCCAGGCTTCAGTGACTTGAACTGTTATCTGGTCTTGTCTAGGCTTCAGGAACTTGAAGACATTAAGTTGTTATCTGGTCGGATCCAGGCTTTAACTTGAATTTGAGGTATATTGTTATCTGGTCGGGTCTGGGCTTCATAGTAATTGACAGAATAAACTACTATCTGGTCGGACTCCAGGCTTCACAGTAATTTGATAGAGTAAATTGCCATCTGATCAGATTACAGGATTTACAACAACTTATGTTGTTATCTGGTCGGATCCAGGTTTCACAATTTCTTAAATTGTAGATTGATTGTTATCCAGTCAGATTCCGGGCTTTAGTAATAATGTTAAATGTTATCTGGTCCGGTCCAGGCATCACAATGTTGTAGAAGTTTGACTGTTATCTGGTTGGATTCTGGGCTTCAGTAATGATGTTGTCTGCTATTTGGTCGGGTCCAGGCTTCACAATGTTGTAAACTACTATTTGGTTATATTCTAGGCTTCACAATGTTGTAAACTGCTATTTGGTAGGATTCCAGGCTTCACAGTAAATTGATGAGTTGTTACTTCAGATAGTTTCCCTGTCTTGTTTCAGGAATTAATCTAGAACTTGTTGAGAATTAATGATGATATTTATTTGTTGATATTTCTTGAAACAGTAAAGAGTTAGCTATACGCAATTTCATAATGCATGACACACATTGTGTAATGATGTTCTCAAAATAAATGAGATTGTGCTATATGTATTTTAAATGCATGTTTGTAAAATGATGTATGAATGCTATATATAAACTGATCAATTATTCTTCGTAGTGTCGTTGAATTGAGGGAAAATAAATCCTTGACTGCTGCTGGGGATGAAGAATGTGATTCTTCATTATTTGTTGAAGTTGCATTGCTGGGTGATGGATTTCTGTGGCTAGAGAAATAAACTCTACTGGGGAAAGAAAACTCCGTAAACTGCTTGTGGATTTTTATGAAACCCTGTTGGGGAACCCAAGAAGTTTATGAACCATGCTGGGGAATTCCTCAAGATTCCGGTGAGATGATTGGATACTCTTGCTCTGTAGGGGATATCAGAACCTCTGACATCATTAGGATGTATGCTGAGGACATGGTAGTGATTTTACAGGAGGACGTCTATGTCTCTGTATCTATTGTGGGATGTTATTGTGGGGATTTTCATATGGCTTTTTATACATTGTCTCGTTTACTAAAGCCATTAGTAATTATCTTTCTACTTTTTATGCATGTATTTGTAAACGGTGATCATATTCAAATGCATATGTTTTAAAAGTAATCAATGTGCGTTTTTGCAAAACAAAACAGAAAAATAAAAACAAATAGTTTTGTGCTTTCAAAGAGATAACTTTTGTATTAATCTGAAGAAGTCTGCCTATAATAGGCGTTTTTTTACAAGGAGACAAACATCCTAATAAGAGAATGTCGTCGTAAGACTGAAAATAGTATACAAAGAAAAACAACTATGTGAAATGATCCCATTGGATTCCCAATCTGTTATTGCCTTTATATCTTTGAGCGTCTCATCACTTTGCTGCTTGACCAAAGCTGACTGAATTGATTAGTACCATTTGACCTTGACACTTATTACTGATGTCTGTCTCTGAGGTGATCCAACGGGACATAGTTGAACGCTTTAAATCCGTAACTTTTGTCTAAACCTCCCTTTCAGGTTTTCGTCCATCAGGATACCCTTTTTTGACCAAGCCGCCTTTTCAGGTTTTTGACTTGTCGGGTGTACAGATTTTTTTTGTATGTATATATCCCTAACTTTTTCCCCAACCCTTTTGGTTCGCCGGGATGCCCTTATTTTTGCTTAGGTCATTCAACCTAGCGGATCTCTGTTCATGTGTAGTATCTTTTAACTATGTCCATGTTTACTGGGTGCGGAAGGTCATCACCATCCATAGTGGTTAAGATCATGGCTACACCCAGAAATATTTTCTTGATCATAAATGGTCCTTCGTACGTGGGAGTACATTTGCCCCTGGGATCACCTTGTGGCAAGATGATGCGCTTGATTACTAGGTGTGATATGGTGGGATAACTGACTTGAGGTTTTTGCGTTTGTGTTTGCAAATGTTTCGGTTTAGCAAGAGTCGCCACCAACTTTTTATTTTATCCTAAGGAAAGGTCAAAAAGCACAGGAAAGACCTTTGAGATGTTTTCTTGGGTTCGGGGAGTAGATTATGAAAAGGGAAGGTGCAAGCACCCTTTTCATCCATGGTTATCCATGGGGTCTTAGTTACTTGTTTAGATCACTTGCTTTTTGCTTTTCAATTGTTTGAAATGGTGCTTTGTGTGGTTTTGAAATATGTTTTGAAAAGAGGCCATCGTTGTGGCAACCTTTGTAATGATTCTTGTTTGAATGTATACAAATATGTATTGTCTTTTGAAAAGATGTTTCAATGTTTCAAAATTTGATTTGGGAAATGTTTTGAAAATTATGTTGTGAAGTGTGTTTGGAAATAGCAAGGATGTTTTGCAAGCTTTGATCAAGTAACTAAGAGTTGTCTACCCTATTTTACTCAAGAGTCTTTCCTACACATTTTAACCCTTTTGACAGTGTTGTTTTACCATTGTATTTGGTAAACAACCTTGTATTAGGATGTTAAACGGGACAGGCGCGGGTCATTGTATAGACCATGATAGCAATTGTGTTAAGTATCTTTGGAAAATTTTTAAGGGACTTGATCATTTTTATTTGGGCAACCAAGATAGCATCATCGAGGGACTATGATCTTTTGTTTTGTTTTTGTTTTGCCAATAGATACTCAACATGCATATCATGGCTATTTGTTTAAGCAACAAAGTGGAGATACCTTAAGGGGTGTTTGTGTGCAAGTGTGTTTTATTGCATGCATGATTTTATCTTGAATTAGGATTTTCTATTTCATTGATTTTATCTTGCCATATATATCCTGATTACTAGCATTTACATTTGAAAGCAATAAAATGCGGAAATGTAAAATCCTACGCTATTACAACATTTAGGGGATGGGGATACACATTTGTACATGGGGGGTGGTTCAACGAGAAAAATAGATAAGAAAAGAAAATAACAAGGGGAAGAAAAAGAGAAAGAGAGAGAGGGATAACGCGTTGCGAAGGGGAAGTCAGAAGTTCTGACCCAGGCCTGCTGCAGGATTATCAACCTGTTAGTGAAACTGTATGGGTCAGAACTTCTGACTCTGGCACCTACAAAACAGAAACCTGTTAGTGGGAAGGTCAGAAGTTCTGACCCTCATGCACTGCAAGACAAAAGTTTGTTAGTGGGGAAGTCAGAAGTTCTGACCCTGTTAGAAATACAATAATTTTCAGAAGTTCTGATATTATTGACAGCAAAACAGGCTTTAGAAGTGCTAATGTCAAAGTCAGAACTTGGTTTCTCCCTGTGCTAGCCAGAACATTTGCAGTTTTATTATTTTTCCACAAAACAGACAACATGCCTAGGACAACCTCAGCAAATGTCAAAGTGTTTCAGGAGACAGAACCAACAAGCTCACAGACAGGTTCTACACTGATTCACTTCCTACTTAAGCATTCAGAGGTATGAAAATCCTCAGAACACATTCAACAGCAACATGATATTTACACTGTGTTTATTGAGCATGCAAAGCTGATGGTGCTTAGCAGCGTGATGAAAGTCAGCAGGTGCTTACCTTGTTGTTGGAAGAAAATTTGTGAGTTGGAGCTAACTTTAGCTATGATGATGTTCTGGACAAGTTCGTTTTAGAATGGGTGGATGGAGAAGGTATTTGTGTGTATGGTCAGAAACTATATGGGTGTTCTTTGGTCACAAAGCAAACTGGGTATTAATGAAGTTTGGAGGTAGGAAGTTCAAAGTTTGTGAAAATACCAGGGATTTTTGGACAGAGATTCACAAGGTTTTTTCTTACTAGAGTTTTCTGTTTCTCCTCTAGCAATTTTTTCTGGATGTTTCCTCACGTTCCCTTTGTGATGGACAATGGTGTCCTATTTATAGGCAAGGCTTTGTGGATTTTTGAACGTTAAATGGCGCCAATATTATGCAGTAGAGGTTAACTTGTTTTTGAAGGAAGTTCTTGAAAAGTTGTGATGATGGACAACTATTCAGCCTAGGCTGGAACAGTAAGTAAGGATTGAGGAGAAGTGACACCTATAGGCGAAAAGTGGCGCATAGACCCATGCCTAAACCTACACAAAGGTGTTTAACGAGCCACACGTGGAGAGACCCCTTGGATGAATGTTCATGAGTGGTTATGAGCATTAATGAGAATTAAATGGTGATGAGATTTATCAACATCAAAAATCTTGTAATAGGAGATTTTGCATCATTACCTAAAACCTGAGCCAGCAGTTCTGCTTTACCAAAAACAACGTAAACCAAGCTCTGACCTTGGCCTCTTGCTGCCTCAGCAAGCTCTGAGAGTTTTCCAGTACGCTCCTTTTATCTGTCTTTAAAGACTCTGGACTTAGTGATCCTGCTTCAGTATTTTACCCAATCTGCTGATCCCATTACCTTATGAAGGAGTTTCCGGCTTTGTTGCCTTCTTTACACTTATCTAACAAACTCTGGCTGAACTTTGCGTAACTGCTGAAAGAGCCATGTTCTGTTCAAAGATCAAGTGCTGAACCATGTTTACAATCACTGACTGAGTTGGTATAGCTGCTGAAGGAGCCACCCTCTGACTGAATGTTACGTGCTGAGCCAAGTTTGCAACTTCTGACCATTTCTGCCTGGAGGTTGGTTCAGAAGCTCTGAAGTTCCATTTTCTTCTTAAAGCCCCCTTTAATAGAGAAAATTCTAAGTATTTAGAATTTAACTTTTCCAAGGCAAACATTTTGCCTTTTAAGCTTGCAAATGACCATTTTGTTCTTGTAAATTGTTTACTTGGAAAGGAATGATAATAAAGGGCTTCGCTTTGTTCAAGAGAAAATCTGAGAGTTCAGGATGAATTCCTGAAGGATGAGGGGGCAAATTTTGGGGTACAACAGTTGCCCCTGTTCAATCTTCTTGAACCTGAAGAGTTAGATTGGCAATTTTGCCGGTCACGACTCGAAGGTAAAAGATGATTGGACACTAGAGTTCCCATAAATTTGCACTCGTCAAAGCATAGTTGAGGGAACGGGCTTAAAGATGCCATTTGGAGATGTGACAGAATCTTGTCGGAGATGGGCTTAAAGATGCCATCCAAAAATATTTTTTGAACTGTATGTTGTAGGTGAAAGAATGAGTATCAGAAAGGTATCCATGTTTGGAACGTCTCTGAGTTAGGGGTTTGAATAAGCAATAGATTAGCATCCGTGTTTGGAGAATCCGTAAACTGTTTTCATGAGCTGAATCTGAACAAGCGATAGATTAGCATCCATGTTGGGAAGCATCCGTAAACTGTTTTCAGAAGTTGAATCTGAACAAGCGATAGATTAGCATCCATGTTTGGAAGCATCCGTAAACTGTTTTCATGATCCTTGGGTTGAACAACCAATAGACTAACATCCATGTTTGGAGTATCCGTATGCTATTTTCAAAAGTTGAATCTGAACAAGCGATAGATTAGCATCCATGTTGGGAAGCATCCGTAAACTGTTTTCAGAAATCCTGGAGTTGAAGCTTGCTAAACTTATCACGTGAAGGGTAAAATATTAGCTGAAACACAAAGTTATGTTGCATGAAATGTATGATGCAATATAGGTGTTACATCAATGTTTATGATATATGAATGCAATGTATGCACATGTAAGCTGATGAGCCATCTTGCTGAGGAAGATAAATCCTGGATAGCTGGAGATAATAAAATCTTTGACCGCTGTCGGGGAAAATAAATCCTGGACCACTGTTGAAGAGTATGTGTATCTTCAAGTTTTTTGACAACCTCTGTGGGGAGAAGTTATACTGCTGGGGAAATCAGGAGTTTGGGTTGTATGCCAATCTACTGGGGATTTATGTTTTGTTGTTTGAGGAGAACTCCGATGGGGAATATATGAAAACTCTGTGGGGAAATGAGAATGATAATCTTCATTCTGCTAGGGGAACTTGTGCTGAGGAATCAAGAATGAGAATCTTTGATCTGCAGGGGATTAGAAATTCTGTGGGGAATAACCATACTCCTGGAGGGTAAGATCAGGACCCTGGGAAAAGCTTATTGCTGTTTGGAAGAAGTTTAGGAGCTTAGGTTGTATGCCACTTTGAGAATGAGAATCTTCATTCTGTCGGGAATATCAGAAACTCAGGTTGTATGCCACTTTGAGAATGAGAATCTTCATTCTGTCAGGAATATCGGAAACTCAAGTTGTATGCCACTTTGAGAATGAGAATCTTCATTTTGTTGGGAATATCGGAAACTCAGGTTGTATGCCACTTTGAGAATGAGAATCTTCATTCTGTCGAGAATATCAGGAACTCGGGTAATATGCCACTTTGAGAATGAGAATCTTCATTCTGTCGGGAATATCAGGAATTCAGGTTATATGCCACTTTGAGAATGAGAATCTTCATTCTATCGGGAATATCAGAAAATCAGGTTATATGCCACTTTGAGAATGAGAATCTTCATTTTGTCGGGAATATCAGGAACTCAGGTTATATGCCACTTTGAGAATGAGAATCTTCATTCTGTCGGGAATATCAGGAGGTTGGGTGTGTGCCAATCTACTGGGGAAAAAGAATGAGAATCTTCATTCAGGCATTTGGGTCAGGAGGTTGGGTGTGTGCCAATCTACCGGGGAAGCAAGAATGAGAATCTTCATTCAGGCGTTTGGGTCAGGAGGTTGGGTGTATGCCAATCTTCTGAGGTTTCAAGGATGAAAATCTTCATTCAGGCGTTTGGGTCAGGAGGTTGGGAGTATGCCAATCTTCTGAGAAGGATGAGAATCTTCATTCTGTTAACGATATCAGGAGCTTGGGAGTATACCAATCTATGGGGATTTCATGGATGAGAATCTTCATTTTGTTAACGATTAACTGTTATCTGGTCAACGTCCAGGTTTCACAGTGTTATATTGCTATCTGGTCAACATCCAGTCTTCAGAAGGAAATCAAATGGTTATCCGGTCAACATCCGGGTTTCCCTTTTGATTTTGAGGCCTACTAATATCTGGTTGAATCCGGGCTTCAAAGTAATTGGCCGAGTAAACTGCTATTTGGTCAACATCCAAGTTTCACAGTATACCTTACTGCTATCTGGTCAACGTCCAGGCTTCACAGTTTTGTATTGCTATCTGGTCAACATCCAGGCTTCACAATACGAATTTTTGGTGAGAAATTGATTGTATCTTTCCCGAAAGGTAAAGGTTAGTGGCATATATCAAATAATGACGTTCTCAAAATAAATGAGATTGCGTTGCATGATGTCCTGATGTACGGATGTGTAATGCTTTTCAAGACAAACTCCCGCTGGAGAAAATAAATCTCGAACTGGTGATGGAGACAAGAGTTGGATTCTTCGTCTTTGATAGTGAAAAATCTGGAAGTGAATCAAAATAAATCATTGAGAGATTTATCTGAAACAGCAAAAACCTGGAATATCTTTTACTGGAATAAGAATCAGGGAGATCTTAGTGTTGATCTGACTGAGCTAGAGGAGGTCTTGGATTAACTTGGACTCAACCGGATGATGAAGGAATCTTTGACGACCGTAACTCCAAAAGGTAATGATAACCTTTACTTGCCGATCAATCTTCATATGTTATGAATGTTGTTGAAATGTAATTTGTTTTGGAGAATAAGTCCTTGACAAGTGTTGGGGAAATAAACCCATGATCGCTGGTCTGCTAGAGAGGTGATGAACTTCTCGAGGATTCCTGAATTTCTTTTCAGAAGGATTTTGGAGAGATTTGTCATTGCCCCAAGTATCCAATGTTTATGGTACTACCAGGAAATGTTTGATTGTTTGTAATCCTTTGTTGGATCGACGTTCAATGCCCCTAGTGATGGTTACGGAGACTTGCCCCTGGCTAACTCCGCACTTGAGAGATTTCTTGAAATCTTGACTTGACTGCCCCAGGTTTACATTGATAAGGTCATGTCAAGTCCCCTTTTGTTGATAGGAGATTTTTGCAACGAACGTGTCATCCCACTTGAAGTGATTTTATTCACTGAGAGAGCTTTCGTTCACCGGAATTTTCACTGTGTGAATTTCTTCGCTGTCAAACAAATAGCCATATGCAAACAAATATATTCAAATAATGCAAAGTTTATGCTTGTCTCGAAGTTTTGACAGATGCGTTTTTTAGCAGAAAACTTTTATAAGACAAATTCAACACAAGATTTAGAGTAAAGCCTTACAGGAGTCAGGATACCTTTTGTAACAGTATGCTTTCGAACTAACCCATGCTTCAATTAGGACTTTTGAAGGGTTGTAACGTGGCTTGGTTCATGATTTAAGAAACAAAGGATAAAGGCTCAAAGTATATTTGTACCGACCCACTCTCCGTGATGTTCTTCAATCCTAAACTCAGTTAATTGTGCGTTTGAATTCCAAATGGGTCTGGAACGACGTTTTGGTGATGGTTCACACAAGTTTAATTTTGTTGGAAGGCAGTCATTTCATTTTTTTTTGCAACATTTTTCATATTGTTGAGGATTTGCAGTGACCTCTTTCTTTTTTCGTTATCCCTAATATTTGCCTGACTGTTCTTATTTTCGAGATTACAGTCAGCGGGATGCCCCAGCTTTCTTAAGTCTCCTTTGTAGGTTTCGACTCAGTGGGCTTTTCTTTTTAAGAGATAATGACTGCCTATGAGATAAGGGACCATCACTGTCTTGTCATTCATTGTATTATGAGCTGAGAGTTTGCGGCCTCAACGTGCATTTTGAATTAACTGAGAGACTACCCTGCCCCAGGTTTGATTAAAGGTTTCAATTTGTGTTTCAAAACAGAAAAATTCTACTTCTTTGGCTCGAAGGGGTTGACTAGGGATTATCTTCCTTATAACTCCAGTATTTAGGATTTTAAAAGAAACGCCTGTACATCGTCAGCAAGGTCTATCCATAAGCATACTGTATGAGATTATGGCATTGCTTTCGTCATCCTCCCTCTAAAGGCTTGTAACTTTTAGCAAGAGTTAAATGCCATAAAGAAAGTAGAAAGCATAATTCAAGAATAGTGAAAACGGATGGATAAATTCAAGACAAACATATGCAATGCATTAATGAAACAGAGTTTGACATCAACAGATAATTTTTTGAATAACATCAGAAATTACAACTTGAAAATTCAAATGAAACAAAAGCCTCTTAGTTCGAACTTGTCATTTCAGGCGGAGAACCCTCAGCGGAAGATTTTCATCTGGCCATCCTGTGTGAATTCCAGCACTCCTTTGTCAATCAAGTCTTGAGTCTTGTTTTTCAAAGCCCAACAGTCGTCAGTGTCATGTCCAGGACTATAGGAGTGGTATGCACAAAATGTATTGGGGTGATAACCAGGAGAAGAGGTATTGGGATTCCAAAGAGGATCCCTTAATACAGTCAGATTGACCTCCAACAAGCGTTCCAGTACTTGAGATAGTGGTATTTCAATCTTAGTGAAGCACCTTCCAGATGTATTTTGCTTACACCGATTACCCCGTTGATGCTGGCGAGTTTGTTGTTGGGCTTGTGACCCTGAAGCAAGCTGGGGAGACTTTCCCTTATCTTCTTATCTCAAAGGAGGCTGAATGATGGCTTGATCTTCAACCCTGGCTGTTTTCCCCACTTGGTTACATCCATCTTGAAGTAGTTTGTTGATGAGGACACTTAGCTCCTCTTGTCCTTGAGCCAAGTTTTGAATGAGAGCCATCTGGCCCACCAGTTGTCCCATCATCTGGATTTTCATTGTTGCCAACTCAATATGTAGCCCTTCCAACTGATCATTCTTGATGCCTCCTGGATTCCCTAGGACCATGCCCCTTGTGAGGAGAGCTTTCACCTCTTCCTGCCCCTGGTACAGGTTCAAGAACATTTCTTGCAGCTGAGCGTTTTGAGCCTGGATATCTTTAACAGTCCTCTCTAGAACCATCTCTACTGAAATAAACAGTAGGAAAATAAGGAGACCTGAAAAGAGGAAAACCTGTCATGATACAATGCATTATACGTGGATGCATGTTTTCAAGGATCTCGCGGGGTAAACACAAGAAAATGTTAGAGGTTGAATTTCGATCAACATCTTTGATTGGAGAACTTTGTATCGGTGGATGTCTTTCTACGAGAATCAAGTTCACCATGTCAAGTGGGTCATAGCCCTCGATTCAAGTTGTTTTACTTGATCTTTTGACGGCGTTTGTTTAGAGGAAAATGAATCATCTTGCCCTTTGGTAGACGTTTGGTTCAACGTGATCGTGCATCAAAGACCCTCGAGATCCTTGAAATGGTTATTGAAAATGATATGGTATGATGTTATGATGTTATGTAAAAGTATGAAAAAGTGAGCAAGTGTATTTACAGACAATCACATTCATACAAAGCAGAAAAGTCCTTAGGTTTAGGCTTGCATGGGGTTCATAGGTAAGTACCCTCTTGAAGTTAGTTGGCTCAACCTGTCCTATAAATAGTAACCGGGTTCTAAGGAGTTCAATATCATTGGATTATTTTCTATGTTCATTGTTTAAGTTTATCCACTTAACCGGCGACCGAAATATTCCAAGAAAACAATCCTCAATGAGTGTAGTATCGAGTATCTACCAACTTCGGACTGCACCAAAGCCGGTCATCTCACTACCCTTAAAAAAGGCTAAGATGGTCAAGTAAGGTTCTAAGAGTTCATTAGTGCTTCATGACATCACTCAGCGGCCCTGCATTCTCTTTGATTGACTCAAAGGCTACCGATACGCACAAATATGTCGCACTAACGTAGCCACTGCTTCAACCATGTCAGTATACCCCGCACAATTCCCTCGCAGTTTATTGCTACTTACCTAAAAGGTTCCCCCAAATCCGGGTGTAGGATTTAAAACAAACCCAAACAAGGAACCCAAAAAATAAAGCATACAAATCAAGCAAGATAAGCATGTAAAGGTGATCTAAAACCCTAAGGTAACCCCACTTTTAAACAAATTCCCCAGCAGAGTCGCCAGTTCTGTGATACGGTGGGAGAACTGACTTGAGGTTCTTGCATTTGTGTTTGCAAATGTTTCAGTTTAGCAAGAGTCGCCACCGACTTTTTATTTTATCCTAAGGAAAGGTCAAAAAGCATAGGAAGGACCTTTGAGATGTTTTCTTGGGTTCTGGGAGTAGATTATGAAAAGGGAAGGTGCAAGCACCCTTTTCATCCATGGTTATCCATGGGCTCTTAGTTACTTGTTTAGATCACTTGCTTTTTGCTTTTCAATTGTTTGAAATGGTGCTTTGTGTGGTTTTGAAAGATGTTTTGAAAAGAGGCCATCGTTGTGGAAACCTTTGTAATGATTCTTGTTTGAATGTATACAAAGATGTATTGTCTTTTGAAAAGATGTTTCAATGTTTGAAAATTTGATTTGGGAAATGTTTTGAAAATTGTGTTGTGAAGTGTGTTTGGAAATAACAAGGATGTTTTGCAAGCTTTGATCAAGTAACTAAGATTTGTCTACCCTATTTTACTCAAGAGTCTTTCCTACACATTTTAACCCTTTTGATAGTGTTGTTTGACCATTATATTTGGTAAACAACCTTGTATTAGGATGTTAAACGGGAAAGGCGCGGGTTATCGTATAGACCATGATAGCAATTGTGTTAAGTATCTTTGGAAAATTTTTGAGGGACTTGATCATTTTTATTTGGGCAACCAAGATAGCGTCATCGAGGGACTATGATCTTTTGTTTTGTTTTTGTTTTGCCAATAGATACTCAACATGCATATCATGGCTATTTTTTTAGGAAACCAAGTGGAGATACCTTAAGGGGTGTTTGTGTGCAAGTGTGTTTTATTGCATGCATGATTTTATCTTGAATTAGGATTTTCTATTTCATTGATTTTATCTTGCCATACATATCCTGATTACTAGCATTTACATTTGAAAGCAATAAAATGCGGAAATGTAAAATCCTACGTTATTACAATGTTTAGGGGATGGGGATACAAATTTGTACATGGGGGGTGGTTCAACGAGAAAAATAGATAAGAAAAGAAAATAACAAGGGGAAGAAAAAGAGAAAGAGAGAGAGGGCTAGCGCGCTGCGAAGGGGAAGTCAAAAGTTCTGACCCAGGCCTGCTGCAGGATTATCAACCTGTTAGTGAAACTGTATGAGTCAGAACTTCTGACTCTGGCACCTGCAAAACAGAAACCTGTTAGTGGCAAGGTCAGAAGTTCTGACCCCCATGCGCTGCAAGACAAAAGTTTGTTAGTGGGGAAGTCAGAAGTACTGACCCTGCTGGAAATACAATAATTTTTAGAAGTTCTGATATTATTGACAGCAAAACAGGCTTCAGATGTGCTAACATCAAAGTCAGAACTTGACTTCTCCCTGTGCTAGCCAGAACATTTGCAGTTTTATTATTTTTCCATAAAACAGAAAACATGCCTAGGACAACCTCAGCAAATGTCAAAGTGTTTCAGGAGAAAGAACCAACAAGGTCACAGGCAGGTTCTACACTGATTCACTTCCTACTTAAGCATTCAGAGGTATGAAAATCCTCATAACACATTGTGATCGGTGGATCTGGAACTGACTGTTTAACGCTGGTTTGCGAAATGTCGCGGAAGCAAGAGTCGCCACCGTCTTTTATTTTCTCCAAATGGAAAGGACAAAAGCACAGAAAAATTCCTTAAAGAGATTGCTCAAGGTTCGGGAGGTAGATTATAGAAAGGGAAGGTGTTAGCACCCTTTCTATCCATGGTTATCCATGGGCTCTTAGATACTTGCTCATTCTGTTTTCAAAAATGGTCTGTTTGCTTTTCAACTGTGGGTTTTAAAAAAAGGTTTCTTTGAAAATTCCAGTTCGACTCTTGTATCAGTCCTCAAGAGTGTTTGAAAAATTGCTTTCGAAAGCTTTTTGAAAAGGTGTCGGTGTGAAAAGTATTTTTGATTTGTTTTTGAAATTAGAGCAAGTATCTAGAGTCGTCTACCTACCCTAAGGAATTCGTCTGTGTAAATGTCCTTTAAAGTAGTGCCATCCCACCATTGAGAGGTAGGTAGCACCACCGTTGGAGGTGTTCGGGTCAATTCGAGGTTCGGGACACGGTGATCACCAGAGCAATGGGAAGACACCTTAGAAGCTACCCTCATGCCAGGTTCTCGGATCATGAGGACTTACTAAGACATCCTCTACTCGACGATCACCTTTCGAGGCAAGGCAACAGTGAGGCGTACCCTAGGGGTGGTGTGTGCGATTTGTGTGTCGTTTTCATTTGCATTTATCTTGTCATGTTATTGGTGCTCTACGCTTGTTTTTATTTCGTCCATACATTCTTTCATGCTTTGTTTAACAGTTTAAAAGTATTGCGAGAAAAGTAAATTCTAAGCTATTACAAACGGCGCGGCTCCACATCGCCAAAGTTAACCAGGACCCGATTTGACAAAAAAATAAAGAAATTAAAAGTGCGAGAAGTAATTACAAGGCTTCGGGTGAGGTACATAATTATTTAAGCGAGATAGAATAAATGTGCGAATAAACAATTAAGTCGAAATGAGGGTGTTGGACCCTTTTTTTGCAAAATATTAAAATTACATGAATTAATTAATTTAAGAAAAGAAATTGTTTTTGTATTTTTTTTTTGTATTTTTATGTATTTTAAGATTTAATAGAAAAAAGAAAGAATTAATTAAAATTAACTACTAACCCTAATTCTATTTCATTTTAATTTATTAAGAAAACATTAGAATTAAACCTAAATTAAACCTAATTTTTATATCTAATTTAATTATGAAAACAAAATATTTAATTATTTGACATATTTAAGAAAGAAAAATAAAAAAGATGAAAAATTATTAATTAAACCTATTTCTACATTTTTTAGATTTTTTATTAAAAGAATTAAAATTGCAAACCTAATTTAAAACTAATTTTATTTACATGCAAATTTATTTATGAAAATACTACAAATAAAAATATTTGTTATGTTTTTCCTTTTTTCTGGTTTTTTGTGATATTTTATATTTTATGAAAATAATTAATTAATTCAAAACAATAAAGAAAATAAAATAATAATTGAAAATAAAATATAATGAAAATATAGAGAATTGCAAACCAGGGGGGGTGGTAGTCCCCAAAGTGGAGGTATAGATTCAGTAATCTGGCCCATTTGTTTTGGCCTATTTGGACTTTTTGGTAGCATGCTGAAGCGTTGACTAGGGCGTAGTGTATTCTCCAATTCATAGCCCTTGATCTGATCCTGATGGACGCATGGATGGCTTGGTGGAGAAGGTGTATGGTGCGTCTGCAGCCTTGAAGCGCATGGGAATTGTTATTGAAAAATAATATGGGAACTTGGAAGACCTGGGGCTCGAACCCAGGTCATGTACCTTTCCAACCAACGCGTTTGCCACTGAACCAACACTTGCACGTTTAACATATAATAACAAACAAATGTAATAAATAAAAGCAAGAATGTTAGTGGGTTAAAGCGCGCGAATTTCAAATCAACCTATCACGTCTTGCCACGATATCGTCTTCTCCACCTTCCTGAAACACAAAACATTTAGGCCACGGTTTTACACGCGTTCTGTTAGGTAGCTTTCCAGAAAATAGCGATTAGCCCTCAGACACTCATAAATTGAGCGCGAGGGTTGGTTCTTGTTCGTCCCAACGCATTGATTTGAATGATGGTGGTCATAAGCCTCAATTTTTCCTTGGGTGAAAAGCCCCAATTCGGAATCCTGTGAACCCTAAAAATTAACCATGGTGAAATCGTACACAACGCATAATAATACAATTAAGTATATTGGTTAGCTTCAGAACTTCACAAGGAATGTAAATCAAGCATTAAAAGTTATAAAGGATGCATGAATCGTGATGTACGATTATGAGTTTTTCTTGATACAGTGGGCACTCGTGTTACCAATTCTTGAAGCTATGATGAATGTTTGTGATTGGAATATGTCCAATGATGCTTGAGGAAGCTATTGGAACAAGAATTATGTCTTGAATCGTCCTGGAAGGATGTTTTCAGAATTGACTTTTTTGACAATTTTTTCAAGTTTGTGAATGGCTCTTGGGCGCAGCTCAGTGTCTGTTTTGATTAGGGTTGTGATCCTAGCATATGTAGTAGTGAATTAGGTCAAGAAAAATCAATCAAATCCATTGCATTCATTGAATTTGGAAATTTGATTTTCTAAGATTTTTTCATATCTTTTTCCATGTGTTTTTGGTTCAAAATCAAGCCAATCAACCCAAATCTTTCCATATTGGTACAAGCACGAAATCTTGAGAGTAAAACATGCACAAAAAGATTTAAGACTTTAGGTTAGCATTTTTCATACATTTATTTTGATTTAAATGAATTATTATAAATAAAAATTCAAATAAATAAATAAAAAATGAATAAAGACTTCCCTTTGGGCCAAGTAGTCGTGCATATGTCATGGATGATGAATTATGGAAGAAAAATGGGCCCATTAGCAATTTTAGGTCTTTTGAAGTAATGTTGACTTTTCAAAATATCCAAAACTTTCCCAACTTCCACAAGGCATAACTTGCTCAATTTTTAAGCTTTTCTCATGTTCTTGGACATTTTGGAAAGGCCTTTGAGTCCTCTAACCAATGTCTTTGGTCCCATGTCATTTTGATTTACCAATCTCAAGTTATGGCCTTTGACTTAAAGTCCCTTTTTGTTGACTTTTGAAAATGACCTATAATGTTGAAATTGATAACTTTTTGTGAGAGCATTTCTTGGACTTGAAGTATGAAGATGAGTTGTAGGAAATGTCTTTCTATTCAAAATGAACTTTGGATGGAATTTTTCTGATAATCCATGTGAAAGTTATGCCCTGGTCAATTTACAGTTGACTTTTTCAGCTGTCCAAATAAGGAAACTTTTGCATCTTGATGATTTCTGAGCCAAATTTTGAGAATCATGATCAAGCATTGATCAAATGATGTTTGTGGCTTCAAAATGATATGTTGACCAAAAATTTGAACTTTTGACTGTCAAATGACCATTTTGCCCCTGCAGTTGACTGTAGTGCAATTTAGGGTTTTAACTGTGCAATTTTGAGCTGAATGTCTTGAAACTTGATATGAGGACACTTGACCATATTTGTAACCATGTGAGACTTGATTGGACCTTTGGAAACTTCATTTTCCTGATCAGAACCAAAACCCTAATCTTGACTGTATAGGAGACCTTTGCACTGTGCAACCCTTGGGGAATTTTGCAGCTTGACTTTGCAATTTCTTGAAGAATATGGGAGGGAAAATTTTGGGGTACAACAATTGCCCCTGTTCAATCTTCTTAGACCTGAGGATGCAGATTTGCGGACGTGCCTTTCGTAATCCGAGGGTAGAAGATGATTGAACACTAGAGTGCCCAGAAATTTGCGCTCACATAGTAGCAGTGTGGTGGAATAGGCTTATAGATGCCATTTAGAGGTTGATGAATAGGATGATGGGCTTACAGATGCCATCTGGATGTTGATCGCGTAAGAGATTCCTTAGCGAGAACCTGCATACCTGCAAAAGAAACATGAGTACCTGACACGTTGCAGGAGTTGATTCTGGAGCTTCACAAGATGATGAATGAACCAGGGATGGTTACTACCTTAGCATGAATGGTAAGAGAACCTTGGGCGACTTTAACTTCAACAACGCTCGTTGAGAAAAATCTTAGAGTTTGATTATCAGGGCTGAATCTCCAAGTACACTCAAGAATTTGATTCTCAAGTTGATAGAAGCTTTGAGACCTATAATGCATGCTTCATATTTAACCATATTGTTAGTATAGTTGAAGCATAGCCTGGAAGTGAAAGGAGTATGACATCCTTCAGTAGATATGATCACAGCACCGATTCCATTTCCAAATGCGTTGGAAGCTCAGTCAAAAACCATAGTCCATCGGGATCCTTTTTCAGGTCCTTCATCTGGTCCAAGTTCTTCACAATAAGTCACTAACATGATGTTCTCGTCCGAGAACTCAAAATTCATGGGTTGGTAGTCGTCCACAGCCTGATGAGCCAAAGGATCAACTAGTACACTTCCTTTTATTGCCTTTTGAGTAGTGTACTGGATATCATATTTGGTCAGGACCATTTTCCATCTTATTATTCTTTCGGAGAGAGTGGGCTTCTCAAAGATGTATTTGATATGATCCATTTTAGATATCAACAAGGTAGTGTGAGTATACATATACTGTCTCAATCGGCGAGCAGCCCATGCCAAAGCACAACAAGTTTTCTCGAGCAATGAGTATATTGTTTCACAGTCGGTAAACTTTTTTCTAAGGTAGTATATTGCATACTCTTTTCGACCAGACTCGTCATGCTGCCCTATCACACACCCCATTGAATTCTCTAATACTGTTAAGTACATGATTAGAGGTCTTCCTTCGACCAACAACATCAAAATTGGAGGCTCTTGAAGATATTCCTTGATTTTGTCAAAGGCAGTCTGGAAGTCGTCATTCCACTTCACTACTTGATCTTTCTTTAGTAATTTGAAGATTGGCTCACAAGTAGCGGTTATATGGCAAATGAATCTGGCAATGTAGTTTAGACGTCCCAAGAATCCCCTAACCTCCTTCTCAGTGCGGGGAGTTGGCATTTCTTGTATAGATTTAACCTTTGCATGGTCTACTTTAATGCCTTTGCCGCTGACCACGAAGCCTAAAAGCTTACCAGACATTACTCCAAAGGTGCACTTCTTCAGATTCAGTCTTAGCTTGTACTTCTTTAATCTTTCAAACAGGTTTCGCAGGTGATCAAGGTGCTCTTCTTCAGTATGAGACCTGGCTATCATATCATCGACATAGACCTCTATCTCGTAGTGGATCATATCATGAAACAAAGTTACCATAGCACGTTGATAGGTTGCCCCAACGTTCTTCAACATAAATGGCATAACTTTGTAGTAGAAGGTGCCTCACTGTGTGACAAAGGTTGTTTTCTCCATATCTTCAGGTGCCATTTTAATCTGATTATACCCGGAGAAACCATCCATGAAGGAGAACACCTTATGTTGTGCAGTGTTGTCAACCAGAACATCAATATGGGGAAGCGGAAAGCCATCCTTAGGGCTTGCCCTATCCAAGTCTCTATAATCCACACACATACGTACTTTACCGTCCTTCTTAGGTACCGGAACAACATTAGCAACCCATTATGGATAAGAAGTAACAGCTAAGAACCTGGTGTTGAACTATTTCATAACTTCAGCCTTGATCTTTTCTGACATCTCAGGACGCATACGAATAACCTTTTGTTTCACTGGAGGGTAGTATTCTTTGGTTTGAAGACGATGAATCACAATAACAGTGTCCAACCCCGACATGTCTTTGTATGACCAGGCAAAGACCTCAACATAGTCATGTAACATTTGAATTAACCGCTCTTTGACATTATGCTTCAAGTTGGAACCTATCTTGACCTCCTTTTTTATCCTTTTAAGTACCCAAGTTTACCGTCTCGATTGGCTCTTCATGAGGTTGTATGGCTCTTTCCTCTTGTTGCAACAATCTAGCAAGTTCTCCTGGTACTTCACAATTTTCCTCACCTTCATTCTCTTATTGGTAGATCATATTTTCAAAGTCATAATTGGCAATAGCAAAACCATTATCAATGGGATCCAGAGTGGATGTGGATCTGCAGTTTGATACGTGGGTGTGTGTAAGAGAGCATAACTATTTTGACAAAGTAAAAGCAGAAAAGAAAGACAGAGAGCGTAAAATTTGCATGCAAAATGTCCAATGATTTATTAATGACATATGAAGATGAAGTAATAACCCTCACAAATAGACCATTGTGCCTTTGGTAAAACACGAGGCTCTAGAGTTTAAATTGTTCAAATATTACATATTCCAAAAAAAAACAAAAAGACAATTACTCTTGGATAAAAGTAATGGGAAAAAAGTCTCTAGCCGTTCAATTATTTAGTCCACCACTGGTAATTGGGAAGATCCAATTTTCCATGTCGCAGTCATTGTCACTATCCTCCAAAGCATTGATTCCATCTTTGCTGATGCGTAGTGGTGGTCCTCCGGCGCGAGTGCGACGAACAGCTTTTTGAGCTCCTGAAGTAAAACCCAACCCAAACATGATAGATTTGTAGGGAATATCAGGGAGATGGCACCAAATAGTAACCCCACCTTCTTCAACTACAACTTTGGCATCCTTCAGAGAAGCCATCTTCAACGGAGGTCTGGTAACCTTTGGAACACTAGCCATAGTCTTGGTAGCAGCAATTATCTGAGGAACCTCTTCAAAGTTCTGGCATGGGGTTTCAATCAACTCTCCATCCATCTCAACATACCTAATAGAGTTCAAATGGCACACCATATACTCTTCCTTTCCATGGACTGTAGAAATATTCCCATTAACTGGATACTTCAACATTTGACACAGGATAAAAGTAACAACATTGGCCTCATGGATCCAAGGGCGACCCAACAAACAAGAGTAAGACGGGCGGATTCCCATTACGTAAAAAGTAGAGTAAAAGGTCTGAGAACTAACTTTAACAGGAATGTCCACCTCCTCGTGTATCATTCTTTTATAACTATCAAAAGCCCTCACCACAATATTGAAGGGCTTCAGTGTGAGTCCTTCATAATCTAATATGTCCAAGGCATTATTAGGTAAGACATTCAATGATGAACCTGTATCCACCAGAACATAAGCTAGGGTAGTTCCCCTGCACTCAATAGAAACACGCAGGGCATCATTATGCTTTCTTCCTTTGGACGTCAAATCAGCATCGGAGAAATTGAGTCCATTGTCAGGGGTCAGACTAGAAACACAGTTCTCAAATTGGTCGGTAGAAGTATCTTGCGGCGCATTAGTATATTTCAGGAACTTCACGAAAGCTTTAGCATGGGCTTCAGAGCATAACAGTAAGCCCAGCTTTGAAATTTTTGAAGGGGTCAGCCCCAATTGTTCCACAACATTGTAGTCACTTTTCCGTATGATTTTCAGTATCTCCTCCATTTATTTTTTAGAGGCTTCAGAATGGTTTCTTTAGGTGCCTCTGTCCATGCAGGCTCAACCAGTACTTCTTTTCCCCGAGTCTCAGCTTACTCAGTAGCAGGAGTAACAACAGAAGTAACGGTAGGGGTAGCAATTGGAGTAACAAGAGTAGTAACAGGAACATTAGCTGGAATAACCAAAGTAGTGGCAATAGTCTTTGGAGAGATCTCAGGAGAGAAGATCCTTCCACTTCTGGTAATTTTTCTGGTCCCAACAATGTTGTCGATGTTAAGATCAGTATCTTCAACAACTTCATCTTTGATAGCCAATAGGTCTTGCTTGACGCCATGGTAGTAGATGTCAACTCCATAGTTCCAAGGAACAACCTTATCGAAGGAATATGGTATCGGCCCAGGAAAAGTGATAATTAAAGAAGCAACCTTAGGAGTGGATGTAATCCTGACAAGTCTTTTGGAGGAGGCTCGGGGAGGAATGTCGGAAATGGTAATAATTGATATATCTTCACACAGACTTCTTGTAAAGGGAGTCTTTTAAAACAAAATTTCTTTGTTGTTCATCAGGAACTGGACACCTATTTTCAGCAACAAGAAACCATTGGGTAGAGAGGCACACAGGTGGCATCCTTCACCACAACCCGGAAATAAACCGGCTAGAAAGAGATTTTTCTTAACAACTAAAAGAGGAGTAACTAGTTCATCAACAGAAGAAACAAACAGGTTGTCATCAACAACATTAACACCCTGGCCATGCTTGGGAATTGGTGCAGTTATCACATTGGGGGTTTCTGGAGGGTCAAATTCAATCTCTTTTGCCTCAATAAGATCTTGCACTTTGTTCTTCAGGGCCCACCAATCATTCGTATTATGCCCCGGACTATTGGAGTGAAAGGCACATCCAGAATTTCAATTATAACGGGGAGATATAGTATTTGGATTTGTAGGAGCCTCCCTCAGAGTGACCAGATTAGACTTCAATAATTGTGGAAAAACCTGAGATAAGGACATGTTATGCCGGGTTAACTGTCTTCTAGGAGCATCCTGCATGTGCTGATTGTTTTGTTATTGATTTGGCGCAGAGTTGGAGATCATCACAGCTCCTACCGTTAGACGGTGTTCAACTTTACCCTGATTTCTCTGGTCATATGCATCACCTATTTCCTTCTTCCCAGTGAAAGTATTCTTCACTATACTTGAAGATGCCTCCTTTTGAATCTTACCGCTCTTGATACCAGCTTATACTCTTTCAACTGTCAATATCAGCTCGGTGAACCCAGCTGAAGAGCTTCCAATCAGGTAGTTGAAAAATGGACCATACAGAGTACCTAAGAACATATCTACCAGCTCTCTATTAGACAGAGGAGGTTGGACTCTTCCTGCAAGATATCTCCACTTCTGGGCATAATCTTTGAAGCCCTCACCAGAACCCATAAACATGATTTGAAGTTGTGTACGGGTCGGAGCAAGGTCAACATTGTATTGGTACTGCCTGTAGAAAGCAACAGCCAGATCCTTCCAGTTGCAGATGTTGGTTCCCTCCAACTGATAGAACCATTCCAAATGAGTCCCTGATAAACTTTCCTGGAAGAAATGCACCCACAAATTCCTATCAGCGGTGTGAGGTTGGATCATCCTGACATAAGATCTTAGACGCAAATTAGAACATGAAACCCCATCATATTTAGCAAACACGGGAACCTTGAACTTCTGTGGAATGACCACTCCAAAAACCAACCCTAATTCTTCCAAATCCAGACCATGTACCCTCTGAATTTCCATGCCGTTGAGACAGTCCCTGGGTTGTTGTCTTCTTATTTTTTCTTCTCTTCCTGATTGCCTCCCTTATTTGACGGAGTTGCGAAGTCTAGAGCTTGCTTTGCTGGTCCTTTTTATCTCCTTCCTATATTCAGGGCACCAACTGGTTTCTTGGCCTTCTTCTTCTTGTCTTTTAGGATGAGAGCCTTCAAATCCTCTTTCCCTTTAGCTAGAGCCAAGAACATCTTCTGGAACTGAGCATTCTGGGCTTGAAGGTCCTTGATATTCTGTTCGAGAGCCATTTATTTTTGCTGAAATAAACAGCGAAAAGATAATAAACCTGTCATGAAACCTGTTTATGTGATGATATGCATGATATGCTTATGCAATGTTTTCAAGGACCTTATAGGATTTAAACTTGCTTAGACAAAGAGAAAACAAACATTAATTGCATTAATAAGTTTAAACGGTTACAATGACGCCTCTTGGGATTACAATGGAAGAAACAAAGATAATACAAAATAAACTCCTAAATCAGAAAAGACTCAAGCTTCCCATGAGTGCATCTTCTTCAGTGAAATGTAGGCATTCAAACTCTACTGTTGTACCCCAAAATTTGCCCTCTCATTTCTCAAAGGATCCTCCTAGACCCTCAGGTTTTCTTCTATCAAGTTTCAAGTCTTGGACTACAATTTCCCAAGAAAGAATTCACAAGGGAAAAATAGTTAAATGCACACTGAAAGCGATGATCAAGGTTACCATGAGAGGTTTATACGAGCTTGGAGGATGGTAAACAAGGTGGATAGTAGGAAATTGGGGCACACAAATTCCATTCCCATTGAGCCTTACCTTAGGTGGGTACGAGCTCGGGCTCAGAGTCTCGCAATGCCTTATCCCTTTATCCTCCCTGTTATCACAGAGCCTGTTATTGAAGAAGATGTCTTGTATACTGTCCGTCATCCCAACATGCCTACCTCTCTATAAGACTTGAAAAAGGATTGGATTCAGCTAAAGGAAGAACGAGACACTTTCGAAGCCCAATTCTATGCCAGTAAGAAGAAAGTTTGGGAACTCACTAAGTAGCTTCATAAAGAGAAGAGTTGTAATACCTACATCGCACCAAAGAGGATGTGTTTAACCTTTTTGTCTTAGGAGTTTTTGTATTTTATTTCTTTCATTATAAGCCCCAAGAGGCATGATGTACTCGAACTTAGATTTATTAATGTAATGTGTGTTCCTTTTTGTCTAAAGCAAATTTAAATCTCTAATCTCCTTGAAATCATTTTCATATGCATTTTCATTCATCATAACACAAACAGGTTTCTTACAAAAGGTATCCTTATCTTTTTACTATTTATTTCAGTGAGATGGATATTGAACAGACAATAAAGGATCTCTAAGCGCAGAACGCTCAATTCCAACAAATGTTCCTGGCTCTGGCAAAAGGGCAAGAGGATTTGAAAACTTTGCTGATCAAAGAAAAGAAGAAGAAATCAAAGAAACTGGCCAGTGTTTTGAATATGGGAAGAAGGTTCAATGGACCAGCCAGACGAACTATAGATTTCGCAACCTCGTCAGGTGAAGGAGATAATCAAGAAGGAAAAAACAAGGAAGTGAATGACCATCCAGAGTATGAAGAAGAAGAAGAGGTTGATTATTATAAAGAGCAGTATTCTCAAGCTGACGATGAATATAAGCAGTTGAAGGATGTCCTCAATGCTATAGAGATCCAACGGGTACCCGGATTGGATTTTGAAGAGATTGGACTTGTCTCAGGGGTTGTCATCCTATAGAAATTCAAGGTCCCCACTTTCGCTAAATATGACGGTGTCTCTTGTCTGAAGCTGCATTTAAGGTCATACGTCAGGAAAATTCAACCCCATACTACTGATAGAAACCTATGGGTACATTTCTTCCAAGAAAGCTTGTCAGGGACGCAGTTGGATTGGTTTTATCAGTTGGAAGGGACCAACATTCGTTATTGGGAATATTTGGATGCCGCTTTTTACAAGCAATACCACTATAATGCAGACTTAGCTCTAACTAGAACACAATTGCAAGGCATGTCTATAAGTGTTGGTGAAGGTTTCAAAACCCATGCTAAAAAATGGAGGGATCTCGCGGGAAGAGTCCAACCCCCCTATCTGACCGAGAATTGGTGGATATGTTCTTAGGCACGCTATCTGGTCCATTCTTCAACCACCTGATCGGAAGCTCCTCGGCTGGATTTACTGAACTAATCATGACTGGTTAATGGGTAGAAGCCGGAATAAAAAGTTGAAAAATTCAAAGAGATGTATCCTCAAGCACGATGAAGAAACCCTTTACCGGAAAGAAAGAGGTCAGTGTTGCATACGTCTATAGGAATCAAAATAAATCTGAACGTCGTCTGACAGTAGGGGCTAGTATGATTTATAATCTCGTTTCAAATCAACAGCGAAATTATCAGCAAAGGCCAGAGGCGCCCATGAGACGATTCACCCGAATCAACATGACATTGTCCTAAGTTATGTCACATCTTTTGAAGTCCAACCTGGTGACCCTAAAGGAAGCTCCCAAGAACCCCAATACAACCTCTCCTCACTACAACCCGAATGCTCGATGCGCCTATCATTCTGAAAGCTCAGGGCATGATACAAACAATTGTTGGGCCTTGAAGAATAAGATACAAGACCTTATAGAGGAGAAAGAGATTGAGTTTGTTCCCCCAGAAACACCTAATGTGATAACGGTGCCAATGCCCAAACACGGTCAAGGTGTTAATGATGTTGATGACTAGTGTTTTGTTTCCTCCGTGAATGATTTAACTACTCCTCTTTTGACCATTAAACAAATCCTATTGTGAGCTGGTCTGTTTTCGGGTGGTGATGAAAGTTGTCAATTATATATGTCTCTACCCAATGGTTGTTTATTATTGAAGATGGGCGTCTAGCGCCTGATGGCTAACAAAGAAATCATGTTTGAAAAAGTCTCAATAATCACCATTTCCGACAAACCTCCCAGGGTCTCCACCAAAAGACCCGTTAGGATTACATATGTTCCAAAGTCTACTCCCCTAATCATCACCATGCCAAGGCCAATACCAAATTCTTCGGATAAAGTTATTCCCTGGAACTATGGGACTGACGTCTATTATTATGGCGTCAAGTAAGATTTGTTGGATATCAAAGATAAGGTTGTGAAAGACACTGATCCTGACGTTGGCAATATCGATGGGACCAATAAGATAACAAGAAGTGAAAGAATCTTCTCAACCGAGATCTCTCCAAAGACCATTGCTACTCCTGTAATTATTCCGGCTACAGCTCCTACTAACATTCCCAATGATACTCCCGTTGACAATCCTGCTGTTATCCTTGCGACCAAGACAAGGGGAAAGGAGGGGCTATCTGAGCCTGTCCAAACGAAGGCGAATCTAGAGGATATTCCTGAAGCTTCTAGAAAGGAGATAGAAGAGATACTAAAAATAATCAAGAAAAACGACTACAACATCGTGGAACAGTTGGGGCAAACCTCCTCGAAAATATCAATGTTGACCTTACTTTTATGTTTTGAGGCCCATGCCAAAGCCTTGGAAAAGTTTCTAAAGACTGATCACGTGCCCCAAGAGACTTCCATTGACCAATTTGAGATTTGTGTGTCCAATCTAACTGCCGGTAATGGATTGGGCTTTACTGACACCGACTTGACTCCCAAAGGAAGGAAACACAACGATGCCTTACATGTCTCCATTGAGTGCAGGGGCACTATGCTAACCCATGTTTTGGTGGATACGGGCTCATACCTGGATGTCTTGCCCAAAAATGCTCTTGACCGACTAGGTTGTGAGGGACTCACTTTAAAGCCTAGCAACATTGTGGTGAGGGCCTTTGATGGTTCTAAGAGGACACTGCACGGTGAAGTTAACATCCCTATAAAAGTTGGAACTTAGACTTTTGATTCAACTTTCTATGTGATGGATATCCACCCTTCCTATTCCTGTCTTTTGGGGCGACCCTGGATTCATGGCGCTAGTGTCGTTACCTCTATATTACATCAGATGTTGAAGTATCCAATCAAGGGAAAAATCATCACTCTCCATGGGGAGGAGGAATACATGGTGAGCCACCTGAACTCTTTCAGGTACGTGGAAATGGATGGTGAGTTCATTGAGACTCCATGTCAGAACTTGGAGAAGGTCCCACAAACAGTTGTGGAAGCCAAGACTACTACTAAGACCCCAAAAGTTACCAGACCTCCACTGAAAATGGCCTATTTGAAAGATGCTAGAGCAGTGATTAAAGAGAGTGGATGCACTATCTGGGGTCAACTTCCAGATATTCCCTACAAATCTAACAATTTTGGTTTGGGATTTACCTCGGAGGCACAAAGAGTTGTTCGACGAACTCGCGCTGGGGGACCATCTTTACGTATCAACAATCATAGAGTCAATGCAGTGGAAGACAATGATGGCAATTCTGATATGGACGAGTGGATCTTTCCGACCATCAGCGAAGGACTCAACAATTAGGAAGCCAAACAATTTGTCCCCATTACTTTTATTCAAGAGTAATTGTCTTTTAATTTTTTGACAGACTTGTAATAATTAAACAATTTAGACTTTAAAACCTTTTGTCTTACCCGAGGCACAATGGTCCATTTGTTAGGGTTGTTACTTCATCTTCATATGTGATCAATAAATCATGGACATTTTTGCATGCAAAATTTTGTGCTCTTTGTTTTTCCTTTTACCTGTTATTTTTCAAAGATAGTTATGCTCTTACACACTCACATATCAAAATTTAGATCCACATCCACTCAGGATCCCATGGGTAACGATTCTGCTATGGCCTATCATGACATTGAAAATGAGATTTATCATGCCGAAGACGAAGGTGAGGAAGATTATGAGGTACCAGGGGAGCTAGCCAGCTTGTTGCAATAGGAAGAAAGGACCATACAACCCCATGAAGAGCTAGTTGAAACAGTTAACTTAGGTACTGAAGAGGACAAGAAAGAAGTCAAGGTAGGTGCCAACCTGGAGCCTAGTGTCAAGAAGAGCTTAACTCAGTTACTACATGACTATGTTGAGGTTTTTGCCTGGTCATACAAAGAAATGCCAGGACTCGACACTGACATCATGGTCCATCATTTGCCGATAAAAGAAGACTGCCCTCTGGTAAAAATGAAAGTTCGTCGCACGCGGCCGGAAATGTCAGAGAAAATCAAGACTGAAGTCATGACGTAGTTCAACACAAGATTCTTAGCTTTCACCTCCTATCCACAATGGGTAACCAACATTATTCCAGTGCCTAAAAGAGATGGTAAGGTACGTATGTGTGTGGATTTTAGAGACTTGAATAGGGAAAGCCCCAAGGATAACTTCTCGCTTCCCCACATCGATATTCTGGTGGACAACACCATACATCATAAAGTATTTTCCTTCATGGATGGTTTCTCCGGATACAACAAGATCAAGATGGCACCCAAGGACATGTAAAAAACAACCTTTGTCACACAGTGGGGCACGTTTTGCTACAAGGTTATGCCATTCAGGTTAAAGAACGCTGGGGAAACTTATCATCGCACCATGGTATCTCTGTTTCACGATATGATCCATCACGAGATAGAGGTCTACGTGGATGACATGATAGCCAGATCTCAGACTGAAGAGGTACACCTTGATCATCTATAGAAACTGTTTGAAAGACTAAAGAAATACAAACTAAGGCAGAACCCAAATAAATTCACTTTGGGAGTGAGGTCCAGTAAACTCTTAGGCTTCATTGTCAGCGGCAAAGGTATCAAAGTGGACTCTGCAAAGGTAAAAGCAATACAAGAAATGCCTTCTCCTCACACTGAGAAGGAAGATAGGGGATTCTTGGGACGGTTAAACTATATCACCCGGTTCATTTCCCATCTAACCGCTACTTGTGAACCAATCTTCAAATTACAGAAGAAAGATCAAGTGGTGGAATGGAACGACGACTTCCAGGCTGCCTTCGATAAGATTAAAGAGTACCTTCAAGAGCCTCCCATTTTGATGCTGCCATGTGAGGGAAGACCTCTGATCATGTATCTAACCATCTTGGAAAATTCAATGGTGTGTGTGCTGGGGCATCATGACGAGTCTGGCCAAAAAGAGCATGTAATATACTACCTAAGAAAAAAGTTTCCCGACTGTGAAATCAAATATTCGCTGCTCGAGAAAACTTGTTGCGCTCTGGCATGGGCTGCTCGCCGGTTAAGACAGTGTATGTTGACTCACACTACCTTATTGATATCTAAGATGGATCCAATTAAATACATATTCGAGAATCCCGCCCTCTTGGGAAGAATAACAAGATGGAAGATGGTCCTAACTGAATACGACATTCAATACACTACCCAGAAAGCAATAAAGGGAAGTCTGTTAGCCGATCACCTTGCTCATCAGGCTATGGATGAATAGCAATCCATTAATTTCAAATTTCCGGACGAAGACGTTATGTTGGTAAACAATTGTGAAGAACTCAGACCGTATGACGGACCTGAACAAGGATCCATATGGACTATGGTTTTGATGGAGCATCCAACGCACTCGACAACGACATAGGTGTTGTAATCATATCCCCTGAAGGCTGTCATACCCCCTTCCCTGCTAGGATGTGTTTCAACTGTACCAATAATATGGCAGAATATGAAGCGTGTATTATGGGTCTCAAAGCTGCCATAGATTTGAGAATCAAGTCCTTTATTGTATTTGGAGATTCATCCTTAGTCATTAGTCAGATCAAAGGAGAGTGGGACACGAAGCATCATAACCTCATCCCTTACAAGGAACATGTGTTAACATTAATCCCACGTTTTGAGGAAATCACCTTCGAGCATTTTCCACGAGAGGAAAATCAACTAGCAGACGTGCTAGCCACTATGTCGTCCATGTTCAAAATCAAGTGGGATAATGAGGCTCCTCAGATCACCATAGAAAGGATGGATGAACCCTCTTACTTACACGAGATTGATATTGAAAAGTATAAGACAAACCTTGGTTCCATGAAATTAAGAGATATCTTAGGGTCTAAGAATATCTGGAGGGAGCTTCAGTCAATGACAAGAAATTCCTGAGAAGATTCTCTGCTAAGTTCTTCCTCAGTAATTGGATTCTCTACAAGTGCAACCACGACTCTACTTTGCTTCGGTACATAGACAAGAGTGAGGCAGACAAGATCATGGTTTATTTACATGAAGGCACGTACGACACCCATTATAGTGGGCATACGATGGCTAAAAAGATCCTATGGGTAGGATACTATTGGTCCACCATGGAAGCAGATTGCCATCATCATTCACGAACCTCTCGCAAGTTTCAGATCTATGTTGACAAGGTACACGTGCCTCCAGTTCGTCTTAACGTCCTAAGTTTTCCTTGGCCATTCACAATATGGGGAATTGACATGATTGGAGAGATAAAACCCACTGCTTCTAATGGACACCGCTTCATCTTGTTTGCCATTAATTACTTCACGAAGTGGGTCGAGGCAGCTTCATTCGCTTCTGTTACCAAGAACATTATGGCATGATTCATCAAACAGAATCTTATTTGTTGGTACAGTATTCTGTAGAGAATCATTATAGATAATGGTACCAATATCAACAATACTATGATCACTGCACTATATGCGCAATTCAAGATCCAGCATCATAACTCTCCCCCTTAATGGCCGAAGATGAATGTCGCTGTAAAAGCCGCTTATAAAAACATCAAGAAGATAATACAAAAAATGACATTGACCTACAAGGACTGGCATGAGATGTTGTCGTTTTCTCTCCATGGTTACCGTACCATGGCGCACACATCAATGGGGGAAACTTCTTTCTCCTTGTTATACGACATGGAAGTTGTCCTAGCAATTGAAGTCCAAATACCTTCTTTAAGAATCATAAAGGATGCAGGGTTGAGTGAAGATGAATGGATTCAAACTCGACTTAACCGGCTGAACTTGATTGATGAGAAGAGACTTACGGCTGTCTGCCATGGCCAGATGTACCAAAAGTGTATGATTAAAGCTTTTAATAAGAAAGTCAAGCGTCAGGTATATCGGGTTGGTGATTTGGTAATCAAGCATATCATATTGCCACAAGGTGATCCCAGGGGAAAATGCACTCCTACATACGAAGGATCGTTTGTGATCAAAAACATATTATCTTGTGGAGCAATGATCTTAACCACTATGGATGGCGACGACGACCTTCTACACCCTATAAACACGAACATAGTTAAAAAATACTACGCATGAACAAAAACCCGTTAGGTCGACTGGCCTAGACAAAAATTAGGGCATCCCGGCGAACCAAAAGGGTTCGGGCTAAAATTAGGGATAAAATGCAAAAAAAATGTACACCCGACAAGCTGAAAACCTGAAAGGGAGGCTTGGGCAAAAAAGGGTATTCCAGTGGACTGGAAAGCTGAAAGGACGATCCAGGAAAAAGTTAAGGATTTCAAGCGTATGGCTATGTCCCGTTGGATCACCTTACCACCAATCTTCAACATCAATTGTCAAACTCAAACGGTTCTAATAAATCCAATCAGCTTCGGACAAAGCAGCAAATGGGTGAGATGCTCAAAGACATGAAGGCTATATCAGAGTGGGAACCCCATGGGATTATTTCACATAGATGTCTTTTCTATGTATCATTTTTCATTTTTACGAAGACATTATATTACTAGAATGTTCATCTCTTTGTACAAAAAAATACTTATTCAAGTTAATACAAAGATATTCCTTTGAAAGTGCAAAACTATTTGTTTCTTTTTTTACTGTTCCTGTTTTGTTTGCAAAAAATGTCCAGTGTTTATTTTTGAACATATGCATTTAAATGTAATCACTGTTTATAAATGAACGCATGAAAAAAACTAAACAAAAAGACAATTACTAAATGGCTTTAAGAAACAGGACAACATCTATGGGCCATTCCATAAAATCCCCGCAGATACTTTCTATAAATAGAGAAGAAGCAAGAACATCCCACTACAGGATCTTGGTCATATCTCCAGCATGCAATGTATTTTTCCTTTATATCTCCAATGGAGCAAAACTTCCAGTTACCACCTCAAAAATTCCCCAGCAAAAGTCACCCAGCTATTCAGGATTTCCCAGCAGGATTTCATAAAGCCCACAGGCAATGCACGGTGCTTCTCTTCCCCAACATAGTTTATTTCTCTGATTTTGGAAACTCATCCATCAACACTTCAACTTCAACAAAGTATAAAGGCTTACCCTCCTCATTTCCAGCAACAGTCAGGGATTTATTTTCCCTAATCCAACAACACTGCAACAGAACAACTTACATGTGCATTCATCGCATCCATACATCATAAACATCGATGACACAAATGAATATATTGTAATCTCATTGTAATATGCATTTCATACATCATAGTATTACATACAATTAACTCTTTATCTTTTCAGGAAAGATCAATCAACAGAAAATTATCATCAACAGATTTTAAACAAGTCAAGGCAATTATCTGTGAACAAATCGATTATGGATCAATCCCCAAAACATGATTTTTTGACTATCTACATGACAAATATTTCCTTCAGACTTCTGTTGGTTCAGTTCAAATCTCTCAATGGTTTATCCTGATTCTTTCCCGAAGACATCTTCTCTGGTTCAGATAAGTTGCTCCAAGATTTATTCTAATTCTTTTCCCAGACCTCTGTCGGTTCAGTTTAAATCTCTCAACGGTTTATCCTGATTCTTTCCCGCAGGCATCTTCTATGGTTCAGATAAATCGCACCAAAGATTTATTCTGATTCTTTTCCCAGACCTCTGCCGGTTCAGTTTAAATCTCTCAATGGTTTATCTCGATTCTTTCCCGCAGACATTTTCTCTGGTTCAAATAAATTGCTCCAAGATTTATTTTGATTCGTTCCAGTTAAAGAACACTCACGACCTTTGTCGGTTCAGTTTAAATTTCTCAACAGTTTATCACGATTCTTTCCTGCAAACATTTTCTCTGGTTCAGATAAATCACTACAAGATTTATTCTGATTCTTTTCCTGACCCCTGCTGGTTCAGTTTAAACCTCTCAATGGTTTATCCTGATTCTTTCTTGCAGGCATCTTCTCTGGTTCAAATAAGTAGCTAGAAGATAGTGATGGCAGCTGTGATATGGATGAGTGGATCTTTCCAACCATCAATGGATGACTCAACAATTGGGAAGCCAAAGAATTTGTCCCCATTATATTTATTCAAGAGTAATTGTATTTTAATTTTTTGTCAGACTTGTAATAATTAAACAATTTAGACTTTAAAACCTTGTGTCTTACCCGAGGAAAAATGGTCCATTTGTTAGGGTTATTACTTCATATTCATATGTCATCAATAAATCATGGACGTTTTTGCATGCAAAATTTTGCGCTCTTTATTTTTCCTTTTACCTGTTATTTTTCAAAGATAGCCATGATCTTACACACACTCACATATCAAAATGCAGATCCACATCCACTCAGGATCCCATGGGTAACGATTCTGCTATGGCCTATCATGACTTTGAAAATGCGATCTACCAAGCCGAAGACGAATGTGAGGAAGATTGTGAGGTACCAGGGGAGCTAGCCAACTTGTTGCAAAAGGAAGAAAGGACCATACAACTCCATGAAGTGCCAGTTTAAACAACTAACTTAGGTACTGAAGAGGACAAGAATGAAGTCAAGATAGGTTCCAACCCAGAGCCTACTGTCAAGAAGCGCTTAACTCAAGTACTACATGACTATGTTGAGGTTTTTTCCTGGTCATACAAAGACATGCCAGGACTCGACACCGACATCGTGGTCCATCGTCTGCCGACAAAAGAAGACAGCCCTCTGGTAAAATAGAAAGTTCGTCGCATGCGGCCAAAAATAACAGAGAAAATCAAGACTGAAGTCATGAAGTAGTTCAACGCTAGATTCTTAGCTGTCACCTCCTGTCTAAAATGGGTCACCAACTTGTTCCAGTGCCTAAAAGAGACGGTAAGGTACGTATGTGTGTGGATTACAGAGACATGAATAGGGCAAGCCCCAAGGATGACTTCCCGCTTCCCCACATTGATATTCTGGTTAACAACACCACACATTATAAAGTATTTTCCTTCATGGATGGTTTTTCCGGATACAACAAGATTATGATGGAACCTGAGGATATGGAAAAAACAAACTTCGTCACACAGTGGGGCACGTTCTGCTACAAGGTTATTACATTCGGGTTGAGGAACGCTGGGGCAACTTATCAGCGCGCCATGGTAGCTCTGTTTCATGATATGATCCATTACAAGATAGAGGTCTACGTGGATGACATGATAGACAAATCTCGGACTGAAGAGGAACACCTTGACCATCTATATAAGCTGTTTGAAAGACTGAACAAATACAAACTAAGGCTGAACCCGAATAAATGTACTTTTAGAGTGAAGTCTGGTAAACTCTTAATCTTCATTGTCATCCGCAAAGGTATCGAAGTGGACCCTGCAATGGTAAACACAATAAAAGAAATACCTTCTCCTCACACTGAGAAGGAAGTTAGGGGGTTCTTGGGACGGTTAAACTATATTTCCTGGTTCATTTCCCATCCAACGGCTACTTGTGAACCAATCTTCAAATTACTTAAGAAAGATCAAGTGGTGGAATTGAACGACGACTACCAGGCTGCCTTCGATAAGATTAAAGAGTTCCGTCAAGAGCCTCCCATTTTTATGTTGCCAGTTGAGGGAAGACCTCTGATCATGTATCTAACTGTCTTGGAAAATTCAATGGGGTGTGTGCTGGGGCAGCATGACGAGTCTGGCCGAAAATAGAATGCAATATACTACCTGAGCAAAAAGTTTACCGACTATGAAACCAAATATTCACTGCTCAAGAAAACTTGTTGCGCTCTTGTATGGGCTGCTCGCTGGTTAAGATAGTGTATGCTGACTCACACTGCCTTATTGATATCTAAGATTGATCCAATTAAATACATATTTGAGAAGCCCGCCCTCTTGGGAAGAATAGCAAGATGGCAGATGGTCCTGACTGAATACGACATTCAATACACTACCCAGAAAGAAATAAAGGGAAGTGTGTTAGCCGATTACCTTGCTCATTAGGCTATGGATGACTATCAATCCATGAATTTCGAATTTCCGGACGAATTCGTTTTGTTGGTAAACAAATGTGAAGAACTTAGACCGTATGACAAACCTGAACAAGGATCCTGATGAACAATGGTTTTGATGGAGCTTCCAACGCACTCGACAATGGCATCGACGCTGTAATCATATCCCCTGAAGGCTGTCATACCCCCTTCACTGCTAGGTTGTGTTTCAACTGTACCAATAATATGGCAGAATATGAAGCGTGTATTATGGGTCTCAAAGCTGCCATAGATTTGGGAATCAAGTCCTTAAGTGTATTTGGAGATTCAGCCTTAGTCATCAGTCAGATCAAAGGAGAGAGGGACACGAAGCATCATAACCTCATCCCTTACAAGGAATATGTTTTGACATTAATCCCACGTTTTGAGGAAATCACCTTCGAGCATTTTCCACGAGAGGAAAATAAACTAGCAGATGCACTAGCCACTATGTCGTCCATGTTCAAAATCAAGTGGGATAATGAGGCTCCTCAGATCACCATAGAAAGGATGAACGAACCCGCTTACTTCCACGAGATTAATATTGAAGAACTATAGGACAAACCTTGGTTCCATGAAATTAAGAGATATATCGAGGCCTAAGAATATCTGGAGGGAGTTTCAGTCAATGACAAGAAATTCCTGAGAAGATTCTCTACTAAGTTCTTCCTCAGTAATGGGATTCTCTACAAGCGCAACCACGACTCTACTTTGCTTCGGTGCATAGACAATAGTGAGGAAGACAAGATCATGACTTATATACATGAAGGCACCTTTGGCACCCATTATAGTGGGCATACGATTGCTAAAAAGATCCTATGGGAAGGATACTATTAGTCCACCATGGAAGAAGATTTCCATCATCATTCACGAACCTCTCACAAGTGTCAGATCTATGCTGGCAAGGTACACGTGCCTCTAGTTCCTCTAAACATCCTAACTTCTCCTTGTCCATTTGCAATGTGGGGAATTGACATGATTGGAGAGATATAACCCACAACTTTTAATGGACACCGCTTCATCTTGGTTTCCATTGATTACTTCACGATGTGGGTCGAGGCAACTTCATTCGCTTCTGTTACCAAGAACATTATAGCCTGATTCATCAAACAAAATCTTATTTGTTGGTACGGTATTCTGTAGAGAATCATTACAGATAGTGGTACCAATCTCAACAATACTATGATCACCGCACTATCCGTGCAATTCAAGATCCAACATCATAACTCTTCCCTTTATTGGCCAAAGATGAATGGCACTGTAGAAGCCACTAATAAAAACATCAAGAAGATCATACAAAAAATGACAGTGACCTACAAGGACTGGCATGAGACGTTGTCGTTTTCTCTCCACGGTTACGGTACCATGGCGCGCACATCAACGGGGGCAACTCCTTTCTCCTTAGTATACGGAATTGAAGTTTTCCTACCAATTGAAGTCCAAATACTTTATTTGAGAATCATAAAGGATGCAGGGTTGAGTGAAGATGAATGGATTCAAACTCGACTAAACCAGCTAAACTTGATTGATGAGAAGAGACTTACGGCTGTCTTCCATGGCCAGATGTACCAAAAGTGTATGATTAAAGCTTTTAACAAGAAAGTCAAGCGTCAGGTATATCGGGTTGGTGATTTGGTAATCAAGCGTATCATATTTCCAAAAGGTGATCCCAGGGGAAAATGCACTCCTACATACGAAGGATCGTTTGTGATCAAAAACATATTTTCTAGTGGAGCAATGATCTTAACCACTATGGATGGTGACAACCTTCTACACCCTATAAACATGAACATAGTTAAAAAATACTACGCATGAACAAAAACACGCTAGGTCAACTGGCCTAGACAAAAATTAGGGCATCCCGGCGAACCAAAAGGGTTCGGGCTAAAATTAGGGATAAAATGCAAAAAAATGTACACCCGAAAAGCTGAAAACCTGAAAGGGAGGCTTGGGCAAAAAAGGGTATTCCGGTGGACTGGAAAGCTGAAAGGACGATCCAGGCAAAAGTTAAGGATTTAAAGCGTATGGCTATGTCCCGTTGGATCACCTTACCACCAATCTTCAACATCAATTGTCAAACTCAAACGGTTCTAATCAATCCAATCAGCTTCGGACAAAGCAGCAAATGGGTGAGATGCTCAAAGACATGAAGGTTATATCAGAGTGGGAACCCCATGTGATTATTTCACATAGCTGTCTTTTCTTTGTATCAGTTTTCATTTTTACAAAGACATTCTCTTACTAGAATGTTCATCTCTTTGTACAAAAAAAATACTTATTCTAGTTAATACAAATATATTCCTTTGAAAGTGCAAAACCATTTGTTTCTTTTTTTATTATTCATGTTTTATTTCCAAAAAACGTCCAGTGTTTATTTTTGAACATATGCATTTGAATGTAATCACTGTTTATAAATGAACGCATAAAAAAAACTGAATAAAAAGACAATTACTAAATGGCTTTAAGAAACAGGACAACATCTATGGGCCATTCCATAAAATCCCCGCAGATACTTTCTATAAACAGAGCAGAAGCAAGAACATCCCACTATAGGATCTTGGTCATATCTCCAGCATGCAATTTATTTTGCTTTCATATCTTCGACAGAGCAAAACTTCCAGTTACCACCTCAAATATTCCCCAGCAAAAGTCACCCAGCTTCTCAGGATTTCCCAACAGGATTTCATAAAGCCCACAGGAAATGAACGGTGTTTCTTCCCCAACAGAGTTTATTTCTCTGGTTTTGGAAACCAATCCATCAACACTTCAACTTCAACAAAGTATAAAGGCTTAACCTCCTCATTTCCAGCAAGAGTCAGGGGTTTATTTTCCCTAAGCCAACAACACTATAGTAGAACATCTTACATGTGCATACATCGCATCCATACATCATAAAAATAAATGACACAAATGAATTAATCATAGCATTACATAAAACTAACTTTTTACCTTTTCAGGAAAGATCAATCAACAGAAAATTATCTTAACAGATTTTCAACAAGTCAAGGCAATTATCTATGAAAAATCGATTGTAGATCAATCCCCGAAACAAGACTGTTTGACTATCATCATGACAAATATTTCCTTTAGACTTCTGTTGGTTCAGTCTAAATCTCTCAACGTTTTATCCTGATTATTTCCCAAAGACATCTTTTCTGGTTCCGATAAGTTTCTCCATGATTTATTCTAATTCTTTTCCCAAACCACTGCGGTTCAGTTTAAATATCTCAACGGTTTATCCTGATTCTTTCCCGCAGGCATCTTCTCTGGTTCAGATAAATCGCACCAAAGATTTATTCTGATTCTTTTCCCAGACCTCTGTCGGTTCAGTTTAAATCTCACAATGGTTTATCATGATTCTTTCCCGCAGACATTTTCTATGGTTCAGATAAATCTCTCCAAGATTTATTCTGATTCGTTCCAGTTAAAGAACACTCAAGACCTCTGCCGGTTCGGTTTAAACTCTCAACGGTTTATCTCGATTCTTTCCTGCAGACATTTTCTTTGGTTCAGATAAACTGCTCCAAGATTTATTCTGATTCTTTTCCAGACCCCTGCTGGTTCAGTTTAAACCTCTCCATGGTTTATCCTGATTCTTTCCTGCAGGCATCTTCTATGGTTCAAATAAGTAGCACCAAGATTTATTATGATTCGTTCCCAGACCTCTGCCGGTTCAGTTTAAATCTCTCAACAGTTTATCTTGATTCTTTCCCACAAACACTTTCTTTGGTTCAGATAAGTCGCTCTAAGATTTATTCTGATTCTGTCCAGTAAAAAGATACCTAAGACCTCTTTTGGTTAAATTTAAACCTCCCAGCGGATTATCCTGATACTTTCCAAATAGACGCTTTCCCTGGTTCAGATAAGTCACTCCAAGATTTATTCTGATTCTTCCCAGTTAAAGATTATTCAAGACTTCTGCTAGGTTCATTTTTAAATAAACCAAAGGTTTATTTGGATTCTTTCCCCAATTAAAGTCAAGCTTAGACTTAGTCTAATTTCTGTCAAACAATCATCTTCGGATGGCATCTATAAGAACATCTCCGTCAACTCTCCATCATTTCTCCAAATGGCATCTTTAAGCCCATTCCTTACACCTCAACCTCAAAATCATCAGAGCGTAAATTTCTAGGCACTCTAGTGTTCAATCATCTTCCAACTTCAAGTCACGAATGGAAGATTCTCCAATCTAACTCTTCAGGTTTAAGAAGATTGAACAGGGGCAGCTGTTGTACCCAAAAATTTACCCTCTCATTTCTCAAAGGACCCTCTAGACCCTCAGGTTTTCTTCTATAAAGTTTCAAGTTTTGGACTACAACTTTCCAAGAAAGTCATTCACAAGGGAAAAATGGTCAAATGCACACTGAAAAGTCAAACTTTGACTTTTGGATCAAAAATTAAGTTTCAACAATCATATTTCATCAATACATGAAATTGGTTCTTCAAGAAATCAAAAGTCAGAAATTACTTTGAAAAATAAAATTTCTATACATTTAGAAAATTTTC
This sequence comes from Vicia faba, assembly GCA_948472305.1. Lineage (NCBI taxonomy): Eukaryota > Viridiplantae > Streptophyta > Magnoliopsida > Fabales > Fabaceae > Vicia > Vicia faba. The sequence goes on from OX451735.1 coordinate 947,616,018, forward strand.
TAAGTGTTAAGAGAGTATGATACTTCAGAACTTCTGGGCCAGCCTCCATACAAGTGCAGTAAGAATTTGCAAACATGATTTAGAACATGACTTTTCAATCAGAACATTTGGAAAATATGTTCTTCAACCAGAACATGATTCTTCGACATATGGAAACTACACTATATGCTTCGATCAGAGCCTCACCCTTCGAATCTCACTCTGGTCTTCTGTGATCAGAATATCACCAAATCCCAAAACCTCGTTTAAGCAGCCTACTGCACTGCAACAACACAGTCCTGCAACCAGTTGCCACAACACTCCAAATTGTTTCTGATCTAGTCCACGCCTGCATTATTCTCAAACCCCATAATTGCACCAAAAAGTTTTAAAAAGCAATGGAACAATATGCCAAAAAGTTTTAAAATCCCATTTGTTTTTCCCCAAAAACCACAACAAACTTGTCTATAAATAAGTTGTTCCATCACACGTTCAAGGGGCTTGCTTTTAGAAGTAGAGAATTATCAAATACAAAAAAGAGAGAAGAGAAAACAGTCAAACATTCATAAACTCAAAATTCCCAAACAAAATCAAACCTTTGTTCTTCCCTTTGAATCAAAGAACATATTATTATGTTCCATCCCTTTCTAACCCCAAAACATTTGAAGGCAGCAGCTCAAGTCCCAAACACACGCTTAAGATTCTAGGACTTCAACGTGCATCAACCCAGAACTTCTAGTCTCCTCTGACATTCCTTTCTGAACCACAACACGCCTGATATCAGAACTTCAGGTGCTCTTTATTTTGCTTTCAGCGACATGCTGATCCTATTTCTCGTTATTTTCCCTTTTTTCCTCTTGTTTTTATTATGTTTAACATTAGTACTATTTTTATGAAAAGGCATCAAAAATATTTTCTTTTATTAAATAATTATTTTCCTTTTAATTTATTAAGAAAAAAAATTATATTTAAAACAAGTCCTTTCCTTTTCTTGTATTTGTACAATTCAATATGATTGTAATAGATAATTAGGATTTAAAATTCTTACAACCCTCCATTTCTAAATTTGTACCCCCATCCCTAAATGATGTAATAACTTAGGATTTTATTTTTCTCATTTTATTTTCGCTCACATATATTGTTAGTAATTAGGATGTATGGCAAGATAAAATCAATAAATAGATAACCATGATCAAAACTTAAATGCATGTAAATCAAACACACTTGCACACTAGCACCTCTAGGGAAATGTAACTCTATTTCCTTTCGGAAAATAGTCATGTCGCTCGAATATGGGTGTTTTAGCAAAGACCCTTGATAAAAGATCGTAGTCCCTCGATGACCTGCAATGTTGCCTTCAGTAAATGATCTAGTCCCTAAACGACATTGCTAAAACGTCCCATAGGTTGCCTTCTATGACTATACAAACGTCTCGTGCATGTCCCTTTACATCCAATGGTGAGGTTTCTTACCAAGACAATGGTAAGATAGCAACATCTAAAGGAGGAGGAAAATAATGTTAAAGACCTTTTAAGTAGGTAGGATGCTCTTAGTTGCTCGCTTGCTCACAACAAAAACATTTTATACACCAACAGTTAATTTTGAAACATTTTTCAAAAGACCAAACACTTTGTACGCGTTCTTATAGAGACGAGAACCATTACAAAGACGTTCCTTTTTGAAATACTTTCAAAACCCGCATAACAAACACATTTTCAAACAAAAAGCAAGTGATCTAGCAAGCAACTAAGAGCCCGTAGATAACTACAGATGAAAAGGGTGTTAACACCTTCCCTTTTCATAACCTACCCCCCGAACTCAAGAAAACTCTCGAAAGGTCTTTCCTGTTCTTTACATCCTTTCCTTATTGGATAAAAGAAAAGTCGATTGCGACTCTTACTATCCGCAACAATTACGATCAAACGCAAAACACCTAAGTCAGTTCTACCATCGCGTTACATCTACTCTTTATGAAGTTGTCTCTTGAGCTCCAAAACTTTCTTCTCGCTTGCGTAGAACTGGGTTTCGAAGGTGTATCGTTCCTCTTTGAGTTGAATCCAAGATCTTTGCAACTCCTAGAGAGTAGTCGACATGTCGGAATGGAGAATAATGTAAGGAACATCTCTCTCGGCAATAGGATCCATGATGATAGGTAGGATGGCCTCATAAGGCATCATGAGATTTTGAGCACGTGCTCACACCCTCTTATGATAAGGCTCCAGAGGAATGGAGTTCTTATGCCCCAATGTCTTTCTATCAACTTTGCTCAACATGCCCCAAGCTCGTATGAATCTTTGACGATAACCTTGGACATCGTTCTCATAGTCGAATGTGATTCCTTGGACAAGTGCATCATTAGGACCATCCCTCCTTGCATACCCAAATTGTCGCAATGCCAAACAAGGGTTGTAGGTGATCCTCCCCCAATACCTAGGAGAGGGACATTAGGGAATTCCCTACAATGATCAATTATGGTAACTTCCTCCAAAGATCGAGGACACTAATGAATATCCGAATGTGTGAGGGACATTAACCTATTAGACCATCTCATGCCTTGCTCATTCTTCAAAATAGATCGTGGTAGGTGCGAAATAAACCACCTAGCCAACAAAGGAGTGCAACACATAAGGGTCCCTCTTTTTTTCATGGTGCGGCTGTGAAGAGAGCGCAAAATGTCTCCAAGTAAGGTAGGCATCGGGTTACGAGACAAAAAAACTTTGATCATATTCACATCTATGAGTTGGTCTGGATTAGGAAATAATACCATTCCATAGATGAGAAGGGACAACACTTATTCAAAGGCTTGTAAATCTAGAGTATCCCAAAATTAGTGAGCCTTCTCAAACAAAAACTTGGCTAGAAACCCTTTGACGTCATTTCTTGTTTCCCAATTTGCCACAACGTCAAACCGTTATAAATTTAGAACTTGAGAAATATCTTCAGGTTTTGGGTCTCTTTTAGTACCTTTGAAGGGTAATTGATGAAGAATATACACTCCCAATAACTGATAAAAATCCTCCATGGTAGGAACTAATTGGTAATCGGGAAATGTAAAGCAATGGTGTAAAGGATCAAAGAACTGAAAGAGAACTTTCATCATGTCTTCATCAATGCTCGAGGTAACCATATTGAGAATTCCACCATGTCTTTTGGTAAATGGAGAGTTCTCGGGAACCCTTGACGCTAACTCCTTGAGTTGAGGAGTCACTCTTACGAGGTTAACTTGGATAGTATTATTGCGAGTGGAAGCCATCTCCTATAAAACAACACAAAGATAAGTACTACAAATCCTTGAAATGGTTAGTGTGACATGCCATGTTATGATGTCATGATGTCATGTACAAACAATTATATACAAGCACATAAATAAGTCCTTAGGTTTAGGCTTGCATGATTTCCATAGGTAAGTACCCTCTTGAAGTTTAGTTGGTTTAACCTATCCTAGAAAATAATCGGGTTCTAGGGAATCTCAATATCACTGATCTTTTTTCATCGGGCATTGTTTCAGCGTAAGCCTCTTTATTCGCGACTGAAATATCCCTAAAGTCCGATCTTAATGTGTGTAGTTGTCATACCCCAAATTTTGACCTAATATCACATTTTTATTTTTGCATTTTTATACAGAAGTCAAGCTCACGAAATACGGTCGGTTTTAACCTCTCACCGTCGAGCATTGAATATGCAGAAATTGTCAGGTATTTTTAACATTCTTAGCCTATGTATTACTAACTTCTAATCAAGTACGAAGTGTGTGTGTCTCGTTTCTTTGATTTCATTTGCAGGAAACAAATCTGAATCAAGAGCATCAGGCTTCACGCCTCGATTAGGGTTTGGAATCTCTCAAGCCAGAAGTACAGTTGAATGTTGATTCTTGAAGATTGATTCATCAGGGAAATGGTGTGTTTAGGAAAAAGTTAGAGAAAACAAAAAATTGCAAAGAAAGGAATACAAAGAAAAGTCCTCAACAAAGAACAAATTGGTGTGACTACAAACACAAAGACATAAGGGTGGCTACTACTCCGGAAGCCTCTTCGTTTTCTTAACTGTCACAAAATCCTTTTGAGAGATGAACACTCATGTTGAATTAACTGAACATAGGGTTGGAGAACATCACGAATAATGGGTGGGCACCTATAAATTTTGAGCCTTAAAAATCTTTTTTCTAAAAACCATGAACCAGGCCACGTTACAACCTTCAAAAGTCCTAATTGAAGCAAGGTTATTTTGAAAGCATACTTAAATGAGATAGTGTTCCTAACTCCCATGAATGTTTTCTAAATAGTTATGTTGGTATCATATGCTTTTGCTATACAAAAATAAATATTGCTCTAACTCGCAAAGATTGTGCGATATGTTTTCAAAATTTTCAAGACTTACATAACTGTTGCATTAGAATTTTCATTCTCAAAATAAACTTTTCTGCTTGTAAAACATTTGTTTGATATCAAGGAAGTTTACATATAAGCACTAGCGATGAGTTTATTCTTTTAAGGCTTAAGGAGTCTGTAGAGTAAATTGGTGAATCATTTCAAAGAATGATCATATCCAGAGGCATGTCGCCTGGATACCTTAAGCATGGGCATATTACTTTTACCAGTTGAGGCTTTCCTAACTTGGTTACCCTTTTGGGGCAAAATTAGAAGACTTTGTCTTACCAAATACAGTCAATATGGGGAAGTCACATTGAGATTCGACGAATCTCTCTAAGAGTTTGAAGACACTAGAGCATTTTGGGTGCTAGGTCTTTTGTAAAATCCTCTTGAGAAGATTTCTTCTCAACCATGTAACTTAGGGAATTTTAGAAGTGAAGTTACTAGCAAGAATTGTCGTGTGTCATGCAGCTTATCAATAGTAAACTTGGGGCACCCAAAATTAGTTCCAGGGGGAAATCTAGATTTGTCAAGATATGTGATTTGCTTTGCATATATAATCAGATGGTGGAGTTCCCCAGTATCTTTAGCTAAACAAGATTTTTTCTCCAACTGAAGCATGGTTCTTATTGTTATCCTTTCAACGGATTATTGTTGTTAAAAGATTGGACTTTGGGTTTTCTCCCGAAAAATATCTTCCTCTCCAGAGAGATTTAAGCCTTGTAAAAGGACTTTTCTCCATTGATGGCTTTTGTTCTATCTCTAGTAATATTCTCATCTTGTCAATATTAGCCGAGTGTCGGGTTTTACTGTGATGTCTTATCATCTTCATTCTATCTCCTCTATCTATTTTATCAGCATATACATGACATTCATTTATTCATTCACACTTTCATCATGCACACACATTGATATTTGTTGATGTTCTTGATCTGTATACTTTGGTTATCATATTTCCTCTTCTCAAATAGAGTGTGAACTTAAGTAGAAAGTGTCTCCTTTCTAATTCCCCATGGAGTTTATTCCTCGTGGAAGATTTGTTTCTTTAGCCTTCCTTTCTGTCTCAGGATAGGATAAGTCCCGGCTAAGTTTATTCTTCATCTGGTAGGGTCTTGTTTGACTGTTTCTCTCCAGTTTGTTCTTAGATTGAGTTTTGTCTATTACAAATGTTGTTTTGTGGATCTCTCTAAGCTGTGAAACCTAGATGGAGAGTGCATTGATCTTGCGCATGTAAATACTTGGTCTCCTCCGGAAGGATCTATTCATGGTTCCCCATTGAGGATGAATTTTATTCCCTAGTAGTGTTATCACAACATTATTTTGGAATATTGACGTGACAATAAATGGTTGACTCTTTATTTGAGAAGTTTGATTATATCTGAACTTCTTTATGTTATGATAAATGGCGGTCTCTTCATGAGAAGTTTGTCTACCCCCAATGAAATTATTGATTCTCACCTCCAGCAATATCTTCATGATGTGTTATTGATATCTTTGAAAAAACAGCAAGCGACGGTCTCTTCATGAGAAACTCGTGTGTTTTTGTTATCTTTGAAAACACAGCAAACGGCGGTCTCTTCATGAGCAACTTGTATGTTATTGATACCTGTGAAAAAACAGCAAGTGGCGGTCTCTTCATGAGCATCTTGTGTGTTATTTTTACATTTGAAAAAACAACAAGCGGCGATCGCTTCATGAGCAACTTGTGTGTTATTGTTATCTTTGAAAAAACAGCAAGCGGCGGTCTCTTCATGAGCAACTTGTATGTTATTGATACCTTTGAAAAAATAGCAAGCGGCGGTCTCTTCATGAGCAACTTGTGTGTTATTGTTATCTTTGAAAAACAGCAAGCGGCGGTCTCTTCATGAGCAACTTGTATGTTATTAATACCTTGGAAAAACAACAAGCGGCGGTCTCTTCATGAGCAACTTGCATATTATTTTTTGAAGAGGGAAAGTGGCGGCTCTTAATGAGCAACTTGTGTATTATTGATATCCTTTGAAGACAGCAAGTGGCGGCCTCTTTATTTAAGCAACTTGTGTATCCCCAACAATATGTTATCTCAGCAGCAAATGGTATCTCTCGGAAAAGACCCGCAGAGAAGTTTGTTATGAAACCCCAATCTTCAGTAAAAATCGGTAGTTCACTATCAAAAAAAGTTAGTGTATCTTTTTGTCTACCTTGGACCCTGAGTTGTAAACTCACCATCATCTTGGCTCAATAACCATCTACCTTTTCGCAGCCTACGCAAGGCGTCTTCTCTGATAGAGTCAGTAATTTTTTCTTCTCTCGAAGTTGTACCCCAATAAGAGTCTCAATCGAAGTCTGTGGCTCTGTTCCCCAATGGAGTTATAATCTCTTCCCCTGTGAGATTATTGTATAATTTTCTTTGTTTCTCCAGCATCAGTTTGTCTCATGCGGCATCATTCCTCATTAAATTCAAAATATTACATTCATATGATACCATAAACATAATTGTGGTATCATAAGTGTAGCGATAAAAAGGTAGCGGGGTAAATCAGAGATCGAGCTACTAATTAAATCTTCTCACAAAAGAAAGAGTCGCCATTGCGCTTTATTATTTCCATGGGAAAAGGGAAAAGAGCGAAATAAAACCCTAAAATATGCAATGTAAAATAATATTTAAAAATAATGAAAATACAATGCATTTTGAAAAGAGATATAGAGTTCGGGGGTTGGTTATGCAATGGGAAGGTATTAACACCCAATACATCTATAGTATCCTATAGGAACCTTTTGAAATATCTGTTTATAAAAATAGTTTGTTTGATCAAAATAGTTTGTTTGGCTAAAATGGGTGTGGACGAGATTTTGAAGATACGACGACCTAATGTCGAAGTTTTTGCCTTAAAAGATGTGATTTTAAAAGTGGGGTCTTTTAGAAAAATTATCTTAGGTTTAGAAAAATAATAAACAAACAAAAGATGAATGAGGGTATTCTCACGATTGGATGAGATGTATTTGATGACGTGAAGTCACCAAAGTTAAAACATTTCCCTTGGAATTGAGATAGATGAAAGATATAAAGATTAAATGATTGATGATAAAATTAATTAAAATGACAATTGAACATTTAAATAAATGGAAATTAAATTAAAATATTAACTTATAACATGTATTCTAAGCAATTTAATAAATAACAAAAATATTAGATGAAAGATTAATAGCTTGACAAAAATTAAATAAAAGATAAATTGAATTAAGCATGTTTTTTTTTTTGTATTTTTAAAACGACATGATATAATTATATGTAATAAACTAATCTAATATTTGTTATCATATATTTAATAGAATTAGGAATAAGGCTAAGTTCTAATTATGAGTATGTTCTAATTAAAATATAAGGGGAACGATGATAATAAGATTGGGCCAACATGCCTAATAGGGCTGACCCGGTTTGGAAGAGAAAAAGGAAATGTTTTGGAAAACCCAAAGAGGCGTCGTTTTTGTCATTGGGAAAGGAAAGAAAATAAGGGTTGTTGTGCAAAGTCAGAGGGAATGGAGATACAAAGAGAGTGTGGTTGTTATTTTGTTGAAGTGGGAGAATTAAGTTGTTCACAGCGGTTGAGGTGTAGCTGGTGTAGCGTGTACAAGATGGAAGCTCGCTGACAACAGAAGTGACCGATTGGTTGTTGGTATGTATGAGTTTTTGTTCTGAATGTAACAAGCTCTGAGATTTTGGTTCTGGGTTTTTGTTTCTGGTTTTGTTTCTTGTTTTTTTTTGTTCTGAGGTTTTCTGAGGTTTGATTCTGAGTTTTGTTCAGAGTTTTATTCAGAGTTTGGTTCAGAGTTTGGGTTCTGAGTTTGGTTCTGAGTTTCGGTTCAGAGTTTCGGTTCAGAGTTTGATTCTGAGTTTGAGTTCTGAGTTTGGGTTCTGAGTTTAGTTTAGAGTTTGGGTTTAGAGTTTGATTCTGAGTTTGAGTTCAGAGTTTGGGTTCTGAGTTTGGTTCTGAGTTTAGGTTCTGAGGTAACAAGCTCTGAAATTTTGTATTGAGGTAACAGGCTCTGAAATTTGGTTTTGAGGTAACAGGCTCTGAAATTTTTTTTTGAGGTAACAAGCTCTGAAATTTGGTTTTGAGGTAACAGGTTCTGAAATTTAGTTTTGCAACTAACAAGTTCGGGTTTGACAGATTTGAGCAAATTTTAGAGAAAATTTGTTAGCAGGCTATGCATCTTAGTTTTCTAGTTATGTTAACAGGTTGTAACATAATCCTAAGAATTAATATTCTGATTTTTAACAGGTTAAACATCAACAGAACGTAGTAACTCCAGAATATCTCAAGGATTATGATAAAAAAACATTCATGGCATAAAGGAAATGGTGCAAAGAGGAGATTCAAACATATGAATGAGGAAGTTATGCAGAGGTGAAAAGGGAGGAAGAAAAAATACCTATCGGAGCCTCTCCGATGGGGCTTCGAAACGTTAAGTTTTTTTTCTCTTTGAGTTTCTGTATTTCCTTGTTGAGTTTTGTGTTACCTGCTGACTTTTCTATGTGTGGTTCGCTCTGAGTTTTTCTCTTTCACTTGATGTTCCTCTTCTGATTTTTTTCGTGATTCTTAGACAAAACTCTCTCTCTCTCTCTTTCTGTTTTTTATTTTTGCTGAATTTTATGGTGATTCTTCAAAAAAAAAAAACTCCTGATTCTTATGTTGATAGTGTAACACCCCTTCTAAATAACCCGCGAATATATTAATTAAATCAGAGTAACATGGAAATCAGGGATGTCACAATTCAGGATAAATATAAAAAATCTCAAATCTACAGTATCATGCTTTACTGAAGGAATTATTAAGATAAATATTCAAATCAACATCATGTTCTACACAACGGAAATGTCTCAAAACCGGAATAACTTCACTTCATAAGTATTCCCAACATAAATTGCACAATAGAGTATAAAATAAAACTCATCATTCAAACGTTTCCCCCAGTGTTACAACCTATCAGAGCACGACACTGACACGCGGACTTAAAGTAACATAGCTCTAGAGCCATCCTCACCAACTCATGAGCTGCTAACTTTAATCTGAAATCATTAAAGTAAGGGTGAGATTTCTCATAATTAACATGCATTATATGCTTCTCAATCAACAGTATATCACAAGCATATTATTTGACCCATTTTAGCATAATTTCAGGTTCGACACACAGTTCAAATCATACAAGTCATTATGCACATATCAATAATCAACCAAAGAATTGTAACACTGGAAGACACCCTAACATGTTACAATTCCATGCAAACACAAATGCAGACACAATGCATGTGGTACCAATCACGTGACCAAGTCACCCAACACTGATCCATCATCAACTGGATACAGCAACCATCGATTCGTCCATAAACACCGGAAACGAATCCAGCCTAACCACCCATCATCACCCGGGTATCGGTTAACGGCAATACAAGTCAAATTCCGCACAATGGGAATTAACTTCACCAAAACAATGCATATGCATGCACATCACCAGCATGCAACATCAAATCAGTCTAAGAAATACATCAATTTATCATAACTGAACCAAAACCAAAAGAAACATGATATCATTATTTATCATACACACATTAAACAGCATAAACATGCATTTCATCCACAAGGACCTGATACAATCAACTATCATGGATACACCATTGCATATACACCAAATATGCACATAATAACAAACCGCATAATCGGAAAATCAACATCAAATCAACAGAATATGATCACAACATAATTCCAAATAATGCCAAAACCAATATATCACATGATCACATCGCAATCATAATGGATAGCAGGCACAACACATAAGTATCAGTTCTCATTCACCAAATTAGAACAATTAACAAACAATTCTACATTGTTCTCAAAATACCAAAGTTTACAAAAATCGAAAATTCGACTCTTTTTAAAATAATTTTCATAAAATAATATTTTTCTTATTTTATAAGATAGTATTTTCAATTTAAGAAATACTTCCGAAAACGGCACTAAAATCGTACTTACGGTTTGAAAGTTATGAATTTTCAAAGTTTAATATTTTTCAAAAAGTTACGTTTCTGGAAAATGTACTGGAACCCGGTTCCTACCTATACAGGAACCGGTTCCTACATGAAATTTTGCTAGTTTTTGTACGTTTACACAGTGGAACCCGGTTCCTCCCCACTGGGAACCGGTTCCCACGACCTGTAGAGCCAAAAACTGCTATTTTGACAGCATTTAATCATTCCAATCCCATCCAATTCATACCCATACGAATCCAACTCACAACAATGTCAAAACAAGCTATAGTGCATGATTCCAATGAGATTATAACACACCATAACATCATACAATTTCCTCATAACATCAAATTGAATCAAAACATAAAATTCATGGAATTGGGGTTTGAATTTCATAAATCCTAAATTGGGATTTCTCACAGACTTAATCAATCATATTGATTCCAAAACCTATAAGGAATATTAAATAATTGAAATCACCCCTTACCTCGCGATGAACCTTCGAATTCACGGCGTTTGGCTTTTTCCTCTCTTCTCTTCTCTTCTCCAATTTCACGTACAATGAGTTTTTCCAAAACCTTCTTTTCCTTTTTCCTTTTTATCCTTCTTTTTCTTTTCCTTTTATTATTTTCCAAATAATAATAATAAATTAGTTATTATTTAGTAGAGCTTTTTACTTCACACACCTCTAATTCAACTTTACACCCCCCGGTCTTCCTTTTTAATTTCATAATTAATCCATCCATTTAATCCAAAATATTATTAATTAAGCCTTTAATTAATTAAATAATTAAATTCCTAATTATTTAACACTTGAATTAATTTGGGGTGTCACAACTCTCCCCTACTAAAAGAGTTTTCGTCCTCGAAAATATACCTTAGACGAACAGTTTGGGATACGAGTCCTTCATCTGGCTCTCCAGCTCCCAAGTGACATTTCCATCTGCTGGTCCTACCCAAGCCACTCTTACCAACGCGATCTCCTTGCCTCACAACTGTTTCAACTTCCGATCCTCAATTCTCGCAGGTACCGCTTCCACAGTCAAATTATCTCGTACCATTATATCGTCTACACGAATCTCATGAGACGGATCAGCAATGTACTTCCTTAGCTGAGATACATGAAAAACATCATGCAAATTTGCAAGTGACGGCGGCAAAGCAATCTGATAAGCAAATTTACAAACTCTCTTGGTAATCTGAAATGGACCAATAAAACATGGAGTCAACTTCTTTGACTTCAAAGCTCGACCAATACCAGTCATCGGAGTAACTCGCATAAAAACATGTTCTCCTTCGCTAAACTCAAGATCTTTCCTCCTCTTATCGTGATAACTTTTCTGACGACTCTGAGAAGTCCTCATCTTCTCCTGAATCATCTTAATCTTTTCCGAAGTCTGTTGGACAATTTCCGGTCCAATCACAGCACTCTCTCCAGATTCATACCAACACAACGGTGTCCGACATCTCCTACCATACAATGCCTCAAACGGAGCCATACCAATGCTCGAATGAAAACTATTGTTGTAGGTAAACTCAATCAATGGTAGATAACTATCCCAAGCTCCACCTTTCTCCAACACACAAGCTCTTAACAAATCTTCCAACGACTAAATCGTTCTCTCCGTCTGACCATCTGTCTGTGGATGATAAGCGGAACTCAAACGCAACTTAGTACCCAAAGCTTCTTGCAATCCCGTCTAGAATTTAGATGTAAACCTCGGATCTCGATCCGACACAATACTAGAAGGAATACCGTGCAAACTCACAATCTTCTCAACATACAATTCTGCCAACCTTTCCATCGGATAATCCATTCTTATCGGAATAAAGTGAGCAGATTTCGTCAACCGATCAACAGTAACCCAGATAGAATCACAATTCTTCGATGTCCTTGGCAAACCAGACACAAAATCCATAGAGATTCCATCCCATTTCCATTCCGGAACAAACAACGGTTCCATCAATCTTGACGGTTTCTGATGCTCAATCTTCGACTTCTGACAAACTAAACAAGCATACACAAACTCAGCAATTTCCTTTTTCATTCCTGACCACCAAAACAACTTCTTCAAATCATGGTACATTTTAGTAGCACCAGGATGAATACTCAATCCACTACGATGTCCTTCTTCCCAAATACTCTTCCTAATCTCTGCAACATCCAGAACACACACCCTATTACCAAATCTCATAACACCATTCTCATCAATCCGGAACTCGCCTCCTTGACCTTGGTTGATCAATGTCAATTTATCAACTAACCCAACATCGGACTTCTGTCCATTCCGAATTTCTTCCAGAATACCACTAGTCAGTTTCAACATACCCAATTTCACACTATTCGGAGTAGTTTCACATACCAAACTTAAATCTCTGAACTGCTCAACCAAATCTAACTCACGGACCACTAACATCGACATATGCAAGGACTTCCTACTCAAGGCATCCGCAACAATGTTTGCCTTACCAGGATGGTAATTCAAACCGAAATCATAATCCTTTAGAAATTCTAACCATCTCCTATGCCTCATATTCAACTCTTTCTGATCAAAGAGATACCTCAGACTTTTGTGATCACTGAACACCTCAAATCGAGAACCATATAAATAATGCCTCCACAACTTCAAAACAAACACAACAGTTGCCAACTCCAAATCATGAGTCGGATAATTCCTTTCATGTACTTTCAATTGTCTCGAAGCATAAGCCACCACCTGCTTATCTTGCATCAACACACCACCTAATCCCATTAATGATGCGTCACAATACACAACAAAAGTCTTAGTCGGATTTGGCAAAATCAAGATCGGAGCACTTGTCAACCTCCTCTTCAGCTCTTGAAATCCTTTCTCACATTCAACATCCCAAACAAACATCTAACCCTTCCTGGTCAACTTAGTCAACAGTAACGCTAATTTGGAAAATCCTTCTATAAACTTCCTGTAATAACCTGCAAGACCCAGAAAACTACGGATCTCAGAAGCATTCTTCTGCGCTTCCCACTGAGATACTGATTCTACCTTCGTAGGATCCACATCAATTCCATTCTTGGAAATTACATGGCCAAGAAAACTTACTTCACTTAACCAGAATTCACACTTGGACAACTTCGCATAAAGCTTCTTCTCTTTCAACAATTCCAACACAACTCTGAGATGTTCTGCATGCTCTTCGAATAAATTAGAATATCATCAATGAACACCACCATAAACTTATCAAGATACGGATGAAATATCATGTTCATATACTCCATGAAAACACCAGGTGCATTAGTAACTCCAAACGGCATAACAGAATACTCGTAATGTCCATACCTCGTTCTAAATGCAGTTTTCTGAATATCTTTCGACTTCACACGAATCTGATGATATCCAGATCTCAGATCAATCTTACTAAATACACAAGCTCCAACTAGTTGATCCATCAAATCATCGATCCTCGGCAAAGGATACCGATTCTTGATTGTAACTTTATTCAGCTGTATGTAATCAACACATAATCTCATTGAACCTTCTTTCTTCTTAACCAACAACACCAGAGCACCCCACGGCGAAACACTCGGACGAATAAACTTCTTCTCAAACAAATCCTCAAGTTGACTCTTCAACTTTCTCAATCTAGAAGTAGACCTCTTATAGGCATCCTCGAATTCGAACTAGTTCTAGTAACAAAACCCATTAAGACTTCACCTTGCACTCTCAATCGTTCCACTTACTTCATCACGGAACACTTCATAAAAAAATTACATCCAATAGGTCACATTCCTTTATCTTCCTCTCGCCGAGATCTAAATCTCTCGTTACGCAAACCATAACGCTTCTCTTCTTGCCGACTCAACTAATTTCACACACTATAAAGCTGGCACAATAAGTACATCCCATCCAACGTGATCCCGACTACTATCAACAAGAGATTAAGGGTGATCAGTTCCTCAATTTTTCAATAGATAGTCAACAATCATGAGGTGGCATCAACTATCGTTACCAAAGCACAACAGCATCTTCAATCTTACCCTTCAAGCTACTTAAACATAACCATGCTTGAAGCATCAACTGCTCGGCAATACTTACATCTTACAATCGGAGGTATACTGAACCAACCTCTTGCACAAAACTTCAGAGAAGAAACTTCTCCCCCACTTATTTCACACGTACCTCTGCAGACAACGAAAAGGAAACAAACAAGTACTGACAGTGTTTCACACACATGTCGCATACCAAAAGGGAGTAAACACATAAACAACTTGGCCGATAGACCGACCTGCTCTGATACCACTGTTGTAACACCCCTTCTAAATAACCCGCGAATATATTAATTAAATCAGAGTAACATGGGAAACAGGGATGTCACAATTCAGGATAAATATAAAAAACCTCAAATCTACAGTATCATGCTTTACTGAAGGAATTATTAAGATAAATATTCAAATCAACATCATGTTCTACACAACGGAAATGTCTCAAAACCGGAATAACTTCACTTCATAAGTATTCCCAACATAAATTACACAATAGAGTATAAAATAAAACTCATCATTCAAACGTTTCCCCCAGTGTTACAACCTATCAGAGCACGACACTGACACGCGGACTTAAAGTAACATAGCTCTAGAGCCATCCTCACCAACTCCTGAGCTGCTAACTTTAATCTGAAATCATTAAAGTAAGGGTGAGATTTCTCATAATTAACATGCATTATAAGCTTCTCAATCAACAGTATATCACAAGCATATTATTTCATCCATTTTAGAATAATTTCAAGTTCAACACACAGTTCAAATCATACAAGTCATTATGCACAAATCAATAATCAATCAAAGAATTGTAACACTGGAAGACATCCTAACATGTTACAATTCCATGCAAACACAAATGCGGACACAATGCATGTGGTACCAATCACGTGACCAAGTCACCCAACACTGATCCATCATCAACCGGATACAGCAACAATTGATTCGTCCATAAACACCGGACACGAATCCAGCTGATCCATCATCAACCGGATACAACAACCATGATTCGTCCATAAAAACCGGACACGAATCCATCCTAACCACCCATCATCACCCGGGTATCGGTTAACGGCAATACAAGTCAAATTCCACACAATGGGAATTAACTTCACTAGCATGCAACATCAAATCAGTCTATGAAATACATCAATTTATCATAACTGAACCAAAACCAAAAGAAACATGATATCATTATTTATCATACACACATCAAACAACATAAACATGCACTTCATCCACAAGGACCTGATACAATCAATCATCATGGATACACCATTGCATATACACCAAATATGCATATAATAACAAACCGCATAATCGGAAAGTTAACATCAAATCAACAGAATATGATCACAACATAATTCCAAATAACGCCAAAACCAATATATCACATGATCACATCTCAATCATAATGGATAGCAGGCACAACACATAAGTATCAGTTCTCATTCACCAAATCAGAATAATTAACAAACAATTCTACATCGTTCTCAAAATACCAATGTTTACAAAAATCGGGAATTCGACTCTTTTTAAAATAATTTTCATAAAATAATATTTTTCTTATTTTATAAGATAGTATTTTCAATTTAAGAAATACTTCCGAAAACGGAACTCAAATTGTACTTACGGTTTGAAAGTTATGAATTTTCAAAGTTTAATATTTTTCAAAAACTTACGTTTCTGGAAAATGTACTGGAACCCGGTTCCTACCTATACAGGAACCGGTTCGTACGTGCAATTTTGCTAGTTTTTGTACGTTTACACATTGGAACCCGGTTCCTCCCCACTGGGAACCGGTCCCCACGACCTGCAGAGCCAAAAACTGCTATTTTGACAGCATTTAATCATTCCAATCCCATCCAATTCATACCCATACGAATCCAACTCACAACAATGTCAAAACAAGTTATAGTGCATGATTCCAATGAGATTATAACACACCATAACATCATACAATTTCCTCATAACATCAAATTGAATCAAAACATAAAATTCATGGAATTGGGGTTTGAATTTCATAAATCCTAAATTGGGATTTCTCACAGACTTAATCAATCCTATTGATTCCAAAACCTATAAGGCATATTAAATAATTGAAATCACCCCTTACCTCACGACGATCCTTCGAATTCACGGCGTTTGGCTTTTTCCTCTCTTCTCTTCTCTTCTCCAATTTCACGTACAATGAGTTTTTCCAAAACCTTCTTTTCCTTTTTCCTTTTTATCCTTCTTTTTCTTTTCCTTTTATTATTTGCCAAATAATAATAATAAATTAGTTATTATTTAGTAGAGCTTTTTACTTCACACACCTCTAATTCAACTTTACACCCCCCGGTCTTCCTTTTTAATTTCATAATTAATCCATCCATTTAATCCAAAATATTATTAATTAAGCCTTTAATTAATTAAATAATTAAATTCGTAATTATTTAACACTTGAATTAATTTGGGGTGTCACAGATAGAGGCCTCTATTTATAGTGAAATACATGGGGTTTTAGGGGGGGGGGGGGGGGGGGGGTATAATAGAGATTTGAATTGTTTTGGGCTCTGTTTTGATGTTTTATGGAACAGCTTTTTGAAGTGTGTATTTTAGTACAATATTTGGAGTTTTGTGGACTGGTTTTTGTAGCAGTAAAAGGTGCAGATTTTTGTCTCATGTGCTGCATTCTGGATAGTTTTGCAGGACAAATTAGGATAGATATGCTGCATGGTTTTTGTTGAAACAAGGTTGGAGAAAATGGACAACATTGTACTAAAAATTTTGACTGTTATATATTTAAACAGTGCTGGAAAATGGGCAACAATGGGGCTGTTTTGTAGCAAGAACAATAACTTGATTTTCATGTACAAAATTTCCATTTCTTTTGTAACTTTGTAATAATAATCCAAATAAATTGTAACATGAATGAGTATTTATTCTTCAATATAAATCTCAATTCTCTTGTAATTATAAACAACTTTGAATCTTGATATGTCTTGATAAAATTCCAAGTCTTCCATTTAAATTTGGGAAATAATTGAATAATACTTGAATAAATTGTTGAATGATGAATAAATAATAATGCAAGTCTTAGACTTTAATCTTGCATTTTGTAATAGAAATCAAATAAATCCCATGAATTGATCTTATAATAAAATAGTAACCATCATGTATTTAATCTTGTGATGAACGATTAATTGGATCAAATTTCTTTTCCCAATATCCTCTTGAATAAGTGCTTCATGTGTGTTCAAATAACCATAATGTAAATCCATCAAAATAATCACACAAAATAATCTTGAATAAATATTTCATGCGATAAATAATTATTCTTGCATGAGATCTCTTGGTAGCTCCTCTTTAATTATCACTTGAATTCAAATAAAGAAAATTCCAAGTGTCCCAAATAAATTCTTCTAGAACGGTTTTGAATTTAATCATTCCAATTTGACGAAATTCACCCCGCGTCATGAGAAAACTTGCAGATGACTTTTGGTCTAAATGATTGAAAATGACTGACATAGCTTAGTTTTCTTGTATTTTAAATCAATGTGAAACACACATGAACTAACGGCAGTAAAACTTCAACTGTTCTTTCCGAAAAAATTCAGTCCTATTTCCTGCACATGGAATAAAAAAAAACAAAACATACACTACGTGCTTGATTAGTGGTTAGTCATTCATAAGATAAAATGCTCACAACACTCGATAATCTCTACACAGTCAAATCTCGAAAGAGAAACGTTTGAAACCTACCATATTCTGTGACCTTGATATATATAAAACAATGCAAATGAAGCAGGGATCTTAGGTCAAAAATTGGGGTATGACAGTTGTCCCTATTTAAGTTTCTTCTATCCGGAGATATGAAGATTGAAATCTTCGTCTCGACGAGATCGAAGGTACTTAAATACATAATACACAATTTTTGCCCTAAGATACCACCATTATGTTTATGATATGAATGTAGTATTTACAACTTTATGGAGAATGATACTGTATGAGACAAAATAATGCTGGAGAAACCAAGCACAAATAACCCACAGGAACAGAAATTATACACTATTGGGCAAATGAACCATCGACTTTGAATGATAGACTCTTAACGGAGAATAAAATTGAGAGGAAACAACTTTTGACCTTAACAAAAAGACGCCTTGCATAGGTCACGAAAAAAAAGATTATTGACCCAAGATGAAGGTGAGTTCACAACTCAAGGTCAAAGATAGACAAAAGATGTATCAACTTTTTCTGATAGCAAACTATCGACTTCTGAAGGTAGAGATTTGACAACAAACTTCTCTGTGAGATTTTTCTAGAGAGATACCATTTGATGCTGAAATAACATATGGTTGTATATACACAAGTTTCTCAAATAAAGAGGCTTCCACTTGCTGTCTTCAAAGGATATCAATAAACGCACAAGCTGCTCAAATAAAGAAGCCGCCACTTAATGTCTTCAAAGGATATCAATAAACGCACAAGCTGCTCAAATAAAGAGGCCGCCACTTGTTGTTTTTCAAGGAAACTATAACGCCCAAGTTGCTAAAATAAAGAGACGGCCGCTTGTCGTTTTCCAAAGATGTCAATAACGCACAAGTTGCTCATGAAGAGACCGTCGCTTGTCATTTTCCAAAGATGTCAATAACGTACAAGTTTCTCATGAAGAGACCGTCGCTTGTCGTTTTCCAAAGATGTCAATAACATACAAGTTGCTCATGAAGAGACCACCGCTTATCGTTTTCCAAAGATGTCAATAACGCACAAGTTGCTCATGAAGAGACCACCGCTTGTCGTTTTCCAAAGATGTCAATAACGCACAAGTTGCTCATGAAGAGACCGCTGCTTGTCGTTTTCCAAAGATGTCAATAACGCACAAGTTGCTCATGAAGAGACTACCGCTTGTCGTTTTCCAAAGGTGTTCCAGAAGAAAGTTATGATAACACTGCCAGGGAATAAAATTCTTCTTCAACGGGAACCATGAATAGATCCTTCCTGAGGAGATCAAATACTTAAATGCACAAAATAAATGCCCCATTCATCTAGGTTGCCCAGCATGGGGAAACCGTGAGGTAGCCTATGCAAGAGACAAAACTCAGTCCAGGAATAAACCAGAGAGAAGACAGTCAAACAAGACTCACCCAATAAGAAAATAACCCAATTGGGGATTCACCCTATCCAGAGATGGACAAGGGAGGCTAAATCAAAAATTCATCCACGAGGATTAACTCAGCTGGGGAATTAGAAAGGAAGCAAATTTTCTGTCTAAGTTGATATTCTATTTGGAAAGAGCGGGTATGCTGCGTGAACAGACATAAACAAGGCATATGAACCCAAAATCACCGACAAATGTGAATATGCATGCATGATATAAGTGTAAATGAGTAAATGAATGTCATGTGTATGTTGACAAAATAGATAGAGGAAATAAACTGAAGATGATAAGATATCACAAAATGGTTAGATACTCGGCCAATCTTAAAGAGACGGAAAATAACTGGAATTGAACAAAAGGCAACGTATCATACTACAAGGCTCAAGTCTTTATGGGGAGAAAGGTATCCAAATCCAATCTTCTAATCACCGATAGACCACTGACAGGACAACAAAAAGTACTACACTTCGGAAATTTTGCTCAGTTAGAGATAACTGAATCAAGGCTTAGCCGGGATTACTGGGGAGTCACCAAATTTAGTACTCTACTAGAAACACAAGATTACACAACCAACACCTCACGACAACTTTGAAATAAAACACATTCATCATGCAAGGATTAATTACTGTATTGTTATGCATTTCATGGCTTAAACATCCTCGGAGCAACTGTTAATATTCCTTTCAGTATTCATGACACATTTAAAAATAAGAATACTTTAATTAATTTTGTTTCAAATATTGCCATAAAAGCTAAAAAATTTCGCGATAAAAATAAAAAGGATAAATTCTCAAATTTCATTAATAAAATGGTAGTTCGCTAACAACGCGACTCCAACGGTTTACAAAAGTTTGGGAAATAGTACATGAAAGAAAAAAAAGGTTACACAAAAAACAATGAACACTATTCTCCCTAACATCTTCGAATTCCGAGATGTGCTCAAATGCCATGATTGGTTTGACCAAAAGCCTGCCTAAGCCGCCCCTCCGGATTTTCAACTTAGCGAACTGTCATCTCAAACTTAGGCGAAATACTTCTTGACTGCATCGGCGTTCACGGGGCGTGGGAGTTCTTCACCATCCATATTTGTGAGAATCATGGCGCCTCCAGAGAAAACATTCTTAACAACAAACGGTACTTCATATATCGGAGCCCATTTTCCCCTAGAATCAGGTTGGAAAGATAATATCTTCTTGAGCACGAGGTCACCTTCTCTGAATTCGCGTGGTCGAACTTTCTTATCAAATGCCTTCTTCATTCTCTGCTGATAGAGTTGACCGTGACACAATGCTGTCAATCTCTTATCTTCAATTAAATTCAACTAATCATATCTACTTTGACACCATTCAGCCTAAGAAAGTTTAGCTTCCATCAAAACTCTCATAGACGGGATCTCAACCTCCACGGGGAGTACTGCTTCCATGCCATATACTAGGGAAAATGGAGTTGCACCTGTTGAAGTTCGAACTGAAGTACGGTACCCATGTAGAGCAAACAGAAGCATTTCATGCCAATCTTTATAAGTTACCACCATCTTCTAGATAATCTTTTTGATGTTCTTATTCGCAGCTTCAACAGCCCCGTTCATCTTTGGCCCGTAGGGAGAATAATTATGATGTTCGATCTTGAACTCTTCACAAAGCTCTCTCATCATTTTGTTATTCAAATTCGAACCATTATCAGTGATGATCTTTCTCGGGATGTCGTATCGACAAATGATCTGATTCTTGATAAATCTGACTACCACCTGTATGGTTACATTAGCATAAGATGGTGCTTCCACCCATTTGGTAAAGTAGTCGATGGCCACCAAGATGAAACGATGACCATTTGAAGCTTTGGGTTCAATCATTCCAATCATATCAATGCCCCACATAGAGAAAGGCCAAGGTGAAGAGATAACATTGAGGAGGGTCGGTGGCACATGTATCTTGTCCGCATAAATTTGGCATTTATGACATTTCTTCACATATTCGCAGCAATCATATTCCATCATCATCCAATAGTAACCAGTCCTAACATCTTTTTATCCATTGCATGTCCATTGGCATGAGTGCCGAAGGATCCTTCGTGTACTTCTTGCATCAACATGTTTGCTTCATGTCTGTCTACGCATCTGAGCAAGACCATATCATAATTCCTCTTATATAATACTTCTTCATTAAGGAAGAAACTACTTGCCTATCTCCTCAACGTCTTCCTATCTTTATTGGATGCCCAGGCGGGTACTCTTGAATTTGAAGAACATGTTTAATGTCATAGAACCACGGTTTTTCGTCGGTGACTTCCTCTGCTGAGAACACATGAGCAGGTATGTCGAGGCGCATAACTCTGATTGAAGGCACGTCGTTCCAATCATTCACTTGGAACATAGGAGACAAAGTAGCTAAAGCATCGACCATTTGGTTTTCATCTCTAGGGATATGATGTAATTCCACCTTGTTGAAGAAAGTTGAAAATCTTCTAGCATAATCTCTGTAAGGGATCTAACCAGGATGACGAGTCTCCCACTCTCCTTTGATTTGATTAATTACCAATGCCGAGTCTCCGCATATATCAAGAATCTTGATCCTTAGACCCACTGCTTCTTCGAGACCCATAATGCATGCTTCATATTCAGCCAGGTTGTTCGTACAGTCAAACTTCAACCTCGCTATGAACGGGATATGAGTACCTCGGGGAGTGATGATGATTGCCCCAATTACATTGCCATAAGCATTTACAGCTCCGTCAAATATCAAACCTCAACGAGATTTGGGATCAGGTCCTTCTCCAGGTAATGGCTCCTCACAATCTTTAGCTTTCAAGTACATAACATCTTCATCTGGGAAGTCAAACTTGATGGATTGATAATCGTCAATTGGTTGGTGAGCCAAATTATCGGCTAAAATACTCCCTTTGATTGCTTTCTGAGTGTGATACTCAATGTCATATTCAGATAACAACATCTACCAACGGGCTATTCTTCCAGATAAGACGGGTTTCTCAAAGATATACTTGATCAGATCCATTTTGGAGATCAACCAAGTGGTGTGGTTAATCATATATTGGCGCAGACAACGAGCAGCCCAAGCTAAAGCACAATAGTTTTCTCAAGAATTGAATATCGAGACTCATAGTCTGTGAATTTCTTACTCAGATAATATATGGCATGTTCCTTTCTTCCAGTCTCATCTTGTTGACCAAGCACACATCCCATGGAATCTTCCAATATGGTCAGATACATAATTAAAGGTCTTCCTTCTACTGGAGGAATCAATATGGGAGGCTCAAGTAAATATTCTTTGATACTATCAAAAGCTCTCTGACAATCTTCTTTCCACACACATCCTTGGTTCTTTCAGAGAAGCTTGAAAATAGGCCCACAGGTAGCAGTCATATGAGATATGAATTTAGAAATATAGTTCAGCCTTCCAAGGAATCCTCTTACTTGTTTTTCCGTCTTAGGTGCGGGCATTTCCAGAATAGCTTTGACTTTATCAGGATCTACCTCAATATCTCACCGGCTGACAATGAAACCCAGAAGTCTTCCAGAACGAACACCAAAAGTGCACTTGTTAGGATTCATAAGGAGTTTATACTTTCTCAAACGTTGGAATAATTTCAATAAATGCTCCAAATGATCTTCTTCAGTTTGTGATTTGGAAATCATGTCATCTACATAAACTTCTATCTCTTTATGCATCATATCATGGAAGAAAGCAATCATGGCTCTTTGGTATGTTACACCAGCATTCTTCAAACCAAACGACATTACTTGATAACAAAATGTTCCCCAAGGTGTAATGAAAGCTGTCTTCTCCATATCTCCAGGTGCCATCTTGATTTGATTGTAACCAGAGAAACCATCCATGAAAGAAAAGTCTTTGAACTTTGCGGTGTTGTCGACCAATACGTCAATGTGTGGTAATGGAAAACCATCCTTTGGGCTAGATCTATTCAGATCTCTGTAGTCCACACACATTCTAACTTTTCCATCCTTCTTAGCAACAGGCACTATATTGGCTAACCATTGAGGATAGACTGATGTAATGAGGAAACCTGCATTAATTTGTTTTTGAACTTCTTCTTTGATCTTGTCAGCCATATTGGGACGAGTCCTTCTTAACTTTTGCTTAATCGGTGGACATTCAGTCTCAATGGCAAACGATGCTCCGCAATATTGTTATCCAAACCTGGCATGTCTTGGTAGGACCAAGCAAACACATCTACATACTCTCTGAGAAGCTCCAACATTCTTTCTTTGACCTCTGGGATAAGCAAAGCTCCAACCTTGACTTCCTTTTTGTCTTTTTCATTACCCAAATTGATCATCTCTACAGGCTCTTCAAACGGATGAATAGTCTTTTCATCATGCTCAAGTAAACGGGAAATCTCATAAGGAATCTCTTCACTATCCTCTTCCTCGGCTCTGAAAACAGGGAATTAAAAGTTGGGAGGGGGCATAGGGTCATTGTTTTCAATGGTTAAGTCATGGATTAATTCATAAATGTGCATCACAACAGGAATATCAATAGCAGTCCAGTTTTGGAAAACCACTCCATGCGCTACAAAGTCGAATAAATCCTCTTCAGAATCGTCTCCTATTATAGCATCAACTTTAAGCGGTGTCAGATGGATAAAACCTGCGCTTCGGAAACCTTCTTGTATCGGACGCGTAACTGTATCTTGCTTAAATCTTGCATACACGGGATGAAAGCCAAGACCTTCTCCAAACTTGTTCTTAGGCAAAGTCAACACCTGGCCCCAACCTTCAGCTGAACCGCTCTCAACCACTCGTCGTGCATCTTCAAAATAAGAAATAGATGTCCCTTTCTTCTTCACTTCATTACTAGTAACAAATAGAGTTTGGAATTGGGTTCCAACATCCTCATCAACATCAATAAAAGAGAAAGATGACAAGTGGCTTACCACTATAGCTTGTTCTCCACCAATTATTACCAGCTCTCCATTCCTTACAAACTTCAATCTTTGATGGAGCATGTAAGTGATTGCCCCTGCATCATGGATCCAAGGGCGAACCAATAGGAAACTGTAGGCGGCACAAATATCCATTAGTTGAAAAGTGATCTGAAAGTTATGAGGACCAATTGTTATAGGAAGATCCACTTCACCGATGACAGTTTTCCTAGAACTGTCAAACGCTTTGATAATTACCCCACTAGGTCTCATAGGAGCACCTTGATGTGAAAGTCGAGATAATGTAGTTTTGGGCAGTACATTTAATGATGAGCCTGTATCCACTAGCATACTTGATAAAGTATCATTTTCACAACTTACTGAGATATGCAAAGCCATATTATGGTTCCTTCCCTCCTCTGGAAGCTCTTCATCACTGAAACCAAGATTGTTACATGAAGTAATATTTCCCACAATTCCATCAAACTGGTCAACCGTCACATCATGGTCTACAAATGCCTGGTCCAGGACCTTCATCAGAGCTTCCCTATGGGCTCCAGAATCTCTTAGTAAAGCAAGCACAAAAATCTTGGATGGAGTTTGCAATAGTTGGTCCACAATCTTGTATTCACTTCTCTTAATGAGTTTCAGGATCTCATCATCATCAAGATGTGGGCTAGGTTCATTGGATCAGCCTACCTCAAATGTTGGTTCAACATTCCTCATCGGAATTTCTTCCGGTATAGGCCTTCTAACTTGAACTTCAGGCCTTTTTGATGGTACTGCTGCAAAGATACGTCCGCTCCTTGTGACTCTACTTATATCAGCAATATTAACAAAAGATGGCATTGACGGTATAGGAACTTCTACCCAATTCTCAATCATTGCGGCATTATATTTGTATGGTATAACTTGGTTCGAGTTGTAAGGCACGGGACCAGGTGGACAAATAATCAAAGGAGCAGCAGGTGAAGTCTGACTATCATAAACAATCTCTACTCGCTCAGATATGTTGAACTGTGGCACTATAACATTCACATCATCATCTGGATATCTGTCATAAGTAGAGGTGATAACCCTTTGATCCAACAACTTCTGAATATCTTCTGTCATAATAAGGCAATCATCTTCTATTAAACAAAATTCACAAACGTCATAATCATGTCGATGTTTAAAGAAGGCTAGTCTACATAAGCTTTGATGTATCCTGATCAACGAGTCTCTTATGTGCTCAACTTGATAAACTCAAAACTTTCTAGGACATCCTTCCACCATATTCACCGACGCTGCCCCATGTCGAGGCAAAGGATTATCTCGAACATTCGGGTTAACATCTTTGAAAGACAAAATACCGTTCTTGATTAACCTCTGGATATCTGCCTTCGAAGCAAAGCAATTTTCAATATTATGCCACGAAGAACCTTGGTGATATGCACATAATTGATCCGCCTTGTACCAAGGAGAAGTATTATTCGGTGCAATAGGAGGAGGCTTCGTCGTTATGAGATTTTTTCGGATCAGAGCGGAGAAAAACTCAGAGTAAGTCATCGGAATGGCATCAAATTATGGTTTCCTTGGCGAACGATTCTGATTGTTGAATTGATGAGCCTGTTGTCGAGGTTGTTGTTGAAATTTCCATTGTTGAATTGGAGGGGACTGATAAGCTGGGGTCACCATTATTTGGCGGACAGTAGGAGTGACTGCTGCAACATGTGAATACCCTCTCCTCGGCCTCCCAGGAAAAATTGCATTGACATTTTGATATTTCCTCTTGGGGAAGACACTTCCAAACTTCTTGACACCACTAGATGTACCTCCTTCCTTGACCAAACGTCCTTCACGAATTCCTTCTTCAAGCCGCATGCCCATATTCTCCATCTCATTGAAGTCGCTAGGCGCACTCACAATCATTCTCTAATAATAGAAAGAACCTAAAGTTTTCAGGAAAAACTTTGTCATTTATTTCTCTTCAAGGGGAGGGTATATCTGAGCGAAAATCTCGCGCCACCTCTGGGCAGTTTCTTTAAAGGACTCTCTATCTTTCTGGGACATATCCCGGAGTTGATCTCGGTCCGGGGCCATGTCAACATTGTACTTGTATTGACGAACAAAAGCTTCACTAAGGCCATTGAAGTTACGGATTTGGGTGCTATCCAAACCCATGTACTATTTCAGAGCGGCACCAGTCAAACTGTCTTGGAAGTAGTGAATTAATAAATTATGATCATCAGAATAGGTGGACATCTTTCTCACATACATGGTCAAGTGACTTTGCGGACACGAGTCACCTTTTATCTTTCAAATTCCGGCACTTTGAACTTAGATGGAATTTTCATGTTTGGGACTAAACACGAGTCATGAGCATTTTTCCCAAAAAAAGTCTTTCCCTTTAAGCGCTCTAATTTCCTCTGCATTTCTTGAAATTGGTCTTGGAACTCCTCCATCCTATCGAAAAGGCCCAAACTTTCAGCAGGTTCAACATGATAAATAGGTTCATTTGTTTATGGAATAGTGTGAACCACATGAGCGTCAATAGTTATCACAGGCTGAGGGGAAGATACCATAGGCTGGATTACAGGTTGCACAGTAGTTGTCTCAGGTTGAGGAAAGTACACAACAGGTTGAATCATGGGTTGTACAGCAGGCTAGTACCCTTCTGGCATGAAGTTATATGGCATACCCCACGGAAAACCTTTCGGCATTTGATGTTGGAGCGGAGAGTTGGCTTGAGTCACAAATGTTGGAGCGGTGACGATCTCAGAAACCACGATAGTTAAAGTTTGAATTTCAGCGGCTGAAATTGATGGCTGATTCTGATCAGCCATCAAGGTTTCCACCAGCGCAGTCAACTTTTCCATTCCAAGACGAAGAGTAGTAACCTCTTCACGAAGCTCGTGTTTTTCCTGCTCCAGATCCTCCATCCTCTTTTGACGATTGGCTCGGGTATCGTACTGGTGAGACAACTTGACAATCTATCGGAGTGGAAAAAGAAACAGGAATAAGACTCTAGAAAACATGTGAAGTTGAATTTTGGATGATGCATGATGTGCAATGCAAATGATCATTTATTTTTATATTTTTTCAAGGAGCTTTAGAACTTTGATAACTTTGCACACAACAAAGGTAAAGGAATTTGGAACAACAAAAACTCATTTCATTAATCAAAGCGGTAAATTACAACTTTGGGACAACAAAACCCAATAATAATAAAAAAACAATAAATTACAACTTTGGGATGACAAAACCCAATAATAAAAGAAGTAAATTACAACTTTGGAACATGAAGCCCTTTTATAGAGTTTTACAAAAACAATAACTCCGAGTGTTTCTTTTTCCAAAATCCATAGTAACAGTACCTGAGATGTCTTCAAAAATCATTCTTAAGTTCCTTGAAAAACATGTTTTATAAAAAATGTTTAGGGATGTATGGATGAATGATAATGCAACAATTACACATAAGTTCACAAACATGGGGTTCAAAGATTCAACGCTTCGAGAATGGAGTCAAAGGTAAAGCCCACCCCTAGGGTATGTACTAAAGGTTTAATCACACCTGCAAGACAAGGTTCTAAGAGTTCCCAGAGTCTACATTTCTCCTTCGGATATTACCAACGGCTTGATTACTCAATAATTAGAAGTATTCTCAAGAGAAACTCATCCGAGCATAGCATCGCGTGACAACTACTTCCGGATTACTCCGTTATAGTCTCCGCGCTACACCTAAAAGGCCAAGATGGGTTAGGGTTCTACGGTTCTCAGCTTCTCTAGATCCCAGGTAAAAAGCAATAATGTCTTCCCGATTACTCTGTAAAAAAATACTACGTTCAAAGGGGTCTTCCACTGAGTGGGGGATTTCATGCCTCCTTCTTCGAGATTACTCCCTCAAAGTTAACATTACTATACCGCCCGTCCTATTCTTAAGTATAACTTAGTCCGGGTATAGGACTTGTCCTTTGTAAATATCATTAACACGCAAATAACCAAAATATAAACATATAATCAAACAATCAAATAATGATAAAATAGATAAGACAAACTAGGCTTAACCCACTTAGGGATAGACCAGCAAGAGGTCAATATGTCCCCAGCAGAGTCGCCAATTCTGTAGCGATAAAAAATGTAGCGGGGTAAATCGGAGATCGAGCTATTAATTAACTCATCTCCCAAAAGCAAGAGTCGCCACCGCTCTTTATTATTTCCAAGGGAAAAGGGAAAAGAGCGAAATAAAACCCTTAAATATGCAATGTAAAATAATATTTAAAAATAATGAAAATACAATGCATTTTGAAAAGAGATCTAAAGTTCGGGGATTGGTTATGCAATGGGAAGATATTAGCAACCAATGCACCTATAGTATCCTATAGGAACCTTTTGAAATATCTGTTTATAAAAATAATTTATTTGATTAAAATGGTTTGTTTGGCTAAAATGGGTGTGAACGAGATTTTGAAGATACGACGACCTAATGTCGAAGTTTTTGACTTAAAAGGTGTGATTTTTAAAGTGGGGTCTTTTAGAAAAATTATCTTAGGTTTAGAAAAATAATAAACAAACAAAAGATGAATGAGGGTATTCGCATGATTGGATGCGATGTATTTGATGACATGAAGTCACCAAAGTTAAAACATTTCCCTTGGAATTGAGACAGACGAAAGATATAAAGATTAAACGATCGATGATAAAATTAATTAAAATGACAATTGAACAATTAAATAAATGGAAATTAAATTAAAATATTAACTTATAACATGTATTCTAAGCAATTTAATAAATAACAAAAATATTAGATAAAAGATTAATAGCATGACAAAAATTAAATAAAAGATAAATTGAATTAAGCATGTTTTTTTTAGTTTTTTTAAAACGACATGATATAATTATATGTAATAAACTAATCTAATATTTTACATCATATATTTAATATAATTAGGAATAAGGCTAAGTTCTAATTATGGCTATGTTTTAATTAAAATATAAGGGGAGCGATGATAATAAGATTGGGCCAACATGCCTAATAGGGATGACCCGGTTTGGAAGAGAAAAAGGAAAAGTTTTGCAAAACCCAAAGAGGCGTCGTTGCTGTCATTGGGAAAGGAAAGAAAATAAGGGTTGTTGTGCAAAGTCAGAGGAAACTGAGATACAAAGGGAGCGTGGTTGTAATTTTGTTGAAGTGGGAGAAAGAAGTTGTTCATAACGGTTGAAGTGTGGTTGGTGTAGCGTGTACAAGATGGAAGCTCGCGGACAAAAGAAGTGATTGATTGGTTGTTGGTCTGTATGATTTTTTGTTCTGAGTTTGACAAGCTCTGAGCTTTTGGTTCTGGATTTTTATTTCTGGTTTTTTGTTTCTGGTTTTTTTATTTGGTTGAGGTTTTCTGAGGTTTGATTCTGAGTTTGGTTCAGAGTTTTATTCTGAGTTTGGTTCAGAGTTTGGTTTCAGAGTTTGGTTCAGAGTTTGGTTCAAAGTTTGGGTTCTGAGTTTAGGTTCAGAGTTTGGTTCAGAGCTTGGGTTCTGAGTTTGGTTCAGAGTTTCGTTTCAGAGTTTGATTCAGAGTTTGAGTTCTGAGTTTGGGTTCTGAGTTTGGTTCAGAGTTTGGGTTCAGAGTTTGATTCTGAGTTTGAGTTCATAGTTTGGTTCAGAGTTTGGGTTCTGAGTTTTGTTATGAGTTTAGGTTCTGAGGTAACAAGCTCTGAAATTTTGTTTTGAGGTAACAGGCTCTGAAATTTGGTTTTGAGGTAACACGCTCTAAAATTTTGTTTTGAGGTAACAAGCTCTGAAATTTGCTTTTGAAGTAACAGGCTCTGAAATTTTGTTTTGCATCTAACAGGTTCGGGTTTTATAGAGTTGAGCAACTTTTAGAGAAAAATTGTTAGCAGGCTATGCATCTTAGTTTTCTAGTTATGTTAACAGGTTGTAACATCATCCTAAGAATTAATATTCTGATTTTTAACAGGTTAAACATCAACAGAACGTAGAAACTCCAGAATATCTCAAGGATTATGATAAACAAACATTCATGGCATAAAGGAAATGGTGAAAAGAGGAGATTCAAAAATATGAATGAGG
This sequence comes from Vicia faba, assembly GCA_948472305.1. NCBI lineage: Eukaryota > Viridiplantae > Streptophyta > Magnoliopsida > Fabales > Fabaceae > Vicia > Vicia faba. Next base: position 947,646,495 of record OX451735.1, read on the forward strand.
AAGTTATGAAGAGGTAAAAAGGGAGGAAGAAAAAATACCTATCGGAGCCTCTTCGATGGGGCTTCAAAATGTTAAGTTTTTTTTTCTCTTTGAATTTCTGTATTTCCTTGTTGAGTTTTGTTTTACCTGCTGACTTTTCTATGTGTGGTTCCCTCTGAGTTTTCCTCTTTCACTTGATGTTCCTCTTCTGATTTTTTTTCGTGATTCTTAGACAAAACTCTCTCTCTCTCTCTTTCTGTTTTTTCATCTTGCTGAATTTTGTGGTGATTCTTCAACAAAAAAAAACTCCTGCTTCTTTTGTTGATAGAGGCCTCTATTTATAGTGAAATACATGCGGTTTTAGGGGGGGGGGGAATAATAGAGATTTGAATTGTTTTGGACTCTGTTTTGATATTTTATGGGACAGCTTTTTGAAGTGTGCATTTTAGTGCAATATTTGGAGTTTTGTAGACTGGTTTTTGTAGCAGCAAAGGTGCCGATTTTTGTCTCATGGGCTGCATTCTAGATAGTTTTGTAGGACATATTAGGACAGATATACTGCATGGTTTTTGTTGAAACAAGGTTGGATAATATGAACAACATTGTACTCAAAAATTGGACTGTTATATATTTAAACAGTGCTAGAAAATGGGCAACAATGAGGCTGTTTTGAAACAAGAACAATAACTTCATTTTCATGTACAAAATTTCCATTTCTTTTGTAACTTTGTAATAATAATCCAAATAAATTGTAACATGAATGGGTATTTATTCTTCAATATAAATCTCAATTCCCTTGTAATTATAAACAATTTTGAATCTTGATATGTCTTGATAAAATTCCAAGTCTTCCATTTGAATTTGGGAAATAATTGAATAATACTTGAATAAATTGTTGAATGATGAATAAATAATAATGCAAGTCTTAGATTTTAATCTTGCATTTTGTAATAGAAATCAAATAAATCCCATGAATTGATCTTATAATAAAATAGTAACCATCATGTATTTAATCTTGTGATGAACGATTAATTGGATCGAATTTCTTTTCCCAATATCCTCTTGAATAAGTGCTTCATGTGTGTTCAAATAACCATAATTTAAATCCACAAAAATAATCACATAAAATAATCTTGAATAAATATTTCATGCGATAAATAATTATTCTTGAATGAGATCTCTTGGTAGCTCCTCTTTAATTATCTCTTGAATTCAAATAAAGAAAATTCTAAGTGTCCCGGATAAATTCTTCTAGAACGATTTTGAATTTAATCATTCCAATTTGACGAAATTCACCCCGCGTCATGAGAAAACTTGCAGATGACTTTTGGTCTAAATGATTGAAAATGACTGGAATAGCTTGGTTTTCTTGTATTTTAAAGTAATGTGAAACACACATGAACCAAAGGCAGTAAAACTTCGACTATTCTTTCCAAAACAATTCAGACCTATTTCCTTCACATGGAATAAAAAAAACAAAACATACACTTCGTGCTTGATTAGTGGTTAGTCATTCATACGATAAAATGCTCACAACACTCGATAATCTCTACACAGTCAAAGCTCGAAAGCGAAACGTTTGAAACCTTCCAGATTCGGTGACCTTGATGTATATAAAACAATGCAAATGAAGCAGAGATCTTAGGTTAAAAATTGGGGTATGACAATAAGGCCAAAAATTGTGTATTCTATATTTAAGTCCCTTCAATCTCGTCGAAATGAAGATTCCAATTTTCATATCTCCAGATAGAAGAAACTTAAATACGGGCAACTGTCATACCCCAATTTTTGACCTAAGATCCCATTTTTATTTTTGCATTTTTATACAGAAGTCAAGGTCACGAAATACGGTTGGTTTTAACCTCTGACCATCGAGCATTGACTATGCAGAAATTGTCAAGTATTTTGAACATTCTTAGCCTATGTATCACTAACTTCTAATCGAGCACGAAGTGCGTGTGTTTCGTTTCTTTGATTTCATTTGCAAGAAACAGATCTTGATCAAGAGCATCAGGCGTCACATCTCGATTAGGGTTAGGAATCTATCAAGCCATAAGTACAGTTGATCATTGATTCTTGAAGACTGATTCATCAGGGAAATCGTGTGTTTATTTCTACACTCTGTTCAACAAGTGGTCTCAAACTTCTCCACAAATTCCTCAGAGCATAATCAAGATTTTATCATCATTGATTCACATATGCATCAAGGTGTCTAGGAATGCAAGGAAGGATCAAGTTTTCCAGTTGATTCAAAGCTCTTTTATTGAAAAGTCAACATTTTTAAGATCAAGTGCAAGGATCATAACTTCGTCAATGATCAATATTTTGAGAAGATTCTTCTTGCACGCTGTCATAAATAATGTCATCTACAAGTTTGCTTCAAGGACTGTGGGAAATTTGTGCTTAAAAGACTTTGAAAGTTATTGAATTGTTGTATTTCATTTCTTGATTTAGAATTGTTCTTAACTTCCAATTTCGATTAATGTCATGATAAGTTTTCTTCATAGACGTGGTTGATTATAATGGATTGAAGTGTAAGTACAAGGGTATAAAAGAGTGACCTGTGGTTTGGTTTTGATCATATACAACTTTGAAGTCCTCAAGTACTTGTTACTCCAATTGCAAGTTAATTCGGATTTTGAGAATAAAAGTTAGGGATTCATGGTTTGTCATTGAAATAGGGAGGTGAAAGTTTATCAAGTGAACCGAATTTATTAAGATACAAGTTGATTATTGGTTCATGGAGGTTTGAAATGATCAAAATTATTAAGTATTTGTGTGAATTTCTTGAGATACAATAACATTCACTACTCTTCAAAGTGTAGGTTTCAAGTGTCCAAAATACAAAGTCTCAAGACCTTACTATTCATCATCCATTATTCAAAGTCATTCAATTCTCAAGACATGTCAAAAATATAACTTCAAAGTTCCAAGTAACCTTTGTCTCATCAATTTGCAAGTTGTACAAGTTTAAATGCCCAAATTACATTCAATCAAGTTCTAAGTCAAAATTACAAGTTACCACAAGAATCTTACACAAGTGTTTGTACAAGAAATCAAAAATCTAAACCTAAAGCTAAGACTTGTTCTTGATTCAAAATCCATGCCACATATTGACTTCAACAACCTTGTAGAACTTGCTACCAAATTCCAGCTCCTGCATAATGGCCAAATGAAAAAATTTGTGACATCTCCTTGTCCAGAATTTTTGCAGCCATAAGACAAACATAACAGGCTAAAACTTAGCATATCAGCCTGCAAAATCAATCCCAACCTTCTAGAAACCTTGTTATATAAGTTGTTTCCCCTACTGCATTGCCCTTATCTCTGCTGCCCAAAACCAATTACTATAAACCTGCAAAAACAGTCAAAATTCAGCCCACAAAACAACAAAATCCTGCTGCCGCAATGCTGCTAAAAGACTGCACATTTGTTGTCATAAACAGTCCAAACAATTCAGTCCAAAAACTGCTACAATTCTGCTCCACCAACCAGCTGTACCATGTTGTCTACAACTGCATAAATAGTCCAAAAATACATCAAAATTGCACACAAAAGGTAATATACAAAAACCGGCATCCAAAATAACCTGCACAAACCAAAAGGAAAAACTGTCAAAACAGTCTGTTATGCTGTCCCAAAATATGTTTCTATGCTGTCCAAACCCTGTCCAAAGCAGTCCAAAAAATAACATCAATAGCCATACAAATTTTCATTCTAAAAAGAGATAAAACAGTTAACTACAATGGTTCAAACAAGAAATGCAATGCAACCCACAAGACAAGAAATATCTCCTCAGAATCAAACAAGAACTCAACAACCCTTACCCTTACGCTATAGCCTCATAGGACCCAAAAACAGATTGTTGTGACTGGTATTGTCTCAAATGTGACTTCAAAACTCACTGTGTCATCGACCTATTCATACAATCCTCAGTCCCATATACAAATCTCTCTACCCACATCCCCTTCCGTCAGTGACCTCCCTTATCTCCAGCCTCTCGAATTCCACAAATTTCCCAATTTCACCATACCTTACCACTACAAATTTCCAATAATACAACACAATATCCCTTCATCAATAAATTCAATAGCTTCATCATTATCTAACTCTCACCACCATCAAATCTTAAACCTTCTTCCAAAAACATCTCGAACCATCACATCAAAAACCTGTAGAAAACCATAATTCAGAATAATCATCACAATAACTTGCTCCAATTCCAAATTGAACTGAAGTCCACAAATTGATGCTGACAATAACTCACACTCAACAAAAATGCAAGGCAGCACAAACCACAACTCGGACCCTATCAGAGCCACACATGCTTGCATCAAAGTCACGTATACCAAAAGAAGAAGGTAGAGACGAGAATCAAATCGCTACAGTAAAGAAATAATATCATACCTCAATAATTTCCGACGAAAATCTCCTTGTTGTAGGTACGTTTTCTGCGATAAAAATGCTCGCATATTATTAAACTGGCCCTTGATTGTTGTATTGTTTTCTTTCCTTTTACGTTGATACTGTATGATTATCTTCATGATACTTGTTGTGTTTTACTCAATTTTTTTGAATAATTATTGTTGTTTGGTTACAGATGAAGAGAGAAAGAGAGAGAGTTGTGTTGTTGAGTGTTTGTTCTTTAAAAAATGAGATGTGAAATTCGAAAGCAATGGCAGAGGAAGTAGAATGAGGGATTTGAGAGGAAAGGTTGAGAGGAAGCAGAGGGATACATAGAGGGAATATAGTCTTCAGATCATGAGATTCAAGGTAAAGAGGATAATATTTTTGATTAAGTTTATTGGGAAATAATAAAAATTGAATTTTTTATCCCTTCCCAAGGTCAGACGCGGTGCACCCTTTCAACTATTAGTGTTTTGAAAACCCTTCACTCCCCTTAGTAACCTGGATCCGGGTTTGGGCTTAGCCCAACCCATTTCGCAATTTTTGTGTTTTATAGTTTTTTATTAAGAGAATGTAATGAATGGGAAGTTTGGTGTAGTGGCTGGAGCATGTGTCTGAAACAAGTGAGGACATGGGTTCCATACCTGTGTGAAGCAGCATTTTTTTTTAATTTATTTGTTTTCATAGCATTTTCGGGCTTCAATTCAACCTATTTTTCCTAAGCCCATTCGAAATTGTTATCTCCACCTCCAATTTTATGTTTCCACGCTCTTTTTCTTTTCATTAAATAACTTAATTTAATTTTAGATTATTAATCTTAGAATAAATTAGTTTAAATATAATTTTTAGCAATTTTTAAGATTAATTTAATTTAGATTAATATTTTTATAATAGCTTAGATTGAGACTAGAATTTTATAATTAACGTAGTTTGTATTTAAATTAATTTAGATATAATTTAGTAATTTTAGAGCTTTAATAACTTTAGAATTTTCATTTGATTTAGATTTAATTTAATAATTTTAAAACATTTATTTGATTTAGATTTAGTTTAATAACTTTATAATTTTCATTTGATTTGGTATAGTAACTTTGAAATTTGTATTTGTTTTTAGATTTAATTTAGTAACCTCAGAATTTGAATTTAATTTAGATTTAATTTACTAATTTTAAAATTTTAGTTTAGTTTAGATCTAATTTAGTAATTTTAGAATTATTTCTATAACTCTAGAATTTACCGTTAGTTTAGAATTATTTTAGTAAGTAATTTTTTTTTAATTTAGTTCAAATAACTTCTTTACATAATTAGTTACTTTCTCTTTTATTTGTATTTAAACATCTCTGTCATTTTAATTTCTCAGTATCTTTTGGTCATTAATCTGTTTCGTTAGGTTTATTTTCTTGTGAATTTTCAATTGCTTATATTTTGATGTCCATTTTATTTTGCTCGCTCGATTTTTTCCAAGGGAAAGAATTAACTAGTTGACTTCATGTCATCTAGTATCTAATACGATTGTGCGAATCCCTTAATTCATTTTTGTTTTACTATTTTGTTAACCTTAAGTTAATTTTCCTAAAAGACTCAATTTTAAAACTTACATCTTTTAAGTCAAAACTTCAACACTAGGTCGTCGTATCTTCAAAATCTCGTCCACACCCATTTTAACCAAACAAACAAATTTTTACCAAAAAACAGATATTTCAAAAGGTTCATGCGGAGTACTGTAGATGCATTGGGTGCTAATACCTTCCCATTGCATAACCAACCCCCGAACTCTTGATCTCTTTCAAAAATGCATTATATTTTCATTACTTTTAAGTATTATTTTACATTGCATATTTTAGGGTTTTATTACGCTCTTTTCCCTTTTCCCTCGGAAATAATAAAGCGGGGTGACGACTCTTGCTTTTGCGAGTTGAGTTAACTAATAGCTCGATCTCCGATTTTTACCGCTACAGTAGTATCGAGTATCAACCAACTTCGGACTACACCAAATCTGGCTATCTCACTACTTCCTAATGGCCAAGTTGTTCAATTAAAGGTTCTAAGGTCAGTTAGTGTTTCATGACACCACACAACGGCCCCGTATTGTCCTTGACTAAACTCAAGGGATACATGTACCAACAAATGTGCACACTGACATAGACATCGCTTCAACCATGTCGGTATACCCCGCATAATCCCCACGATCTATTGCTACTTACCTAAAATGGTGCCCCAGATCCGGGTGTAGGATCTTTTAGTAACAACCCAAACAAGCCCTTAAAAGTAAAGCATACAAAACATACAATGGAAAGAAAATTTAAAATGATCTAAACTCTAAGGTAACCCCACTTTTTACTATTCCCCAACAGAGCCGCTAGTTCTATGATACGGTGGCAGAACCGACTGTTATACTGGTTTTGCGTATGCATTCGCAAATGTTGCGGTAAGCAAGAGTCGCCACTGAATTTTCTTTTATCCAACAAAGGAAGGGTGAAAAGAACAGAAAAAGACCTTTCAAAAGTTTTCTGAGTAAGGGGGTAGATTATGGAAAGGGAAGGTGTTAGCACCCTTTCCATGCATAGTTATCTACGGGCTCTTAGATGCTTTAGCTCATTTTGAAATACCTTGTGCTTTGTATGTTTTGAAAGTATTTTTGAAAGCGCCTTAGTGCGGCGAACTTTGTAATGTTTCTCGGAATGGTAGAGAACGTATACAAAGTGTTTGAAAATGTTTTGAAAGAAATTTTATGTAAGTGTGAAAATTGTTTGAGCATAGCATCTAGGAACTATCTACTTTTACTCAAAAGGTTGTTCTTTTCCTGTAGACAGTGTTATCCTACTATTAGTGAGTAGGTAGCCCTGGTCGTTGGATGTTTGAGGTACATTCGAAGGGATGTTTATACAGTTGTTGCAACTAGTTTTTAAATAGAGTCACCACCTTTAATTTTTATCCTAAAGGAAGGGAGTATAAAGGAATAACCCTAAAAGTTAGAGATTATAGATTTGGACTCGGTTCTAGACGAGGGGAAGGTGTTAGGAACCCCTTATCTACCTTATTTGCAAGGATACTAGGTTTAGAAGCTTGTTCTTAGGAAATAGGGTTTTAATTACTTATTTGGGAAAAGGGTTTACATTTTAGTTAGCGGGACTCACAATGATTTTGATCGCATGCCTACGTATCCTCCTAGGAGGAATCAGAGTCCCATTTCGTAGTTCACAGGGTTGGTGTTGAAGGGTGGGAAAACACTTAGAAGGGGGGTTGAATAATTTTTTCCTTTTTCTAGCGCAATAATAATGGAAGGACATGGGTATTTTTATCCTGGTTCGTTTGAAAGTCAAACTACTCCAGTCCACTCGCCAAGGTGATTTCGCCTCTCTCAATGAGGACTTAATCCACTATAATTAAAATGATTACAAATGCACACCCAAACTTTTGTGACTAACAATACAATGCACAAGCCAACTGCAAGTGACTAACACCTCTAAGACTCAACTAGTCCTAGCCCTCTAGAGAAATCTGACCCAACTGGTCTCTCAAGGAACACTTACAAAAATTATATCTTAACAGTAGTGAATCAGAATGCTTCTAATAAGTTGTATCACAAACTGTGATTTATCACTAAGATTATCACCCAATACTTAAGAATTACCCACTATGTACTATTAGTTTACAAGAATGAAAACAATGAGCCTTAGTATGTTTTTTGTGGATCAGTAACTTTTCTTTGAAACAAATGATCTTCTATATATAGCTTCCAGTCTTGAATGTTACTGCCTTGAAGAGAGTGTATGCATTAATGATGCGTGTTAGCTTGGTCTTTATGTTTCCAATGTTCTCGTGCGTAGTACCACTTGAGTGCGTTAGCCGTCTTAGCATTAAATAACCAATGGTACTGTCAGATCTTGTCTCTGGAAGTTTAAGAGTTTGCTTGTTGCGTTGCCACTTCAGAGGTTACTTTAACTTTTCTTCTATCAGAGTATTCTTCATTTTATGTTCATCATAGTTTGCTTCAGCTTGCATTATCAGATGTTGCTTTCAGCGTGCTTCTTTCAAATCTTTTCTTCAGCTAGCTTTATCAGAGGTTCCTTAGGATTGCTTTTCATCAGAGTTTTCCTTGGAGTGCTTCCTTTAGGGTTTTCTCTAGACTTGCGTAGAATGATGTTTCTCTGTTGAGATGAATGAGTCAGAACATCATCTGAATTTAGAGAACATACACATCAGAGTATAAAATATATTTTACAAAATATTTTTCATTGTAATCATCAAAACTCTAAGATATGATTAGAACCAAACTTTGTTCTAACAATATCCCCTTATTTGATGATGACAAAACAATTCAGATTTTGATTAAAAAAATTTTGTGCAAGAGTGAGAATCTCCCCCTGAGATAGATATTTCTTCTTCTGAAAAAAAATATTCAAATAATTTTAAAAGCATAAGGAAACTTCCTGAGATTGCTCTTCAGAGCTTTGAGACATTTTTCTTTCAGAGTTTCTTTAAGAACTCCTGATCTTTTCTTCAGAGTTTCTTTAGCAGATCTTGTCTAGATGATGTTTAGAGCTTAGTCTTTCAGAGTCTTGAGGTACCTGTATATCTGTTGAACAGAAAAGAACTTTGTATTTTGTTAGGAATGTTTGAGACTTAGTACCATAATTGTTATCATGGATCAGAACAAAACCATATTTTCTCCCCCCTTTTTGTCATAATCAAAAAGAAAAAAAAAATAAAGAGATTTAAAATATTTGTATATTGAAGATTGAAAAAGTCAGAGGTAAAAAATAAAAACAACAAGAAAATTGGAAAAAGAAATTAAAAACTAATATTGACGAGAGACAAGAGAAAGAAGATGATTCTTGATTTCGTTTGAGGATTCCTCTTGTTTAATCATCCATGTTCTGATTTCCTTATTGGTTTCATCCTGTTTGTCTAGACGTTCATGGATGGCTTCATTTTCCTTCTTCAGCCTATTCAGAGTGTCAATCACCAGCGAAGAGGGAGCTGATGTTGAAGCAGCTTAAGAAGATACAACATTTGGAGCAGAAGCAGCAAAGCCTGAGCCTATAACATTGGAGAGGAGGGTGCTAAGATCAATCAGAAGAGTTGGCACTTTCTCAGAGGCAGCTTGAGAAGAAGGTTGGTGATACAGTGTCATTACCAAGGGATTTGGGTCTGACTCAGAGCCATCATCAGATTCATCTTCTGAAATTTCCATGTTGTCAACAAGTGGTAATGGAGCGTTGATAATCTACAGTGGAGACTTTTTATCCCAGATATTTACCACTTCTGTCTTGAAGGCATTCAGATACTGGGTGAAATTCTCAAGAACCTGAGAATAGCACAAATATTGCATATTAAAGGATTCATCATTGAATTTCCTTCTGAATGCTTCCCACATAAAATCACATGCAGTTGGGTTCAGGTTGCTGGCACTGTTTGCCTTCAGCAGATCTATCCACGTCTACATTTCTGTTGCAAAATTCTGGAAATGTACATTAACATCTGACTGAACAGGTTTTGGAGTTGGTTTGGGAATAGCCTTTTTGGTGGATTTTATTTGCAGATAACATAGAGATTCAGGATTAACTACAGTCCTAAGAAAGTCAGAAGGGTCACATGGCCCAGGAGGTTCTGATGAGGATGGACTAAAGGTTGGTTCTAGAGAGTGAGGTGATGAGGGTTTTGTTGAGGTAGGTGTGGGAATTTTTGGTGACGTAGGAGATGTGATGTCAGGAGAGATGATGATGGTGGTTTGGGCTGAGTAAGAAGGAATAGGTGCAGGGGATTCATTCACAACAAATTTTTTTTCAGAGGGAATGATGAAGGATGGAGGTTGAGTAGCCAGAGGCACATTTATTCTTGTTAATCTACAAGAACGATCATACCATTCAGAGGATCTTGGGGATAAAGGTCTGATGAGGGATGTTTAAAGAGGGTTTTCAGCAGGAATATTTGGATTTTGCTGGTGGTGAGCAGAAGTACATATTTCAGGTTGAGATATATGTGGAGAGAGTGGTGGTTGTGGTTAAGTTTGTGTAGGAGCTACAATATCAAAATTGGTTATGTCAGATAGTACCTGATCAATTTGAGGGTTATTTTGTAAGGGTTCAGAGGGAATGGTGAGGTCTATGTCAACTTCAATGTCTCTTAGAGTTTTGGGTTCAGTAGATGGTGATATACGTACAAAATCACAAACAGAGATGGTTTTAGTGGACATACCTGAATATTTCTTCTTCTTCTTCTGAGGAAGAGCAGAGGGACCTTCTCCTACTTGCCTTTTCTTTTGCTTCTGGAGAAAAACTTCTCGAGCAGGTACATTTCTTCCTTGAAGCCATGTTGGGTCAATGGGAATTCCACTCTCCTTACATGCTTCAATGAAATGCAAAATGATCTCAGGATGATCACCAGAGTTGAAGAGAGGAAAATCTTCTACAGGTATTCTTCTTCTGGTGACAGTTGCTGACACACATGGAGTAGGTTCCACCAGAAGTTTGTCAATCATCTTCCTTTTGAGAAGGTTCTTCCCAGTTAGAGCTTTTCCATAAGTGGGCTCCAATTCTCCAAGCAAGTTGGCGTCTTCTAAATGAACTATCAGACCATTCTCTGTCAGAATGTCTGAGATTAATCTTCCCAGAGGGATCCAATTTCTTTTTGACTTAGGGTTTTTGACCCTTTCAGCTTCCCTGGTTTCCTTCACATGCGTCCAGAGATGGCTGAACAGAAGATAGGGCAGATCATTCTTCACATTTGTGCCAAGACAGAACATAAGATATTGTTTGTCAGCATTGATATAGTCAGGAGAACTGGTTTCCTTCCTATGATGAATGCATCCGTGAATAATTCTTGCCCAAATTTTATATATGTTCTTCAAATCTCTGACCTTGTTGGATGCTTGCCCATTAGTGAAAATCTCAGCATAAACTTTGGACATGTCTATTCTTCCACTTGAGATTCCAGTAACACTGTTTCCTTTAAAGCCTAGAAACCTCCTTATGAGATTCTCAGTTATGGAAATCTCTTTTCCCATGACGAATGATAGAATGACCTTTGGTGAAGCAATGGCATGAATCCATAATTCCTTGACAATATGAGGGAACACGGGTCCAACTAGATGATCAAAGAAATTTTGCCACCCTTGGAACTCCAAAGCCGGAAACAAATCAAACCCATTTTCTTTCAGATTTTCAAAATCTACCATAAGTTCACTATCCACTTCCAAGCTATCAACAGGGATGAGTGTTGTTCTCTCAGGAATGACATATCTTTCTGCATGTTGAGAGTTGCTTGAAGAAACAGGAATGCTTTCAAAAGGGGATGAAGATGATGCCATTTGGAACGCTTAGGTTTAGGATTTTAAAAAATTGAGAGAGAGAGAGAGAGAGAGTAAAAAGTAAAAGAAGGGAATTTTGCAAGGTATTTATAGTTTGAAAAAAAATTTTATAGTAATAAAACGAGTAAAGAATTTAGAACGATTGAAACAAAAAATAATCATTACTAGCAATTAATGAAATTTGACATTGAGGGGAGGCGTGAGATTTGATCAAATCTGAACAGTTACCTAGGAACAGCGTCTCAATAGCAGCGCACGCATGCATGAACTTTCAGAGTTGAAACATGCGTTCAACTTCTGAGGGTAGCGTGTGGCAGCTGGTTTAATGTAATGAACTTCTGAATCATTCGTGTAATGAAACGTTAGACACATTTCAGAACATTATGGATGGCTTCTTATGTAACTCCTCTTCTCACTTCTGAAGAGTAGTTAATCAGAACATTCATTTCAGAACATTCTGAAAGCACATATAGAGAGAAAAAAATTTCATTCAGTACAAAATTCCATACTGATATTTTTCAGAATGAATTTAAATTTATCTTCAGAAAGGGGTTTAGTGAAAATATCAGCCCATTGATGGTCTGTGTCTATGAAGTTTAAACTTAGGATTCCTTTCTGAATGTAGTCCCTTATGAAATGATGTTTAATTTCTATATGTTTTGCCTTAGAATGTAAGATAGGATTTTTTGAAAGACAAATAGCAGAGGTATTATCATAGAAGATAGGAATCTTACTTTCATATAGATGATAATCTTCCAGCTGGCTCTTCATCCAAATCATCTGAGTGCTACATCCAGCAGCAAATATATATTCTGCTTCAGTTGTTGATAGTGCAATAGTGGCTTGCTTCTTGGTGTACCATGAGATAATGTTATCACACAGAAACTGACAGCTTTCAGAGGTGCTTTTCGTTCTATTCTATCTACATCAAAGTCAGCATCATAATAACCTACTAGTTTAAACTCTTTGGATCTTCTGTAACACAGTCCAAGGTTAGTAGTACCTTTCAGATACCTCAGAATTCGCTTAACAGCAGTTAAGTGAGATTCTCTAAGATATGATTGGAATCTTGCACATAAGCATACACTGAATAATACATTTGGTCTAGATGTAGTCAAATAGAGAAGAGATCCAATCATACCTCTGTATAGTTTCTGATCTACTTTCTTACTTACCTCATCTTTTCCTAGAATGCATGTAGGATGCATTGGTGTCTTTGCTTTTTTACTTTCTGATAGCTGGAATTTCTTCAGAAGTTCTTTAACATACTTTTTCTGATGTATGTAAGTACCTTCTGGAGTTTGATTTATTTGAATTCCCAGAAAGAATTGTAGTTCTCCCATCATGCTCATGTCAAATTCATCCTGCATAGACTCAGCAAATTCTCTTCCAAGAGAGACATTAGAAGTTCCAAAATAATATCATCTACATATATTTGACAGATTAAAATGTCATTTTTAAATGTTTTCTGAATAAGGTAGTGTCCATTTTCCCTCTGGTAAAATTCTTTTCTAAAAGAAAGTTACTTAGACTTTCATACTAAGCTCTGGGAGCTTATTTCAGACCGTACAACGACTTTTTCAGTTTAAAAACATGTTCTGGATATTTTGAGTCATCAAAACCCGGAGGTTGGTGGACATAAACTTCTTCTTCTATGTAACCATTTAAAAATTCACTTTTAACGTCCATTTGATATAATGATATGTTGTGTTGAACAACAAAAGAAATTAATAATCTAATTGATTCTAACCTGGCGACTAGGGCAAAGGTTTCATTATAATTAATTCCTTCTTGTTGACTATAACCTTGTGCAATCAGTCGTGCCTTGTTTCTGACAACCTCTCCTTGCTCATTCAACTTGTTTCTGAATACCCTTTTTTTCCTATGATATTGAATCCTATAGGTTTTGGAACTAGATCCCACACATCATTTCTTGAAAATTGATTTAGTTCTTCTTGCATAGCTAGGATCCAATCGTTGTTTTGCAGAGCTTCCTCTATTGAGTTTGGTTCAATCAGAGAGACCAAACCAAATAGTGATTCTTCATTGTTTCTGACAGATGATCTTGTTCTGATGGGATCTTCTTTCTTTCCAATAATCACATTTTATGGATGTACTAATGTGATTCTGGGGAATCTATTATGTGAGGTTTGTTCAGAAATTCTTAGTTTTTCCAGAGAATTTTCAATAGGAGGGTCTTCTGAGTTGTCCTTTGCTTCCGACTCTTCAGAGTTTGTAAGATGATCTTCTGTACCTGCAGGATTTTCATTCTGCTTTGGCTTTTTCTGGCCAAGCTTATCATCAAATCTGACTTTGATTGATTCTTCAACAATCAGAGTTTCTGTGTTGTATACCCTATAGCCTTTTGAGTGTTCAGAATATCCAAGGAGAAAACACTTTTGTTCCTTAGAATTAAACTTGTTCAGATTATCTTTAGTATTCAGAATATAACAAGTAGATCCAAAAGGATGGAAATATGAAATGTTGGGTTTTCTGTTTTTCCATAATTCATAACGAGTCTTTTCGAGAATATGTATTATAGAGACTCTATTTTGAATATATCATGTTATGTTTACTGCTTCTGCCTAGAAGTGTTTAGCCATATTGGTTTCATTAATCATGGTTCTGGCCATTTCTTGCAAAGTTCTATTCTTTCGTTCTACAACTCCATTTTGTTGGGGAGTTCTAGGACAAGAGAAATCATGAGAAATTCCATTTTCTTTAAAAAAAACTTTTCAAAATAATGATTTTCAAATTTTCCTCCACGATCACTTCTAACTTTTATGATTCTAAACACTTTTTCATTTTGCACTTGGTTGCAGAAGTTGAAGAACACAAAATGTGACTCATCCTTATGTTATAAAAACATAACCCATGTCAATCTGCTGTAGTCATCAACAATGACCAATCCATACTTCTTGCCTCTGATGGATGCAGTTTTAACTGGTCCAAACAGATCAATGTGAAGAAGTTCCAACGGCCTAGAGGAAGAAACAACATTTTTTGACTTAAAAGAAGGTTTTGAAAAGTTTCCTTTATGACATGCTTTGCACAGAGCTTCTGAGTTGAACTTCAGATTTGGAAGTCCCCTGACCAGATTGAGTTTGTTAATTTGAGATATTCTTCTCATGCTAACATGCACCAATCTTCTGTGCCAGACCCATTGCTCATCTCTAACAGACATAAGGCATTTTACATTCTGAGATTTAAGGTCAGAAAGATCAATTTTATAGATGTTGTTCTTTCTCTTGCCAGTAAAAAGGATTGATCCATCTTTTTGACTAACAGCTCTACAGGATTTTTGATTAAAGATCATGTCATAATCGTTGTCACTTAATTGACTTATGGATAGCAAGTTATGCGCTAATTCTTCTACCAACGGAACATTAGTTATAGAAGGAAGGTTATCGTTTCCAATGGTTCCAGAACCAATAATCTTTCCTTTCTAATTTCCTCCAAATTTGAGATCTCCTCCAAATTTAAGTTCCAGACTTTGGAACATAGACTTTCTTCCCGTCATATGTCACGAGCATCCAGAGTCCAGGTACCATGACTGATGTTTCAACAGAGCTGTTAAGGACATCTGCAACATATATTATTTTCTCCTTAGGTAACCATGTCTTTTTTGGTCCTTTTTGGTTATAGTTTCTAAAGTTATGGTTGAACTTTGATTTTGCATAAGAATTTTCAGAGTGAGAAGTGTATTTGATATCATGTGTGTGCTTAAAACTAAATTGTTTGTGTAGTGGTTTATATGTGATAACCATTTCCTCAACAGGCTTAGGTTTATATGTTTCTTTCCCTTTGGGAGTTTCATATCCAATACCTCTTCTTTTATTTCCACTAACACCATAGATCGTTGAAGCCATTCTGCTTCTATCTATGCTTTTAGCAAGAAACGTTTGAAAACTAGAGTCATATTCTTTAAGAATATCTCTTGAACTTGAAGCAGAATATGAAATAGAAATCTTTTGAACTTTTTGAACTCCCTCTTTGAGTTTAAAAATGTTTTCTTTAAGTTCATAGTTTTTTGTTTCATGTTTCTCAAAATTAGATGCAAGATTCTTTTTGACTTTCTTGTATTTGATTTTGAGTTGACTGTAGTTTTCAAGAAGTTCGGATAAGCTTTCAGCAAGTTCAGCTCTAGAAAATTCAGAGAATACCTCTTTCGATTCTGAATCAGAGTCTGAGTTATCGTCATCTGATGTGGTAGCCATAAACGCTAGGTTAGCGTGTTCGTCTTCTGAGTCAGATTCAGCTTCAGAAGATTTTGAATCATCCTATGTGGCCATCATGCCTTTCTTTCTTCCAAACCTTTTCTTTGGTCTTTCTCTCTCTAGCTTAGGACAATCACTTCTGTAGTGTCCTGGTTCTTTACATTCATATCAGACTATATCTCTCCTTCTTGACTTCTTATGTCCATAAGATTCTGGTTTATCTTCTGACCTCTTGTAGTTTCTAAACTTCTTTTGTCTGTGCTTTCACATCTGGTTGATCCTTTTGGAGAGTAGAGATAACTCATCTTCTTCTGATGCAGAATCTTCAGAGTTTCCTTCTTCTGCCTGAAAATCGTTAGTTTCACATTTTTTAATATATTTATGGGCGACAAACTTACCTTTCTTCTAAGGCTCATGATCATCAAGTTCTATCTCATGACTTCTTAATGTACTAATAAGTTTTTCAAGGGATACATCATTCAAATCTTTTGACACTTTGAATGCAATAACCATAAGTGCCCATCTTCTGGGTAAACTTTTGATAATTTTCTTAACATGGTCTACCTTGGTGTATCCTTTGTTCAGAACTCTCAGGCCAGTGGTCAGAGTTTGGAATCTTGAGAACATAGCTTTAATGGACTCATTTTCTTCCATTTTGAAGGCTTCATACTTCTGGATGAGAGCCAGAGCTTTTGTCTGTTTTACTTGAGCATTTCCTTTATGAGTCATTTTGAGAGACTCAAACATGTCATGTGTTGTATCTCTGTTGGTGATTTTCTCATATTCTGTTTTAGATATAGCATTCAGAAAGATGTTTTTGGCTCTGTGGTGATTTTTGAAATATAGTTTCTATTGTTTATCTATGTTCTTTCGGTCAATCTTGTTTCCGTCTTTGTCTTCTAGATGTGTGTAACCATCTAGGACCAAATCACATAGATAAGCATCATGACCTAGAAAGAAACTTTCTAGTCTATCCTTCTAGTATTCAAAGTCTTCTCCATCAAACACAGGAGGTTTGGTGCAGTTGTTGTTGTTTTGTTCAGTTGCCATAGTGTTTTCCTTCTGAATCTTTTTCTGACACTGTTAGGTGTTTGCACCCAAAACTAGAGCTCTGATACCAATTGAAGGGTGAGAAAACACTTAGAAGGGGGGGGGGAGGGGTTTAATAAGTTTTTCCTTTTTCTCGCGCAATAATAATGGAAGGACACAAGTATTTTAATCCTGGTTCGTTTGAAACTCAAACTACTCCACTCCACCCGCCAAGGTGATTTCGCCTCTCTCAACGAGGACTTAATCCACTATAATCAAACTGATTACAAATGCATAATAAAGCTGTTGTGACTAACAATACAATGCACAAGCCAACTTCAAGTGACTAACACCTCTAAGACTCAACTAGTCCTAGCCCTCTAGAGAAATCTGACCCAACTGGTTTCTCAAGGAACACTTACAATAATTATCTCTTAACAGTAGTGAATCAGAATTCTTCTAATAAGCTGTATCAAAAATTGTGATTTATCACTAAGATTATCGCCCAATACTTAAGAATTACCCACTATGTACTATTAGTTTACAAGAATGAAAACAGTGAGCCTTAGTATGTTTTTCGTGGTTCAGTAACTTTTCTTTGAAACAAATTATGTTCTATATATAGCTTCTAGTCTTGACTGTTACTTTCTTGAAGAGAGTGTATGCATTAATGATGCGTGTTAGCTTGGTCTTTATGTTTCCAATGTTCTCGTGCATAATACCACTTGAGTGCGTTAGCCGTCTTAGCATTAAATGACCAATGGTACTGTCAGAGCTTGTCTCTGGAAGTTTAAGAGTTTGCTTGCAGCGTTGCCACTTCAAAGTTTACTTTAACTTTTCTTCTATCCGAGTATTCTTCATTTTATGTTCATCAGAGTTTGCTTCAGCTTGCATTATCAGATGTTGCTTTCAGCGTACTTCTTTCAAATCTTTGCTTCAGCTACCTTTATCAGAAGTTGCTTAGGATTGCTTTTCATCAGAGTTTGCCTTAGAGTGCTTCCTTCAGAGTTTACTTTAGACTTGCGTAGAATGATGTTTCTTTCTTGAGATGCATGAGTCAGAACATCATCTGAATTTAGAGAACATACACATCAGAGTATAAAATATATTTTACAAAATTTTTTTATTGTTATCATCAAAACTCTAAGATATGATTAGAACCAAACTTTGTTCTAAAGGTGTTTTTTAGGGCATTATAAATGTATTTTGAATCACCTCGCAGTTTGACCGGTTGTAGTGATTGCAGAGATTTTGGCTAAATGCGGGATTAGTCAAAATCCGTTTGAAATCCTTTTACAAAAACAAATTGTTTAGATTAAATTTTTTGCGAAAAAACAAGTTTGATGTTGGTTGCGTATTTTTTATGAACCGTATTAATTGCAAAATATCTTATTAATGCATGATTAAAAAAATATTTAATGCAAATAATATAAGAAAATACATATGAATGAGTTTCTAATAAAAATATAATTTAACTGATAATATTTACATGTAATAAATAATAAAAATATGATAAATAATATTAATAATAATAATTATAAAATAAATAAATAACTATAATAATAATAATAAAAATAATATATAAATAATATGATATAAAAAAAGTTTGATTAAAAATGGGGGAGGTGCGTTTTCTAATTGCTAAGTAAACATGGGGGTGTTAAAAGTTATGTTGGGTTAGGCCCAAGTAAGTTGCTGGACATGGGGGTGTTGTTTGTTTGATAGTTTAGTAAAGCAAAGGAAGGGTGGTGTAGAAAACACTGGGCTTAGGCCCACTACACAAATTGGGAGGACCTGGTGATTGAGTGTGGCGCGTGAGTATAGGTTAACGTGTCACTTAGCCTAATGACCGTCAGATCGCGATCAAATGGATGCTAACAAGGGACCATGATAGTTACAGTAGGTGTGTGTATACTGGATTAGAACGGATAAAACAAAACTTTTTTTTAATTCATTTCATTATTTTGTTTGTTTGTTCACAAAAATCCCACTTTCTCCTTCTCTCTCACGCGATACAAACCCTTCACCACTTCTTCTATAACCCTAACTTCTACTATCAACACGGCGATGGCTTACCACTCACAGACCCAAAATCACAATCCTAACCCCAAGCATCCAAACCAAAAGAAAAATAAAACTAAGGATTTTTTTACCCACTCTGCGATTTGCTTGTTCTTATTTCTTGAGCTTTTTCAATTCAGTGTTAATCCCTTCTTCTTCTTCTGTTACAGGTTACAACAGAGGGATTTGATAGTAGCGACAATGGATGGTGAGGAAAAAGGTGGCGGCGGATGAACCATTGATCTAGGGTTTCAGATTTCAAAACCCATATCTAAAGTCTTTCTCTAAGCTTCTCGTTTGGCAAATCTACTCCCTACTGTAATCTCCCTTCTGCCATTCTTTTCTGTGTCTGTAATATTCCCCTTAATCTCTATAATTTAATTTTGATTTTATAGCTCCTTCTTAGGCTTTGTAAATTAGGAAAGAAAATTAACTTTTCTGTAATTTGATTAAGAGTTTTCAACTGCAGTTCGATTTTGTATTGAAGAATAACCAGTCAATTTCTGCTTTTAGCTGATTTCCTGTTTAATGCTGCTTCCGTATGATTTTGTTTCTGATTTTGTTTGATTTTTTCAATCTGGTATTAATTCAATATGTTATGGAAAATGAATATGAATATTTGATAATAATTATTTGATTTGGTTTATGTTTTTGTCATGCATTATTTTCTTTAATGATTTGCACAGTAGTTGTTAAACACTAAAGCTAACGCTCTCTTTTCTTTGATTGGTACAGTAAACATTTTTCCTGATTTGAAACAAGAGCATTTTTTTACTTGAGCCTAGGCCTCACAACTCTTTGGGTCGTGCGTTTACTGCCTCAAACAAAAATGTTTAATAATTACAAAACTGTTATAATAAAAAAACCAAAATAATCTTTCTTTTAAAAACTAACTGGGCCACAGTGTTTGGGCTTGGCAATGTTTTTTCTACAAAAGTATAAAAAAATGATTTCAGCATAACAATATTAACAATAATACAATAATATTAATACTAATCAAATAATGTCAATAATGATAAAAACAATTTTTTCAAAAAACAAGAAAACTAAAACAACGTGCCGCCTACATTGGTCCTGCTATATCAATTATAATCACATTTTTTTTAACATAACAAACACCTTAATAACATAGTTTTTATCAAAAAGAGCATGAGTGGGCCCATTGTTCATCTAATCAGGCCTTTAAATAAATTGTTACAGGCCTCAACAAGAGACAAATTAGTTTCATGCAACTTTCCAAAAAACTAAATGGGCCCTATTTTAGAAATGTAATGGACCATCAAATATTGATGGTCCATTTGGGTCAATCACACCCCTCTTCCACGTTTTTGCAACCCCATAGAAGTAAAAATTATATAATGTGATTTATTGAATAGAAACCTAAATATAATTAAGTGTAGGAAAAATTTGGGGTATGATAGATACCCCTATTTAATCATCTTTCGATTGAATGGTGCGAGAATACGCAGGTCTCACACATTCTGATAGAAAGTTTATTAAATATTGGAAAACCCCAAAATTTGCCTGAAAGATCATAAGGATACGCGGTACAGCGTTCCCATGACTGTGAAGGATAGGCATAGATGATGATGTATCATCCTAACGGCATTTTGAATAGAGAGATGTGATTGAAGAGTAAGATTGATCTAGATATGATGGCGCGGATAACTCGTCTATACTTAGAAAAGAGGTCTTCATAGAATTTACCATAACCTAAGAGGTAAATGATACAGGTTTTTGAAAAGCTGACCTACTAATGCTAAGAGAGTAATATAGTAAGTTTGTGGCGCAGGTTTTGTTTATTGATTGCAACCTAGGGGATAAAATACAATAGGGGTGAGCTTACGTTATTCATCACAACCTAGGAGATGTGTGATACGGTGGGAGAACTGACATGGGTGTTTTGCGTTTTGATCGCAAATGTTGCAGTTTAGCAAGAGTCGCCATCGACTTTTCTTTTATCCAAAAGGAAAGATGAAAAAGCACAGGAAAGACCTTTGAGATTTGTTTCTTGAGTTCGGGGGTAGATTATGAAAAGGGAAGGTATTAGCACCCTTTTCATCCATGGTTTTCCATGGGCTCTTAGTTACTTGCTAGATCACTTGCTTTTGTTTGAAATTGTGTTTTGTGTGGTTTTGAAATTATTTTGTAAAGAAGCCATTGTTTAGGCAATCTTTGTAATGGTTCTCGTTCGTAAGAATGTATACAAAGATGTTGATCTTTTTGAAAATGTTTTCAATGTTTTTAAGATGTTTGGAAATGTGTGCGTTTGTTTTTTTTTTTAAAATAGAAAGGATATTTGTTTTGAAATGGAGCAAGTAACTAAAAGTAATCTACCTACTCAAATGTCTTTCTTTTTCATTTCCTTTTTCCTTGATATTGTTGTCTTACCATTGATTTGGTAAGCAACCCTATCTTTGGATGTAAACGGGACAGGCGCGAGTCATCATATAGCCATGATTAGAAATGTTGTGAGGTATCTTAGCATTTATTTTTGAGGGACTAAGATCATTTTGAAAGGTAACATTTATAGCGTCATCGAGAGACTATGATCTTGTATTTCAATTGGTTTTGCTAAGACACCCCACATGCGTAACATGACCATTTTTTAGGAAACAAGTGGAGTCAACCTTAAGGGTGCTAATGTGCAAGTGTGTTTGATTGCATGAATTTTAGTCTTGATTAGGATGATCTATTTGTTGATTTCATGTCTTGCCATACACACCCTAATTACTAGCATTTACATTCAAAAGCGATAAATTGCAGAAATGTAAAGTCCTACGCTATTACAATATTTTAGGGACGAGGTACATATTTATGAATGGGGGTTGCAAATAAAATTTAATCCTAAGTTACTATTACAACCATATTGAATGAATAAGAATATACGAGGAAACGTAAAATGGACTTGTTTTGTAAAAATGCAATAAGTTTGGTTTGAGAAAACATTTTTGATCTTTTTGTTTTAAGAAATAAAGTAAAACATGTAAAAATGAAAAATGTCTTTGGTGTTTTTGATTAATAAAATAAAAAGTGATAGCAAAAATAGTGAGGAAAAAGAAAGTAGAATCAGTGTATTTCTGACTAAAGGAGATCAAAAGTTCTGACTCTAGCATGCTGCAAAACAAAGATCATATTAGTAAAAATAGATAAAGTCGGAAGTTCTGGGTCCCTTGGGAACAAAGAAGATTTCAGAAGTTCTGATACCACTGGTAGAACTTGGTCTCCCTCTCCATGCTAGTCAGAACATCTGCAACTTGGTCATTTCTCAACAAAACAGAAGATGCAAATATGGCAGTTATGGAATGTTTCATAGTGTTTCAGAAACAAGAGATATCAGAACTATAAATCAGAGGCAAGCATGAATTTGCTAATCCTAATTCTGAGTTCAAATTTCTTCAAGAAGTTCTAAAATGAATTACTCCTTACTTAGGCAGGAAAGTATATGAAACCTCAGACTGTGTACAGCATCATAATCAGGATGTCTACATTGTACTTTTTAGCATGCAAATCTGATAATGCTAGAGTAATATGGTGAGAAGCAGCAGAAGCTTACCTTGCAGCTGGAAGAGATTCTGTGAACTGGAGTTTGGTCTTGAACTCTGGTGATGTTCTAAGAAGCTTCTTCACATACTCAGCAGGTTGGAAGCTTTCACCTTCTGGAACAGCCAAGGGGTAATGTTCTGACTTCTTTGAGGTGAAGGTGGAGGGAGAGTGTATTACAGTATGAACACAGAAGTTAGGATAGCTTCTAATATGTGAATCAGAAACTGTGTGAATGGTTTTTTAGTCAAGAAACACTTGAGAACCAATAGAGGTTGAATGCAAGAAATCAAAAGTTAACAAGTTTTTGTATTTTGTGTTTGCAACTTTGGACTCTTGGAATTTCAGCAGGGGTTCAAGGCTTTTACTTTCTCAAATTTTCGACCCTTTTACAGTGGCCAATGGCTTTCAATTTATATGCAAAGATCTTGAAACCATCACATGCTAGGGTGTTGCATTTCTGTTGAAGCAAGTATGGTGGTTAGTAGTCTTAGCAGCGCTTAAGTTGGAATTATAAGTAGGAATTAAGGAAAGCTAACTTCCAAAGAAAAAGCAACGCATGGGCCCAACATACTTTTGTACAAGAGTTTGATTTTCCAAGACAGTAAAGGTACTTCTATGCCACACGTGGAGAAATCCTTTGAACAAAGACCCATAAGTAGTTGTGAGCATTAAATGATGATGAGATTGATCAAACCAGAAATCCTGCAACGTGATATTCTGTATCATTTCTTAGTTCTGGATCAGAAGTTCAGCTTCAACATAATTTAGAGTGAACATCCAACTTCTGATCTTTGCATCTCCTTGCTCCAGCATGTTCTGAAGAAACTCCCGGACTTTCCAGGATGCTTGCATCACGCTTTGTAACCTTCTTTGAATTACCCTTGCAAACTCTGACTGAACCTTTATGAAAACTGACCCAGAAGTTCTGACCCCACTCTATCTTGAAAGTGTCCAAAACTTGTTGAGTGCTTTAGTTTCATAGACGTGTCTTTGAACATTTATAACTTGAAATTCCAGCATTTCCAGGAGAAGTTATGTTCTGCAATGTTTTAGATCTTATTGTAATCTATAACTTTTACGCCAGAAGTTTTTTCCAGAATCAGCTTGCATCATGGTGATAATCTGATCAGAAGTGTTGAGCTTATCATATTTCTTAAACACTTAGAAAAATTCTAAGTATTCAGAATTTTGACTTTTGAATTTCTTGGTGAAACAAACTTCATATTTTAATATGTCTTGATGAAATATGATTCTGGAAACTTGATTTTGATCCAAAAGTCAAAGTTTGACTTTTCAGTGTGCAAATGACCATTTTGTCCTTCTGAATGACTTTCTTGGAAAATTTGTAATTCAAGGCTTGAAATTGGATGGAAGCAAACCTGAGGGTTCAGGTTAATCCTTTAAGAAATGAGAGGGCAAATTTTGGGGTACAACAGTTGCCCCTGTTCAATCTTCTTAAGCCTGAGGATGTAGATTGGCTGGTCTTTCTTTCGTGATTTTAAGGTGGAAGATGATTGAACACTAGAGTGCCCAGAAATTTGCACTTGATGATGTTGTGGTTGATTGTGTAGGGAATAGGCTTACAAACGCCATTTGGAAGGCGACGGGGAATCGTCGGAGATGGGCTTAAAGATGCCATCCAGAAAAGATCGGTTGCATAAGAGATTCTTTGCGAGAATTATTGTACCTTCTGTTGAGGAGCAATTTGCTGAGGAATGTTGATTTACGCCCTGGGAAGTAAGATCTAGGAGGTTCGGTTGTCCATTACTCTACTGGGGAATTAACTCTTGATTGAGTGAGTGAAAGTAGAATGTATACCTAGTTAGGGTGTAGGTTGTACAGCGACTTACTGGGGAAATATGAAACTGACTGTATCTGGTCGGGTCCGGGCCTTTCAGTGTTGTAAACTGTTGTCTGGAGATAAGGGAGAAGGAACCTGGATAGTAGGGTTACTTCACGATGAAATCCTGGATATAAGGGTTGGCGGATTTTCCATTCGGAGATATGATGGATAGTTGTTGGAGGTGGGCTTGCAGATGCCATCCAAGAGTGATTGTTGATTTTGTAATTTGTAAGCTAAAAGAATGAGTATCAGAATGGCATCTGTGTTTGGAGCGTATCTAAATAGTATCAAAAGCTATCTGAATGAGTATTAGAATGGCATCCGTGTCTGGAGCGTATCTGAACTGTATCTGAAGTTGAATCTGAATGAGTGTCAGAATGGAATCCGTTTTTGGAGCATATCTGGTCTGTATCAAAAGCTATCTGAATGAGTATCAGAATGACATCCGTATCTGGAGAATATCTGAATTGTATCTGAAGTTGAATCTGAATGAGTGTCAGAATGGCATTCGTGTCTGGAGCGTATTTGGACTGTATCTGAAGTTGTCTTTGAATGAGTATCATGATCGCATCCGTATCTGGAGCGTATCTAAAACTGTATTAAAAGATGTCTTTGAATGAGTATCAGAATGGCACCCGTATTTGGTGCGTATCTGAACTGTATCTGAAGTTGTCTTTGAATGAGTATCAGAATGGCACCCGTATCTGGTGTGTATTTGAACTGTATCTGAAGTTGTCTTTGAATGAGTATCAGAATGGCATATGTATCTAGAGCGTATATGAAATTGTATCAAAAGTTGTCTTTGAATGAGTATCAGAATGGAACCCGTATCTGGTGCGTATCTGAACTGTATCAAAAGCCTTTGAATATTTGTTAATGGTAGCTATTAACCTTATCCTGAAAAGGGTAAAATGTAAGCTAAAACATAATGTTTATGTTGTATGAAATGCATAGTATAATGCATTCGTGTTATTAATGTTTATGATATATGGATGTAATGCATGCATATATGAGCTAGTTTGTTGCACTGTTGTTGGACTGGGGAAAATAAATCACTGACTGCTGCTGAGCATATGTAAGTCCTAACGTCTTGAAGTATTGGTGAATTTCTGTCGAGAGAAATAAACTTTGTTGTAAGGGCAATGCCATGTACTGCTTGTAAAATCCTATTGGGGGAATCCTGAGAAATTTGAGGATTTCTACTGGGGATCAACAAATTGAAGCTTTGTTCCGTTGGGGATTTAAATGATGTACTGTAGGGGTTTACTTATGGAATAACTTAGATATACTTTCTTATCCTTTCAACCTATCAGTAATTGTCTCTTTTCATTTCGTTTATTTGTAAACAGTGATTATGTTCAAATGCATATGCTCAACAATGAATCATTGGACGTTTTTGTAAACAAAACAAGCGTAAAGAAAAGACAAATAGTTTTTGCACTTTCAAAGCAATATTTTATATTGACTCTGAATAAGCATTTTTGTACAAGGAGACACACATTCTAGTAAGAGAATGCTGTCGTAAAAGGGAAAAATTTGATACAAAGGAAAGATAGCTATGTGTGATAATCCCATGGGGTTTCCATTCTGCTATAGCCTTTGTATCTCTGAGCATCTTGTCTCTTTGTTTCCTTGTCCGAAGATGATTAAATTGATCAGAACCTCTGAGTTTGTCATTGAAGGCCAATGTTTGTCCACGAAGTGATCCAACGGGACATAGTCGTACGCCTTAATTCCCTAACTTTTTCCTAGACCACCCTTTGGGGTTTTTAGTCCACCGGGAAACCCTTTTTTTCCCAAGTCGCCCTTTCGGGTTTTCAACTTGCCGGGTGTACAGATTTTTTTGTTTTATCCCTAATTTTTTCCTGAAACTTTTGGTTCGCCGGGATGCCTTTGTTTTGCATAAGTGTGTCAACCTAGTGGGTTTCTTATGCATAGTATCTTTTGACTATGTCCGTGTTCGCAGGGTGTGGCAGGTCGTCGCCATCCATGGTGGTCAAGATCATTTCCCCACCAGAGAATATGTTTTTGATTATAAATTGTCCTTCATAGGTAGGAGTCTATTTGCCCCTGGGATCACCTTGTGGCAAGATGATGCGTTTGATCACCAGATCTCCAACTTGATACACTTGGCGCCTGGCTTTCTTGTTGAAGGCCTTGATCATCCGTTTTCGATACATTTGACCATGGCAAACAGCCGCAAGTCTCTTTTCATCAATCAAGTTCAATTGATCAAGTCGAGTATGGATCCAATCATCTTCGTTCATCCCTGCATCTTTCAAAATCCTTAGAGAGGGGATCTGAACCTCGATAGACCAGACAACCTCCATGCCATATACCAGAGAGTAGGGGGTTTCCCAGGTTGATGTGTGAGTCGTGGTACGATATCCATGGAGAGCGAATGGTAACATCTCATGCCAGTCTTTGCATGTGACTATCATTTTCTGTATGATCTTTTTAATGTTCTTATTTGCATCTTCGACAGCACCATTCATCTTTGGCCGATAGGGAGAAGAATTGTGATGTTAAATCTTGAATTGCTCGCACAATGCGGTAATCATAGTGTTGTTGAGATTTGTACCATTGTCGGTGATGATCCTTTCGGGGATACCGTACCAGAAAATGAGATTTTTCTTGATGAAACGGGCAATAACATTCTTGGTGACGGAAGCGAAGGAAGCTGCCTCCACACACTTTGTAAAATAGTCGATGACCACTAGGATGAAGCGGTGTCCATTGGAGGTTGTTGGCTTATTTCCCCAGTCATATTTATTCCCCACATAGCAAAGGGCCAATGAGCCGTCAAGACATTCAGAGGAACCGGAGGTACATGCACCTTATCTGCATAAATCTGGCATTTATGGCAGGTTCGAGAGAGTTGATAGCAATCTGCTTCCATGGTAGACCAGTAATAGCCTGCCCGTAGGGTTTTCTTTGCCATCGTATGCCCGCTGGAATGGGTACCAAAAATGCCTTCGTGTAATTCAGCCATGATCTTTTCAGCTTCAACCTTATATACGCACCAAAGTAACACAGAGTCATGATTGCATTTATACAGGATGTTGTTACTAAGAAAGAACTTAGCAGAGAATCTCCTTAATAATTTTTTGTCATTAATTGAAGCTCCTTCTGGATATTCTTGAGCCTCGAGATACCTCTTGACTTCGTGAAACCAAGGTTGGTCCACTACTTCTTCAATATTAATCTCGTGACAGTGTGCTGGTTTATCCATTCGTTTGATGGTGATCTGAGGAGCCTCATTATCCCAATTAAGTTTAAACATAGATGACATTATGGCTAGTGCATCTGCTAGCTGATTTTCTTCTTGCGGGAAATGCTCGAAGGTAATCTTCTCAAAATGCGGTAGCAATGTCAAAACATGTTCTTTGTAAGGAATTTGGTTAGGGTGTTTGGTTTCTCATTCTCCTTTGATCTGACTGATGACCAAAGCCGAATCTCTAAACACATCTAAGGATTTGATTCCCAAGTCTATGGCAGCTCTGAGACCGAAGATGCACGCTTCGTATTCTGCCATGTTGTTTGTACAATTGAAGCAAAGTCTGGCAGTAAAGGGAGTATGACACCCTTCCGGAGATATGAGTACAACACCGATACCATAACCAAGCTCATTGGATGCTCCATCAAAGAACAGGGTCCATCAGGATCCTTGTTCAGGTCCGTCATATGGCCTGAATTCTTCACAGTTGTCTAATGTCATGATGTCTTCATCCAGAAATTTTAATTTCATGGACTGGTAGTCTTCTACAGCTTGGTGAGCAAGGTGATCGGCTAGTACACCTCCCTTTATAGCTTTCTGGGTAGTATACTGTATGTCATATTTTGTTAGGATCATCTGCCATCTTGCTATTCTCCCAGAAAGAGCAGGCTTCTCGAAGATGTATTTTATCGGATCCATTTTAGATATCAACAAGGTAGTATGAGTTAACATATACTATCTTAGCCGGCGATCAGCCCATGCCAGAGCGCAGCAAGTTTTCTCGAGCAGTGAATATCTGGTTTCACAATCGGTAAATTTTTTGCTCAGGTAGTAAATAGCGTGCTCTTTTCAGCCAGACTCGTCATGCTGCCCCAATACACACCCCATTTAGTTTTCTAAAATAGTCAGATACATGATCAACGGTCTTCCCTCGACTGGTGGCATCAACACAGGAGGCTCTTGTAAGTATTCTTTGATTTTGTCAAAAGAAACTTGGCACTCATCATTCCATTTGACTACTTGATCTTTCTTCAATAGTTTGAAGATTGGCTCACAAGTACCTATCAGATGGGAAATTAATCTAGCAATATAGTTCAAGCGTCCCAAGAATCCTTTGACTTCCTTTTTAGTGCGAGGAGCAGGAATCTCTTGTATTGCCTTAACTTTGGTAGGATCGACCTCGATACCTTTGTTGCTGACGATAAAGCCTAGGACTTTAGCAGACCGTACCCCAAAGGTACATTTGTTTGGATTCAACCACAACTTGTACTTCTTTAGTCTCTCAAATAGTTTTTGTAAGTGATCAAGATGCTCTTCTTCTGTTTGAGATCTGGCTATCATATCGTCCATGTAGACTTCTATTTCATGATGTATCATGTCGTGAAATAAAGCTACCATGGCACGTTGATAGATTTCCCCAGCATTCTTCAGTCCAAATGGCATCACCTTATAACAGAATGTGCCTCACTGTGTGACAAATGTTGTTTTCTCCATGTCCTCAGGCGCCATTTTGATTTGGTTGTAACTTGAGAATCCATCCATGAAGGAAAACACTTTTTGTTGTGTCGTATTGTCAACTAGGATATCAATGTGGGGGAGTGGAAAATCATCCTTAGGGCTTGCCCTATTCAAATCTCTGTAGTCCACACACATTCGCACTTTGCCGCCATTTTTGGGCAAGGGAACAACATTGGCAACCCATTGGGGGTAAGAGGTGACAGCCAAGAATCCAGCATTGAATTGCTTTATGACCTCTGCTTTAATCTTATCTGACATATCTGGCCTCATTAGGAGAAACTTTCGCTTTACTGGCGGACAATCCTCTCTTGTAGGCAGACGATGTACCACAATATCTTCATCAAGTCCTGGCATGTCTTCATATGACCAGGCAAAGACTTCGACATAATCATGCAACAACTGAATCAGACGCTTCTTAATACTGGGTTCCAGATTGGCACCTACCTTGACATCTTTTTTGTCTTCTTTGGTACACAGGTTGATTATATCCACGAGTTCCTCGTGAGGCTGAATGGTTCTTTCTTCTTGTTGTAGCAGTGTGGCCAGTTCTCCTAGTACTTAACAATCTTCCTCACCTTCGTCTTAGGATTGGTAGATTAGATTCTCAGAGTCACGAAAGGCCATAGCATTATCGTTACCCATGGGATCCAGAATGGATGGATACCTGCATTGTGAGTGTGGGTGTGTGTAAGGGTATATCTATCTTTGAAAGAAAGTAAAATGTAAAAGAAAAACAATGAGCACAAAAGTTTGAATGCGAAAACGTCCATGATTGATTGATGTCATATGAAAAATGAGATAATAACCCTGACAAATGGACCATTGTGCCTCGGGTAAGACACAAGGTTTTAAGAGTACAGATTATTTTGAATACTATAGATCCAACAAAATGTAAAGATAAATTACTGTGGGATAAAAGTGATTGGGACGAAGTCTCTAGCCTCCCAATTGTTGAGTCCTCCATTGACAGTCAGAAAGATCCAATCTCCAGGTTACAATCATCTTCACCATCTTCTACCATAGGCCAAACTTGTCAGACTTATACGGGATATCCAGAAGTTGCCCCCAGATGGTGCATCCACCTTCCTCTACCACTACTTTGGCGTCCTTTAGTGATGACATCCAGAGTGGAGGTCTTGTAATCTTGGGAATCTGGGACACAGTCTTGGTCACTGCCACCTCTTGGGGGACCTCTTCGAAGTGTTGAAATGGAGTTTCAATGAATTCACCGTCCAATTCCACATATCTGAAGGAATTGAGATGGATGATCATGTATTCTTCCTCTCCATGGACGGTGATAATCCTCCCTTAAACCGGATACTTCAGCATCTGGTGCAATGTAGAGGTAACAGCGCCAGCATTATAGATCCATGGTCGGCCTAGCAGGCAAGAGTATGAAGGGCGAATGTCCATCACATAAAAAGTTGAATTGAAAGTTTGGGTTCCAACCTTTATGGGAATGTCTACCTCCCCATGTACCATCCTCTTCTAACCGTCAAAAGCCCTTACCACTATGTTACTTGGCTTCAAAGTCAACCCCTCACAGTCAAGTCTATCAAGAGCTTTTTTGGGTAATACATTCAAAGATGAGCCAGTGTCCACCAAAATATGCGCCAGAGTGGTGCCCCTACATTCCACTGAGACATGCAATGCCTCATTATTCTTTCTTCCCCTCGGCGTCAGATCATCATCTAAAAAACCTAAAACCTTGTCCGCAGTTAGGCTGGCCACGCAGTCTTGAAATTGATCAGCAGATGTCTCTTGAGGTACCTGGGCTATTTTTAGGAACTTCACCAAGGCTTTAGCATGTGCCTCGGAACATAGTAGTAATGCCATCATGGAGATCTTAGAGGGAGTTTTCCCCAATTGTTCAACTACATTGTAGTCACTCCTCTTTATAATTTTTAGGATCTCCTCCATTTCCTTCTTGGAGGTCTCAGGGATAGTCAATGACTGAGCCTTCGTCTGGACAGGCTCAACCATAACACCTTTTCCTCGAGTCTCAGTTAACTCGGCAGCAGGAGTGTCAGTAAGAATGATTACAGGGGTTGTAACGACTTTGTTAATTGGAGTACTTGCAGATATGATTATGGGTGTAGGAGCAACCTTTGGAGCAGCTACAGGGATAATTACGGGTCCAAAAACTGCTTTTGGTGGAGCAATTTCTGGAGAAAATATCCTACCACTTCGAGTAATTTTGTAGTTCCGGCAATATTACTGATGTCGGAGTCTTCTTTCTCGGAATTTATCTCTTCGGCGGTCAGCCAGTCTTTCTTAATACCATGGTAATAGACATCCCATCCATAATTCCATGGTATGTTTTTGTCTGTTGTATATGGGACTGGCCTAGGCATTGTTATTATTAAGGGAGCTGCTTTCGGAACTGATGTAATTCTAATGGGTCTTTTGGTGGAGACCCTGGAAGAATTGGCAGAAATGGTAATGATAGAAACATCTTCAAAAGGAACAGGTGTAACACGAGTCTTTTCAAACAAAATCTCTTTGTTATCCATCAGGAACTGAATGCCTACTTTCAACAAAGGACAGCTAGTCGGTGAGGATAAACAGAAATGGCAATCTTCATCGCAACTCGGGAACACGCCGACATTCAACAAGTTCATTTTAACAGTCCGAAGTGGGGTTATGAGTTCATCAACTGAGATAAAAAACAAATATTCTTCAATGGCATTAGTATTGTGGCCATGTCTGGGCATCGGATAAGAAATGACATTTGGCTTCTCGGGCGCATCAAACTCAATTTATTTTGCTTCAATGAGGTCTTGTATTTTGTTCTTTAGAGCCCAACAGTTATTAGTATCGTGACCAGGACTTTCAGAGTGATATGCGCAATGGGAATTGGGGTTGTATTGGGGTTTTTCAGAGCTTCTTTCAAGTTTACCAAATTGGATCTCAGAAGATGCGGTAATACTTGAGACAGAGTCATGTTAATTCTGGTGAATTGCCTGACTGGCCTTTCCACCCTTGGTTGATTACTTCTTTGTTGATCGGACGTAGGCTTTGGCATCATAACAGCCCCCACCCTTGGTTGGTGTTCGTCCCTCTCTTGGTTTCTTTGCGGATATACAACAACTACCTCTTTCTTCCCGATGAAAGGCTTCCTTACAACTGTAGAAGAAGATGTATCTTTCTGAATCTTTCAACTTTTTATGCCAGCTTCCACCCTCTCACCGGTCAATATTAGCTCAGTAAAGCCCGTAGATGAACTTCCGATTAAATGGTTGAAGAAGGGACCATATAAGGTGCCTAAGAACATGTCCACCAATTGCCTCTCAGATGGAGGGGGTTGAACTCTTCCAGCCAAATCTCTCCATTTTTATGCGTAATCCTTGAAACCTTCATTGGAAACCATGGCCATACTCTGGAGTTGAGTACGGGTAGGCGCCAAATCAGCATTGTATTGATATTTCTTGTAGAAATCTGCGGCAAGATCTTCCCAATTGTGGACGTTGGCTCTTTCTAGGTGGTAAAACCAGTCGAGTTGTGTTCCAGACAGACTGTCCTAGAAAAAGTGCACCCATAAGTCTTTATCAACAGTGTGGGGTTGGATTTTTCTCACATATGACCGGAGATGCATTTTAGGGCATGACACTCCATCATACTTGGCAATCATGGGCACTTTGAATTTTAGAGGAATCGCAATCCCCGACACTAGTCCCAATTCCTCAAAGTCTAAGCCTGACACCTTTTGTATTTCCATCGCGCTCAACCGCTCTTCAAGATGTTTGTACTTATCATCAGTTGGAGGATATTGTTCCTCAGAGAAGTTTTCCTCTTCTTCCTCCTCTTCTTCCAATTCTGACGGGACAACTGTTTCCTTGCCTTTCCTCTCTCCTTCACCGGATGTTGTTGCAAATTTCAAAGTCCTTCTTGTCTGCCCATGAAATCTTCTTCCCATGTTTAAGACTTCGGTTACCTTCTTTGTTTTCTTTTTCCTCTCTTCAGCCAACAAAGTCTTCAACTCTTCTTGCCCCTTGGCTAGGGTCATGAGCAACTGTTGAAACTGCATATTCTGAACTTGAAGATCTTTCACTGTTTGCTCGAGATCCATCTTACTTAAATAAACATTAGAGATATGACGAGACTTGTTGCAAAAGACTTGTTTATGTTATGATGAATGTTATATGCATATGCAATGTTTTTAAGGATTTCAAAGATTTAGATTTGTTTTAGACAAAAAGAAACACACGTTATATTATAAAGATAAAGTTTGAGCACATCAACTCCCCTTGGGAAAAATAATACAAAACTCTAAGATAGAAAAGTAGTGCGCATCCTCTTCGGTGCAATGTAGACATTCAGAGTCTGCTCCTCATGAAGTAACCTAGTGAGTTCCAAAACCTTCTTCTCTCTTGCGTAGAATTGGGCTTCAAAAGTATCTCGCTCTCCCTTGAGTTGTATCCAACCCCTTTGTAGGTCTTCAAGAGATATGGGCATGTCAGGATGTAGGATAGTGTATGGAACATCTCCCTCCATGACAGGCTCAATGGTTACCGGAAGGATGGAGGGGTAAGGAATCATAACACTCTGAGCACGAATTCGTACCCATTTGACATAAGGCTCAAGAGGGATGGAATTCTTGTGCCCCAAATTCTTTCTATCCACCTTGTTTAACATCCTCCAAGCTCGGATAAATCTTTGGCGAAGACCTTGATCGTCGTTGTCATAGTCGAATACCAAACCTTGAATCAACATCTTGTACGGGCGATCCCTTCGGGCGTAACCAAACTGTCTTAAGGCTAAACATGGGTTGTAGGTGATTCCTCCCCTAATTCCAAGTAAAGGAACATTAGGTAATTCTCCACAACGGTCGACGATGATAACATTCTCTTTGGATCGAGAGCACCAATGAATGTCTGGATGTTTGAGCGTCATCAACCTTTGTGACCACCTTGAACCTTGCTCATTTTTTAATACATATTGAGGAAGATGCAAAATAAACCATCTTTCCAAGAGAGGAGTGGAACACATAAGGACACCTCTTTTCCTTATTGTGCGAGTGTGAAAAGAATGTAGGATATCCCCTAGCAATGTAGGCACCGGGTTACAGGATATGAAGATTTTGACGGTGCTCACATCTATGAGTTGGTCAGGATTTGGAAACAAAACCATCCCATAGATGAGGAGAGCCATAATTTCCTCAAAGGCTTGCAAGTCTAAGGAATTCCAACAGCTTTGGGCTTTCTCAAACAGAAACTTTGCTAGGAAGCCTTTGACACTACTCCTTGTTTCCCAATGAGTTGTGACATCAGATGAGTGCAAGTGTAGAGCTTAAGCAATCTATTCTGGCTTTGGATCTCTTTCCGTACCTTTGAAAGGTAGTTGGTTGAGAATGGGAATCCTCAAGAGTTTGGAGAATTCTTCCAAAGTAGGCACAAATTGATAGTCGGGAAATGTGAAGCAATGGTGTAAGGGATCAAAGAACTGAAAGAGCACCTTCATCATGTCCTCATCTGTGTTGGAGGTGACCAAGTTGAGTAGACGACCATGTCTCTCAGTGAGTGGAGAGTTTTCAGGAATCCTTGAATCTAGCTCCTTAAGTTGTGGAGGGATTCTCACAAGGTTGACTTGAATAGTTTTCCTGTGAAGTGAATCCATATCCTACAAAACAAGAACAAAGATGAATCCCAAAATCCTTGAAATGGTTAGTGGATGTATATGATGTTCATGATGTCCATGATGTTATGTACAAATATGTATACACAAACAAAGCAAACAAATCCTTAGGTTTAGGCTTGCATGGAGGTTTATAGGTAAGTACCCTCTTGAAGTTTAGTTGGCTCAACCTGTCCTAGTAATAGTAATCAGGTTCTAAGGAGCTCAATATCTCTGGATTGTTTCCTTGGTCATTGTTTCAGCACAAGCCTCTTTAATGGCGACCGAAATATCCCAAGAAACCAAACCTCAATGAGTGTAATATCGAGTATCTACCTAAATCGGACTGCACCAAAGCCGATCATCTCACTACATCCTAAAGGCCAAGTTGGTCAAGTAAAGGTTCTAAAAGTTCATTAGTGCTTCATGACATCACTCATCGGCCCCGTATTCTCTTTGATTAACTCAAAGGCTACCGGTACCCACAAATATGTCGCACTAACGTTGCTATTGCTTAGACCATGTTGGTATACCCCGTACAGTTTCCACAATGTATTGCTACTTACCTATAATGTATCCCAAGTCCGGGTAGAGGATTCAAACCCAAGAAAAGAACCATAATGTAAAGCATACAAGTCAAATAATGTAAGCAAATAAATGTGATATAATCCCTAAGGTAACCATACTTTTAGAATATTCCCCAGTAGAGTCTCCAGTTCTGTGATACGGTGGGAGAACTA
Organism: Vicia faba; assembly: GCA_948472305.1. Classification (NCBI taxonomy): domain Eukaryota; kingdom Viridiplantae; phylum Streptophyta; class Magnoliopsida; order Fabales; family Fabaceae; genus Vicia; species Vicia faba. The sequence goes on from OX451735.1 coordinate 947,681,977, forward strand.
ACTTGGGTGTTTTGCGTTTTGATTGCAAATGTTGCAGTTTAGCAAGAGTTTCCACCGACTTTTCTTTTATCCAAAAGGAAAGGTGAAAAAGCACAGAAAAGACCTTTGAGATTTTTTTCTTAAGTTCGGGGGGGGGGGGGGGGGGGGGGGTAGATTATGAAAAGGGAAGGTATTAGCACCCTTTTCATCCATGGTTTTCCATGGGCTCTTAGTTACTTGCTAGATCATTTGCTTTTGTTTGAAATTGTGTTTTGTGTGGTTTTGAAAGTATTTTGTAAAGAAGCCATTGTTTAGGAAATCTTTGTAATGATTCTCATTTGTAAGAATGTATACAAAGATGTTGATCTTTTTAAAAATGTTTTCAATGTTTGTAATGTAACTAAAAGTAATCTACCTACTCAAATTCCTTTCTTGTTCATTTCCTTTTTCCTTGATATTGTTGTCTTACCATTGATTTGGTAAGCAACCCTATCTTTGGATGTAAACGGGACGGGCACGGGTCATCGTATAGCCATGATTAGAAATGTTGTGAGGTATCTTAGCATTTCTTTTGGAGGGACTAATATCATTTTGAAAGGTAACATTTATAGCATCATCGAGGGACTGTGATCTTGTATTTCAATTGGTTTTGCTAAGAAACCCCACATGCGTAACATGACTATTTTTTAGGCAACAAGTGGAGTCAACCTTAAGGGTGCTAGTGTGTAAGTGTGTTTGATTGCATAAATTTTAGTCTTGATTAGGATGATCTATTTGTTGATTTCATGTCTTGCCATACACACCCTAATTACTAGCATTTACATTCAAAAGCGATAAATTGCAGAAATGTAAATTCCTACGCTATTACAATATTTTAGGGATGGGGGTACATATTTATGAATGGGGGTTGCAAATAAAATTTAATCCTAAGTTACTATTACCACCATATTGAGTGAATAAGAATATACGAGGAAATGTAAAATGGACTTGTTTTGTAAAAAAGCAATAAGTTTGGTTTGAGAAAACATTTTTGATCTTTTTGTTTTAAGATATAAAGTAAAACATGTAAAAATGAAAAATGTCTTTGGTGTTTTTTATTAATAAAATAAAAAGTGATAGTAAAAATAGTGAGGAAAAAGAAAGTAGAATTAGCATATTGTTGACTAAAGGAGATCAGAAGTTCTGACTCTGGCATGCTGCAAAACAAAGATCATATTAGTAAAAATAGGCAAAGTCAGAAATTCTGGGTCCGCTGGGAACAAAGAAGATTTCAAAAGTTCTGATTCCACTGGCAGAACATGGTCTCCCTCTCCATGCTAGTCAGAACATCTGCAACAGAAGATGCGCATATGACAGTTATGGCAGGTTTCATGGTGTTTCAGAAACAAGAGATATCAGAACTATAAATCAGAGGCAAGCATGAATTTGCTAATCCTAATTATGAGTTCTAATTTCTTCAAGAAGTTCAGAACTGAATCAATCCTTACTTAGGTAGGCAAGTATATGAAACCTCAGACTGTGTACATCATCAGAATCAGGATCTCTACATTGTATTTTTTAGCATGCAAATATGATAATGCTCAAGTAATATGGTGAGAGTCTGCAGAAGCGTACCTTGCAGCTGGAAGAGATTCTGTGAACTGGAGTTTGGTCTTGAACTCTGGTGATATTCTGAGTAGCTTCTTCATGTACTCAGCAGGTTGGAAGCTTTCACCTTCTGGAATAGCCAAGGGGTAATGTTATGACTTCTTTGAGGTGAAGGTGGAGGGAGAGTGTATAATAGTATGAACACAGAAGTTAGGATAACTTCTAATATGTGAATCAGAAACTGTGTGAATGGTTTTTTTAGTCAAGAAACACTTGAGAACCAATACAGTTTGAATGCAAGAAATTAAAAGTTAACAGGTTTTTATATTTTGTGTTTGCAACTTTGGACTCTTGGAATTTTAGCAGGGGTTCAAGGCTTTTTCTTTCTCAAACTTCCGACCCTTTTATAGTGGCCAATGGCTTTCAATTTATAGGCAAAGATCTTGCAACCATCACATGCTAGGGTGCTCCCTTTCTGTTGAAGCAAGTATGGTGGTTAGTAGCCTTAGCAGTGCCTAAGCTGGAATTGTAAGCAGGAATTAAGGAAAGGTAACTTCCAAAGCTAAAGCAACGCATGGGCCCAGCATACTTTTGTACAAGAGTTTGCTTTTCCAAGACAGTGAAGGTACTTCTATGCCACACGTGGAGAAATCCTTTGAACAAAGACCCATAAGTAGTTGTGAGCATTAAATGATGATAAGATTGATCAACCCAGAAATCCTGCAACGTGATATTCTGTATCATTTCTTAGTTCTGGATCAGAAGTTCAACTTCAACATAATTTAGAGTGAACATCCAACTTCTGATCTTTGCATCTCCTTGCTCCAGCATGTTCTGAAGAAACTCTCAGACTTTCCAGGACGCTTGCAGCATGCTTTGTAACCTTCTTTGAATTACCCTTGCAAACTTTGACTGAACCTTTATGAAAACAGGCCCAGAAGTTCTGACCCCACTCTGTCTTGAAAGTATCCAGAACTTGCTGAGTGCTTTAGTTTCATGGACGTGTCTTTGAACATTTATAACATGAAATTCCAGCATTTCCAGGAGAAGTTCTATTCTGCAATGTTTTAGATCTTATTGAAATCTATAACTTTTGCGCCAGAAGATTTTTTCAGAATCAGCTTGCATCATGGTGATAATCTGATCAGAAGGTCTGAGCTTATCATATTTCTTAAACTCTTAGAAATATTCTAAGTATTCAGAATTTTGACTTTTGAATTTCTTGGTGAAACAAACTTCATAATTCAGTGTGTCTTGATGAAATATGATTCTGGAAACTTGATTTTGATCCAAAAGTCAAAGTTTGACTTTTCAGTGTGCAAATGACCATTTTTCCCTTGTTAATGACTTTCTTGGAAAATTTGTAATTCAAGGCTTGAAATTGGATGGAAGCAAACCTGAGGGTTCAGGTTGATCCTTTGAGAAATGAGAGGGCAAATTTTGGGGTACAACATGATGAATAAAATAACCCTGAAAATTCACATATTTATCGCAACCTAGGGGATAGATAGTTGAAAAGGTTTAATAACAACATCGCTGCATGGAGACTGAAGCAATGAGTTATATCGAGGAAGAAACTTGATAATGACATTGTTGCCTGGAGATTGATGCAATGGATTATGTCGCAGAAAAAGTTTGACAATAACATTGCTTCAGGGAGACTGATGCAATGGAAAAAGTTTTGTAACAACATCGCTGCATGGAGACTGATGCAATAAGTTAAATTACCAATTTCACACATTGATGCGTGAAGCCTGGCACAACGGGTTATATTGCAAAAAATTTTTGATAATAGCATTGCTGCATGAAGACTAATGCAATGGAAAAAGTTTGATAATAACATTGCTGCAAGGAGACTGATGCAATGGAAAAAGTTTGATAACAACATCGCTGCATGGAGACTGATGAAATAAGTTAAATTATATATTTTACACATTGTCGCATAGAGACTGACACAATGAGCGGAATTGTTGATTCGCAACATTGCGGCCTAGGGTCTGACACAATGATCTAGATCGCAAAGGGATAACATATCGCTACATGGAGACTGATACAATATGTAGAATACTTCACACATTGCCGCATGGAGACTGACACAATATGTTTGAATATGAAGGAAGTTGTTTTCAGTGATCCAAATCTTAGTTAACTAAAATTGAGATGACAACGGACTTTGCATATTATCTGTCTCCAACCGAGGTATGAATTGATTTGAGGGCCCTAAGATACCGGCTTTGTTCGTAATTGGTTTCAAGAAATGTCATGCATGATGTATATGCATAATGTGAGGCTCTTTAACGGGAAATCTACTTCCGCAATTTCTAAGGAATCTACGGCCGAGATTCAAATTAGGTTACCTTTTGTCGAGGTCTTCCAGATAATCAACTGCCATGATCAACCAGAAGAATCTACTGTCGAGATTTAATTTTGAGTTACCTTCTGTCAAGGTCTTCTGGATAATCAGCTGTCATGATTAACCAAGAGAATCTACTGCCAAGATTCAATTTTGAGTTACCTTCTTCTGATGTCTTCCGGATAATCAGTTGTCGTGATTAACCAGGAGAATCTACTGCTGAGATTCAATTTTGAGTTACCTTCTGTTGAGGTGTTTTGGATAATCAACTACTGTGATTAACCAGGAGAATCTAATGCCGAGATTCAATTTTGAGTTACCTTCTGCTGAGGTCTTCCCGATAATCAGCTACCGTGATTAACCAGGAGAATCTAATGCCGAGATTCAATTTTGAGTTACCTGGTGCCGAGGTCTTCTGGATAATCAGTTGTCGTGATTAACCAGGAGAATCTACTTCCGAGATTCAATTTAATTAATGGCTTGATTGATAATGATGATTCACTTAACATAAAAACGAGGTTTTATGCTATGCGTGCGAATTTGATTGATGCATGAAGTGTAATGATTGATTAATGTATGTGATGAGCGACTTGGATATGTGTAAGTGGATGTTGGATTTTGAAATACGAGTGCGTATTTGGGCTTTGAAATGCGAGTGTTTAGATGGATGAGATGATAGTATGGAGGTTTGTTTATGCAACAATGATGCTTGTCACATGATGGTTGAGTGTTGTGCTTACATGATTTCTTGATACTTAATTTGAACTCGAAGATTATTGACATAGAAGAGAGGTCCCTTGGAGGTTGTGAAAGTACGCTGGGATCTTTCCCCTGTGTGGTCTATTTCCCTAATTTATTGGTAGGGTCCTGGAAGAGATTCTCAGTGATATGAGCTTATAAATAGTTTGATCATAGTATGAATGACCCTATTATTTTGTATTATGCCCCTGATTAAAATATCCTTGAAAAGGCTTGGCTTTGATGAACCATTTGAATCAACCCCTTTTGCTCGAGCCTCACAGTAGTTTGTCCCAACATTCGAATTTTGGAAGACATGCCCCTCAATCTCCAGGATCTGAAGGAAGTATCCTCATAAGGAACTTAGACCTTGTCACGAACTTGTCATAGGTTGCCCTAAGTATTTAAAACATGAAAAGTTTGTACTTGAAGTTGTTTGAAGGGGAATCTGGACCTTGCGTGCAGTAGGATGAACTTGGTAGGTATTGCCCTAACATTTGAATCTTGGAAGGTTACCCCTGTTCATCAAGGCCTTGAGAGTTTTGCTAAAACGAGGAAATCGAGTCATCCCCTGTTGTGATATAACTTGATTAAGGAATTCTCCTTCGAAAGGTATGCCCCTTGTTGAACAGTGCTCTGAAATTTGACTCAAGTTGATTAAATCTTGGAATGATCACCCCTTGTCAACAGTATCTTCGTGTGATATACACCTATGATCATTAGTCTTTACCCCTGTTTATAGGGGTCCTTTTAGATTCTTTTCCCCTAGTTATAAGTTTCTTGGAAATGTTACCTTTGATTAGACCTTTTTGAAATCTCCTTTATGCTGAGTATTGATTCACAGATAAAGTTGTTCATTTTGGTAAAGTAATTTTGTTCGATGCACATGCAAGTTTTGAAATCGAAGTTTGGTTATTGAAAAAGAAATGGAAGATTAGAAGATGAATATTTGAAGAAGTGAAGTATTTAGAAATTATTTTAACAAACATAGGAGTCAGTTTAACACAAATCTTGCTGAGTATGCTTTCATATTGAACCTAGCCTCTATTAGGACTTTAGAAGGTTATATGTGGCCGTGGTTCATGGTTTAAGAAAAAAAAGATATAAGGCTCAAAATTAATTTTTCTCACCCTATTCTCCTTGATGTTCTCCAATCCTAAGTTCAATTAATCCAACATATGCATTTAATCCCCAAGAGAAGTTTTGTAGTCGCGCAGATGATGAGAAGCATAGCCAAAGATACAAGCGCTGATGAAAAGCATTGATAAGATCTGAGCATTGATAAGATCCAAGTGTTTATAAGAAGCCTTGATGATTCTTGAGGTGGCAGTTACAATATTGTTCTCCAATTTATTTGTTTTAAATCCCTTATTTTTGCATGAACCGATTCTTTTGAATTTTGTCAATCGGGATGCCCTAACTTTTGCCTAAGTCAAGTTTTGATTTGCTTTGACTTAGCGGGCTTTCTCTTTATTTTTTTAATTTTTTTTTTTTGCTTTTTTTATTTTGAAAATTTGTGACTGCCATGCGGATTGTTGTAAGATTTGTCTTCATCATTTTCTTTGATTGATGTACTTGAGGAGGAAGACACCGTGGACTTTGTCTTCGCTGATTCCTCAATCTTTGATGATGAACGCGGGGAAGATGATGTGCTTGATTCTCATCTCAATGATGTATCGAGGAAAGATATATGCTTGAACCTTTGCTTATATCGTTACGATTCTCCTGGGATTTGAATGCATCATCAAACTAATTGAAATCTACCCTGCCTCTAGTCAAGATGAAGGGTTTTTTAGAGAATAGAAATAACTCTGACTTTTGGCTCGCGGGGGTTGACAACGGATTAACTCCTTATTTCTCCACTATTTAGGAATTGAAATAATGCGTTATATCGTCAGCTAAGCCTCACTATTAAAAAGCATACATCAGCAAAATTCAATTATTTTGTATTTCGTCATTCTCCATCAAAGTTTATTAATTTGAAAAGTGGAAAAGAAGAGTGAAAATGGAAAGTTATTGATTATTTGTGGAATGAATCGATTTCAAAAACATGCATGCTTATTTTATTAAAATTACTTGACCAAAGAGTACAAATTTTATAACAAATAACAGTCAGCAAGAAGGAAATTACAATTTGAAACGATAAAGCCTAATTATCTTAGAGATAAGCTTCTGTGATGATCCACCAATCAGGGCGAGAGATTTTCCATCATGTGCGGGCCATCTTCTTCAAAAGTTAATTGCTTATTGTCAATTAACCCTTGTACCACTTCTTTGAATGAGTTGCATTATTTAATCGAGTGCCCCACTACTCCATCATGAAAATCACATTGAACATCCGTGTTATACCAAGGAGGAAATGAATACTCCATGGATCTGGTCTGTCTAAGGGTCATTGATGAATTTTGGACCAGATATGACCATAATTGACTGTATGTCATAGGGATCAGGTAAAACTGACGATTTTCCCTTTTTTGGCTGTTTGGAAGCCTGTGTTGATTCGGGCGTTGATGATGATTGTTTCAATTCCGGACTTGTCGATTTTGACGTGGATGTTGAGGCGAAATCTTAGCATGTTGGTTTTGTGGTATAGGCCATGACTGTTGGTGTTGAAGACCAGAGGATGGTGGTTGGAATTGAGCATCTACTGCATATGAATATTAATGATAAGGCATAGGAGGTGGAGTTTTGGGTGCGTGGTAGGTTTCCCGTATTGCATTCGTTTCATCTTCTTCTTCCCCTTGGAAATCTCTAAGGGATTCACTAGTCGAGTTACTCGAGATGCTTTGGATTTTTCCAGGTTTTATGCCATTCTTAATGTGTTCCCCAGCTATTACTAGGTCAGAAAAGTGTGATGATATACTGCCCAACATTTTTTCATAGTATTGACCTCGTAGAATACTCATGAACATGTCTATCAACTCCTTATCCAATAAAGGAGGTTGTACTCGAGCAGCCAACTCCCTCCATCTCTGTGCGTATTCTCTGAATGATTCGTTACCCCTATAAGATAAATCTTGCAATTGCATGTGACTTGGAGCCATGTCGATGTTGTATTGATAATGCTTCTGAAATTCCAAAGCTAAGTCATTCCAGGTGGGAGCGTGGTTTCTTTCCAATTGTGTGTACCATTCTAATGATGCTCCACTAAGGTTGTCTTAAAAACAGTGGATAAGTAACTTGTCATCATGTGGGTATGCTGCCATCTTCCTAACATACATATTCAAATGGGTCTTAGGGCAACTAGTCCCTTTGTACTTTTCGAAATTTGGCATCTTAAACTTCGGAGGAAATACCACATCTTCAACTAAACATAAAGCAGAAACATCAAAGTCATGAGTGTCCTGTCCTTCTATGGCTCTAAGCCTCTTTTTCAACATGCCTTATCTTTTGGGGTCCTCGATATTTTGAGGCTCTTCAGTGTTCATAGTAAGGTTTTCCCCTTGGTGTTTTGGCGTAGGGAATTCAAATTGATGATACTCAATAGATTCATGGGATGGACTATGTCCGTCTCGGAAAATGGCGTGTTCCTGCACATCAAGGTTCTCCATGGCAGCTTGTATTGGATTGGGTCGACCTTGAGCGTCTTCTTGATGTGTGATGACGTCTTCAGTTATGGCTTGTTGATCTTCTTCCATTGTTGTAGCTAACTTTACACTTGCTTCGTGAGTTATCTCGAGTTCATTTTGAGTATCTGGGAATCACCTTGCTGGACTATGGTTGGAAGTTTTCTGTGAGAGGAAGAGATATGAGCTTTATGAGATGGATAAAAATGAAGATGTATGAAGATGCTTGGGTATGAAAAATAGTTCCATGGGTATGCAATGCGATTTAGACGTAGTATGATGGTAGACGCAAGGGTACCCTATACGGTTTGATGACGATATCCTACTCTGACTCAGAAATTGAGACAGGAAGAGACTCCTTGCGAATGAAGATGATAAAATATATAGATTTGATGATTTACTACACTGTCTTTGAGATTGATACATGTAGGAATACCTTGCGGATTATGGCCAATGAGGAGTCCCTACAAGATAGGGATTATGATAAAGACAGAAGCCTTACGGACTAGAGATAGTAGTGGATGAAGCGATAACCCTTACGGGTTTGCAGATTGTAGTGGGATTTGTGAAAGGTATCCTTAGAAGGTAGGTTCTTAGTATTAGCCTACGGATATTCTACCCTCCCCATAAGGTGGTGTGGTACGGTGGCAGAACCGACTGTTAATACTGGTTTGCATTTTTTGTTCGCAAATGTTGCGGTAAGCAAGAGTCGCCACCAACTTTTCTTTTATCAAATAAAGGAAAGGGTGAAAAGAACAGAAAAAGACTTTTTCGAGATTTTCTGAGTAAGGGGGGTAGATTATGGAAAGGGAAGGCGTTATCACCCTTTCCATCCATGGTTTTCCACGGGCTCTTAGGTACTTGCTAATTTTTTAAAACTGTTTTCGTGTTTATGTATCAGTCCTCAAGAGTGTGATAAAGAGTTTTTGAAAAGAAGTTTAAAAATGTGTAAGTGTAAAAAGAATTGGATTTGAGCAAGTACTTAAGAACTTCCTACCTACTCAAAAAAGGGCATTCTTTTCCTTTTTCCTTTAGATAGTGCTATCCTACTATTATTGAGTAGCTAGCCCTATTGTTGGATGTTGACGGACTATCGACAGGGACGCTTATTGTCATTGAAGGCAACATGTAAGGATACCTTAACATTTCGATGGGACTGTCATCATATAGGCAACATCGAGGGACAAGATCATTTTTTGTAGGCAACTAGAGGGACATTGAGGGGACCATGATCTTTATGATGACTTTTAGATTGAGGGTCTTCGCTAAGATATCCCTACGTTCGAGGGACATGACCATTTTCGAAGGCAGCCAAAGTGAGGCTATACCCTAGGGGTGCAAGTGTGCAACAATGTGCTTTTTTCAGATATTTTATCTTATGTTAGTGATCTAATGATTATTTGATTAATTCTTGTCATGCACGCCTAATTTACTAACAGTTCATATACAAGCATATAAGAAATATAAATCGAGAAATAAAGTTCCTCCAGCTATTACTAGGCTTTTGTATAGATACATAAATAATGGACTGAAAAGTAAAATGCGAAAATTGAAAACCCTAATTAACTATTACAAACTTGGCGCAGTTACATAAATAATAAAAAAAATATAATTGTATGGAAAAATAATGACGCGCAAAAATTATGACTGGCCTATGTTTGAAACCCTAAAAAACCTAATTGCCTATTAAAAATAACTTTTGTATTTTTATGAAAAAGATTTTAAAGTTAACCTAATCTCTAAGTAATTTTAGATTAAAGAAAACAAATTAAAGTTAATTAAATTAAATTAATTTGCAAAAAGTAATTTTTCTTAAAAAACTCTAAAACCTATTTTTTTGATTTTTTTATTATACGATTTAAAAAAAAGATGAATAAATATAAAAATATAAACTAAATAAAAGAATAAAGAAATTAAGAAATGGGCCTGAGGGGGAGTGTGAAACCCAAACAGGGGTATGCTGCTTAATTTTGCAAAGCCCAAATCTGATGGCCCATGCTCACACGCGTGATCCAGTGTTGTTGTGTTAGGGAAGTCTATGGTATGCCTGCATGCTAGAGGTGCTGGATCTGGAGGATGATTAATCTGATGGTGTTGGCCTGATGACACATGGTATGCATGGATGGCCTAGCTGCACTGGATTTGGATGAAATTCATTAGAAAAAATAACGTCAAGATCTGGGAATCGAACCCAGGTCTCTCCCTTTGCACGCGTCCCTGCTACCACCAAGCTAATCTGTCATTCGTTATATAAAATAAGCACAAAGTAATATATTTGAACAATGGTCAGAATTTAAAATAAAGCGCGCGCAATTTTAAACCGGCTAACCAGGTTGTGCCACGCTTTCATCTTCCCCAGCCCTCTGTCGTGTTAGCCCATGGACATTTACCTAAGGACAGTATCCGTCACTAAATCACCTGTAAATTTCCAAAATCTATAACACACAATATAAATTCAGTTTAACACCATGGATCAACCGGGTTTGATCTCCTGAGCATGATGGTACTCTTCTTTAGGCCTAATTTTACTTGTATCTGAAAGCCCTAAATCAAATCTCAAAACCCTAACAATGGCATATTGTCATATATTCATCAAAGCAGGAAATTAACGATTCAAACATGTTCTAATCATTCATAAAAACAAGAATGCATGATCCAAATCAATTTATAATGCACGTAAGACCATAATCATTTTCAAAAAAAGAAGGACAAACCGTGACTGTATTGGGCACGATTCTTGGAGCTTTGGCGCTTGGGAGTGATGCATCTAGCTTCAGAAGGCCTCCAGGAGTTCATTGCAAGCATCAGAATGCCTTGAATCTTTCTGTAATCCAAAATCCGATTGACATTTTTTCTTGAGAATTTGGAGTTTTGAATGTCAGTTTCATGCGACCAACCCTTATTTTCTTGGTCTGGTAATGTTATGTTTATATATTTGGATGTATTAGGGCAACAAAAGTGGATTGAATCTTGAAGATTTATGTAGAAAGCATTTGATTTGCATTTTGAATTTTATGTTTCTAATTTTGGCCAAAACTTGCTTATCTCTCTCCAATAAGCCTTTACACGTGTTTTTGATTCAATCTTCTGATTTTAGGCTCATGATCTGATCATAAAACAAATATTTGGATTTAATTCATCATTTTACTATTTTATTTGATTTATTAAGATTTAAATGAATAAAAATTCAAATAAATAAAAACAAATCTCATAAAAATAAAATAATGGATTTAACTTTATTGTATAAGTCCCCGGATGTGTTTGAGATCCCAAACCCATGCCCATTAGTTAAAATAATCCAAGTTGCTCATATTGACTTTTGTGCATTTTCATAAAATTTGTCAACTTTAGCAATACACATCTTTCTTAATTTTATCCCTAAGAGGGTGTTCTTGGACTTTTTAGAGAGCTTAGGATGTCCTATAAACAAACTTCTTGGTTTCATCTCAATTGGAACTTCCATGTTCATGTAAGGAGCTTTGATCCAAAAGGTGTTTTTGTTGACTTTTTGAAAGGACCTATAATGTATGAGCTTGTATCTTTTGAATGGTGCATTTCTTGATCTTGAGGGATGAAGAGAAGTTGTAGGGAATTGGATTTTCTTAAAAATGAGCCCTGGTGGAAAAATTTATGATAAAGTATGAGAAAGTTATGCCTGGTCAAAGTTTGGTTGACTTTTCCTATAGAAACCCTAATTTGCCATTTTGATGTTGACCAAAAATCTTGAAGTTTGACTGTATTTGGTCCACGGTTTACTTTTGACCTAGTGCAGTTGATTTCCAGGCATTTGAGCAATTGACTGAGCAAACTTGTGGTTCAAGGCATGAAATTTGGCATGGATGATGTTGAGTACATATTAGGACAATGGAGAAAATTTGGGATCCTTGGTACTCACACATATTGCTTAAAATTCAAACCCTAGTTGAGGTTCATTGCCTTAGGAGGAGAATTTGTTTTGTCAATTTTTGATCATCCTAGGGAAAGTTGGGGACCTCAATGGGCATGTGTGAAGTAAAATGAGAGGGAAAATTCTAGGGTACAACAGCTGACCCTATTCAATCTACTTAAACCTGAGGATGTAGATTGGCTGGTCTGCCTTTCGTGATCTGAAGGTGGAAGATAATTTAACACTAGAGTGCCCATAAATTTGCATCGTCTGAAATGATACATGACTGCATAGATAATATCGGGAATGGACTTATAGATGCCATTTGGATAAGGTGATGGAGAATCGTTGGAGATGGGCTTAGATATGCCATCTTGAACAATGTTGATTTTATGAAATATTCCTTTGTGAGGATTCTTAATCCTGTTGTTGAGGAGGACTCCGTTGGGGAGTGTTGGTATTTGTCTTGGGAAATAGAGTTTAGGACCTTCAGTTGTCCATTACTCTACTGGGGATTCATCTCTTGACAGAAGATACGGAAGCAAACTACTATCTGGTCAGGATCCAGGCTTCACAATGACTTGCTGAGGATGAGAAGGCTGACTTCTATTCGGTCGTATTTCAGGCTTCACATCGACTTACTGGGGGAATGAGATTAAACTGTTATCTGGTCGTACTCCAGGCTTCAGTGACTTAAACTGTTATCTGGTCGTATCACAACTTTAGTGACTTGAAGGGATTAAGCTATTATCTAGTCTGATCCAGGCTTTAACTTGCATTTGAGGTATACTACTATCTGGTCGAGTCCAGGCTTCATTGTAATTGACAGGGTACACTACTATCTGGTCGGATTCCAGGCTTCACAACACCTTATACTGTTATCTGGTCGGATTCGAGGCATCACAATGTCTTGAGTTTTTGATGGACTATTATCCGGTCGGATTCCGGGCTTCATAGTAATTGACAGAGTAAACTGCTATCTGGTCGGATTCCAGGCTTTGCAGTTTCTTTAACTGGAATAGAAATCAGAAAAATCTTGGTGTCGATTAAATTGAACCATAGAAAGGTCTTGAATTATCTTCAACTGGAATAGAAATCAGAGAGATCTTAGTATCGATCTAACTGAACCAGAGAAGGTCTTGAATTAACTTTGACTTGAACGGAAATCAGAAGAATCTTAGTATCGATTCAACTGAACCAGACAAAAGTCTTGGAACATCTTCATCTGCAATAGAAATCAGAGAGATCATAGTGTCGATCTAAATGAACCAGAGAAGGTCTTGAATTAACTTTGGCTAGAATGGAAATCAGAAGAATCTTAGTATCGATTCAACTGAACCAGACAAAAGTCTTGGAATAGCTTCAGCTGGAATAGAAATCAAAGAGATCTTAGTGTCGATCTAACTGAACCATAGAAGGTATTGGATTAACTTTGATTGGAATGGAAATCAGTAGAATCTTAGTATCGATTCAACTAAACCAGACAAAAGTCTTGGAACATCTTCAACTGGAATAGAAATCAGAGAGATCTTATTGTCTATCTAACTGAACTAGAGAAGGTCTTGGATTAACTTTGACTGGAATGGAAATCAGTAGAATCTTAGTATCGACTCAACTGAACCAGACAAAAGTCTTGGAACATCTTCAACTAGAATAGATATCAGAGAGATCTTAGTGTCGACCTAACTGAACCAGAGAAGGTCTTGGATTAACTTTGACTGAAATGGAAATCAGTAGAATCTTAGTCTCGATTCAACTGAACCAGACAAAATTATTGGAATATCTTCAACTGGAATAGAAATCAGAGAGATCTTAGTGTCGACCTAACTGAACCAGAGAAGGTCTTGGATTAACTTTGACTGGAATGGAAATCAGTAGAATCTTAGTATCAATTCAACTGAACCAGACAAAAGTCATGGAACATCTTCAACTAGAATAGAAATCAGAGAGATCTTAGTGTCGATCGAACTGAACCAGAGAAGGTCTTGGATTAACTTTGACTGGAATGGAAATCAGTAGAATCTTAGTATCGATTCAACTAAACTAGACAAAAGTCTTGGAATATCTTCAACTGTAATAGAAATCAGAGAGATCTTAGTTTCGATCTAACTGAACCAGAGAAGGTATTGTAAGGACATTTTCCTGAGGTAAATGTTGAAACAGCCCTTCGTTAGACGTAGCTTTTGAGAAGACTACTAGGTCACGTACATAGTCAACAATGTTTTTTGATTTGATATTTCCTGAAAATGGAAAAGAGTTAGTCGTATGAAATTTCATGATGTATGAAATGAATTGTGATAATGGTCTCAAAATAAATGAGACTATGTTGTATGCGATGTGTACGCGCATGTCATGATGTATGAATATGGGATGCTATTGCGATGTTTCTTAGTCTGGGAAAGTAAATCCTGGACTGCTGCTGAAGAGCGTTGGAGAGCTGAATCCTTCATTTCCGCTGAGGATGATGAATGGATATCACTTGCCGGGGATTTCCTCTTTCTGTTTGAGGGTTTTCTGCCGTGTGTCTTTAACTTTTGTTTCAGAACGACTCCGTGAGGGGAGGATGCCCTGTTGGAAGATCCTATCGATGTAGAGTAATAAACTCTGTTGGGGAAAAAACTTCTGTAGTTAGAGAAATAAACTCTACCCGGGGAGGAGGTTTTATAAATTGTTTAATATTATAAAACTCAGCTGGGGAATACATATTTCATCTCTCTGAAGGAATTTTGCTGGAGGAGGTAATTCTTGCTTGGGGAAGAAGATGTCAAAACTTTGGTCGTTTCTACTCTGTGGGGAACATAGATGTCACGGGGTCGTATGTAATGGTGACTTCGTCTCAAAATGTCTCTGCCCCTGTACCATGCTAGATAAAGTACCTGCGAATGCTTTGTAGATGGTTTGAATGTTATCCCAACTCATGCGGTGCTTGGTAAATGCTGACCAGGATGATAAGTCTTCTACTAATAGGCAAGTGACAAGATGACGGGACATAGTCGTACTCTTTAATCCCTAACTTTTTCCTAGACAACCCTTTCTGGTTTTTAGTCCACCGGGGTACCCTTTTTTCCCAAGCCGCCTTTTCAAGTTTTCGACTTGCCGGGTGTACGGATTTTTTCATATGTATATCCCTAATTTTCCCTCGAAGTCCTTTAGTTCGTCGAGATGCCCTTATTTTTGCCTAGGCCAGTCAACCTTGCGGGTATTTATTCATGCATAGTATTTTCTGATTGTGTCCATGTTCACCGGGTGCGGAGAATTGTCACTATCCTTAGTAGTAAGTGTTATCACACTTCCAGGAGGTGTTTGATTGTACATGATTTGTTGCTGGAATTCATGTCCCATGCCCCAAGTGATTCAGATGGAGATCTGGCCCTGGCTATTTGGCATTTTTGAGAGATTCCTTAAACCTTGGCTTGACTGCCCTAGATTAGCTGGACATTATGTTATTCCCCCGTGATTATGGAAGTCCTATCACTGGAATGTCTTTCCATCTGAGGTGATTCTGTCCACTGAGAAGATTTCTGTTCATTGAATATCCTTCGTGCGAATTTCTCTGATGTTGAACAAATAGTCATATGCAAATAATGGTATTTGAAGAATGCAAAGCTTATGTCTGTCTTGAAGTTTGAAAATTCATTTTTTTGTAAAACAAATAAATTTTGTAAAAGTGTGATGTTAACTCGGGATTTATAGCAAACCTTACAGGAGTCAAGATACCTTTTGTAACAGTATGCTTTCGAACTAACCCATGCTTCAGTTAGGACTTTTAAGGGTTATAATGTGGCCTGGTTCTCAGTTCAAGAAACAAAGGATAAAGGCTCAAAGTTTATTTGTACCCACCCATTCTTCGTGATGTTCTTCAGTCCTATTCTCAGTTAATTGCGCATTTAGATCCCAATTGAGTATGGAATTTTATCCTTGATGTTCCGATGATGGTTCGGATACTGAAAGTTTATTTTGAAGAGGCAGTCATTGTTGTAATCTTTGTTTTGTCGAGGATTTGTAAGACCTCCTTTATTTTGATTTTGTTATCCCTACTTTTTCCTGAATTGTTCCTTTTGTGATTATAGTCAGCGGGATGCCCCCGTTTTTCTGAAGTCTCCTTCATAAGTTTTGACTTGACGAGCTTTTTTTTTTTTGAAAAATAATGACTGCCTATTCCAATGTTCTGATTTAGAAGGACGTCTTCGATGCCATTCATCGTGTACGAAGCGGAAGATTGCGACTGAATGCGCGTCTGAATTGACTGAGAAACTACCCTGGCCCAGGTTATGATTAAGGGTTTTAATTCGTGTAAAAAGAAAAACTCCTACTTCTTTGGATCAAAGGGGTTGACTAGGGATTATCTTCCTTATAACTCCACTATTTAGGATTTGAAACAATGCATGTACATTGTTAGCAGGATCTGTTCAAAAGCATACTATAGAGATTGGGGTATCATTTTTGTCATCCTCCCTCTAAAGGCCCAGAGCTTTTGATCGAGAGTTGAATATCACAAAATGGAAGTAAGAAAGTAGTTCAATCATAGTGAAAACAAATTAATTCAAGACAAACATGTGCAATGCATTGATGAAATAACAAGGTTTGATATGAATAAATGTTCGAACAATCAAAAGAAAACTACAAATTGAAAATTCTAATGAACAAAAAGCCTCTTTGTCTGAACTGGTCACTTCAGATGGTGTGTCTTTGAGGGATGGTTGAAGAATTCAGTTTGTCCATCTTGTGTGAACTCCAACAGTTATTCATTAATTAAGTCCTGAATCTTATTTTTCAATGCCCAACAGTCATTTGTATCATGTTCAGGACTATCATAATGGTAGGCACATATTGCATCAGGATTGTAGTTAGGGGAAGAAGTTTTGGGGTTTGGATGAGGATCCCTTAACGTAGTCAACTCCATCTTCAATATGTGTTGCAATACCTGAGACAAGGACATGTTAATTTTTGTGAATTGCCTTTTGGGCTTGTCTTGCCGTTGTTGATTACCCTGTTGTGATTGTATCAATGCGGGAATAGAAGTCCACATTACCCCAACAGATTGGTTGAGATTACTCTTATTGAGGTACTTCTGGCCGTACACGGCATTAGGCTTTTTCTTCCCATTGTATGGTCTCTTATGAGTACTTGAAGACGCAGTCCCTTGAATGTCACCGCTCCTGAGTTTATTTTCAACATGCCCCCGTATGAACAAGTCACCCAATTCCCTATCTGCCAAGAGTGATTGATCCTTGATTATGCTTCAAGCTCTAGAAGTTTTCCCTAGATTGTCGTATCTGTCCTGAAGAAGCTTGCTGATGAGAATCCTCAATTCTTCTTGTTCCTAAGATGAACTTTGGATAAGGGACGTCTGACTACTCATCTAGATTCTCATCCTTTCCATTTCAGCTTGCAGTTGTTCCAATTGGTCATCCTTATTATCTTCAGGATTTTTCTTGGCTAGGTTCCCAGCGAGGAGTGCTTTCAACTCTTCCTACCCCTTGGATATGTTTAGGACATTTCCATGAACTGAGCATCTTGAGTTTGGAGGTCTCTGTTGTCTCGTTTGAGACCCATTGCTGAAATAACCAGTGAGGACATGAGAGACCTACTTTGAAACCTACTTATGCAATGATATGTATGATATATGTATGCAATGTTTTCAAGGATTTCTAAGACTTAAAATTTCTTAAATAGAAAGAGAGCAAATGTTAATTGCATTAAGAAGTTGTATCAGTGACCATGATGCCTCTTGGGCTTACAAGGGGAGTAACAAAGCAAAAATAAACTCTCAAAGCAAAAAAGACTCAGGCTTCCCATAGGCGCATCCTCTTTGGTGCAATGTAAGCATTTATACTCTTCTCTTCGTGAAGTAACCTAGTGAGTTCTAAAACCTTCTTCTCACTGGCGTAGAATTTGGTTTTGAAGGTATCTCATTCTTCTTTGAATTAGATCCAGGATTTCCGTAGATCCTCAAAATCAGTTGGCATGTCAGGATCAAGAACAATGTAAGGAGTGTCTCCCTTAGCAATTAGCTTAATAATCACAGGTAAGACGGTGGGGTAAGGCATCATAAGACATTGAGCACGAGCTCGCATCCATTTGAGGTAAGGCTCAAGAGGGATGGAATTCTTGTGCCCCAGTGTCTTGATATTAATTATGTTTATCATGCCCCAAGCTCGAATGAACCTCTTACGATAACCCTGAACATCATTCTCATAGTTAAATGTGATTCCTTGGATGAGTGTGTCGTGAAGACCATCCCTTCTAGCATAACCAAATGGTCACAATGCCAAACAAGGATTATAAGTGATTTCTACCCTAATGCCTAAGAGAGGTACATTAGGTAATTCCCCATAATGATCAATGATGGTAACATTCTCTGAGGATCGCGAACACCAATGAATATTCGAATGTGTAAGGAATATCAACCTATGAGGCCATCTCAGACCCTGCTCATTCCTCAAAATAAAATGAGGTAGGTGCAAAATAAACCACATAGCCAATAGAGGAGTGCAACACAGAAGGGTCCCTCTTCTCTTTAGAGTGCGAGTATGCAAAGAGTGTAGAATATCCCCAAGTAAAGTAGGCACCGGATTATGAGACAGAAAAACCTTAACAGCATTCAAATCTACGCGGTGGTCCGTGTTAGGGAATAGTACCATCCCATAGATGAGAAGGTCCATCACTTCTTCAAAATCTTGTAAATCCAGGGCATCCCAAAAATAGTGAGCTTTCTCAAATAAAAACTTATCTGGAAATCCTTGGACACCTCTTATAGTTTCGCAATTTTCCACTACATCATACCGTTGTAAAGACAGAGCTTGAGAAATCTCTTCAGGAGTTGGGTCTCTTTCCATACCGTTGAATGGTAACTGATTAAGGATAGGTACCCCCAGTAACTGAGAAAAATCCTCCATAGTAGCCACTAACTGGTAATCAGGAAAAGTGAAGCAGTGGTGTAACAGGTCAAAGAACTAAAAAAGCACCTTTAACATTTCTTCATCAAGGTTCGAAGTGACCAAATTGAGAATTCGACCATGTTTTTTAGTGAAGGGAGAGCTTTTACGGATCCTTGATGCTAATTCCTTAAGTTGAAGAGGTACTTTCACAAGGTTGACTTGGATAGTGTTCCTACGAGCGGATGTCATGTCCTACAAAACAAGACAAAGATAAGCCCTAGAAAATCCTTGAAGTGGTTAGTATTATATGCCATGTTATGATGTCATGATTATGCTAAGAAATCACATATATAGCAAGCACAAACAAATCACACAAAGCCCTTAGGTTTAAGGCTTGTATAGGTTTTAAGGTAATACCCTCTTGAAGTTTTGATTGGTTCAACCAGTCCTATAAATAGTAATCGGGTTCTAAGGGATCTCAATATCACTGATCTTTCCCACAAGTTTCGTTCCGATAGACAACTGACTTGCACCCAAACAAAACTCGGGACTCAAATCTCAATTAGTGTAGCATCGAGTATCAACCGACTTTGGGAATACACCAAAGACGGCTATCTCACTACGTCCTAATAGCCAAGTTGTTCAATTAAAGTTCTAAGTTAGTTGACGCTTCTTGACACCACGCATCGGCCCTGTATTTTCCTTGATTAACTCAAGGGCTACGGGTACCAACCAAAGTGTCGCATCAATATAGCCATCGCTTCAACCGTGTTGGTATATCCCGCACAGTTTCCACGATCTATTGCTACTTACCTAAAAGGTTTCCCCAGATCCGAGTGTATGGTCTATAGTAACCTAGACAATACCCTTACAAGTAAAGAAATTAAGACAGACAAAGAAAACATATTAGAAATGAACTAGACCCTAAGTTAAACCCCACTTTTTATTCATAATCCCCAGCAGAGTCACCAATTCTGTGATATGGTGGCAGAACTGATTGTTAATACTGGTTTGCGTTTTTTTCCCCACAAATGTCGCGGTAAGCAAGAGTCGTCACCGACTTTTCTTTTTTCCAATATAGGAAATGGTGAAAAGAACAGAAAAAGACCTTATCGAGATTTTATGAGTAAGGGGGCTAGATTATGGAAAGGGAAGGTGTTAGCACCTTTTCCACTCGTGGTTTTCCACGGGCTCTTAGGTACTTGCTCATTTTTGAAAACTGTTTTCGTGTTTATGTTTTGAAAGATTTTGTTTGCTTTATGATAACTCTTGTATCAGTTCTCAAGAGTTTGATAAAGCGCTTTTGAAAATAAGTTTCAAAATGCGTAAGTGTAAAAAGAATTGGATTTGAGCAAGTACTTAAGAACTACCTACCTACTCGAAAAAAGGCATTCTTTTCCTCCTTTCCTTTAGATAGTGCTATCCTACTATTAGTGAGTAGGTAGCCCTATCGTTGGATGTTGAGGGACTATCGAAAGGGACGCTTATGGTCATTGAAGGCAACATGTAAGGATACCTTAGCATTTCAAATGGACTATCATCATATAGGAAACATCGAGGGACAAAATCATTTTTCGTAGGCAACTCCAGGGACATTGATGGGACCATGATCTTTATGATGACTTTTAGATTGAGGGTCTTCGCTAAGATATCCCTATGTTCGAGGGACATGACCATTTCCAAAGGCAACCAAAATGAGGTTATACCCTTGGGGTGCAAGTGTGCAACAATGTTCTTTTTTCAGATATTTTATCTTATGTTAGTAATCTAATGATTATTTGATTAATTCTTGTCATGCACGCCTAATTTACTAACAGTTTATATACAAGCATATAAGAAATATAAAGCGAGAAATAAAGTTCCGACAACTATTACAAGGCTTTGGTGTAGATACATAAATAATGGACTGAAAAGTAAAATGAGAAAATTGAAAACCCTAATTAACTATTACAAACCGGGCGCAGTTACATAAATAATAAAAAATATAATCGTATGAAAAAATAATAATGCACAAAAATTAAGATTGGCTTATGTTTGAAACCCTAAAAAACCTAATTGCCTATTAAAAATATTTTTGGTATTTTCATGAAAAATATTTAAAATTTAACCTTATCTCTAATTAATTTTAGATTAAAGAAAAAAATTAAAGTTAATTAAATTAAATTAATTTTCAAAAATTAATTTTTCTTAAAAACTCTAAATCCTATTTTTGTGACTTTTTTTTATTTTACGATTTTTTTAAAAAGATGAATAAATATAAAAATATAAACTAAATAAAAGAACAAAGAAATTAAGAAATGGGCCTGAAGGGGAGTCTGAAACCCAAATTGGGGTATGCTGCAGAATTTTGCAAAGCCAAAATCTGATGGCCCATTCTCACGTGCCTGATCCAGTTTTGTTGTGTTAGGGAAGTCTATGGTATGCCTGCATGCTAGAGGCACTGGATCTAGAGGATGATTAATCTGATCGTGCTGGCTTGATGACACATGGTATGCGTGGATGGCCTGGCTGCACTGGATTTGGAAGAAATTCATTATAAAAAATAACGTCAAGACTTGGGAATCGAAATTTAAAACAATAACGTCCCTTCTACCACCAAGACAATTTGTCATCGTTATATAAACTAAACACAAAGTAATATATTTGAACAATGGTCAGAATTTAAAACAAAACACGCACAATTTCAAACCGTCCAACCAGGCTGTGCCACGCTTTCGTCTTCCTCATCCCTCCGTTGTGTTAGCCCATGGACTTTTATCTACGGACAATATCCGTCACTAAATCACCTGCAAATTTCCAAAATCTATAACACAATATAAATTCAGTTTAACACCATGGATAAACTGAGTTTGATCTCCTGAGAATGATGGTGCTCCTTTTTAGGCCTAATTTTACCTGTATCTAAAAGCCCTAAATCAAAGGTCAAAACCCTAACAATGGCATATTGTCATATATTCATCAAAACATGCAATTAACGATTCAAACATGTTCTAATCATTTATACAAACATTAATGCATGATCCAAATCCATTTATAATGCACGTAAGACCATAATCGTTTTCAAAAAAAGAAGGATAAACCGTGATTGTATTGGGCACGATTCTTGGAGCTTTGGTGCTTAGGAGTGATGCAGCTAGCTTCAGAAGGCCTCCAGGAGTTGATTGTAAGCTTCAGAATGCCTTGAATCTTTCTGTAATCCAAAATCTGATTCACACATTTTCTTGAGAATTTGGAGTTTCGAATGTCAGTTTCGTGCGGCCAACCCTTGTTCTCTTGGTCTGGCAATGTTATGTTTATATATGTTGATGTATTAGGGCAACAAAAGTGGATTGAATCTTGAAGATTTTTGTAGAAAATATTTGATTTGCATTTGGAATTTTATGTTTCTAATTTTGGCCAAAACTTGCTCATCTCTCTCCAATCAGCCTTTACACGAGTTTTGGATTCAATCTTCTGATTTTAGGCTCATGATCTGATCATAAAACAAATCTTTGGATTTAATTCATCATTTTACTATTTTATTTGATTTATTAAGATTTAAATTAATAAAAATTCAAATAAATAAAAACAAATCTCATAAAAATAAAATAATGGTTTTAAATGTCTTGTATAAGTCCCTGGATGTGTTTGAGATACAAAACCCACGCCCATTAGTTCAAAATAATCCAAGTTGCTCATAGTGACTTTTGTGCATTTTCATAAAATTGGTCAACTTTAGCAATGCATATCTTTCTCAATTTTAACCCTAAGAGGGTGTTCTTTGACTTTTTAGAGAGATTAGGATGTCCTCTAAACAACCATTTTAGTTTCATCTCAATTGGATCTTCCATGTTCATGTAAGGAGCTTTGACCCTAAAGGTGTTTTTGTTGACTTTTTGAAAGGACCTATAATGTATTAGCCTGTATCTTTTGAATGGTGCATTTCTTGATCTTGAGGGATGAAGAGAAGTTGTATGGAATTGGATTATATTCAAAATGAGCTCTGGTGGAAAAATTTCTGATAAAGTATGAGAAAGTTATGCCAGGTCAAAGTTTGGTTGAATTTTCCTATAGAAACCCTAATTTTCCATTTTTGACTTTTGATGAGTTAGGAGAATTTCTTGAGGAATCATGACCAACCCTTGATAAAATGATGGACACCACTTCAAAATATTGATGTTGACCAAAAATATTTAAGTTTGAATGTATTTGGGCCACAATTGACTTTTGACCTAGTATAGTTGATTTCCAAGCATTTGAGCAGTTGACTGAGCAAACTTGTTGTTCAAGGCATGAAATTTGGCATGGATGATCTTGAGGACATATTAGGATAATGGATAAAATTTTGGATCCTTGGGACTCACAAATGTTGCTTAAAATTGAAACCCTAGGACAAGTTGTTCAATTCTTGATCCATTATTTGTTCATTACTTATAATGGATAACATTTGTTTGGTCAATTCTTGATCATCCTAGGACAAGTTGGGGACCTCAATGGGCATGTGTGAAGTAAAATGAGAGGGCAAATTTTGGGGTACAACAGGTGGCTTCCTTAAGGGTATCATGAATGACACTAGAGGTAAAGGCACAAGGGCCTCCTATAAGTGGAGTCTCTTTACAGACTTAAACTTTCGTCTATAGGTCATGAAAGGTCACATCACGAGATTTTGGTTTCAAGGCCATACAAAGAGTCATAGGTGTCATTCCAAAGTCCTACTTCCCAAGAGGATGTCTCTCGAGAGGTATTCCTTTTGCGGAACTCCACCGACTCTAGGCGAAGTCGTCACATGAACTCATAGGGTTGATGTAACCCCTTGGCTAATAGACAAACCTTCTTTCTAAGGGTTTTTGAAAGAAAAAAAATTTGCGAAAATTAAATCCCACCACAAATAAATAAATATAATGAATAATAATAAGAAATAAGCAAGAAATAGATAAATAAAGAGAAAATAAATAAAAAAACCAAAAATATAAGCAAAACCCTAAAACCTAAAGGAAAGCTTCTAAATCTAGGGTTGAGTCCCCAGTAGAGTCGCCAGCAGTTGCAACTGGTTTTAAATAGAGTCGCCACCCTTAATTTTTATCCTAAAGGAAGGGAGTATAAAGGAATAATCCTAAAAGTCAGAGATTCTAGATTTGGAGTCGGTTCTAGATGAGGGAAAGGTGTTAGGCACCCCTTATCTACCTTGTTCGCAAGGATACTAGGTTTAGAAGTGTGTTCTTAGGAAATAGGGTTTTTAATTACTTATTTACGAAAAGGGTTTGGATTTTAGTTAGCAGAACTCGCAACGATTTTGATTGTATGCCTACGTATCCTCCTAGGAGGAATCAGAGTCCTATTTCGTAGTTCACGGGGTTGGTATTTTTTAGGGGTTGTAAATGTATTTTGACCGGTTGTAGTGATTACAGAGATTTTGGCTAAATGCGCGATTAGTCAAATTCCGTTTGAAACCCTTTTGCAAAAACAAATTGTTTAGATTAATTTGTTTGCGAAAAAAAATAAGTTTGATGTTGGTTGTGTATTTCTTATGAATCGTATTAATTGCAAAATATCTTATTAATGCATGATTAAAAAATATTTAATGCAAATAATATAAGAAAATACATATGAATGAGTTTTTAATAAAAATATAATTTAACTGATAATATTTACATGTAATAAACAATAAAAATATGATAAATAATATTAATAATTATTATTATAAAATAAATAAATAACTATAATAATTATAATAATAATAATAATAATAAAAATAATATATAAAGAATATGATATAAAAAAAGTTTGATTAAAACTGGGGGAGATGCATTTTCTAATTGCTAAGTAAACATGGGGGTGTTAAAAGTTAGGTTGAGTTAGGCCCAAGTAAGTTGCTGGATAGGTGGGTGCTGTTTGTTTGATAGTTTAGTAAATCAAAGGAAGGGTGGTGTAGAAAACACTGGACTTAGGCCCACTACGCAAATTGGGAGGACCTGGTGATTGAATGCGGCGCGGGAGTATGGGTTAACGTGTGACTTGGCCTAATGGTTGTCAGATTACAATCAAATGGATGCTAATGAGGGACCATGATAGTTACAATAGGTGCATGTATACAAGATTAGAACGGATAAAACAAAACTTTGTTTTAATTCATTTCATTATTTCGTTTGTTTGTTCACAGCAATCCCACTTTCTCCTTCTCTCTCACGCGATACAAACCCTTCACCACTTCCTCTCTAACCCTAACTTCTACTGTCAACGCGGCGGCAGATTACCACCCACAAACCCCAAATCGCAAATCTAACCCCAAGCATCCAAACCAAAATAAAAAAAAGATATGGATTTTTTTACCCACTCCGCGATTTGCTTGTTCTGATTTCTTGAGCTTTTTTTATTCGATGTTGATCCCTTCTTATTCTGTTACAGGATAAGGCGGAGGGATGTGATAGTGGAGAATATGGATGGTGAGGAAAAATGTGGCGGAAGATGAACCGTTGATCTAGGGTTTCAGATTTTGAAACCCAGATCTAAAGTCTTTCTCCAAGCTTCTCGTTTTCCAAATCTCCTCCCTACTGCAATCTCCCTTCTGCCATTCTTTTCTTCGTCTGTAACATTCCCCTAATCTCTGTAATTTCATTTTGATTTTATAGCTCCTTCTTAGGCTTTGTAAATTAGGAAAGAAATTAACTTGTCAGTAATTTTATTAAGAGTTTTCAAGTGCAATTCGATTTTGTATTGAAGAAGAATCAGTCAATTTCTGGTTTTAGCTGATTTCATGTTTAATGCTGCTTTCGTATGATTTTGTTTCTTATTTAATTTGATTTTTTCAATCTGGTATTAATTCAATATGTTCTGGAAAATGAATATGAATATTTGATAATAATTATTTGATTTGGTTTCTTTTTTTGTCATGCATTATTTTCTTTAATGAATTTCATAGTAGTTGTTAAACACTAAAGCTAGCGCTCTCTTTTCTTTGATTGGTACGGTAAACGTTTTTCCTGATTTGAAACAAGAGCATTTTTTTTACTTGGGCCTGGGCCTCACTACTCATTGGGTCATGTGTTTACTGCCTCAAACAAAAATGTTTAATAATTACAAAATTGTTATAATAAAAAAACCAAAATAAACTTTCTTTTAAAAACAAACAAAAACTAACTAGGCCACATCGTTTGGACTTGGCAATGTTTTTTCTACCAAAGTAAAAATGATTTCAGCATAAAAATATTAATAATAATACAATAATACTAATACTAATCAAATAATGTCAATAATGATAAAAAAACATTTTTTTTTCAAAAAACAAGAAAACTAAAACAACGGGCCCCCTACTTTGGGCTTGCTATATCAATTATAATCATAATTTTTTAATATAACAAACACCTTAATAACATAGTTTTTATCAAAAAGAGAATGAGTGGGCCAATTGTTCATCTAATCAGGCCTTTAAATAAATTGTTACGGGCCTCATCAAGAGACTGATTACTTTCATGAATCTTTCCAAAAAACTAAATGGGTCCTTTTTTAGAAATTTAATGGGCCATCAGATATTGATGGTCCATTTTGGATCAATCACACCCCTCTTCCATGTTTTTGCACCCGCATAGAAGTAAAAATCATATAATGTGATTTATTAAATAGAAACCTAAATATAATTAAGGGTGGGGAAAATTTAGGTTATGACAACAGTCACGAAGAGAACTGGGCAAGAAACTTTAGTAACTACCTAGGGTTTTAAGATCATACCGAGGCAATGTCGAGAGAGTCATCGAGGGACTTATGATCTTTAAACCGGAGGGTAGCCACTAAAATCTCTCACGTTTCGAGAGATGTGAATGTTTTTCCAAAGGCAACCAAAGTGGGATACCCTAGAGGTGAATATGTGCAACTGTGTTATTATTCAGTTATTTTTGTCTTTGCATTAGGTTTCTAGCGTTTTATTTGTTATTCTTGCCATACAATCCTAATTAGCATACATCTAAATAGTTAATAATTTACAGTAATTAAAAGTGCGGAAATGTAAATCTAACTATTACAGGGCTTCGGGGAGGGGGATTATTACATGTCCAAACTTTAGGGAAAATAAAGAAAAATGGTAAAGTAAAAGTCCTAATTATAGTCTATTACATCCAGTAGGAAGTTACAAAAATATGAAAATAAAGTGCGAAAGGTAATAATGCGTGCGAATTGAAATTACGTCTAAAAATCCTAAGGTATAAAAAAAAGGTCTTTTTGTTTGTTTTTGTTTTATTTAAGTAAAAATTGGATTAGTTAACCTAAATCTAAACTTAATAAAAATAATTGAAGAAAATTGAAACTAATAAAAGGGAATTAGTTCTATTTTTTTTTTGTATTTTATTATGAAAAGAAAATGAATTAAAATCCTAAGTTCTATTAATTTTAAATTAAAGAAAATGGTTAAAATAATTATTAATTAATTTACAAAATTAATTTAATTTAAAAAAACATAAACTATATTTTTTGTGATTTTAATTAATTTTGCTAATTAAACAAATTAAAACAAATTTAAAAGAAATAAATAATAAAGATACTACAAAAATATAAATGGGCATGGGTAGTAAAGACAAAAACTGAGGGGTGCAAGTTCAAAAAATGCTAGGCCCAAGTTTGTTGCAGCCCAGGTTTCCAGTGGATCTAGTGAGGAGAGGTTTTGGGGGGCACATAGTGGTCTGCATGTTTGAGGCACTGGATCTGGATCTGGTGGTGATGGGCTGATGGTGCATGGTAAGCGTGTTTGGCCTATAAACACTGGATCTGCAAAACAATTGTTAGAAAGAAAATAAAATTTTAAAAGGCTGGGGTTGAACCCCTGACCTCTCACACACGCAACTTCTTAACACTCACACACTCAACTATTGGGATGACTTTACACCTGTTAGTATAAGCACAAAGAAATGTATATAATGCAAAACAAGTGAAAATGATGATTTGGCAAGAGGCGTGATCCAGTGCGGTCCAAATATTTGAATGGACCAATCATCGCATCCCTTGCTGCCACGCCTCAGTCAACACCGGTCAAGCCACCGGAGGTGGTGGCCCCGGTCATCCATTCCGGCTAGCCAAAACCCAAACTTGCAAAATCTCAAGAAAATAAGTATGGAAATAACACTATTGGACTAATTAAACCCTTGCGAACATGATGGCATGGCTGGCTTGTCCTGTAGAGGCTTGTATTTTCAGATACGAAGCTTGGCTGAAACTTTGCCCTAACAATTGAAAAGCTTCGTCCATGTGTTAAACTAACCATGCGATGGATCTAAACACACATAATCATCAGTATAAACATGAGTATACACATGAAAGTCATTTATATTGCATAATAGAAAGTTTTGAGTTCAAGGAAGTATACCAAACCGGTGACACTCAGGGGAGAGATCCTGGGCACGATTGACTTGATCGAGGGTCGGAATAAAATCCTGGGAACCTTTGGGTGATGATGGAACGCCTGGAATGGACTGAGTATGGTTGGAACTTGCTGTTTGAATTTTACAACTTTTATGTATTTTTTGTAATTTTCTTGTGGTGATTTGAGGTACTATATGCGTGTCCTTGGGCTTGCAAATGATGCTGCTTATATAGAGGGGGAGAGAGAGCTTGCAAAGAAAGGAAGAAAATCACACAAAAACTATTGTGTTTAAGGTCGTGATTCAAAATTTGAAGATATACCAAAAATGAATATTTCATGCCATTTCTAACTTTGAGTGAACTTGGACAATTTGGCACGAAATCTTGGGCCTCAAGAAAAATCAAAACACTAGCCTAAAGGCCAAGGTTCATCTCTAAATATTTTCTATAATTTATTTTATATTTATTTGAAATAAATCAAAATAAATATGAAAAAAATAGATAAAAATTGTAAGTAAATGTAAAAATGAGATTATAGGTCCCCTATAAGGTCATGAGAGTGTTTTAACCTCAAAAAGTTAGGCCATTAACCCAAAAGTTCAAATTTTCCCAATGCACAATTCTTAAAATTTCTCAAATTTTCCCAACTTGGGCAAGCCATAACCTACTAAATTTTTATCTTATGCAGATGATCTTTGACCTTTTGGAAATACCAACATGTCCTTTACAATCTCTATGTTGACCACTTTTGCATTTGGAGAAATCATTTTAATGTAAATGGTCTTGGAAAAAATGACTTTTGTTGACCTTTGGAAAATGACCTGTGATGTATGAACTTGTATCATCCAAATGATGCATTTATTGAGTTTGAGGATAAAAGAGAAGTTGTAGGGAATTGGATTCTCTTTAAAATCAGATTTGGTTGGGGAAAATGGATGAAGCGTGTGAAAGTTATGTCTGGTCAAAGTTCAGTTGACTTTTCCTATAGAAACCCTAATTTTGCAATTCTTGACTTTTGATGAATTAAGGGCATTCCTTGAAGAATCATGATCAACCCTTGATCAAATGATGGATATCATTTCAAAATGTTGATGTTGATGAAAAATCTTGAAGTTTGACTGTATATTGGCCACAGTTGATTTTTTACCTAGTACAGTTGACTTTCAAACATTTGAGCAATTGACTGAGCAAAATTGTAGTGTAAGGTATGAAATTTGGCATTTAGAATCTTGAAGATATATTAGGACCATGTAAAACATTTGAGACCTTTGGAGCTCACACATCTTGGTCAAAGGTGAAACCCTAGTTGAAAGGTCGTTGCTTATGAGGAGAATTTGTCTGATCAAGTCTTGGTCAACCTTGAGAAATTGAAGACCATAATGAACATGTCTTGGATAAAATGGGAGGGTAAATTTTGGGGTACAACAGTACCCACAACAAAGGTTATGTATAATGCCAAGTCGCGAGGCCAACCGTATTACTCTATCGGCAATGTCTTGCGCGCTACAACAATACGGAGCCATTAAGCTTTAGCACCCAAAGTGAATATTAGCTCTAAATGTATCTCTATAATTTTTATAAACTAATAGATATCCATCCATAATCAATATTTGTGAGGTATATGTCTATAACAACCCAAATCCAAACATAAAACAAAAAGATCAAAGAAGACATCAAGATTGATTTGTAAAGAAAGCTTTATACAACACCATAATCAACAAATATACATATGTTAAAAGTAAATATACAAACATACTAAAAAAATAGAGAAATACATAGAGAAGAAATGGGGAAAAAACAAACATCTCACGGATTCTCAGCACCGATTGATGAGAAATCCGACTCTGGATCATCAAGATGCAAGCTCCAGTGTTGTTTTCTAAGCTAATCTATAAAAAATGAAGTTTTGATGAGTTGGGAACAAATACCCTAAAACATCCTCTAAAAAATGTGTTGTTCCCCATTTTAACGTGATTATGTCCAGGGGACCGTGCTAAGCGGCAAAATCCCGCTAAGCGCGCTCTACTGTCATGAGAAAAAATCAGCATTTTGTTTTCGCCATAACTTGAGAACCTTAACTCTGATTTACGCCCGGTTCGAAGAGTTGGAAATTTTATTCATTTATCTATTTAAAGATGCCTAAATAACAACTAAATTGATGATTTAATATTTCTTGATTTTGAGCCTTATTGATTGACGAGTTGCTCAAAATCCCGCGTTTGAAGCCGTGTCTTCGACACTTTATTGCTCATGCTCCAAATATGCATCAATACCTATAAAATGAATGGAAAATTATCAAACGGTACACAAATACACAAAAACTCGATTGAATACAATTTATACATAATTATGTAAAAAGCTTGGAATTATTCAATGATATTAACAACAAAAAGTCGAGAAGTGCAACAAAAAGTATATACAAAAATAACTAAAATTTTCACTTATTAATCATAGGGGGTGAGGATTAAGCATAGTTAGTAGTAGTAGCCAATGTTATGTTTTTTTTTTGTTACTGATGTAATATTTTAACATTACATTTTCCAAACAACTTATGTACTAAATTATGTTTCCATATATTTGAACATCTAATATAATTGTTATGTTCCTAATGTTATGCTCGTTTCATATTTTCAAAAAAATTTGTTCGTTTAATTGGTAGGGGTAACTATGTTATAAACAAAAATGACAGAAACCAAGGAAGTTTCGAATATGCACTTCCGAAGTCACATATCAGCATGCTTCACATGTGCATATCCGAAACTACCTCAAGAACTTAAAATACAACATTTATGTTTTAAACATGGAAAAGGGTGTCTTCGGTGATGCACATCCGAAACATGCTGATAGGTGCGTTCGGATGTGCTTCTCCGAAGGGTATTTTCTATTTTTCAGAGGTGATTTTCACTACTACTAGGTGTAAAGATAAATTATCTTCTTTTTTTTGTAAGAAATATATATTATAAAGAGAACTAAGGGTTCTCCCACCTAATTACATAAAGAGGCGAGCCAACAACTCGACAAAAAGAGAAATTACCGATCAATTAAATATAAGATAAGAAAAACAAAGGATCTTTGCTAAACACATAAAAATTACAATTGGGGTGGGTAATTTCACCTATCATAGACCATCTCCAAACTGTTTCCTTTATATTCCAAATAACATCGAGAACATTCCAATAATCGTTTCGGAATACAATGCAATTTCTTAGAATCCAAATATTCCAAACAATTTCCAACCAAAAAAACCTTCCTTTCCCTCTTTCACCTTTTTAAGCTTGCAAAAAATGTACCATGACATAAAACTCCATTTTGACTCGACCTCTGAATTCTCCGAAAAAAGAATCCATTCTACTATAATCCTCCAAACCATCTTTGCAACGAACCAATTAGATAAGGAATGTTCCAAAGTTTTCATCGTAATCCCGCAAAAAAAAACACTTTTGAACATCAATAGGGAAAGAAATGCCTCTAGACTTAAGAAGATCCTTCATAGGGAGTGTATTAATAAAGATCCTCCAACCAAAAGCCTTAACCTTATAAGGAACTCCCAATTTCCACACTGATTGCAAAGCTTTGTCAAACTTGTTGAAAGGGCCAAAAGGAATTTTTGGAACTGTTATATGGGTAAAACAGAAGGAAACCAAAAAGGCCAAATTTTCTTCTAATTTCCACTCAACCTGATCCTTCCCAGCCAGACTGCATACGCTATCATGAAGCAGATTCTGAAGTTCCAAAATATCCTGGATTTAGCCAAGTTACTGCGCCACACATTGAGAAATTCCGAAGTCACCACATTTCCATATTCCCTTAATCCACGACCCAACCCCCCGACCGGAGCCTGCTGTAACTGCGAGGCAGAAAATAGCACTGGAAATTTCTCTTTCTGAATCAAGCCATATGTCCATGAAGTGAACCAAAAGGTTATAGTAAAGCCACTACAAATTTTGAATTTGCAGTTATTGACCATGTCATTATCATTCTTCTTACTAACTAAGGAAATTAAATCCTTCCACCAAGAGGAAATGGAGAAAGATACTTTTTTGTTGTAATCTCCACTAACAACCTACAAACAAATATCTCCATATCGAGCTCTCAAAAGTTTGAACCATAAAGACTCTGACCCTTGTAAAATCCTCCAAGTCCATTTGTTTAGGAGGGCCAAATTAAAATCAACTATATTTTTAAGACTAATACCACCATTCTTTATAGAGAGATAAACATCTTTCTAACTCACCCAATGAATTCTTCTTTTTTCCTCCGATCTCCCCCACAGAAAGTTGCTTTATAGCTTAATAATCTCATTAGCCACATTCCTCGCCATTTTCTAAAAAGACACGGTAAATATCGATAAGGAACACAAGACTGATTTAAAAAGAGTAATTCTTCCACCAAGATTATAGAGCCGAGTTTTCCAACCTGAAAAACGCCTCTAAATATTTAACAAAGAAAGAAAGATAGTTCCATTATTAAAACAGTAAGACCTATTAAAAATGTTTGTGGGTTCTTTATTCTGTAGGAGCGATATTTAGTGGCTACACAGATTTTTTTAATATTTTATTTCACAATTTCAAAATATAAAAAATTTATTTTTTGTGAATTTCAAAATTCAAATTACCGCTATTAATAATCATCCTGACAATCTAAACCCTAACCCCAAGAACCCTAGCTCTAAACCTACAAACCCTAACCCCAAACAAGAACCCTAATCCCCAAATATCTAGAATTTCATCCAATCAAACATAAAAACACATCAATAACATCGAATCAATAACCTAAGCTAAGTTTGTTGCTTACTTGATCCTTACCGTGAAAATTTTCGCAATTTGATTTCCCTTTTGTATTCCTCTTTCCTAATCTCTGCCATTTCTGTTCGCGGGTACCAAGGGTGATAATGAACTCGCAACAATGGAACAAGGACTTCAATTTATCATTCTTCTTCTCTAATCTCCAAGTTTCGGTCTTCAATTAGTTTTTATAATTAGGTCCTTATAGTTTTTTAGGTTAGATCAATTAGGAAATACATTTACTCGGATATACAGTTATAAATTTGTAAATTGTTTGTAATTGATTCAATTAGTTTTAGATTGATTGAAATCATAGATTTGATTTAGGATTTAATTAGATTTTAGAAATTATGGTTTCTGTATTTGTATGCATCTGGACTCGTTCTTATAATAATTCATTCTTCAATCAATAAGATTTTCCAATCGCTTATTTGATTCGTATTTGATTAACAAATCCTGGATTTTAGGCTTTCTGAATAGCTTAGGGAAGAAGAATAAACCTGGGTGCAACTTGTACAAAGCGTAAAGAAACCCTAGTTGACCTTTGGTTAACTTAACAAAATAATAAATAAAAATTATAATATTAATATTAAAAATGAAATAATAATGAATAATAATAACAATAAATGGCATAGTTGTAGATCTTGGGTCAACCGTGGCACCAATACAATAAAAATAATAAAATATAATTAACTACAAAAATGCAAAAAACAAAAATAGTTAGAAAAATGTTGACTTCGGTCAACCCAATCATAAAAATAATTATAAAATTAAAAACAAATTAACCTAATTAAATTTGATATGGGCCTCTCAAAACTCTTAAAGGGCCATTTAATTAGATGGAATAATGAGCCCAATTTGATAAAATATGACTAATGACTTCATGAAATAATCCCACTCCCCAAAATTGACTTCTACTATATTTAAATAAATAATAAATAAAAAATAAAAATATTTTTTAGTATAAAATATAAGAATGAGTATAAAAATAACCTAATAGTCCTAGTGAAATGAAATTAACTGTTTACCCCAATGCTAACAAATTTAGGGTATGACAGTTGTCCCTATTTAATTACTCTTCCATTGAGAGATGGGAGAATATGAAGTTCTCGCACATTCAGATCAGAGGGTTATTAGATAATGGAAAACCCCAAATTTCTTCCAAAAATATTTGAAAGATAAATTGTATAATAAACCAAAAGTGAAAAGGGCAAGGATGATGTAGTTAACTCATCAATGCCTAGAGTGTGGGTTCACATATCCATTTTTGCCAAGGGACTAAATCAATAGATATGAAAAGGAACGTTATCGCAGATTCCACATTCTTACCGCATTCTAGGGGGTAAGTAATATAGCTACCAACTTCATTTATGCCAAGGGACTAAACCAATGGAGTTGAAAATATCTGAGGATAAACTTACTTAAGCTTCAAGACTAAGATAGTAAGTTGAAACGTAGATTTAAGACATTTATCACAACCTAGGGGGTAAACGACTTGATATCAATCTTATTTATGTCAAGGGACTAAACCAATAAGATCGTAAATTTTGGATAATAACCTATCATTGTGCCGGGACCCATATGAATAGTCTATCTGATTTGCATATCTACCATTACCTAGGGGGTAGATAATGCATGTATCAACTCTATTTATGCCAAGGGACTAATCCAGTAGAGTCGAAAAAAGGGTTTGAAGATAAACTAGCTAAAGCTACGGGACTAACATAGTGAGTCAGACTTGCACATTTATCACAACCTCAGAGATAAATAATGCGGGTTTGAAAATTGAATTTTGAATTTTAAAATTGAATAAACTAGGCCATGGATATGGATCATAGATATGCCACCTAGTGTAATTTTGGTTTGTAGTACCTCTAAATATTGTTTCTGTTCTCAACAAAGGTATTTATCAGTGTAAATAAGCTAAGGTTTTAATTTTCAATTTGTGCTGACTAAGCTGGTAAATAGGCCTCAAGATGTCTCACAGTATTCATGTGCCTTTTGTGTTTGAAATGCAATGTATGACAAATATGTATGATGCCCAATGAAGATTTTGTTGATATGTTTATGTATGATTCCCAAAGTTATTTTATATGTATTTTGTATGTATTTGTACCAAGTGTTTATGAATATTTTGGTAATTTTCTCCTTTTAGCCCATAGGATTCTTAGAGTCACTGACTTCCCCAACATTGCTTGTTAGCCTGTTGTTTTGTTGTGGCGTCTCCAAGTTATTTTTGATATATTAGCATGGACAATGTCAATGTGATATTGGTGATTCTATCATAGGTGTAGGCGTGGACAATGTAAAATTTTTATTTGTCTTTCCTTAGCTTCCAACCTAGTGGGGGGTTTTTGACTTCTTGTTCTTTGAACCTACACATAGGACCACACTTTCAATTATTCAAAGTATTTTTTAGTTTCCCATTTTACAATTAAATGAACTCACTTAATCATGAGTCCAATCTTGTTAACAAAGATGGGGACATCTATCGTTTCTCTAGTTTCGGGAATAGGAACAAGACTTTGTTTGCTCTTCCAGTTTTGGGCACAAGAGTTATTCCTCCAGACACAGGGACATGAACTTTAATTGAGAAGTGTTGTTTGGAAACTTCTTACACAACTTTGTGTAATTATTTTCATTTTAAAGTAGTTCTCCCAGAATGTTCCCGTCCTTTTAACAAACTTGTTGGTTGAAATCACGATTCTAAATTGTCACATGCAAGTATACATGTTGTGATTGTAGAAAGTAATAAGTATAAGAGTATCTTAGCCACATGGAGTAAAGTTACTTAGATTTGAATTTGTAAAATTCTATTCTTTCAAGTTAAGCATGAGTGAGAAATAATAATATTTATGGTGATAAGTTCATTGTTAATTATAACAAAACTATAGAGAATGCAAATGAGAGTGAAGTATATTAAGAGAGATGGAGTTAAGCATAGAGCCATTAATATTATTTATGTGTTTATGTGTTAATGCTCTGTGGAGTCGTGACAGGCAAGGTCAGAATGATCTTGTGGTGTATTTCTCCAACATTCAGAACAAGCATGTAAAGGTAAGGGAACAAATCTCTAAGCCTCACTTATAACTTAAGCATACGTCTTTTGATAAATATAATCCCCTTATTGATTGCAGCTCCTTATATCAAAGTAGGCTAGGTAAAGTAAATATATATATCCTACTTTTTCAACCATTTTTACTAATGAAGTACGTTTATTGTTGGATCTCTCTCAACATGAAGTTTTTACCTATTCGTAAGTTGATCAATCAAATAAACAAGTTTTGCAACAAACAACACATGGTAAAGCAAACACTAACCACACAACATATGAAATAAATAGAATTTAATATTAACTTCACTTGGCTCAACTATAAAGGTTTTAGCTCATGATGAGCCAAGTAGAAACAACAAGCAAAGCTCTTACAATAAACATCGTAAGGCAAATGAAATGGAAAAAGATAAAAACATAATATATTACTTGAAGGTCTCCTTGAGATGGATAATCTTCAAGAGTCGGCTCCAGTCACGCCACTTCTCATCAGTTAGCACCAGAATGGATGAGGAAAGAAAAAAATCTCGCACACTTAACTATCCAATCACATAAAACTATTTGTGAATATTTTCTTCGAACAACAGGACTCTCTCTCTCTCTCTAGCTAGCTTCTCTTTATATAGGCCAAGGGTTAGGGTTGGTATCTTGCATTGGATCATGGGATTTTGCTTATGAATCATATCAAGCCTAAATAGAATAGCACCAAAAAACCAACAACTTCTAGACAAACAAGAAAGTCGTACAAATAGGACAATAGTCGGAGACAAGGTAGCGTGTGGCAGAATCTGTAGCAAGAGTGGTGGCGTTGGTCTTACTAGAGCAGGGTACGGTTGTACCCTCTTTTGTCTTCTAGCTACTCCACTATCAACTTTTGAATTTGAATAACTTTACCCTCTTTTTCGATGCCACCAGGTTTTCCCTCCTTTAATTCTCCTTCCTTGCATTCCTTGAGGCCAACAACTTCCCTTATTGAAATTATATTGCCTAATAACTCTTCTTTTTCCATCTTGTCCAACATGAAGTAGTCCAGATCTATCTTGCCTCTGCTCGACCCTGCTAACATTTGATCACACAAAAACACAATTAAAAGCTAAAAGGGGAGCACCTATTGTGCTTCACACAAAATGTTAAATTAACTCTAAGATGCAAGAAAGTAAACTAAAAAGCAATTAGAATACTAAAATAGAAAATACTAAAGGAATGAATTAACTCACGAAATATGTGTTAACACACCCCCAACTTGAATCATTACATATCCTCAGGTGATGCGACAAGCAAAGATAAACAGAACAACTTCAAGCAACTACTCCGCTCTTTTATCAAATCTCATCCTTACAAAACTCAGAGTTATTCCCCTAGGGACTATCTTAAAAATATGTACTACTCAATACTTAGGCTCAATCTTAGGTTTATGTGTGTTCTTTGTATTACCAACACTCCATGTCACGACAAAGCTCTTCTGTTAAGTTAGCCAACCTAATATCAATTTCTTTTTTGTCTTTCCTTAGCTTCCAACCTAGTGAGGAGTTTTTGACTTCTTGTTCTTTGAACCTACACATAGGACTGCACTAGCATTTATTTAAAGTCTTTTTTAGTTTCCCATTTTACACTTAAATGATCTCACTTAATCATGAGTCCACTCTTGTTAGAAATGGTGGGGGAAACTACTGTTCCTCCAGTTTCTGACCCAGGAATAAGACTTTGTTTACTCTTCCAGTTTTGGGCACAAGATTTGTTCCTCCAGACATGAGCACGTGAACTTTAATTAAGAAGTTATCTTTGGAAAATTCTTACACACCTTTGTGTAATTATTTTCCAGATAATGAATTGCTCCCAGGGTGTTTCATACCTTATAACAAAAGTATTTACCACCCCAATAAACTTTACATCTATTTACAAAAAGCAAATCAGTCTCTCCTACAGGCTGCCTACTTCCCAGACTATCAAAGTCACGATAGGGGTTATCAGTAACACAAGACTTAGTTCAATAGATACCCCTCAGGTCTTTGTCTCCTAAAATTAAAGCCCAATATAATTTTCCCTAAGTCTGTTCATATGGTCTGTTCAAAGGGGATTATTTATCAAATTTGTTCTTATTGTCTTTATTATTATTATTATTATTATTATTATTATTATTTTGGTCGTTTAGCCTTTGATTAATGTTGTTGTTTTGAGTGGCTGCTTGCAACCCTTTATTTAATTAATGACCTATTTTTTTTCCTTTTCCCCTTCTTTCTTTAGACCAAAAGGCATTACTTTTTAGCAAAAGGTTCCCCAAGGAGTCACGAAAGTAGTTTTTTCCATGTCTTTGGGAGCCATCTTGATCTGGTTATATCATAAGAAACCATCCATAAAAGAAAATACTGATGCTTGAGCTATATTATCCATCGAAACTCCTATGTGAGGTAACAAAAATAATCTCTAAGACTTTCCTTGTTTAAATCCCGATAGTCCACACATGCATACTTTACCGTCATTTTTGTGTACTAGCACGATGTAGAAATCTAAGGTGGATAATCTACCACGGATAAGAAACCTTCTTTGAATTTCTTGAGGACTTATTCTTGAATTTCATTAGCCATGTCTGGGAGAGTTCTTCTGAGCTTCTTCCTAACAGGAGAACGACCTTCCTTGAGTGGTAATTTATATACGACAATGTCCGTATCCAAACAGGAATATCTCGGTAAGCCTAGGAAAATATATCCACATATTCATGCAGGAGCTTGATCAGCCTTTCCTTCACGCTTTCTTCCAGGGTTTCACCTATCTTGATCTCTTTTTTGTCTTTCTATATCCCAAGATTAATAATCTCTATAGGTTCCTTGTATGGTTATATGTCATTTCATTTTTGCTCTAGTATCCTTGCCAACTCTTTAGAGAGTTCATAATATTCCTCATCCTCCTTTTCATCTTGGATAATTGGTGCATCAAAATCATATTGGATCATAGCAGTATCATTATTGGTGAGTTTATGTGTGCATCTACAGTTTTTGTCATGTTTTGGTTCTTTTTAGAATGCGAAATTGGAAAGTGCGTATGAAGAAAAAGTATTTCTATTTTGAAAAAGGTAGTAAATAAAATAGAAAGAAATGGATCTCAATTTAATGCAAAACAATAACTTTTATTAATTGAAAATATTGTTTTAAAATAAATGGGGCCCCTTACAAGCTACCCATATGCCTCGGGCGGGACATAGGTTCTTTTAAAATAGAAAAAATTACTTTGGAAAGAAAAAGATCTTCGAAATATCTACAGTCGTCCTATTTTTGAGCTCTTCTCTTGGAGCACATTCACATATGAAGTTGGATGCTCCTTTACTGTCGCTTTTGTTGGATATCATTGACACTTGTCCACCATTCTCTACTCCTTTGTTGGTGAAGGTTTCCTAAATGGGAGGAAATTCCCATTTATCTTTCTTAGTATCCTTTGACGGTTGATAGCCCAAACCAAAGTGGTCTTTCTTTTCAGGTATCTCCACAAGCTTGCCCCAACCTTTAGATGTTCAGCCTTCTATGACTGTTTATATGTATCTCCAAGATGTCATGGTAATTCTGGGTTTCTTGACTTTCTCTACGGGGAGGTTAACCACTGTAGCTACTTCCATGACTTGGAATGGTGTTACCATACAGTCTTCCTCCACACTGATATATCTGTAGGACTCCAAGTGACTTATGAAGATATCTTCTTCTTCATCAATCACAACCAACTTTCCTTCAACGAGTAATTTCTATTTTTAACGTAGGGTTGAGGTAACACCCCCACCACGTGGATCCAAGGTCACCTGAGCAGGCATGTATATGTCGGTTCTATATCCATTACCTGAAAGGTAATATAGAAAACATTCGAGCCAATCTTTATTGGAAGATCCACCTCTCCAAATAATGTACTTTGTGAACCATCAAAAACTTTAACCACCATAGAACTTAGTCTTATAACTATGCCATCCATTGTTAGTTTCATCAGGTTAGTCTTCGGTAGTACGTTCAGGGAAGAGCCAATATCGGTGAGTACCCTAACCAGACTAGTGTTTCCATATTGGATTGAAATGTGCAGTGCCTTTTTGTGAGCTCTACCTTGTAGAGGTAAATCATTGACATTGAAGCCTAGGTGTGTTCCTAATGTCAGATTAGCCACGACTTCATTAAATTGATCCACTGTGATCTCCTTTGTTACATGAGCTACACTCGATATTTTCACCAGAGAATCTCGGTGTGCTTCCAAATTCAATAATAATGAGAATATTGAAATCTTAGACAAGGTTTGGTGAAGTTGATCCACTACCCTGTAGTCACTCTTCTTGATCATTTTTATGAACTCACCAGCCTCTTGGCCAGTGAAGGCTTTTCCTTTACCTTTAATCAAGGTATCATCCTTATTTTTTTGATCTGGAGCATATATGTGACCACTATGAGTCATGCCCATGTTCCTGCTATATTTGTAATTGTAGACCCTTGACTTGTTGAGGGTTCACATTCTTGTTTAAACCCAATAATCAATGCTACATATTCTTCCTCAAGGTAATGCCCAAGTTGGACTATCCCTTGATCCACCAATGTTTGCAAAGTGTTCTTGAAAGCGTCAGTGTGTTCCAAAATAAAGCCATGTTCCAATAAATGTTCCTTCATGATATCTATCAGAGCTTTTAATTGTTTAGTCTTTTCATGATTAGTGACTATCTCAATTGTGTTCACAGTTGGACCACTATGCGGAGGCATGGGGTTTGTCTTGATTTTTGGCTTATCAAAGGTGATATATTGGGAGTCGATCAGATCTTGAACCTTGTGTCTGAAGGCTCAATACTTTTCTATTGTATGCCTTAGAGAATTATCATGATATTCACACCTTGCATTCACATCATATTTTAGTGGGAATGCCTCAATTGGAGGAGCAAGTGGATTCAAATCTACCAAGGATGCCTTGAGCAAGTGTTGTAGTAGTTGATTGTGTGGCATAGGGAGATAATCAATTTTTCTCGAAGGTCTTTCATACCTATTTTGATATTGTTCTCGTGGGATCACCAACATTTGATGTGCCTTATGGTGTGCTGCGACAATGTTAGTTTCTCCGTACTTATTTTTTGAGAAGTTAGGCATATGCTTATTTGAGTTGTAAGGAGTACTAGATGCCCCTTTTATCTTGCCACTTTTCAAACCATCTTCAGCTCGTTCCTCAATTATCACCAAATCGGAGAATCCTAAGGAGACGCTTCTGCATACCCCAAATTTGGCATTCCCTTATCTCTTTTCATCTAGCTTATTGCATTGC
Organism: Vicia faba; assembly: GCA_948472305.1. Lineage (NCBI taxonomy): Eukaryota > Viridiplantae > Streptophyta > Magnoliopsida > Fabales > Fabaceae > Vicia > Vicia faba. The sequence goes on from OX451735.1 coordinate 947,723,395, forward strand.
ATTTGCATAATCACATTAGGTTATACATCATTGTTACACTCTTGGGATCAAGGCTCCTAGGGTTTTCTTTTAACTTAATACATCAAGCAAGCAAATTGTTGATGCATTCACTTAGTATATCAAGTATAAGGGGGATTCTTATCCACAAAGACACTCATCGAGCACAAATAATTTTCATCTGGTCAAATTAGGGTTTTGAAGCACTGTGATTGGTCAACTGAAGAAGACCATGGGGCGAGGCTCAAAGGTTAAGATATCATCATCATAGCCATCTTATTTTCATATGAGACATCTTTGTTCAAGAATTTCTTTGTCATGTTCCAAGGAATTAGGGTTTTGAGATTAGATCATCACCTCCTAACACAAGTGATCAAAATTAGGGTTTATGTTTAAACCATGCTATCTCTGACTTTTTGAGCTACACTTAATTCCATGTTTCTCAACACGTTTCTAAGCACCTATGATTGAAAGATTGAGAATCAATTTTGATTGGAAGAGATTCAATTCATCAATTGGGGTGTAAAATAGTCATTTTGACAAAAGTCAACAAAAGTCAAAGTTTACCAAGTGAACTTTTGGTCAACCAAGAGGCCAATACTCATGTTTTGATGTTTCATGGTCATTGGTGGAATAAAATCACAAGATTGGTTCATTTTGGATTTAACTTGTAGAATAAGTTATCTTATTAACTTAGAAAGTTTTCTAAGTGATTTAAGTGATATATGGTGCCATCTTTGGAAAATCATAACTTCCTCATTTTTATATGATTTTGGAAAACTTTGTATCCATGGAAATAGGAGGAAAAGATCTACAACATTGTCCTTGTGAGCTCATGTCCAAAATGTGAAAGGAGAAACAATTGTATGGCTTGGAGGTTATGCATATTTTGGACACTTGGTGAAAATTATAGGTTATGCATGCCAAGAATGGAATTTTCATGCTCAATTTTGAGGTTCTTAATGGTTTCAAATTCAAATGACATCAACATTAAAGTTATGGGAAATCATTTTCCCTTTCCAAAAAATCAAAGTGTGTGAGCTAAGTATAAATATTGAGTGTGTTAAGGATTTTGGCTAAGAAGTATCATGTGTACCATTCTCACTTGCCAACTTTAGCCATTTCTCTTTTTCCTTGAAAACCAAATGTTTTTCTCTGGCCCAAATAAATATAGGTCGTGTACTGATCATGTGGAACTTGCATAAGTCAGCCATACACCCCATGCACACCAATTATACCAACTTTCTCATTTTTGCCCAACATAGAAAAATGCTTTGAATCATCCTCCACTCACCTCCTCGTGATCTGTCCTTTTACACACTCACTAATGACCAAAAAGGGCACACAAAACACACATCTCTTACAGCAAAATCAACTTGAAATGCAAGCTTCCATTACACATGATATTTCTACCAAATGTTCCATTTGTGCCATCTAACGACTCTAAGTTTGCATTAACCTCTCTACCCTCACTTTGATATCTATATAAAGACTCTATGAGCTAGATTTCAACAGAAACACTCTCTAATTAGAAAAATCCAGATCTAAGCTCTTTCTTCATTTTTAAGTTTTTTTCTTTGAATTGAGTAATCCTCTTGAGCAAGCTCCAATTTCCCAACATATTCCTCATATTTGGAGCTAAGAGAACAGCATCAATGGGTTTCTTTAGAGATGTAGAAATGGAATCCGTGGATTTATTTTCCACTTAAGGTAAGCTTTCTCAACTTCAAATCTCACTCATTCTAGGGTTTTAGAGTTTTTAAATCATGTTCATGCATCTTAGTTGAGGCAAACAATAGGTTTGAGATGTTTGTTGGGTTGCATTTTGGCTGAAATCATGATTTGAAGTTTCTGAGTTTTTTGATGATTTTTCTTTTGCCATGACCTTGTTGTTCATATTTCTCTATTATGCGTATTTCATTTGTGAAAAATATTGATATTATGTTGTTCTTTGATGTTTGAACTACAACTTTAGTGTTTGAATCGTGCAATTTCATTGAGAAACAAGAGAGATATGAAGATTTGAACATGGCATAGAAAACTATTTGATAAAATGAGTTTTAGGGTTTTGTCTCAGGACAGGGACAATGACGCATCTTTTTTTATTGCTTTAGAGATTAGGCCTTTTACAGCGCATTTTTTAAATGATAGCTATATTAGATTTGTTTCTATTTTATTTTATATTTTATTTCAATTGTTTTCTCCCTTTTTGTTTTAATATTTTTATTCATCCAAAAATTATCAAAAAAATGTCAAGTCTCTTTTTAATTCTATTTTATGAAAATAAATTGTATTTGGTCATTTTTATTTTTGTGGTTAATTAATTAATTCTTGTTCTTAAATAGGTGTTTTATTGACTAGTTTAATATTTTAATTTTATTTCCCATTTTAAATTAACCTAAAAAATTAACAAAAATATTTTATGAGTTCCTTATGTTGTTAAGTTGATCCATGATTTTTTATCTCATTTTTATCATTTATTATCCTTTGATTTTAAAATTTGAGAAGATTAAGTGTCTTTTTGCAAATTTCACTTACTTTTGCTAGAAGTTTCAGTTTTAGTTTCCACCTTTCCATGATCTGAAAACTCCAAAATAAATTATGGATGTTCTTGAATGCATTGAAGTCCTTAAAAAAAATTTACATAATATTTTTTGTTGATTTTATTATTGGTTGAAATTGTTTTGTCAAGTGTGCTTCATTGAATGCCTTTCATGGCTAGTTTCCAATTTTGATGTTATTTTCCCACTTCCTTCAATGTGTAAATGGTATTAAGAGATGTTCCTAACTTGTAAATGTGTTTAAATCATGTCCATGATTTTTATTTGAATTTTAACATCACTTTTCTATATTTGCTTGATTTAAATTGAAAACTTGTCCATTGGTGTTTGTCTTAACAAATAGTGCCTTCACTTTGCAATTTTTTAATATGTTTTGATGCTAACCTCTAGTAACATTATGGGTACTTATGTGCTTAAGGATCATATCAATTTGATTCTAATTATAGGTCCTTTTAAGGTCAATATTTGATTAATCATTCTTGTGCACATTATGTACTTATCTTGTGAAATCCTAGGGGGGTTTGATTGGTCTCTTGGGCCAATTTTCATGATCTTTTGTGTGTGAATCAATGATTAATGGATGGTAGGTTTAACAATAGTCTCTCTAGGACTTTAGAATCATTTGGCTCCATTTATACAATCCTCCTTTTGCTCTACTATTTTGAATTTACTTCTTTATTGCTTGAGATACACGGTATACACTTATGCAACCTATAAGGAACCAAGTTCCTTCACTAATTCTCATCACATGTTAGAGTATTAAGTTCAAATTTATGAATCATTCAAGTACTCTATCATTTCCAATTTATTTAAAGTTATTTTTTCATCTTTTGTGATCATGGTTTATGAGAACGCTTTTGTGCACTTCTACTTGAATACCATTGATCCAAATTTGTTGAAAGATTTTGAGTTTGCTTATGACCTAAGGTATTAAATGATTTCATGCATAGCTCCTTTGATTCTTTGATTGACATCTCATTATCAATTCATTATGATGACAAGATAGGAGCCACATTCTTGTTTCAATTGCACCTAGTCTTAGGTTTATGGTTTGGTGAAGCTCTTAGCGGCTTGGGATTCAATGGGTATGCTTGATCATTGATCATGTACTCTCTATTATCATATTATTTCCCATGCTTATTTAATACTTTGTTAGGCATTTGTTTGTCAACCAACTTGGAGACACTTTAGAACCTATATCTTCTTTCCTATTTGAGTTTTTGAACATGATGCCTATTGAATTCTTTCCCTACTCTTGATCCATGTCCCTTTGATGTTACTTGGTGTTGCCTACTTCCCATAACATCAAGGAACCTCAATATTTCTCATTTTCTTGATGACATAGTTTATAATGCTTGTCTTACTCTATGGACTACATCTTTGCTTGTTTGATTTGTTTCCTTGAACCAACTTTTTGCATGATATTTTGGGTCACATTGAAGATGTGAAAAACACAAGAAGGGGGGTTGAATTGTTAAAACTTGAAATCAAATGCAGACAACACGTTATTTTTATCCTGGTTCGTTTGATCTCAAACTACTCCAGTCCACCCGTCAAGGTGATTTCGCCTCTCTCCAACGAGGTCTTAATCCACTATATTCAACTGAATACAAAACTGCTTTAACAATTGCTAAAGCCTTCTTGAGTCTAAACCACAGACCGGTTTCTCAAGGAAATTCTTTCTTACAGATAAATGAACTATTATGTGTGTTTGATGTTTTCTACAAAAACTATATATCACAACTGTGATAATACACAATATAAAGCTTATGTGAAACTAGAATGCTAGAACTATAGAGTAAGCAATTTGAGAGCTTTAGCAAACTGAATGAGTGAGGACGAAGATGATTGGCTTATGCGTGTAGAAGAATTGTAGAGTATTGTAGATCATTAGCCATTTCCTTTCTCACTGATTTGTTTAAATACTTCTTGTAAAAGATACGTTGATGCCAATAATTCCATTTCAATGCTCATTACGTTCTTTCCATTTTGAGAAGATCTTTGTCTTGGAATAAAGCCGTTGGGAATTAATCTGCCTTGAATGCAGTACCGTTGACACTTCAGAATGTTCTGCTTGATTAAGATAAGAGTGTGTTGGCTTTAGCTTATTCTGATTGCTTTTGAGTGTTGATGACATTGTTAAGATCTTGATCAGAATCAGAGTATGTTAAGCGCAGATTCTGTTCATTAGACTTCAGCGTAAGCACGTGTATTGATTTTCTGATTTGACATATCTTCTGATGCTGATGTTGATATTCTGATATTCTGATGCTGATTCCATCAGAGTTTCATGTAAATACACAACATAATTTTAGGTAGCATTTATGTCTTATATAATTCTCATAATTCATTTAATCTTGTATTTGTTATCATCAAAACTCTAACTGAGGGTTGTAGAATCAAACTATGTTCTAACACACATCTCTTGACTATTATTTAGTTCATATTAAATATTTCTCCTTATGCAAGGAACTTAATTCATGTTGACTTGCCTTAATTTCTTTCATCTCTTAATCACTTGGATGACGTTTATCTTATTCATTACTAGTTTGTCTTGAACTTTGAGTATGCTAACTTGATAGAATTTCCTAGAGTTTAGAGATTAAGATTAATTCTATATTAGGGACTATTATACTTCCCCATGACATATAATATTCTCCTTTATTGATATTTTCTCATCTTGTTTGATTTAGGACAAGTAATTCCCATCATTGATGATGTTGTTGTTTGCTCATTAAATTGTTTGACTTTGCTTTGTGTATGAAGTTTCCATCAACTTTTTTTTTTACTCTTGAATCTCATCTTGAGTTAAATTCTTTCACAAGTCATACATTCCATAACATCATGTTTATGTTGTCGTTGTTTGATCATTACTCTCCTAAATCTTCTTGAACTTGCTTGACTTGTTTGCTTGACTTCTTTTATCTAACTTTGATTGATACTTGGCACTTCTTCTTCTATCTTCATGGCTTGACTTATTAAGTATTAGTTTACATTGTTTCTGCACCATTTGGTTTTCCATCTTATATGCCTCAATATACTTGTGTATGCTAAGCCTTTACACTTAATTACCTTTTGAATTCATAATTGCTTGTGCTCTTCATTTTTCTTCTTTGTGTGAATAACATGTTCCCTTAGGACTTTGATCTCATATTGTTTAAGGTGAATCAATTAGACCTTATTGTTGTACCCTAAAATTTTCCCTCCCATATTTCTCAAGACATGTCAAGAATCATCTCCAAGTTGTTCAAGATGGCTCAAGAGTTGGACAGTCAAATCACCTCCTAAGGCAGTCAATTCAAAATTAGGGTTTTGTGTTGCATCAAGGTCCTCACATCCAAATTGTTTCAAGTTCTCCCCAATGACATAATATGCTCTCAAGTTCATCCATGTAAAATTTCAAGCCTTTCAGAGGAAGTTTGGTCAGTCAATTGCTCAAGAGGTCCAAAAATCGATTGTGTTAGGGCAAAAGTCAATTGTGACCTACAAATAGTCAAACCTCAATATTTTTTGTCAACATTCTCATTTTGAAATATAATTCATCATTTGATCAAGGGTTGATCATGATTCATCAAGGATTGCTCAAGATTCATCAAGATTCAAAAGTTGCTAAATTAGGGTTTTGTAGGAAAAGTCAACTCAACTTTGTCCAGGCATAACTTTCTCATACTTTATGATCAATGAACCATACAAAGCTCATTTTTAATAGTATGCAATTGCCTACAATCCATCTTCACACCCCAAGATCAAGAAATGCTCTCACAAAAAGTTACAAATTTGGACATTATAGGTCATTTTTGAAAGTCAACAAAAACACCTTTTTTGCCAAAGCTTATAACTTGAGCATGGAATATCAAAATGAGATAAAACCAAACCATTTGGTTAGAGGACATCTCAAGGTTTCTAAAAAGTCCAAGAACACTTCCAAAAGTTCAAAATTGAAGAAGTTATGCATTGTTGAAGTTGGGCATTTTTCCAAAATTGCCAAAAGTCAACTATCCTCCAAACTCCAATTTTTGACAAAAGGGCCCACTTGTTTCCACTTGATTTGGTCTTATCACACCACACACATGTCCCATCTTCAATTTCATGACCAATCATTTATTTTTCTATTTTATTTAATTTTTATTGATTTAATTCATTTTAAATCAATATTAATTCAAATAAAATCAAATAATTAATGGAATGAGATTCTTTTGATCATTACAGGTCTTCATTGTCAATATACACTCAATCAAATCCGAATCAAGCCTTATTATGCTTAAAAAATCAGATTTGATACAAATATGGAAGCTTTATCAATGGTGGCAAAATCATATCTTGGAATCATCAATGCACAAGGATTGGAGGCCCAAAGTTTAACCTAATTGCTTCCAATATACATGTACAAGCGAGGCATAACAAGAACAGGACCTGAAACTGCAAGAAACGGCCAAACCAAATTGGAGAAAAAGCTTGAAAAAGTGGAAACTAAAATCACACTTAGGGCTCGTTTCAATCCAAAATCACAACGTGGTGTTCTTGCTTGCAATCTCCTGAAGCTATAGCAACCAAAACCAAGGCCTAAAGTCATCTGAAAAGCGCTGTAAGTGTTCCTGAATATGGCTCTGAACATGAAATCGAAACCATTAATTCTTGCATCTTTTTGATATACCACGGACATATTCTTGACCCTTGTTTGATTTCGAAGCTTTCTACATCATTTGATTTTATTTTCATGGCCTCTAATGTGATACCCGAACCTAGGGTTTCCTTGCTTTGTTTTTAGGCATTTTTTATACAGGCAAAATCAAGGCAATTCATGGCCATCGTTGTGTTCAGGGAAGCAAGACAAACACGATGATGGTCTTAGCTTGCGTTTACATGGCCTAGGATGAATGTTTGAAACATCCTACGAATTTTCCCGCGGATAAAAATCCGCAGGTAGAAAACCAGGGATTTGTTGAAGAAGACGACCACGCGTCCTCTCCCAATTGGCTGGTTCAAATTATTGGCGCTTGTTTTTTTTTTATTCCAGGCCTAGTGCATTGTTTTACATATAATGATTAATGTTTATTTTAATAACAAAAGAACGCGCTGGTTGAGTTGGCAAGCAGGTTAATGCATAGTCCATTGGGACCTGGATTCGAATCCCAGGTCCCCCAAAATGCTTATTATTATTTTCTTTCAGCTATTCCAGTGCAGCGCTCAAAGCAAATCTCACCATATGCCCTTGTCCAGACACTTGCCAAGTGGCTTCAGATCAGATCCATTGGTCAAAACTGCAAGCTCACCATACACTCTAGTCCACAGGCACGCATGAGACCCTGAAAGTCAAACATGCTTGGACGTTTTTGGGCCTGGAAATTGCAAATCATACTTCCTTTCTGGGTCCAAACCCCCTGGGTTTATTTCTTTTCTCTTTCATATTTCTTTTTTTAGTTAATTGTTTTATTAATTATTTTTATTATTACTAACTAATTTATTTTTCCTAATAAAATCAAAAAAACATAAAAAATATTATTTTTATTAATTTCATTATTTTTGTAAATAAATAATTTAATTGACTTAGTTTTTTTAATTTGGCATAATTTAAACCTTTTTGCAATAAATTAAAAGTAATTTAGAATATTAGGTTTTTAATAATTTTAATCACTCTTATTTTTATTTCCTTAAATATAAAATAATCCAAAAATATTTTTTTCATTTAATTTAATTATTAAACTAGATCTAATTTCCATTTAATTCAAAAAATAACAAAAAATATGCTTTCTTTAATAAAAAGGGGTCAAAACCCTAAACAATGCGCCGATCTAATTTTCTCGCACGCGTCATATTTTTATCCAATATTGTAATTGCTTCCAGTATGTAATAATTTCAATAGGATTTTTAATTATTTATCGCTTTTATTTACTTTCCGCAATTTAAATTAAAGGGTTTGTTTTTGGCGATGTAAATACCCGACGCCTTGTAATAGCTTAGATTTAATTTCCCACAATTTAATTTCCGCACGATATTAACTGTTAGATGTTTGATAAATAGGCAATGCATGACAAGATCAATCTTTAACCTAAAATCAATATAGCTCACCCATGACATGTACAGATAAAATTAACCGAAATAACACACTTGCACATGCCACTCTTAGGGTACACCTCACTTGGTTGCCTCAGACGTGGTCATTGAGTATAGGAAGTTTTAGAGGTCGCCCTCTTGTCCAAAGATCATAGTTTCCTCGAAACGGTTACCTCGGAAAAATGATCTAAGACATTAGAGTTACCGCTAAGGCGTCCTAACATTGCTTTAGTGACCACACGTCCCTTAATCGAATTGACCCGAAAACTCCAACGACGGTGCTACCTGCTCCTCAATAGTGGGATAGAATTGTCTAAAGGACACTTGTATAGATTAATTCCTTTTTATGTAGGTAGATGGTTCTCAAGTACTTGCTCCTTTCAAAACAAAACAAAACTTTTCGCACTTACACTCCTTTCAAATAAAAAACTTCTTTCAAACCCACAAACACAAAGAAAAGCAAACTATTGAAAACACAATGAGCAAGTACCTAAGAGCCCATGGATAACCACGGATAGAAAGGGTGCTAACACCTTCCCTTTCTATAATCTACCTCCTGAACCCGAGAAAATATCTCAAAAAGGAATTTTTCTGTGCTTTTTTCCTTTCCTTGTTGGATAAAATAAAAGACGGTGGCGACTCTTGCTTACCGCGACATTTTGCGAAAACAAACCCAAACGCGAACCAGCATTCCAAAATAGTCAGTTCTCATTCCCACCGATCACAAAACTGGCGACTCTGCTGGGGAAATATTATAAGTGTGGTGTACCTTAGGATTAGATCATTGTGTTTTCAATTGTATGCTTTGTATGCTTTAATTTTGTGGGCTTGTATCGGAGTTCTATAGATCCTAACCCGGATCTGGGGATACCCTTTAGGTAAGTAGCAATAAACTGTGAGGGATCTGTACGGCGTAGACCGATACGGATGAAGCAGTAGCTACGTTGGTGTGGCACTTTAGTCTGTACCGATATCCCTTGTGTTGGAACAAGGAGAATATGGGTCTTCTAAGGGGTCATTAAGCACCAACTGACCTTAGAACCTTAAATTGACCAACTTGGCCATAGAACAATAGCAGTATGCTACACTCATTGAGACTAAACTCTCGCGATGATTCCGGCCGCAAGAAAAGGTTGCTAAACTGGAATTATGACCGATTGAGGGTAGTTAGTGATATTGAGATCCTCTAGAACCCGGTTACTATTTTTAGGACAGGTTTAAACCAACTGAACTGAAAGAGGGTAGTACCTAAGCTCTATGCCAGCCTGAAATCTAAGGGCTCTCAGTGTAACTTGTGTGCCTTTACCATGTTTGCTTTTTGTGGATACTTGTGGTGTGCCTTTATCATGACATCATGACATCATAACATTGCATACATCTTGCATAAGACTAACCTATTTCAAAGACAAGAGGGTTTCATCTTTGCTCTGTGTTGTAGGTCATCATGATGCCCATGCGTAAGAATACCATCCGGATCAACTTTGTCCAAGTACCTACCTTGCTTAAAGAGTTGGTTGCCAAGATGCCTGACACTAATTCCTTCATCAGGAGGCATGGTTCTCTTCTCAGCTTGGTCACCTCCAAATTGGACGAGCAGATGATGAGTGTCCTGGTCCAATTCTATGATCCGATGTACCATTGTTTTACTTTCCAGGATTTCCAGCTGGTTCCTACCCTATAAGAGTTCTCTGAGCTGCTCGGTATCTCTGTTCTGGAGCAGACCCCGTTTACTGGTTGGGAAAAGACTCTTAAGCCCGAAGAGATTGTTGCACCCCTTCATTTGACCAAAGAGGAGGTAATGGCTAATTGGGAGACTAGGAGTGGAGCAAAAGGCTTTCTGACTAAGTTCTTGGTTGGCAAGGCTAATTACTTCTGGGACAATCTGGACTTCAAGGCTTTCGAGGATATTCTGGCTCTTTTGATATATGGCTTGGTATTGTTTCCGAATCCTGATACTTTTGTTGATATTAATGCCATAAATATCTTCATTTCTCAGAACCCTGTACCCACTCTCTTGGGTGACATTCTCCATCAACTATATCCTCGTACTGCCCGAAAGCAGGGAACCTTGATGTGTTGTGCTCCTTTAATATCGAGGTGGTTTATTTCGCACCTCCCTAAGTCAGTGCTGAAGAACAAAGAAGGGATGGGCTGGGCTTATAGGGTGATGTCTCTTTCTCATAATGACATTATCTGGACTCTCAAAGGTATGGATGAGGTGACTGTCATTAATCGCTGTGGAGAGTATCCTAATGTTCTATTGATAGGAACCCATGGAGGAATTTCTTACAACCCATGCTTAGCTCTCCGTCAATTTGGAAGAGCCAAAAGAGAAGGACCTCATGAGATGCTAATGCCTCATATCATCTTTGACTTTCAAGGGGATAGCGACGAGCAACGTCGTAGATTCATAAGGGCTTGGGACAGAGTTCACCAATCTGATCCACATGAGTTGGGTTCAAAGACTTCTCTGCCAATGGAGCCAAATCTCAGATGGGTCCGCATCCGTTCCCAGAAGCTAGGTATGCCATATGAAGCCATTCGGCCTGTCACTCTTGAAGTTGCTAATGAAGAAGGGGTTCTTCCAACCATTCTCCGTCCTTATATGCCCACTGACATTGGGGGACTGAAGAGGTCTTGGATGCAGTTGAGGGATGAATGGGATTCTTACCGAGAGAAGTTCAACGAGCAAGAACAAAAGATCCAGAAGCTAACTAGGCAGTTAAAAAACAAGAGGATTCTCAACGACTATGTCCGCACTGAGAAGAAGAGACCATGGGAGCATTGATGGACCTTTGATGATTTCCCTTTCCAGTTTTTATTTACTTTTCAGTATTTCCATTCTTGTAATACCTTAAAGGCAAGTTGTTGAACAATTTGAAGTTATCTAATAAAGTGTGTTTCCTTTCTTGTTTACAAATTTGAACCTCAATTGTCTTTGAAATCATAAATCATACGCATTTCATCCCATGCACTTCATAAACAAGTACCCTTTACAGGTCTCTTATCTTCTTCGCTGTTTATTTCAGTGATCATCATGTCTACTGAACCTTCAACTGAGCAAGCTATCAAGGCCCTCCAGGCCCAGAATGCCCAATTTCAAGAGCTGTTCATGAGCCTAGCTAAGGGTCAGCAGGACCTGAAGACCTTGATTCTAAAGGAGAAAAAGAAGAAGAAGAACTGGTCCTAGGTTTGGGAACAGGCTACAGGATGAAGTTGATCTGACCACCTCATCTGGAGGGAAAGATAGTCCACAAGAAAGGAGGGCTCCTAGCCTTGTGGTCTCCGACAACGAGACGGACTACGATGAAGAACAGTATCCTCCTGCTGAGGATAAATACAAACAACTAGAAGACCGTTTGAGCGCTATGGAAATTCAGAAGGTGCCTGGTCTGGACTTCGGAGATCTAGGTCTATCATCTGGGGTGGTGATTCCCCATAAATTCAAGGCCCCAGCCTTCGCCAAGTATGACGGAGTTTCCTGTCTGAAGCTGCACCTCCGGTCATATGTGAGGAAGATCCAGCCTTACACTGCTGATAAGAACTTGTGGATCCATTTCTTTTAAGACAGTCTCTCAGGGACTCAGCTTGAGTGGTTCTATCAGTTGGATGGAGCCAGTATCCGCAGTTGGGAAGATTTGGCTACTGCATTCTATAGGCAGTATCAGTACAACTCCGACCTCGCTCCTACGCGTACCTAACTCCAGGGTATGTCAATGGGAACGGGTGAAGGATTTAAAGATTATGCTCAGAAGTGGAGAGACCTTGCCGGAAGGGTGCAACCACCCTTGGCTGATTGGGAGCTTGTTGACATGTTTTTGGGGACCCTGTCTGGTCCATTTTTAAACCACTTGATTGGAAGCTCTTCATATGGGTTTACAGATCTTATTTTTACTGGTGAGAGAATTGAAGCTGGTATTAAGGCTGGGAAGATACAGAAGGGTGCTTCATCAAGCACCGAGAAGAAGTCGTTCAAGAAAGAGTCTAGTGTTGTCTACAGTGCAAGAAGACAAAATAGACATGAACACCGCCAAGTTGTCAATGCGGTTGTTATTTCAAAATCTGCTGGTATTCCTCAGTACAATAATCAACAAAAGGACGAGAGACCTAAGAGGCAATTCACTCGTCTCAGCATGTCCTTATCTCAGATTCTGCCACAGTTGCTGAAGAGTAATCTGGTGACTCTAAGGGAACCCCCAAAGAATTCAAATACAACGTCACCAAGGTATAACCCTAACGCCCGATGCGCTTATCACTCCGATAGCCTGGGGCATAATACATATGATTGTTGTGCTTTGAAGAACAAGATACAAGACATAATTGATGCAAAAGAGATTGAGTTCGAGGCGCCCGAGAGGCCTAATGTTGTGACTGCTCCCATGCCCAAACATGGAGTGAATGCAGTGGAGGAAGACTTGTTTGTAGTTTCTGTGGATGACATTGTTACCCCTGTGATGACTGTCAAGAAAAACCTGTTGCTAGCCGGTTTATTTCCAGGCTGTGAAGAAGGTTGCCATATGTGTTCTGTTTTACCTACCGGTTGCCCATTCCTGAAGTCAGGTATCCAAAACCTGATGGATAGTAAGGAGATCCTGTTTGAGAAGATTGTTGTTCCCTCAGTTCATTCTGAAGAAGTTGCCATCATTACCATTTTCGACAATTCTTCCAAGGCTCCCTCGAGGAAGCCTGTTAGAATTACATCTGTTCTGAAAATCGCACCTGTGATCATCACTGTTCCGGGGCCCATCCCCTATACCTCTGATAAAGTTGTCCCTTGGCACTATGGGGCTGATGTTTATTTTAATGGAGTTAAGCAAGAGTTGGATGTTGATACTGGCGTCAACAACATTACTAGACCTGCTAAAGTCACCCGCAGCGGCAGACTTTTCTCACCTGATATTGCTCCACCAACTCTCTGAAGACCTGTTGTTATTACACCTGCAAGTGTACCTACTGCCATTCCTGATCAAGTTCCTATTCTTACCCCTGTCGCCGAATCATCTGACGCTCGGGGCAAAGGGATCACCACTGATGTGCCTGCCCGGAAGGAGGCACCGAAGACAATTACTGTTGAAGCTTCCAAACAGGAGATGGAAGAGATTCTGAAGATTATTAAGAAGAGTGATTACAACGTAGTTGAGCAACTAGGGAAAAACCCATCCAAGATTTCTATGTTGTCACTATTGTTGTGCTCAGAGGGCCATGCCAAGGCTCTGATTACCATCCTGAAGACTGCCCACGTGCCACAAGAGACATCAGCTGATCAATTTACAGATTGTGTGGCTAATTTAACTGCTGATAATGGGTTGGGTTTCTCTGACGCCGATTTGACTACCAAGGGGAAAAATCAAAACGATGCCCTGCATGTCTCCATTGAATGCAGGGGTACTACTCTTGCACATGTATTGGTTGATATTGGTTCCTCATTGAACGTCTTGCCCAAGAAATCTCTAGACCGGTTGGATTGCGAAGGGTTGGAGTTGAAACCAAGTAACATTATTGTCGGGGCCTTTGATGGGTCTAAGAGGATGGTGCATGGTGAGGTTGATATTCCAATTAAAGTTGGTTCTCAGGTCTTAAATTCTATGTTCTATGTGATGGACATTCGGCCATCCTACTCTTGTTTGCTGGGTCGTCCATGGATCCATAAAGCTGGGCTGTGACCTCAACGCTCCACCAGAAATTGAAATACCTGGTCAAAGGGATGATTGTGACAGTACAGGGGGAGGAAGAGTACATGGTCAGCCACCTCAACTCGTTCCGATATGTAGAAATGGATGGGGAGTTCATTGAGACCCCATTTCAACACTTTGAAGAGGTTCCCCAGACACTAGCATCAGCTGAGACTGTGGTTGAAGATTCTCCTATGAAGATGGCTTCCTTAAAAGATGCCCGGGCCGTTATTGAGAAGGGTGAGTATGCAAGTTGGGGCCGACTCCCTGATTTTACACAGAAGACTAACAACTTTGGTTTGGGTTTCAGTGCAGAAGCTCAAAGGGCTGTTCGAAGTGTAAGGATCGGAAGACCTCCCGTGTTCATCAGCAACTCGGGAGTAAATTCCATTGAAGATGATGTGGAAGAGTCTTAATTCGACAGCTGGATCTATCCTACTACCAACGGTGGACCAAGCAACTGGACAGCAAAGGACTTCATCCCTATTACTTTTGTTACCCAGTAATGAAACTTTTGTTTTAAATTTGTAACAGACAATGTTTTGAACTTTATGGCCCGGTGTCTTGCCCGGGGCACTGTGGCTTCATTTGTGAGGGATTTTGTGTGTCATTTTCATATATCATTAATAAAAGCATTGGACGTTCTTGCATTTCAAATTTTGCGCTCCTTGTTTTTCTTTATTATATATTGCAAAACAGCTATTTTACACACACTCACATATACAGGTCCACATCCACTCTGGATCTCACTGGTAACGACTCTGCTACTGCCGGTTATGACTTCGAAAATCCGATCAACTTAGCCGAAGACGAAGGTGAAGATGATTGCGAAGTTCCTGGTGAACTTGCAAGGCTACTACTCTAGGAAGAGAGAGTCATTCAGCCACATGAAGAGCCGGTAGAATCAGTGAATCTTGGTACTGAGACAGACAAGAAGGAAGTCAAGATCGGTGCAAATCTGGAGCTTAGTGTGAAACAACGGTTGATTCAGATGTTGCGTGACTATGTTTAGATCTTTCCCTGGTCTTACGAAGATATGCCTGGGTTGGATACTGATATTGTGGTTCATCGCCTGCCTACCAAGGAAGACTGTCCTCCAATAAAACAGAAGGTTCGTCGTATGCGCCCAGAGATGTCTGAGAAAATCAAGGCTGAAGTTATGAAACAGTTTGACGCCGGTTTTCTAGCAGTGACTTCTTACCCTCAGTGGGTTGCCAATGTGGTTATAGTGCCGAAGATGGTAAGGTCCGAATGTGTGTTGACTACAGGGATCTGAACAGGGCAAGCCCCAAGGATGATTTCCCTTTACCTCACATCGACGTTCTGGTTGACAACACCGCTCAGCACAAAGTCTTCTCCTTCATGGATGGTTTCTCCGGTTATAATCAGATAAAAATGGCTCCCGAAGACATGGAGAAGACCACCTTTGTTACTCAGTGGGGTACCTTTTGCTACAAGGTCATTCCTTTTGGGTTGAAAAATGCGGGGGCAACGTATCAGCGTGCCATGGTTGCTTTGTTTCATGACATGATCCATCATGAGATTGAAGTATACGTCGACGATATGATTGCAAGGTCCCAGACTGAGGAAGAACACCTTGGCCATCTGCAGAAGCTTTTTGACAGGTTGAAGTTGTACAAGCTGAGGTTAAACCCGAACAAGTGCACCTTCGGGGTGAGGTCTGGTAAGCTGCTAGGTTTTATTGTAAGCGACAAAGGTATTCAAGTGGACCCGACCAAAGTGAAAGCCATACAAGAGATACCAGCTCCCAAGATAGAGAAAGAAGTCAGAGGCTTTCTGGGACGACTGAATTATATTGCCCGATTCATCTCGCACCTGACTGCTACTTGTGAACCAATCTTCAAGCTACTGAAGAAAGATCAAGTGGTACGTTGGAACGATGAATTCCAAGCCGCTTTCGAAAGGATCAAAGAGTATCTCTAAGAGCAACCTATTCTAATGCCACCAGTTGAAGGGAGACCTCTGATCTTATACTTGACAACTCAATGGGGTGTGTGCTGGGGCAGCATGACGAGTCTGGCCGAAAAGAGCATGCTATTTACTACCTTAGCAAAAAGTTTACCGACTGTGAGACCCAATACTCACTTCTCGAGAAAACTTGTTGCGCTTTGGCATGGGCTGCTCGCCGGCTGAGACAGTATATGTTGACTCACACTACTCTGTTGATATCAAAGTTGGATCCAATCAAGTATATCTTCGAGAAGCTTGCCTTGTCCGGAAGAATAGCGAGATGGAAGATGATCTTGACTGAGTATGACATCTAGTACACAACTCAAAAAGCAATCAAGGGAAGTGTATTGGCAGACCATTTGGCACATCAGGCAGTGGATGATTACCAGTCTATGAACTTTGAATTTCCGGACGAGAATATCATGTTGATAACTGATTGTGAGACACCTGGACCGGATGAAGGACCTGAGGAAGGATCCCGATGGTCTATGTACTTTGATGGAGCTTCGAAGGCTTTGGGTAATGGTATTGGCGCCGTGATCATATCTCCTAAAGGCTCTTATACTCCATTTACCGCCCGGTTATGTTTCAACTGCACCAACAACATGGCGGAGTATGAAGCGTGCATTATGGGTCTTCGAGCAGCTATTGACCTAAGGATTAAGTTTCTAAGTGTTTTCGGAGATTCCGCTCTCGTGATCAGTCAGATCAAAGGCGAGTGGGATACGAAACACCCAAATCTTATTCCTTACAAGGAGTACGTGTTGACACTGCTTCCCCATTTCGAGGAGATAACCTTTGAACACTTCCCTAGAGAGGAGAATCAGCTAACGGACGCGCTGGCTACAACGTCTTCTATGTTCAAAGTCAATTGGGACAACAAAGCTCCCCGGATTATCATTGAAAGATTGGACGAACCTGCACATTGTTGTGATCTCGAGACTGAAGAGGTAACAGAAAAGCCCTGGTTTAACGAAGTAAAGAGGTATCTTGAGGCCCAGGAATACCCCGAGGGTGCATCTGTTAATGATAAGAAGTTTCTGAGGAGGTTCGCAGTGAAGTTCTTCATCAGCAATGACATCCTTTACAAGCGTAACCATGATTCAACCTTGTTGCGTTGTGTGGACAAGAATGAAGCAGAAAGGACCATGGCGGAGTTACATGAAGGTACTTTCGGAACTCACTCCAGTGGACATACCATGGCAAAGAAAATCCTTCGGGCAGGATATTACTGGTCCACAATGGAAGCCGACTGTTATTAGCATTCTCGGACATGTCACAAGTGCCAGGTCTATGCTGATAAGGTGCACATACCTCTAGTTCCTCTGAATGTTTTGACAGCGCCTTGGCCTTTTGCAATGTGGGGCATTGATATGATCGGCGAGATCAGACCTACGGCATCCAACGGGCATCGTTTTATCCTGGTAGCGATTGATTACTTTACGAAGTGGGTTGAAGCAACTTCCTTTGCTACCGTAACCAAGAATGTCGTGGCACGATTCATTCGGCATAATTTGATTTGTCGATATGGTGTACCAGAGAGGACCATTATGGACAACGGTACCAATCTTATAACAAGATGATCACTGAGCTCTACGAGCAATTCAAGATACAACATCATAACTCTTCTCCCTACCGGCTGAAGATGAATGGGGTTGTTGAAGTGGCAAATAAGAACATTAAGAAGATTGTGCAGAAGATGACAGTGACATACAAAGACTGGCACGAGATGTTACCATTCGCTCTTCATGGGTATCGTACCTCAGCACGGACGTCAACAGGGGCAACACCTTATTCCTTGGTTTATAGCATGGAGGCAGTCTTGCCTATTGAAGTTCAGATACCCTCTCTTAGGATCATGAAGGATGCAGGTTTGAGTGAAGATGACTGGATTCAGACCCGGCTTGATCAACTGAACCTAATCGACGAAAAGAGACTTACTTCTATTTGTCATGGTCAGACATACCAAAAACGGATGATCAAGGCATTTAACAAGAAAGTTAGACGACAAGAGTATCAAGTTGGGGACCTGGTAATCAAGCGCATTATTCTACCTCAAGGTGATCCCAGGGGAAAATGGACCCCTACTTATGAAGGGCCATTTGTGGTTTAGAACATTTTCTCAGGAGGAGCTATGATTCTAACCACCATGGATGGTGACGACCTTCCTTACCCCTTCAATGCAGACATAGTGAAAAGATACTACACATAAGTCAAAGACCCGCTAGGTTGACTGGCCTAGGCAAAAATAAGGGCTTCCCGGCGAACCAAAAGGGTTCGGGCAAAAATAAGGGATGAAAATAAAAAAAAATTGTACACCCGGCAAGTCGAAAACCTGAAAAGGCGGCTTGGGAAAAAATGGGTATCCCGGTGGACTGAAAACCCGAAAGGGCGGTCCAGGCAAAAGTTAGGGATCAATGTGTAACACTATGTCTCATTGGATCACCTCGCATCCAGACTTCGGTATCGACTGTCAAGTTCGGACGACACTGATCAATCAGATTCATCTTCAACTAAGCAGCAAAGTGATGAGATGCTTGAAGATATAAAGGCAATAGCAGAATTGGAACCCAGTGGGATTATTCACATAGCTTCTTTGTTTTCTTCCCACAAATTGTAAAGTCTATTTGTTCGGAGGCGTTCTCTTACTAGGATGTCAGCCTCTTGTACAAAAAACGCATATTTACAGGCCAAACTTCAAAATCAATACAAATTCATTTTCAGAAATTTCAAGCTATTTTTCCTTTATCTGTTTTGTTTTGCAAAGAACGTCCAATGTTCATTTTTGATATATGCATTTGATATTAATTGCTGATCATAAATATTTACATGCGAAACGAAAGTTGAATTACTGGTAATATCAGAAACAGGGGCATAAGAAATGTCCAAGCTGTGTAGTTGTCTCGTCCACCAGGTACCAAGGTACATTCAGCTGAAGAATAGGGATAAGATACCTTCACTCCCCGCAGAATAAGGCAGTGATAATAGCTCTCTCAGTTGAGACTTGCAACTACTGACGAATCAACAATACTCTCCTCAAGCAGAGTTAATCCACCATCAAGCGCTAAAAAGGTTTGGTATCCCCATAAGGTCTTAATATTCTTCAACGGAGTATAAAGACATCCCCCAGCAACTGAAAAATCTTCCCCGACAAAGTTCTTTCTTTCCCCAAACAGGAGTTCAATCCTTAACAGATCTAATATCACCAGCAACGGTAATCCATCCCTAATGGAGGTCATCATTAAAATCCCCAACAGAGCTTATCAACGGAATCCCCAACGGAGTTTATCATTAAAATCTTCAGCAGAACATCTCTTCCCCATAGAGTAATTCCCCTCGGAATAATCTCCTCATCAGTTTATTCCCCAATAGAGTTATCCTCTCCTGCAAGTTTATCACCTTCGTTCATCATCCCCAGCGGAAGCGAAGCATTCAACTTTATTCTCCTGCAGCTCCGGGATTTATTTTCCCCAGCTAAAATATTACATGTCCATACATCATGATACATGCATATACGCATCATACCATACAATCTCATTTATTTTGAGAACATCATTGCCTGATACATATCATGCATTACATCCAGCTAACCTTTACCTTTCAGGAAAGACACAATCAAAATTCAAGTTATGAAGCTCGGGTACGACCAGATAGTATCTTGATTTCTACAGCATATTGTGAAGCCCGGACTACGACCGGATAACAATATCAGACTACCGCGAAGCCTGGATTACGACCAGAAAGCAATACAAGACCATGAAGCCTAGATTACGACCAGATAATGGTAGAAGATGTTGTGAAGACTGGATTACGACCAGATAGCAACCAAGAGTACTACGAAGGCTGGATTTCGACCAGATAGTGGTATGATACATCGTGAAGCCTGGATTACGACCAGATAGCAACCAAGAGTACTACGAAGCCTGGATTTCGACCAGATAGTGGTATGATACATCGTGAAGCCTGGATTACGACCAGATAGCATTAAGGGACACTGTGAAGCTTGGATTGTGACCAAATAGAAGTTTACCCAGCCAGTTACTATGAAGCCCGAATTCGACCGGATATTAGTAAACCAAATCGTCAAAGGGAACCCTGGATTTTGACCAGATAAGAAATGAGGTATTGTGAAGACTGGATTCGACCAGATAGAAGTGCGCGACACCATGAAGCCTGGATTTGACCAGATAAGGGTATAACACATTCTGAAGCCTGGATTATGACCAAATAACGGTACAAGGCACTGTGAAGCTTGGATTCCGACCAAATAGCAGTTTACATGAACAGTTACTAAGAAGCCCGGAATTGGCCGGATATTAGTGCGCCCTAAATTCAAGTTGAAGCCCAAATGCGACCGGATAACCACTTGATTTGTTCTGAAGCCTGGATTTCGACTAGATAAGAAGTGAGAAATTGCAAAAGCCTGGATTACAACCAGATAGCAAGTTTAATCTCATCTCCCTAGTAAGTCACCGAAAAGCCTGGATTACGACCAGATAACAGTCAGTCTTATCACTATGAAGCCTGGGTTACGACCAGATAGTAGTTCACTCTCACCTCTTCAATAGAGATGACTCCCCAGTAGAATAACGGACGACCGAAGCTCCTAAAGTTCTATTTCTCCTAAGACAAAGAACATCATTCCCCAGCGGAATCTCCCTCAACAACAGGTATACAAGCTCTCGCTAAGGAATCTATTACGCGATCGACACTCCTTAGGATCACATCTTTAAGACCATATCCCATCATCAATCTCCAAATGGCATCTGTAAGCCCATTCCCGACATCACAAGGCGAATACTACTTCATGCGAGTGCAAATTTCTGGGCACTCTAGTGTTCAATCATCTTCCACCTTCGGATCACGAAAGGCCCGAACGCCAATCTATATCCTCAGGTTTAAGAAGATTGAACAGGGGAAACTGTTGTACCATAAAATTTTCCCTCCCATATTTCTCAAGACATGTCAAGAATCATCTCCAAGTTGTTCAAGATGGCTCAAGAGTTGGACAATCAAATCACCTCTTAAGGCAGTCAATTCAAAATTAGGGTTTTGTGTTGCATCAAGGTCCTCACATCCAAATGGTCTCAAGTGCTCACCAATGTCCTAATATTCTCTCAAGTTCGTCCATGTAAAATTTCAAGCCTTGCAGAGGAAGTTTGGTCAGTCAATTGCTCAAGAGGTCCAAAAATCGACTATGCTAGGGCAAAAGTCAACTGTGACCTACAAATAGTCAAACCTCAATATTTTTTGTCAACATTTTCACTTTGAAAGATAATTCATCATTTTATCAAGGGTTTATCATGATTCATCAAGGATTGCTCAAGATTCATCAAGATTCAAAAGTTGTTAAATTAGGGTTTTGTAGGAAAAGTCAACTCAACTTTGACCAGGCATAACTTTCTCATACTTTATGAGAAATGACCCATACAAAGCTCATTTTGAATAGAATGTAATTTCCTATAATCCATATTCACAACCCAAGATCAATAAATTCTCTCACAAAAAGTTACAAATTTGGACATTATAGGTCATTTTTGAAAGTCAACAAAAACACCTTTTTTTGCCAAAGCTTATAACTTGAGAATGGAATATCAAAATTTGATGAGACCAAAAAGGTTGGTTAGAGGACATCTCAAGGTTTCTACAATGTCCAATAACACTTCCAAAAGTTCAAAATTGAAGAAGTTATGCATTGTTGAAGTTGGACATTTTTCCAAAATTGCCAAAAGTCAACTATCCTCCAAACCCCAATTTTTTACAAAAGGGCCCACTTTTTTCCACTTGATTTGGTCTTATCACACCACACACGTGTCTCATCTTCAATTTCATGACCAATCATTTATTTTTCTATTTTATTTAATTTTTATTGATTTAATTCATTTTAAATCAATATTAATTCAAATAAAATCAAAAAATTAATGGAATGAGATTCTTTTGATCATTACAGGTCTTCATTGTCAAGATACACTCAATCAAATCCGAATCAAGCCTTATTATGCATAAAAAATCAGATTTGATACAAATATGGAAGCTTTATCAATGGTGGCAAAATCATATCTTGGAATCATCAATGCACAAGGATTGGAGGCCCAAAGTTTAACCTAATTGCTTCCAATATACATGTACAAGCGAGGCATAACAAGAACAGGACCTGAAACTGCAAGAAACGGCCAAACCAAATTGGAGAAAAAGCTTGAAAAAGTGGAAACTGAAATCACACTTAGGGCTCATTTCAATCCAAAATCACAACATGGTGTTCTTGCTTGCAATCTCCTGAAGTTATAGCAACCAAAACCAAGGCCTGAAGTCATCTGAAAAGCGCTGTAAGTGTTCCTGAATATGACTCTGAACATGAAATCGAAACCATTCATTCTTGCATCTTTTTGATAAACCATGGACATATTCTAGACCCTTGTTTGATTTCGAAGCTTTCTACATCATTTGATTTTATTTTCATGGCCTCTAATGTGATACCCGAACCTAGGGTTTCCTTGCTTTGTTTTTAGACATTTTTTATACAGGCAAAATCAAGGCAATTCATGGCCATAGTTGTGTTCAGGGAAGCAAGACGAACACGATGATGGTCTTAGCTTGCGTTTACATGGCCTAGGATGAATGTTTGAAACATCCTACGAATCTTCCTGCGGATAAAAATCTGCAGGTAAAAAACCAGGGATTTGTTGAAGAAGAAGACCATGCGTCCTCTCCCAATTCGCTAGTTCAAATTATTGGTGCTTGTTTTTTTTTATTCCAGGCCTAGTGCATTGTTTTACATATAATGATTAATGTTTATTTTAATAACAAAAGAACGCGCTGATTGAGTTGGAAAACAGGTTAATGCATAGTCCATTGGGACCTGGGTTCGAATCCCAGGTCCCCCAAAATGCTTATTATTATTTTATTTCAGTTATTCTAGTGCAGCGCTCAAAGCAAAGCTCACCATATGCCCTTGTCCAGACACTTGCCAAGTGACTTCAGATCAGATCCATTGGTCAAAACTGCAAGCTCACCATACACTCTAGTCCACAGGCGCGCATGAGACCCTGAAAGTCAAACAGGCTTGGACGTTTTTGGGCCTGGAAATTGCAAATCATACCTCCTTTCTGGGTCCAAACCCCCTGGGTTTATTTCTTTTCTCTTTCATATTTCTTTTTTTAGTTAATTGTTTTATTAATTATTTTTATTATTACTAACTAATTTATTTTTCCTAATAAAATAAAATAAACATAAAAAATATTATTTTTATTAATTTCATTATTTTTGTAAATAAATAATTTAATTGACTTAGTTTTTTTAATTAGGCATAATTTAAACCTTTTTGCAATAAATTAAAAGTAATTTAGAATATTAGGTTTATAATAATTTTAATCACTCTTATTTTTATTTCCTTAAATATAAAAAAATCCAAAAATATTTTTTTTCATTTAATTTAATTATTAACCTAGATATAATTTCCATTTAATTCAAAAAATAACAAAAAATATGCTTTCTTTAATAAAAAGGGGTCAAGACCCTAAACAATGCGCCGATCTAATTTTCTCGCACGCGTCATATTTTTATCCAATATTGTAATTGCTTCCAGTATGTAATAGTTTCAATAGGACTTTTAATTATTTATCGCTTTTATTTACTTTCCGCAATTTAAATTAAAGGGTTTGTTTTTGGCGATGTAAATACTCGACGCCTTGTAATAACTTAGATTTAATTTCCCGCAATTTAATTTCCGCACGATATTAACTGTTAGATGTTTGATAAATAGGCAATGCATGACAAGATCAATCTTTAACCTAAAATCAATATAGCTCACCCATGACATGTACAGATAAAATTAACCAAAATAACACACTTGCACATGCCACTCTTAGGGTACACCTCACTTGGTTGCCTCGAACGTGGTCATTGAGCATAGGAAGTTTTAGAGGTTGCCCTCTTGTCCAAAGATCATAGTTGCATCAAAACGGTTGCCTCAGAAAAATGATCTAAGACATTAGGGTTACCGCTAAGGCGTCCTAACATTGCTTTAGTGACCACACGTCTCTTAATCGAATTGACCCGAAAACTCCAACAACGGTGTTACCTGCTCCTCAATAGTGGGATAGCATTGTCTAAAGGACAATTGTACAGATTAATTCCTTTTTGAGTAGGTAGATGGTTCTCAAGTACTTGCTCCTTTCAAAACAAAACAAAACTTTTCGCACTTACACTCCTTTCAGACAAAAAACTTCTTTCAAACCCACAAACACAAAGAAAAGCAAACTTTTGAAAACACAATGAGAAAGTACCTAAGAGCCCGTGGATAACCACGGATAGAAAGGGTGCTAACACCTTCCCTTTCTATAATCTACCTCCCGAACCCGAGAAAATATCTCAAAAAGGAATTTTTCTGTGCTTTTTTCCTTTCCTTGTTGGATAAAATAAAAGACGGTGACGACTCTTGCTTATCGCGACATTTTGCAAAAACAAACGCAAACGCGAACCAGCATTCCAAAACAGTCAGTTCTCATTCCCACCGATCACACTTAGGTTCTTACATATGCATGTTAACATTAGATAGCTCCCTTCAACCTTAACCTTAGGTCCATCTTTTCATGCTAAATTAGGTAGATGTTTCCCTCTCATCCTAACATTATGGCCACTATTACATGAAAACTTTAGGTTTCTTTTTTTAGATTCCCTTTAGTACTTTTTCTTTCTCTTTTGAGTCCATTCTAAAACTAAAACTTCTTTTCTTCTCAAACTCTTAAAACACTTAATAACTAATGATGAGAATCACACTTTCACGATCCTTAAGCAATGGAAAGGGATGAGTGGGTCCATTCTCGAAGCTTGTTCTTTCTCCATTCATAGTCTTTTTGTGTTTCAAATCACAAACTCCTTTCACAAAATAACAAAATTACAAACAAATAGAACGTGGAACCTTTCCTTGAGGGCGTAACTAAAAAAAATTTCAAAAGGGTTTGTCACCCATAAAAAACACAATAAACCAAAAACATTTTTGAGGTGAACTATGAGTGCCCAAATCCCCTATTCATAAAATGTGTTACGTAGGCACAGAGGTTCGCAGCTGCGGAAGGCAAAACTAATAAAAACAATTGTATATACTTTGCATGCATGCATTACATTAGCATTAAGCTTTAGACTTTTTACACACCCTTTGATTAGAATAACAAGAGTGGATCCTGTCAAGTACGACGAACATGAGGGGTGCTAATACCTTCCCCTTGTGTAATCGACCCCCTTACTCGATCTCTTGGTCGCAAGACCTTGATTTATCCTTTCGCAGGTTTTATTCAATGTTTACCTTTCTCTTCTGTGGGATAAATAAATATTCGATGGCGACTTCATTGTTTGAGATGATTTCTCTAGTTGCTTCAACTGGCGACTTCACCAGGGATACTTTCCTAACTAAGTCAATCCTAGCTCTTATTTGTTGCATCTTTGGGTATTTTTATTTTTAGCTTTATAGCTTGATCATCTGTATGTGTGTTTATATATGTGTGTGTATGTATATATGTTTGCATTTCATTTTATTTTTCATTGTTCATATATGCTGGATATGCTGAACTGTCTGTGTTTTTCTTGGTGGGCGGGTTGTTGCTTAAGGTAAAAGGCGGAATACCTAAGCCAAAGAGTTCATCTAGGAACACATAGGATTAGAGTGGATAGTCATGACGACTATGAGGCTTATGTCTTACTAGTCCGATCGTGAGAGCCACGCTCAAACGAGGTTCAAATAGGGTACTATCGTTATGCACGTATGTGTTACGATGATAGTACTCTCACGAGAACTCACGACTCTAATTTGCCTTTTGACCTTACTGTTACCTAGACTTCACCCACGAGTAGGGATGGAATGATATTACATGTACTGTTGGTGACTATTTGGTTCTTTTGGCGTATGTTCTGAACCTTTGATCTTGTGACATCAGTTTCTGCAGCAGTTCAGCAGCAATCCAGTGTTATGGGAACCTTGCTCATGTCATGTTGCATCGTAGCATTTTATAAAAAGAAAAATTAATTAACTCCCATGTGCATGTCATTTCCAAGGCAAGTCTCCATCTTCGTCAAGAATGGAATACAAAACAGAAAATTGAGAGGAAATCATCTTGGAAAAAGAAGACTAAGAGTTGAATTATCATTTTGATGTTTGATCAGCACCAGATTTGTTGGATGGGATTATTTATGGCTTTCCTTCTATCGAACTCCTTTTGATATTTCCTTTTATTTAATGAATGAGAAGTTCTTGTTTATATATCTCCTCTATTTTTATTGCCTTCTTTTAGTATGTTGTTTGTTATTCTTCATGGGTGAGAAAACTCTTGAATACCCTGGAAATAATAAAAAATTACATGCATTGCATACATTTCATGCATCTCTTTTATCAGGTACATAAACTTAATGGGGCCCTTATCTTTTATCCTTATTGAGAATCAATGAAGCTGACTCATACACACTTGTACAACACCAGGCTCAATCAACAGAGGATTATGGACCGCTTTGAAGGGAACCATAACTTACTCCACTAAGATATGGATTCCATGGGGGATCAAATGAATCAACTTCCTGAGACACTTCATGTTGTGATCAAGGTCCAAGAAGATCTTCGTCGAAATGTTGCCAATCTTATTGTTTCTTCCTCTTCTGCCAATGGAGGACCCTATGGGGGACTTGTTAACGGGTCTATTATTGTTCTTACTCATGAGAATCATGGGAAAAGATAATCAAAGATCACAACAATGTTATTAATCTTGGTGACTCTCAGGGTAACTTGGTTGCTGACCTCAAGGACGATATCAATCAAACCATTAAAATGTATCGGGCTATTGAAGAGCAAATCAAGGCCATTGAGGTGTCAAAGAAAACAGGTTTAAGTGTTACTGCCATATGTTTAGTCCCTAGAATTGTGTTGCCTCAAAAGTTCAAAATCCATGACTTTGACAAGCACAAGGGAACTACGTATCCTGAAACTCATCTCCGCTCTTACTGCCGCAAAATATCTGCCAATACTGAAAATGAAACTCTACTCATCCACTGTTTTCAGAATAGTCTTGCAGGGGCACCATTAGAATGGTACATACAACTGGAACCAACTCATGTTAGTACTTAGGGAGATCTTATTGACACTTTCTTGAAACATTATCACTATAATATTTCCATGGCTCCCAGTTGTGCCCAGTTGAAAAGTATGTCACAGAAGGCTGATGAATCCTTTAAAGAGTATGCCCAAAGGTGGCGTAGCCTAGCTTCAAGAGTTCAACCTCCACTCTTTTACCGCGAGTTTGTAGATTTGTTAATGAGTACTTTAAAAACGTTGTATCTTCAACATGCAATCAGTAGTACTTCTTCGTCCTTTTCTGACATAGTGATTATTGGGGAAAGGGTTGAAATATGTATCAAAGTTGGTTCAATTCAGAATACAACTGGTACTAGTGGTAACAATAACAGTTCTGGAAATGGAAATAAAACATATTTTATAGGGGTTAAGAAAAAAGAGGGTGAGTCAAGTCATGTTTCTGTTGATAAAGGAAAAACTTTTGCCATCATGTTTCCGTATTATTCAAGTCCTGCTGCCGTTTTACGTCCAGTATATGTTGCAAGTATTTTTCAACCATGGGTGGCTCCACAATAGCCTTTCGCTCCGCAACAACAACAACCAATGGTTTAACAACAACCACAATAATAACAACACCAACAACAACAACAATGTTATCTGCAAAATCAAAGGCCTCAAAACCAACAGAGGCAAAGGGCCTACCCTCCTAGGAGAGTTGATCCTATCCCTATGCCATATGCATAACTCTTTCCATAGTTGCTTACTGGTAATTTGGTTCAGTTGAGAGAACTTGGGCCACCTCTTGGGTTTCTCCCTAGAGGATATGATGCCAATGTTCGTTGTGAATTTCACCTAGGTGCTCCCGCATTCTATAGAAAATTGCAGAGCACTAAAATAGAAAGTTCAAGATCTTATTGATGCCAAATAAATTTCCTTCACTCCAGTAGGGCCAAATGTTCAAAATAATCATATGCTGCAACATGGTGGGGTAGTTGCAAATGCCATTTTAGTTTAACAAGAACTAGTTTTGATGAGTAATGTTGATGAAATCAAGCTACCACTTTCCAACATTAGAGGATTTCTGCTACAACAAGGGGTTCTGCAAGACCTTCATGATTTTTGCCTACAATGTTCTTCTAATCTAGAAGAATATAGAGATCTGAAAAAATCTATTCAACAACTAATGGATGAAGGTATACTCCAGGTTGACAAAGTGCCTTCCAAAGGTGATGTTGTCGTATTGGAGATACCATACTACCAAGTTCCAAGAGTTCAGAATACTCCATTGATAATCCAATTCCCTGCTACTACTACTGCGACTTCACTAGTTCAGACTTGATCTACTCTTCTATTAATTCAGGCTCCTACCACTCCTGCTCCTACTCAAGTCTCAGCTCCTACCACTCAAGTTTCAGTTGTTACTCTAATAGTCCAAGCTGCATCTACTTCAGCTTCTGTTGTTACACCTTCCATTGATTCAAAAGCTGTTTCTTGGGATTATAATGCTTTATACATCCAAGGGAAAAAGGTGGACTATCCTACATTAGGTGATAAGAACATTACTAACATTGTGGGAACTAGTGGTGTTACCCATAGAGGTAGAGTTTTCGCTCCTACTCCCGCCTGTCCTCCAAAAGAAACTGGTAATGATGCCTTGGTTTAAGATAAGGAAAATCAAGTGATGAGTACCCCAGATGTAACCTTTGATCAAGAGACAAAGTAGTTATTGATATTGATAAAGAGAAGTGATTTCAAAATAGTGGAGAAGCTTAATCAAACCCCTGTCAAGATCTCTATCTTGACCCTTATGTTATATTCTGAAGCACACCATAATTCTCTTTTGAAAATTCTACGCAATGCTCATGTGATTCCCGATATTAATGTTGGTCAATTTGAAGGGATCGTGACCAATATCTCTGCATGCAATTGTTTGGGTTTTTGTGATAATGAACTTCCCCTTGAAGGACGAGCCCAAATAAAGCTTTGCATATCTCCATTAGGTGCCTGGATACTGTGTTGTCACAAGTTTTGGTGGATCCAGGGTCTTCTCTCAACGTGATGCCAAGAATATGTTATTTAAGCTGAATATGAATAGGGTGATCTATAGAAGGGGAAGTGGACTTACCTATCAATATTGGTCCCCATGTTTTTTATTTATCCTTTTATGTCATGGACATTCACCCTTCTTACACTTTCTTGTTGGGAAGACCTTGGATTCAAGTAGCAGAAGTTGTAACTTCAACCCTCTACCAACGTTTGAAATTCGTTGTTGATGGTAAGATTGTCGTGATTGGTGGAAAAGAGGACGTGGTAATTAATAATTTGACTTCCTTCCGATACGTCGAGGTCAATGGCGAAGTGCAAGAAACTCCTTTTCAGACCCTTGATATTGAATCAGTTGAGATGTTTCCTTTTGCTGACGAGAAGAAGAAGCCTGAGAGTCCTCTCTCTTCCCTCAATGATGCTAAAGCCTTGTTAGAATCCGCTGCCCCCATGATGGTTGGGGAAAAGTGATTGAAGTAATTGAGAAGAGAGATAAACATGGTATTGGTTATCGGCCTTTTCCCAAAGCAGTTCATCCTCCAAAGGGGTGCATATTCCTCTTATCTCCCCAATATTCACTAGTGTTGGTACAAGTCATGAAGTTGGTGATGATGTAGACATTTCTCAGTTTATCTACCAGATTGCACCAGACCAGGAGCTCGACAACTGGATCGTCATGTATGTTCCAGAAGTTTCTTTCTATAAAGTGTAATTTTCATGTTTCATTATGTCATATGCTCTGCCCAAGGCATATTGACAGCTTATAGAAGGGCCCCATATGTTTCAATCATTTCTTAATATTGAATTAAAAAACACTTTTCGCAAACAATTATGTTGATCTTTGTCTTTTAATTTTTACTTTTAATATTTTCTCAAAATGGCAATGCTTTTCTTTCTTTTTCTAAAATAAAGCATGATTCATTAAAACATGCAGATCCACCTCGAATTCCATCAGAAATGATAATTCTATCTTCTGTGACATCAATATCCTTGAGAATCTGAATGACCAAGTTGATGAAGATAGTGAGGAAGATTGTGATGTTCCTGAAGAATTGGCAGGACTTGTGAGACAAGAAGAGAAAGCTATCTTGCCTCATCAAGAAGACATGGAAGTAATCAATCTTGGTCCTGAACAAATGAAGAAGGAAATTAAGATATGTGCTACCTTGCAAGAAAATGTAAAGAAGGGGTTGATTGATTTTCTTCGAGACTATGCTTATATCTTTGCCTGGTCGTATGAAGACATGCCCGATTTATACACTGATATGGTTCTGCACAGGTTTCCACTCAAGCCAGAATTTCCTGTGTAAAGCAGAAGCCACGCTAAACTTGACCAAATATGTCTCTCAAGATTAAAGAAGAAGTTGAAAAGCAACTGGATTTGGGTTTCTTAGCAGTGGTTTAGTATTCTGATTGTATTTCAAACATCGTACGTGTTCCGAAGAAGGATAAAAAGGTGCATATGTGTGTGGATTATCGAGAGTTGAACAGAGAAAGCCCAAAAGATGATTTCCCATTGCCTCATATTGTCATCTTGGTTGATAACACGACTCAGTTCTCGATATTCTCTTTTATGGATGGTTTTTCAGGCTACAATCAGATAAAGATGGCTCCAGAAGATATGCTGAAAACAATTCTTACCACTCATTGGGGTACTTATTGATACAACAATTGTACCAAATTTCTCATTTTTGCCTAAAATAGAAAAATTCTTTGAATCATCCTCCACTTACCTCCTCGTGATATGTCCTTTTACACATTCACTAATGACCAAAAAGGGCACAGAAAATGCACATCTCTTGCAGCAAAATAAACTTGAAATGCAAGCTTCCATTATACATGATATTTCTGCCAAAAGTTCTAATTGTGCCCTCCAGCGGATCTAAGTTTGCAATGACCTCTCTCACTTTAATACTTTATATAAAGACCATATGAGCTTCATTGCAACAGACACACTCCCAAATTCACAAAACCCAGAACTAAGCTCTTTCTTCATTTTCAAGTTTTTTCTTTGAACTGTGCAATCCTCTTGAGCAAGCTCCAACTTCTAAACATATTCCTCATGTTTGGATCTAGGAGAATAAGATCAGTGGGTTTATTTTGATCTGTAGCAAGGGAATTCGTCGATTTATTTTCCACTTTAGGTAAGCTTTATCAGCTTCAAATCTCACTCATTCTAGGGTTTTAGAGTTTGTAAATCATGTTCATGCATCTTAGTTGAGCCAAACAATAGGTTTGCGATTTTAACACAATGAAACATATCACATATTTCTGTGTACCCACCACAAACTAGGGGGTAGATAACACGAGTTTTGAATAAATAACCTATTGCTGCTGGGAGACTAATGTACTAAGTCATATCATAGATGTTCGTATACCTATCACAACCTAGGGGATAAATAGTACGGACCCGATGTTTAGAACTTGAGTTTGATAACCAAATCTTAGATAGATAAACCAAATATATAAATAGCAGATATACTAGTTGTGTCTATTCTCAACTAAGGTATTTGTTCGAATGCTTAAGGTTTGGACTGTTCAATTCGCACAGATAATCTAGCTAGTAATAGGTCCCAAGATAGTTCGCAGAATTCTTAACCAAAGTAGATTTGTAAATGCAATGCACATGTATATGCATAATGCCCTAAATTGATATGATACCGAAAATGTATATGAACCAAAATTTTGTATGTACATGCATCAAGCATTTCGTAATTTTTTTATTTTGATATTTTTCTCCTTTTAAACCATTGGTTTTTCTTTTTACGTCACAGACTCCCCAATGTTGTTTGTTGCTTTGTCGTGGTATCTCTAAGTTGATTTGAGTTTTGATAAATCATGGTGAATAGTGTCTGTAAGATATTGATAATCGTATCGTAGGCGCGGGCATAGGCATGGACACATGCATGGATTTTATTTTGATGTTTCTCTAACCAAAATGCTCTTTGATGTTTTATCAAATGCTTTTATTTGTTTCGTCAAATACCCAAGTTAATTTCAACGTAGTATTTACAAGGAATAATCGTAGTATTTTGCAAACAAGTCCGAAAAGGAAAAACACAATTGACAAGATTGAAAAGTAAATTGTTTTATTGATAAAAAATTTCTTTGAATAGGCGATAGTACAAGATGCAATTCCTAAAAAGAGTTAATTACCGGAAGTTTAACAAAATTTGAAAATGGCAATGAAAGTGATAATTGATACTGTTGTTTCTCTAGTTTCCTATTGATAACTCCAATCTCCTTCGCTTCCAAGTCAAATGATTTGGACTAATCCTTCTCCTTCGTAGTCGTAGTCGTGGTTCTCATATTGTAGTTTATTTGTTCATTTTTTAAATAAGATCCCTAACTTTGGCTTGGACCGTCCTTTCGGGTTTTCAATCCATCGGGATAATAATTTTAGTTTATATATCCCTAATTTTTCCTGGATCGCCCTTTAGGGTTTTCAATCCACCGGGACACTACTTTTTTCCTAAGTCGCCCGTTTAGGGTTTCGACCTAGCAGGCCTTTTATACATAGTATTTTTTTACTGCATCGGAGTTTGTCGGATGTGGTAGTTCTTACCTGTTGTACCCCAAAATTTTCCCTCTCATTTCATCAACATTTTTCTCATCACAAGACCCTTGGAGCTCAAGATCAATTTAGGGTTTGCTCTGCTCAAGACTCCTCCTTGCACTGTTGACCCAAATTAGGGTTTGAGTTTGCACAAAGATGTTTTGACCTAAAATTCCCAAAGTGACTTTCATGCTTCATGTTGGACTCACAAGTTTATCCATACCAAGTTTCAAGCCTTGATTCCAATCTTGGCCCAGTCAATTGGACAGTTGACCTAGAAATCAGCTGTATTGGGGAAAAAGTCAACTGTGGCCAATTGACAGTCAAACCTCATGTAATTTGACCCACATCAACATAATGAACTCATATGAACCATTTGGTCAAGTTTGGATCACAATTCCACAAGAAATTTGATCAGATCACCAAAAGGGCAAAATGGTCATTTTTAGGGTTTTGACTTGACAAAGGCAATTTTTGACTGTTTGACCTAACCAATGGCAAACCAAGATCACATATGGACTCAAGGACTCAATGGAATTTTCTTGACACATTCAACAAGTTCAAAAGATCCCAATTGCATAGGATTGACATATGAATTTTCCAGTCAACTCATCAAAATTTGACTGTATACTGAAAAGTCAAACTTTGACTTTTTGGTCAAAATCAAATGTCAAGATTCATTTTTCATCAAGACATGTCAAATTATGAAACTTGTTCATCAAGAAACCCAAAATTGCAAATTAGGGTTTAAGATGAGAAAATTTTATAACTTAGAATTTTTCTAAGTTATGAAACTTCCTTATTTTTCCCTAACTTTGTCCTATTTTTTCATCAAGATACAAATGTATTCAAACAAAACTCAAAACATGAAGGTTGTAGTCCATTGCAAAATATACAACTTTGATTCACAAAGTTTTCTCAAAGGAAGCTTGTAGCTCAAGTTATGATTTTTGGAACAAGGGTGCAAAACATTTTTAACTTAGAAAATTTTTGACCTATTCTAGGCAGGATTTTTGTCCAACTTCTTGGCCATTTTTCACATGCTTCCACTTGAAATTTCAATTTGCATTACAAAGATGGATTGTAGTAAACATTCCAAGCTTTCCAAATTGTCCAAGAACTTCTCAAACACCCTTGTGGTTAGGGAGAATCGAATTTGCAAAGTTGGGCAAAATTCACTTTTGTTCTTGGCCAAGGCTTGTTCATAATATTGGCATTTTTCAAATCAGCTTGTACAAGCTAGCTTGCAGGCCTCAAAACCAGTCTCACACACCATAATTAAATGCCTAACCATTGTGCTAAGGTGTTATTTTGTTCATTTGGTCATTACATGCAAGATTAACCCTTAATTGGAAAAAGCATATTTGCCATTTTGATAAAGTAGTGCTTTATGTCAAATAACAAATCCAAGAGGCATGGGCCAGATCTTTGAGGCTAGCATTTGTACACAAATCCCTCTGATCAAGAACAAGATATGCAGCATGCTTAAGGACATTGGACAGGCCTATATCACAAGTGGACATATCCTTGCTTACATGAGAAGAAAGCTTGCAAAAAACTCTCAATCTCTCATTCCTGAAAACACCAGCCAAAGCAAACCTTGTTAACATCTTTCATACATCCAAGCAAGCCTAAGACACGAATCAACCACCCCTCAAACCTCCTCAAACACAAAAACACCCTCTTGCAGCAGAAACAGAGCAAGTTCTGCAACTTGACTTCCACAAACATTTCCACTGGTGCATTTTGGATAAAAAGAATTCAAACATGTTCCATATCATCCACTGAAGCTATCCCAAGCATTGAACTCAAGTTGTAACATCCTTAACATCGTTTTCCATTTTTTCTTTCAAGCTGTGCAGGTGGACTTCCATAGCACGATACAGGCAGTTTCAGAGCAAACCAAGCATAGGAGAAGCATCCTTGGACTTCAGGCAAGTTGTACCAAAGCTCAAACTCCATTGAAGATACCTCCATTGTTGTACACGACTCAAGCTGAAACAGGTAAAAACATGAACTTCTATCTCTCAATATAGGAAGAGTTAGGTTTAGGTTTGTGAATGAAACATGTTCTCCTCATAGCCCTGAAGCCATCCATATACTTACTTTTCATTTATATTGAGTATGCTGTGAGAATTTTGGCCATGAACATTGGAGAAAATTTTGGTTAGAAATTGGGGATGAAGAAATTCTCCCTCGTCTCTTAGAGTTAGGTCAAGTTTTTTATATGTATGAATTCGTCTCTTCATGCTCTATAATGTTTGTGTTATGAGTTTTTGTTAAAAGTCAAAGAATCAAGAGTTTGTGTTGGACATGATGAAGCGCGCGTTTTCTGTTTGAAACAAGGCTGGAGGTTGAAGAAGGTTGACTTGGGCTGGGCCTGAGTTGTTTTTGCTCTTTGCACACTCTTTTTTAACTTACACCCCCTGGCCCATTGTGTGAAATATTCACTATTTTTGCATTTTTCTTTTTGTTTATGATTCTATATTTTTATTCAAACATGAAAAAACACTAAAAATATTTTTTCTCACATTTTTGCATTTATTTGGTATTTATTTGTTTCATTTAGCATATGTATATAAATAAATATAATACTTTTTATTTAAAATATTAAAAAATAATACAAAAATATATATATTTTCAGTCATTATTTTTTATTTACATTTTGAAAACATTTTCTAAAATATACCATTTTTGTAAATAATTAATATTTTTGTATGTATTTAGTATATTTAATATATAATATAAATACTTGTATATTTATTAGAATATTTAGGATAAAAATATGAAAATAATACATTTTTATTTTATTAATATTTGACATCAAAAATTCTTTTTTTGCAATATACTTTTTATTTTTGTATATAATTAACAAATATTGTATATAATTATTAAATAATGGCTATTTATTCAAAAAAATTAGGGCTTTTCCCTAAATAACAAAATATCCAAAAATTGACCTTTTTATTTTTGTTTATATTTCACATTGAAAAAATACTTTCATACATAAAAAATGCTTTTTGTGCATAATACATTTTTGCATATTTATTATATTTGTTTAAATATTGTACAATTTGATATTTGTATATTCAATATGGATGTAAAAGTTTTTGATTTAATTTCTTGCTAAATATCCCCCCATTCAAACATTTGTACCCCCATCCCCATAATTATGTTGTAATAATTTAGGACTTTAAATTTTCGCATTTAAAAGCTTTCAAATTATGCCATGATAGACTTAGGGTTTGTATGCAATATCCAATAACAAATAGTTTGACTAATACAAAGACAAAAAAAGCATGAAAATGGACAACACAATTCACACTTGCACCCTTAGGGTTACTCCACTTGTTGCCTTCAAAAATGGGTCATGTTGCATGTTGAGTGTCTTTGGAAAAACAAAAACAAATCAAATGATCATAGTCCCTCGATGACGCTTTCGAAGTTTCCTAAACAAAAATGATCAAGTCCCTTAAAGAAAAATTGCCAAAGACACTTGGCACTATTGCATTCATGGTCTAAACGATGACCCGCGCCCGTCCCGTTAACATCCAAACACAAGATTGTCCACCAAATACAATGGTGGAACAATACTGTTAAAAGGGTTAAAACATAGGAAAGATCTTTGAGAAATTTAGGGTAGATAGCTCTTGGTTATTTGACCAAACTTGCAAAACAAATCCTTGCCATTTTTCAAAACACATTCCACAACACAACTTTCAAAAACAACTTTCAAAAACATTGAAACATCTTTTCAAAAAGACAAACACCTTTGTAAAACATTCGAGTAAAGAATTGTTACAATGGTTGCCTAGACAAGGCATCTTTTTCAAAACATTTTCAAAACCACACACAAAGCACCATTTCAAACAATTGAAAAGCAAAGGCAAGTGATCTAAACAAGTAACTAAGAGCCCATGGATAACCATGGATAGAAAGGGTGATAATACCTTCCCTTTCTATAATCTACCCCCCGAACCCACGAAAACATCTCAAAGGTTTTTCCTGTGCTTTTTAACCTTTCCTTAGGATAAAATAAAAAGTCGGTGTTGACTCTTGCTAAACCGAAACATTTGCGAAAACAAACAGAAATCTCAAGTCAGTTCTCCCACCGTATCACAGAACTGGCGACTCTGCTGGGGAGAAATTAAAAGTGGAGTAACCTTAGGGCTTAGATCACCCTTTTGCATGACTAATTGTTTGCTTTGATTGCTTTACATTTTGGTTCTCTTGTTTGGGCTTGAAATCCTACACCCGGATTTGGGGAAACATTCATAGATAGCAATACGTTGTGGAAACTGTGCGGGGTATACCGACATGGTTAAAGCAATATCTATATTAGTGCGACATATTTGTGAGTATCGGTAACCCTTGAGTTCAATCAAGGAGAGTACGGGGCCGCTGAGTGATGTCACTAAGCACTAATGACCTAGAACCTTACTTGACCACCTTGGCCTTCTATTAGGGGTAGTGAGATGACCGGCTTTGGTGCAGTCCAAAGTTGGTAGATACTCGATACTACACTCGTTGAGGGTTGTTTTCTTGGAATATTTTGGTCGCTAGTTAAGTGGCTAAAACAAAACAATGAACATAGAAAACAATTCAATGATATTGAGCTCCTTAGAACCCGGTTACTATTTATAGGACAGGTTTTTAAGCCAACTTCACTCAAGAGGGTACTTACCTATGAAACCTCATGCAAGCCTGAAACTAGGGTTTTGTGTGACTTGCTTGTACATATGTTTGTGCATACATCATGAACATCATAAAGCATCATATGCATCCACTAACCATTTCAAGGGTTTGGATCTTCATCTTTGTTCTTGTTTTGTAGGTCATGGAAATTCTTCGCAGGAAAATTATCCAAGTCAACCTTGTGAGAATCCCTCCTCAACTCAAGGAGCTTACATCCAGAATTCCAGAAAGCTCTCTCTTCAGTGAAAGACATGGTAGACTGCTCAGCCTAGTCAACACCCATATTGAAGAAGACATGGTGAAAGTGTTGTTCCAATTCTTTGACCCCCTTCACCACTGTTTCACATTCCCCGACTACCAATTGGTGCCTACTATGGAGGAATTTTCTCAACTCCTGAGAATTCCTATTCTTAATCAACTACCTTTCAACGGTATGGAAAAAGAACCAAAACCTGAAGATGTTGCTCAAGCACTACACTTGCAACCATCTGACATCAAGGGGCATTGGGAGACTAGAAGCGGTATCAAGGGCTTCTTGGGAAAATTCTTGTTTAAGAAGGCACAAGAGTGTTGGAATTCCCTGGATCTGCAAGCCTTTGAAGAGATTGTGGCACTCCTTATTTATGGGTTGGTCTTGTTCCCAAATCCTGACCAACTTATAAATGTCAATGCTGTCAAGATTTTCCTATCCAGGAATCCCATACCTACATTGCTTGGGGACATCCTCCACTCATTTTACACAGAACAATGAGAAAGAGAGGTGTTCTCATGTGCTGTACTCCTCTCCTTGCAAGGTGGTTTATTTCTCACCTTCCACAATCTGTTTTGAAGAATGAACAAGGCTTAAGGTGGTCACAACGATTGATAACCCTCACACATTCTGATGTACATTGGTGTTCTCGGTCCAGAGAAAATGTCATCATCGTCGATCGTTGTGGTGAGTTCCCTAATGTTCCATTACTTGGCATTAGAGGGGGCATTACCTACAACCCTTGTCTAGCTTTGAGACAATTTGGATATGCACTGAGGGATGGCCCTCATGACATGCTGATTCCTGACCTAGTTTTTGACTTCGACAACGATGCGCAAAGACTTCGCCAAAGATTCTTCAGAGCTTGGAGGATGTCTAACACGGTAGATAGCAAGACACTGGGGCACAAGAACTCCATCCCTCTTGAGCCTTACCTCAAGTGGGTACGAACCCGAGCCCAGAGTCTTATGATGCCTTACCCTCATGTTCTCCCTTTGATTAAAGAGCCTGTTAAGGAAGGAGAGGTTCCCTACACCATCCTACATCCTGACATACCTACATCATGGGAGGAGATGCAGAAGAGTTGGATCCAACTCAAGGAAGAAAGGGATACTTTTGAAGCCAGCTTCTACGCCAGTGAGAAGAAGGTTTTGGAGCTTACCTGCCGACTTCACGAGGAGGAGACCCTCAACACTTACATCGCACCAAAGAGGATGCGCAACGTCTTTTTACCTTAAGAAGATTTTGTAATATTTGGCCCATGGGGCATTTATGTACTGACAAAATTTCTTCTTATTAATATGACGTGTGTTCTTTTTTTTGCAACAATTTTGAATTTCTAAATCCTTGAATGCATTGCATGAATAAACATATCATTCATCATATGCATAAACAGGTCTCCACACCAGGTTTCCTTATCTTTCTGCTGTTTATTTCAGTAAGATGGATCTTGAACAGACGGTCAAAGATCTGCAGTCACAAAAATCACAGTTTCAACAGCTCCTAATGACCTTGGCCAAGGGTCAGGAGGATCTTAAAACACTGCTAGGGAATAAAGAGCAAGAAAAAGGAAAAAAGAAGAAGAAAACAGTTGGGGTAGCTACACTGGGAAGAAGATTTGAGAATGAATCTAGGAGAGTTCTTAAATTCCCCTCCACATCTGATGAGGGGACCGGTAAGGGAAAAGGAGTTGCATTACCTTCTGAGTTCGAGGCTGAAGAGGAAGAGGTCGAGGAAGATGAAGACTACTCAGAGCAGCAATACCCCCAGCGGACGACAAATATAAAAACCTGGAAGATAGACTGGCAGCTATGGAGCTGCAAAGGGTTCCTGGGTTAGATTTTGAAGAATTAGGATTGATTGTTGGAATTGTGATCCCTCCAAAGTTTAAGGTGCCAATTTTTGCAAAATATGACGGGCTGTCTTGCCCGAAAATGCACCTAAGGTCATATGTCAGTAGAATTCAACCTCATACATCCGACAGAAATCTTTGGGTACACTTCTTTCAGGACAGTTAGTTCCGGTACACAGCTAGACTGGTTTTACCAGCTTGAGAGGTCAGAAGTGCATAACTGGGAAGACTTGGCAGCTGCATTTTATCGCCAGTATCAATATAACGCTGACTTGGCACCAACCCGTACTCAGCTACAGAGTATGGGGATGGCCTCAAATGAGGGATTCAAAGAATATGCCCAGAAGTGGTGCGACTTGGCTGGAAGAGTACAGCCACCTCTTTCAGATAGGGAGCTAGTTAATATGTTCTTAGGGACCCTATCTGGCCCGTTCTTCAACCATTTGATCGGGAGCTCTTCCGCAGGGTTTACTGAACTGATTCTGACTGGCGAACGGTGGAAGCTGGTATTAAGAATGGGAAGATTCAAAGGGATGCCTCTGCATCCACAACTGTTAAGAAATCATTTCCGGCCAAGAAGGAGGCAGTTGTTATATACTCCCAGAAAAGATCGGGAAGAACTGAGCGCCGGCCGACTGTGGGGGCCGTGATGATCCAAAATTCATCAAATGATCAGCCTCGTAACAATCAGTCCAGACCTAACCAGCAACAGGTAGAACGACCACAACGGCAGTTCACCCGCATCAATATGACGCCCGCACAAGTTCTTCCCCATTTGTTGAAGCTAAATCTCACCACTATCAAAGAGGCACCAAAAATGTGAATACAACTTCCCCGCATTATCATCCCAATGCTAAATGTGCCTATCATTCTGACAGCATCGGGCATGACACCAACGATTGTTGGTCGCTTAAGCATAAAATTCAATACTTGATAGATGCAAAAGAGGTTGAGTTCGATGCTCCGGAGAAACCGAATGTAATATCTGCTCCGATGCCAAAGCATGGTCGCAATATCCATGCTATTGAAGAAGATCTGTATGTTGCTACTGTTGATGATCTGGTAACTCCACTACTAACAATCAAGTTGAATCTGTTAAAGGCTGGGATTTTCCCAGGATGTAAAGAAGACTGCTACTGTTGTTCCTCCCTACCAATAGACTGTCCATTGCTGAAGATAGGCATCCAAGGCCTGATGGACAGCCAACAAATTCTTTTCGAAAAGATTCCTGCTACTCCAACCCCTATCGAAGATGTTTCAATAATCACCATTTCCACCAATCTTTCCAAGGTCCCTAAAAATCCTGTTAAGATTACATCCGCTATGAAGATTGTTCCTCTGAAAATAACCATGCCTAGGCCTGTCCCCTACAAATCTGACAAATCAATACCGTGGAATTATGGTGGAGAAATCTACTACCACAGTGTTAAACAAATTGAGATAACTGAAGAGAGCTCTGACGAAGAGACTACCGACATTGGAAACATTGCCCGTACGAGCAAGATTACCCGAAGTGGGAGAATTTTCTCTCCAGAGATTGCCCCTCCAAAGGAAATCTTTGGACCCTCAGCTGCTGCCAAGGTTACTCCTGCACCGATAAAACTTTCGGCAAGAACTCTGTTGATTGAAGAAGCTGTTATTCCTGTGGTTGTCCCTCCTACTACTGCTGATAAGGGGAAAGGGATCCAAGATGAGCTCGTCAGGACGAGGGATCAACCATTGGTCATCCCCGAAACCTCTAAGAAAGAAATGGAGGAGATTCTGAAAATAATCAAGAAGAGTGATTATGATGTGGTAGAACAACTGGGGAAAACCCCCTCGAAGATCTCCATGTTAGCATTGTTGCTTTGTTCGGAGGCTTATGCCAAGGCCTTGATAAGGTTTTTGAAGACAGCCCATGTGCCCCACGAAACCTCAGCCGATCAATTCCAAGATTGTGTAGCCAGCCTTACCGCAGACAACGGCCTGGGTTTCTATGATGCTGACCTGGCTCCGAAAGGAAGAAATCACAATGACGCATTTCATGTGTCAGTTGAATACCGAGGAACTACTCTCGCCCATGTCTTGGTCGACACCGGTTCTTCTCTGAATGTGCTGCCTAAGAAAGCTCTGGACCAATTGGATTGTGAAGGCTTGGAGCTGAAACCAAGTAATATCATTGTCAGGGCCTTTGACGGGTCAAAAAGGATGGTGCATGGGGAGGTCGACATTCCCATCAAGGTGGGCACTGAAGTATTCCACTCAACTTTCTATGTGATGGACATCCGTCCGTCATACTCTTGCTTGCTAGGGAGACCATGGATACATAATGCTGGCGCAGTCACTTCCTCCCTACATCAGATGCTGAAATACCCTGTCAAAGGAAAAATCATAACTGTACACGGTGAAGAGGAATATATGATCAGTCACCTGAACTCCTTTCGGTATGTGGAAGTGGATGGCGAATTCATTGAGACACCGTTCCAACACTTCGAGGAAATTGCTCCCGAAGTTGCAGTAGCAAAGGCAGTAGCTGAGGTACCCAAGCAGGTGGCCAGGATGGCATCTCTGAAAGACGCAAAGGCTGCAATGAAGGAGGGAAAGAGCTCAACATGGGGTCAGTTGCCTGACTTTCCTCACAAAACAGACAAGTTTGGGTTGGGATTTACCACTACGGGGCAAAAAGCTATGCGACGCTCAAAAATTGAAAGAGCACCCATCAAGATTTCTCCTCATGGAATCAATGCTTTAGAAGACAAAGACGAAGAGGGTAACATTGAAGACTGGATCTTTCCAACCATCGAAGGGGGAGTGCACAACTGGGAGGCGAAAGACTTCGTCGCCATTACTTTCATTAATCAGTAACTTATCTTTCGAACATTTCTTGTTGGTCTGTAATAATTAATTTTAAACAATCTGCACACTACTTTTTCACCTCATGCCTTGCCCAGGGCATGCAGGTCCATTTGTAAGGGTTTTGATTCTCTTCATATTCATATGCCATGTTTAATGATTCATTGGACGTTTTTCATTTATAAACTGTTGTGTTCATTTTCTTTCCTTTTGCATTTTTGTTTGTTTAAGGATGGTTATCCCTTACACACACACACACTCACAAATGCAGGTACCCATCCACTCTGGATTCTATGGGTGACTATTCTGCTGTATCCTTCAATAACTCTGAAGATTTGGTCAACCAGGCTGAATACGAAGATGGTGAAGATTGTGAAGTACCAGGAGAGCTAGCCAGACTTCTACAACAAGAAGAGAGGGCCATCTTGCCTCATGAAGAGTTGTTGGAAACAGTCAACTTAGGAACAGAGGAAGACCGGAAGGAGGTACAAGTGGGTGCCAATCTGGAACCAAGTGTCAAGGAACGCTTGATACAGTTGCTGGATGAATACGTTGAAATCTTCGCCTGGTCTTATGAAGACATGCCGGGTTTAGACACATATATAGTGGTCCAACGTCTCCCTACAAGAGAGGATTGTCCACCGATCAAGTAAAAAGTCCGCCGAATGAGGCCCGACATGTCTGAAAAGATTAAAACGGAAGTAATGAAGCAATTTAACGCTGGTTTTCTGGCTGTTACATCCTATCCATAATGGGTTGCTAACATTGTGCCAGTACCTAAAAAAGACGGCAAGGTCAGAAGGTGTGTGGACTACCGGGATTTGAATAGGGCCAACCCTAAAGATGATTTTCCGCTACCGCATATCGACATTTTTATTGACAACGCGGCTCAGCACAAAGTGTTTTCCTTCATGGATGGATTCTCGAGCTACAACAAGATTAAAATGGCCCCCGAGGACATGGAGAAAACAACCTTTGTTACACAATGGGGTACTTTCTATTACAAGGTGATGCCGTTCGGACTGAAGAACGCAGGGGCAACTTATCAGCGCACCACGGTAGCTTTGTTTCATGATATGATACATCATGAGATCGAAGTTTACGTAGACGACATGATAGCTCGATCACAAAAAGAGGAGGAACACCTTGAACATCTGCAAAAGCTGTTTTCCAGGTTGAAGGAGTACAAACTCAGGCTGAATCCAAGTAAGTGCACTTTTGGAGTTAGGTCTGGTAAACTTCTAGGATTTATTGTCAGCAACAAAGGCATTGAGGTCGGTCCAGCAAAAGTAAAGGCTATACAAGAAATGCCTGCCCCCCGTACTGAAAAGGAGGTTAGAGGGTATTTGGGGCGCTTGAACTATATTGCCAGATTCATCTCTCATCTGACGTCTACCTGTGAGCCAATTTTCAAACTATTGAAGAAAGATCAGGTAGTCGAATGGAACGACGATTGCCAAATTGCTTTTGATAAGATCAAGGAGTACTTGCTAGAACCTCCTATTCTGATGCCACCCGTCGAAGGAAGGCCATTGATCATGTATCTGACTGTTTTTGACAACTCAATGGGGTGCGTACTGGGCCAGCATGACGAGTCTGGTCGAAAAGAGCATGCCATTTATTACCTTAGCAAAAAGTTTATCGACTGTGAGACTCGCTACTCACTACTCGAGAAAACTTGTTGCGCTTTGGTATGGGTTGCTCACCGACTAAGGCAGTATATGTTGACTCATACCACTCTATTGATTTCCAAAATGGATCCTATCAAGTATATCTTCGAGAAGCCTGCTTTATCTGGGAGAATCGCTAGATGGCAGA
This sequence comes from Vicia faba, assembly GCA_948472305.1. NCBI lineage: Eukaryota > Viridiplantae > Streptophyta > Magnoliopsida > Fabales > Fabaceae > Vicia > Vicia faba. The sequence goes on from OX451735.1 coordinate 947,767,752, forward strand.
TGATCCTGACTGAGTATGACATTCAGTATACTACCCAAAAAGCTATAAAGGGAGTGTACTAGCTGACCATCTAGCTCATCAAGCTATCAAAGATTATCAATCCATGAGATTCGACTTCCCAGACGAGGACATCATGAATTTAGACAACATTAAAAGTAACGTACCGTATGACGGACCTGAAAATGGATCCCGATGGACCCTGTAGTTTGATGGTGCTTCAAATGCACTTGGAAACGGTATCGGTGCGGTACTCATTTCTCCGGAAGGTTGCCATACACCTTTCACGGCCCGACTTTGCTTCAGCTGTACCAACAACATGGCTGAATATGAAGCTTGCATCTTTAGTCTCAAGGCTGCTATAGACTTAGGGATCAAATCTTTGATCGTATTTGGGGACTTAGCTTTGGTTATCAGTCAAATCAAAGGAGAGTGGGATACCAAACATCCTAACCTTATCCCATACAAAGAACATGTCCTGACATTGTTGCCTCATTTCGAGCAAATCACCTTCGAGCATTTCCCGCGAGAAGAGAATCAGCTAGCAGATGCTCTGGCAACAATGTCCTCCATGTTTAAACTCAACTGGGATAACGAGGCTCCCCAAATCACCATCGAGTGAATGGATGAACCTGCGCATTGTCATAAGATTAATACCGAAGAAGCAGTGGAACAACCTTGGTTTCACGAAATCAAAAGATATCTCCAGACTAAAGAATATCCCGAAGGAGCTTCCGTAAATGACAAGAAGTTCCTAAGGAAATTTGCTGCCAAGTTCTTCCTAAGCAACGGCATCCTCTATAAACGCAGCCATGATTGTGTTTTACTCCGATGTGTAGACAAAGCTGAAGCAGAGTTGATCATGACTGAGATACACAGTGGCACATTTGGCACCCACTTGAGCGGGCATACGATGGCTAAGAAGATTCTAAGGGCAGGCTATTACTGGTCTACCATGGAAGCTGATTGCCATCAACATTCCCGTACTTGCCACAAATGTCAAGTCTATGCTGACAAGATTCATATTCCTCCTGTTCCTCTCAACATTCTGACAGCTCCTTGGCCATTCTCAATGTGGGGCATTGACATGATTGGAGAGATCAAGCCCACAGCGTCCAATGGACATCGCTTCATCCTGTTCGCCATTGACTATTTTACCAAATGGGTCGAAGCAGCTTCCTTCGCCTCTGTTACAAAGAATGTGGTTGCCCGCTTCATCAAGCAGAACCTCATATGCCGGTATGGTGTCCCCGACAGGATCATCACAGACAACGGTACTAATCTGAACAATATTATGATCACCGCTCTATGCGAACAGTTCAAAATTTATCATCACAATTCATCTCCCTATCGGCCGAAGATGAATGGTGTTGTTGAAGCTGTGAACAAAAACATCAAGAAGATCATTCAGAAAATGACAGTGACCTATAAGGACTGGCATGAGATGCTACCGTTTGCTCTGCATGAATACCGTACCACGGCACGTACTTCAACAGGGGCAACCCCATTTTCTTTGGTATATGGCATGGAAGTTGTCCTGCCCATGGAAGTTCAGATTCCTTCTTTAAGGATTATGAAGGACGCTGGTTTGAATAAAGACGATTGGACTCAGACCCGACTGGATCAACTCAATTTGATTGATGAGAAGCGACTCACTGTTGTTTGCCATGGTCAGACGTATCAAAAACGGATGATCAAGGCTTTCAACAAGAAAGTCAGACGTCAAGTATATCAAGTCAGAGATCTCGTAATCAAGCGGATTATCTTGCCGCAAAGTGATACCAGGGGCAAATGGACTCCTACTTATGAAGGACCATTTGTGATCAAGAGCATATTTTCTGGTGGTGCAATGATTCTGACCACCATGGATGGCGACGATGTGCCGCACCCTGCGAACGCAGACATAGTCAAAAGATACTACGCATAAAATAACCCGACAAGTTGAAAACCCGAAAGGGCGACTTGGGCAAAAATGGGCATCCTGGTGAACCGAAAACCCGAAAGGGCGGTTCAGGCAAAAATTAGGGATAAAACAAAAAAATATGTACACCCGGCAAGTTGAAAACCCGAAAGGGCGGCTTGGGAAAAAAAGGGTTTCCTGGTGGATCGAAAACCCGAAAGGGCGATTCAGGCAAAAGTTAGGGAATTAAAGCGTATGACTATGTCTCGTCGGATCACTTTAAGGACAATCTCTTCATCAACCAGCTCCAAGCTTCTGATCAATCCAGTCATCGGCGGACGAAGCATTGAATGGGCAGATATTCAGAGTTGTGAAGGCTATAGAAGAATGGAATCCCATGGAATTGTTACACATAGCCATCTTTCTTTTGTATAAAATTTTCAATTTTTACGACGACATCCTCTTACTAGGATACATGTCTCCTTTGTACAAAGATACTCATAGAAATATAATACAAATACTTTTCCAAATACAGAAATTTGCTTTGTCTTCCTTTTTCTCTTTTGCACTTATGTTTTATTTGAGAAACGTCCAATGTTTTGTTAAATAGGCATATGCATTTGAACATAATCATTTTCCTTACAAATCAAGAAAGATGATTGCTGATAGGTTGAAGGTACAGGTAGATATCTTGATGCCCTTTCATAAGGAATCCCTAGCAGAATTAAACTCCAAATTCCTCAACGAAGTCAAAATCCAGGACTTAATTCCCCAAACAGAGTTAAACTTCAGGATCCTCAGCAGAACAAAAGCTTTCTCAAAACTGATTTCCCCAGTCAGAGAGCCTTCCAGAACTTAATTCCCCTCAGAGTTAAGTTTCAATATCCCCAGTGGAGCCTTAAAAATCTGAAAATCATATCCCTAATTGAAGTCAAAACTGTCAATCCCCAGCGGAGCTAAAACTTCCAACTATCAATCTCCAGCGGAACCAGACTAGTGAACCTTCTCCCCACGGAGATACTTCCCGCCAGACTAAAGATTCTCAGTCTTACTTCTCCAGCATAAGTCTACCAGGTTCTGAACTCCCCAGTAGATTTCATCAGAATTCTCATTCCCTACAAGTCACCAAGGAGTTCCAATCCCCAGCAGTGGTCCTAAAATCCCTCAACAATTTAAGATCTTATTCCCCGAGCAGTCAGCAGTCAACAAGGATATCGCAGCTTTAGCACTCAGAGATTCCTGCAATCCCCTGCAGCAGTCAATGATTCATTTTCCACGGCAACAGTCAAGATTCTTTCATCTCCGGCTATCCAGGATTCATCTATCCTCAGCAAGACAGCTCATCAGCTGGCATGCGCATTCATTACATTCATATCATAAACATTGATATAACATATATTGCATCATACATTTCATGCAACATAACTTTGTGTTTAGCTAACATTTTGTCCTTTTCAGGATAAGAATAAAAGGCTATCATTAACAATTATTCAGATACAGTTCTACACGGACTCATCATCAGGCAACCCTACACTGGTTCCTTATTCAACTTCAAGACTTCTGAAAACAGTTTACGGGTTCTCCAGAAACGGATGTTAACCTATCGCTTGTTCAGATGCAACTTCTGAAAACAGTTTACGGATTCTCCAAACACGGATGTTAATCTATCGCTTGTTCAGACTCAACTTTTGAAAACAATTTACGGACGCTTCCCAACATGGATGTTGCTCTATTGCTTATTCAACTTCAAGACTTCTGAAAACAGTTTACGGGTTCTCCAGACACGATGTTAACCTATCGCTTGTTCAGATGCAACTTCTGAAAACAGTTTACGGATTCTCCAAACACGGATGTTAATCTATCGCTTGTTCAGACTCAACTTTTGAAAACAGTTTACGGACGCTTCCCAACATGGATGCTGCTCTATTGCTTATTCAACTTCAAGACTTCTGAAAACAGTTTACGGGTTCTCCAGACACGGATGTTAATCTATCGCTTGTTCAGACTCAACTTTTGAAAACATTTTACGGATTCTCCAAACACGGATGTCAATCCATTGCTTATTCAAGATCCCCAGTTCAGAGATATTCCAAAACATGGGTACCTTTCTGATACTCACCCACTCACCAACGACATACAGTTCAACAAACATTCCAGATGGCATCTTTAAGCTCATCCCCGACAAGATTCTGTCACCCCTCCATATAGCATCTTTAAGCCCGTCTCCAAATGGCATCTCTAAGCCCATTCCCGCACCCATGCTTTGACGAGTGCAAATTTAAGGGCACTCTAGTGTCCAATCTCCTTTTACCTTCGAGACGCGAAAGGCAAACCTGTCAATCTAACTCTTCAGGTTCAAGAAGATTGAACAGGGACAACTGTTGTACCCCAAAAGTTTCCCTCTAATTTCATCAACATTTTTCTCATCACAAGACCCTTGGAGCTCAAGATCAAGTTAGGGTTTGCTCTGCTCAAGACTCCTCCTTGCACTGTTGACCCAAATTAGGGTTTGAGTTTGCACAAAGATGTTTTGACCTAAAATTCCCAAAGTGACTTTCATGCTTCATGTTGGACTCACAAGTTTATCCATACCAAGTTTCAAGCCTTGATTCCAATCTTGGCCCAGTCAATTGGACAGTTGACCCAGGAATCAGCTGTATTGGGGAAAAGTCAACTGTGGCCAATTGATAGTCAAACCTCATGTAATTTGACCCACATCAACATAATGAACTCATATGAACCATTTGGTCAAGTTTGGATCACAATTCCACAAGAAATTTGATCAGATCACCAAAAGGGCAAAATGGTCATTTTTAGGGTTTTGACTGCACAAAGGCAATTTTTGACTGTTTGTCCTAACCAATGGAAAACCAAGCTCACATATGGACTCAAGGACTCAATGGCATTGTCTTGACACATTAAACAAGTTCAAAAGATCCCAATTGCATAGGATTGATAGATGAATTTTCCAGTCAACTGATCAAAATTTGATTGTATACTGAAAAGTCAAACTTTGACTTTTTGGTCAAAATCAAATGTCAAGATTCATTTTTCATCAAGACATGTCAAATTATGAAACTTGTTCATCAAGAAACCCAAAATTGAAAATTAGGGTTTAAGATGAGAAAATTTCATAACTTAGAATTTTTCTAAGTTATGAAACTTCCTTATTTTTCCCTAAATTTGTCCTATTTTTTCATCAAGATACAAATGGATTCAAACAAAACTCAAAACATGAAAGTTGTAGTACATTGCAAAATCTACAACTTTTATTCACAAAGTTTTCTCAAAGGAAGCTTGTAGCTCAAGTTATGATTTTTGGAACAAGGGTGCAAAACATTTTTAACTTAGAAAAATTTTGACCTATTCTAGGCAGGATTTTTGTCCAACTTCTTGGCCATTTTTCACATGCTTCCACTTGGAATTTCAATTTTAATTACAAAGATGGATTGTAGTAAACATTCCAAGATTTCCAAATTGTCCAAGAACTTCTCAAACACCCTTGTGGTTAGGGAGAATCGAATTTGCAAAGTTGGGCAAAATTCACTTTTGTTCTTGGCCAAGGCTTGTTCATAATATTGGCATTTTTCAAATCAGCTTGTACAAGCTAGCTTGCAGGCTTCAAAACCAGTCTCACACACCATAATTAAATGCCTAACCATTATGCTAAGGTGTTATTTTGTTCATTTGGTCATTACATCCAAGATTAATCCTTAATTGGAAAAAGCATATTTGCCATTTTGATAAAGTAGTGCTTTATGTCAAATAACAAATCCAAGAGGCATGGGCCAGATCTTTGAGGCTAGCATTTGTACATAAATCCCTCTGATCAAGAACAAGATATGCAGCATGCTTAAGGACATTGGACAGGCCTATATCACAAGTGGACATATCCTTGCTTACATGAGAAGAAAGCTTGCAAAAAACTCTCAATCTCTCATTCCTGAAAACACCAGCCAAAGCAAACCTTGTTAACATCTTTCATACATCCAAGCAAGCCTAAGACACGAATCAACCACCCCTCAAACCTCCTCAAACACAAAAACACCCTCTTGCTGCAGAAACAGAGCAAGTTCTGCAACTTGACTTCCACAAACATTTCCACTCGTGCATTTTGGATAAAAAGACTTCAAACATGTTACATATCATCCACTGAAGCTATCCCAAGCATTGAACTCAAGCTGTAACATCCTTAACATCGTTTTCCATTTTTGCTTTCCAGTTGTGCAGGTGGACTTCCATAGCACGATACAGGCAGTTTCAGAGTAAACCAAGCATAGGAGAAGCATCCTTGGACTTCAGGCAAGTTGTACCAAAGCTCAAACTCCATTGAAGATACCTCCATTGTTGTACACGACTCAAGCTGAAACAGGTAAAAACATGAACTTCTATCTCTCAATATAGGAAGAGTTAGGCTTAGGTTTGTGAATGAAACATGTTCTCCTCATAGCCCTGAAGCCATGCATATACTTACTTTTCATTTATATTGAGTATGCTGTGAGAATTTTTGCCATGAACATTGCAGAAAATTTAGGTCAGAAATTGGGGATGAAGAAATTCTCCCTCGTCTCTTAGAGTTAGGTTAAGTTTTTTATATGTATGAATTCGTCTCTTCATGCTCTATAATGTTTGTGTTATGAGTTTTTGTTAAAAGTCAAAGAATCAGGAGTTTGTGTTGGACATGATGAAGCGCGCATTTTCTGTTTGAAACAAGGCTGGAGGTTGAAGAAGGTTGACTTGGGCTGGGCCTGAGTTGTTTTTGCTCTTTGCACACTCTTTTTTAACTTACACCCCCCTGGCCCATTGTGTGAAATATTCACTATTTTTGCATTTTTCTTTTTGTTTCTGATTCTATATTTTATTCAAACATGAAAAAACACAAAATATTTTTTCTCACATTTTTGCATTTATTTGGTATTTATTTGTTTCATTTAGCATATGTATATAAATAAATATAATACTTTTTATTTAAAATATTAAAAAATAATACAAAAATATATATATTTTCAGTCATTATTTTTTATTTACATTTTGAAAACATTTTCTAAAATATACCATTTTTGTAAATAATTAATATTTTTGTATGTATTTAGTATATTTAATATATAATATAAATACTCGTATATTTATTAGAATATTTAGGATAAAAATATGAAAATAATACATTTTTTTTTAATTAATATTTGACATCAAAAATGCTTTTTTTGCAATATACTTTTTATTTTTGTATATAATTAACAAATATTGTATATAATTATTAATAATGGCTATTTATTCAAAAAAATTAGGGCTTTTCCCTAAATAACAAAATATCCAAAAATTGACCTTTTTATTTTTGTTTATATTTCACATTGAAAAAATACTTTCATACATAAAAAATCCTTTTTGTGCATAATACATTTTTGCATATTTATTATATTTGTTTAAATATTGTACAATTTGATATTTGTATATTCAATATGGATGTAATAGTTTTAGATTTAATTTCTTGCTAAATATCCCCCCATTCAAACATTTGTACCCTCATCCCCATAATTATGTTGTAATAATTTAGGACTTTAAATTTCCGCATTTAAAAGCTTTCAAATTATGCCATGATAGACTTAGGGTTTGTATGCAATATCCAATGACAAATAGCTTGACTAATAAAAGGATAAAAAAAGCATGAAAATGGACAACACAATTCACACTTGCACCCTTAGGGTTACTCCACTTGTTGCCTTCAAAAATTGGCCATGTTGCATGTTGAGTGTCTTTGGAAAAACAAAAACAAATCAAATGATCATAGTCCCTCGATGACGCTTTCGAAGTTGCCTAAACAAAAATGATCAAGTCCCTTAAAGAAAAATTTCCAAAGACACTTGGCACTATTGCATTCATGGTTTAAACGATGACCCGCGCCCGTCCCGTTAACATCCTAACACAAGATTGTCCACCAAATACAATGGTGGAACAATACTGTTAAAAGGGTTAAAACATAGGAAAGATCTTTGAGAAATTTAGGGGAGATAGCTCTTGGTTATTTGACCAAACTTGCAAAACAAATCCTTGCCATTTTTCAAAACACATTCCACAACACAACCTTCAAAAACAACTTTCAAAAACAACTTTTAAAAACATTGAAACATCTTTTCAAAAAGACAAACACCTTTGTAAAACATTCGAGTAAAGAATTGTTACAATGGTTGCCTAGACAAGGCATCTTTTTCAAAACATTTTCAAAACCACACACAAAGCACCATTTCAAACAATTTAAAATCAAAGGCAAGTGATCTAAACAAGTAACTAAGAGCCCATGGATAACCATGGATAGAAAGGGTTCTAATACCTTCCCTTTCTATAATCTACCCCTCGAACCCACAAAAACATCTCAAAGGTTTTTCCTGTGCTTTTTAACCTTTCCTTAGGATAAAATAAAAAGTCGGTGGCGACTCTTGCTAAACCGAAACATTTGCGAAAACAAACGCAAATCTCAAGTCAGTTCTCCCACCGTATCACATTACCCATCCATTGTTGTGAGGATAAGACCTCCACCTGAGAATATTGTTTTAACCATATACAAACCTTCATAGTTGGGTGTCCATTTGCCACGAGAATCTAGGGGAGAAATTAGGATCATCTTGAGAACCAAATCCCTTTCTTTGATCACTCGGGGACGAACCTTTTATCAAATACCTTTTTCATCCGCTTTTGGTACAAATGACCATGGCACAGAGCTGTTAAGCATTTTTCTTCAATAAGGTTGAGTTGATCAAGTCGTGCTTGAACCCACTCTGATTCTCCAAATTTCATTTCCATTAGAACTCGTAATGATGGAATTTCCACTTCAGTAGGGAGTACAACCTCCATGCCATATACAAGAGCTTGATCAAATGTACATGTGTTCAGATTCAACTTCAGTCTAAATTTTCGCAGACGTTCAAATAATTTATGTAAGTGAATAATGTGATCCTCCTCTGTATGGGATCTGGAAATCATATCATCTATGTATACGTCAACTTCTTTGTGGATCACGTCATGAAATAACATGACCATTGCTCGTTGAGAAGTTGCTCACACGTTCTTTAGACTGAAGGGCATTACTTTGTAACAGAAGGTGCCCCAAGGAGTCATGAAAGTTATTTTTTCCATATCCTCGGGTTCCATTTTAATCTGATTATATCCTGAGAAACCATCCATGAATGATAATACCGAAGCTTGAGTTTTATTATCCACCAAATCATCTATGTGAGGTAACGGGAAGTCGTCTTTAGGGCATGCTTTGTTTAGATCCAGATAGTCTACACACATCCATACTTTTCCATCCTTCTTGGGAATTGGCACAATGTTAACTATCCAAGGTGGATAATATACCATGGCTAAGAACCCTGCGTCAAATTCTTTAAGGACCTCCTCTCGAATCTTGTTAGACATGTCTGGACGAGTTCTTCTGAGCTTCTGCCTAACTGGAGAACAACCTTCTTTGAGAGGTAGCCTATGCACCACAATATATGTATCCAATCCTGGCATATCTCTATAATACCAAGAAAATATATCCATGTACCCATGCAAAAGCTTGATCATCCTTTCTTTGAAGATTTCCTCTTAGGTTGCCCCTAGCTTGATCTCTTTCGGATCTTTCTCTGTGCCAAGGTTGATAATATTAATAGATTATTGGTATGGTTGTATATTGTCAGCCTTTTCTATAATACCCTCGCCAATTCTTCAGAGAGTTCAAGATCTTCATCATCTTATTCTTCTTCTGCTTGGTTAATTGGTGAATCAAAATTATATCAGATAACAACAGTAATGTTATCGGCGATTTTAGGTATGGATCTGCATATTATCATGTTTTGGTTCATTTTAGAATGTGAATTTGAAAATGCATATGGAAAAAAAGTATTGCTATTTGAAAAAATAAAAGAGATAAATGCAAGAGAAAGACATGGATCTTAATTGAAAGCAAAAAAAAATCTTATTAATTGAAAATATTGTTTGAAAACAAATGGGGGGCCTTACAAGCTACCATTACGCCTCGGGTGTGACATAGGTTCTTTTAAAAATAGGAAAAAATACTTTTGAAAGAAAAAGATCTCTAGAATATCCATAATTGTCCAATTCTTAAGCTCTTCGTCTGAAGCGCATTCACAGATGAAGTTAGATGCTCCTCTGGTGTTGCTCTTGTTGGATATCATTGCTACTTTTCCACCATGTTCTACTCCTTTTCTAATGAAGGTTTCTGGATGGGAGGAGATTTCCCCTTGCCTTTCAGAGTAGATTTTGACGATTCGTAGCCCAAACCAAAATGATATTTTTTCTTAGGTATCTCCACAAGTTTACCCCAACCTTTTGAGGCACGATCTTCCACCACTATTTGTAAATCTCTCCATGAGGTCATAATAGGCTTCTTGATTTTATCCACTGGTAGGGTTACAATTGAAGCAACCATTAAGACTTAGAGTGGTGTTTCTATGTAGTCTTCATCCACACTGATATATTTGTAGGGCTCTATGTGACTTACAAAGACGTCCTCCTCTCTGTTGATTATAACATATCTTCCTTCAACGAGGAACTTCAATTTTTTATGCAAGGTTAAGGTAATAGCCCCTGCCACATGAATCCAAGGTCACCCTAGAAAGCATGTATATGTTGGCTTTATATCCATCACTTGAAAGGTAATGTAAAATATATGTGGACCGATCTTGGCAGGAAGATCCACTTCTCCAAACACCGAACTTTGAGAACCATCGAAAACTTTGACTATCGTAGAACTCGTCCTTATGACAACACCGTCTAGTGTTAGCTTTATCGGGATGGCTTTTGGTAGTACGTTGAGAGTGGAACTAGTATCAGTGAGTATCTTGGATAGCTAGTTGTTTGTATCTGTATAGAAATGTGCAGCGCTTTGTTGTAAGCTCTACCTTGTAGAGGAAACTCACTATCATTGAAACCTATATATGATCCAGATGTTAGATTCGCAATGACATTGTCCAACTGATTTGTTGTAATATCCTTTAAGACATGAGGAGAACTTAAAATCTTCATTCGAATGTCTCGATGCACTAATGAATTGATAAGAAACGAGAGTATTGAAATTTTGGTCAGGGTTTGGTGTATCTGATCCACAACCCTATAATCACTTTTCTTCACTATTTTCAATAATTCTTCTGACTCTTGGTCAGTAAAATTCTTGCTTGGAGGTTCTTGTTCTTGACTTTCCTCCACCACAGCTTTTCCTTTATCCTTAACCATAGTATCATTCTTCTTTTTGTTGTTCAGGACCATGGATTCGACCACTGAGTCATGTCCCCCGTCCCTGCTATATTTGTGACTACAGGTCCTTGACTTGTCGATGGCTCACATTCTTGCTTTAAACCATTGACATAGACAGTAGTATCGTAACTCCACGACATAGCTTTATCACTTTCATAAGGAGTGGGAAATGGGCCCCTAATTACCATTGTAGTCTTTGGAATCACTGGTATCCTCAGAGTTGGCATGGTATTGTCACTGGTGCTTTTGTCGTACTTGACTCTCCCCAATGAATTACAAGAGTTTTCTTGGCAAGACATAGACCTTGGCAAGGAATTACCAATGGCTTATTTGTATTTCTATCGATCGCCGCTACATATTCTCCTTTAGGGTATCATCCAAATTGGACTATCCCCAGATCCACCAATTTCTGCAACGTATTCTCGAAAACTTCATTATGTTCCAAAAGGAAACCCTGTTCAATCAGATATTCCTTCAGAAGATCTATCATAGATTTTACTCGTCTAGATGCCCCAAAGTCAGTAAATACCTCAATTGTGTTCACAGTTGGCCTGCCATGCGGAGGCATGGGGTTCCTCTTGATATTAGGCTTGTCAAAAATAATTTCTTGGGAGTCCAAAAACTCTTGCACCTTGTGTCTGAAGGCCCAACATTTTTCTATGGTATGATATGGAGAGTTGGCATGATATTCACACCTTGCATTCACATCATATTTTGGCAGGAGTGTCCCGATTGGAGGAGCTAGTGGCTTCAGCTCTACCAAAGATGCCTTGAGTAAGTGTTGTAGTAGTTGACTGTAACGCATGGGGAGAGGATTAAATCTTCTCGGAGGTCTTTCAAACCTATTATGCTGTTGTTCTCATAGAATTACCGATGGTTGTTATGCTTTCGGATGTGATGTAACATCATTAATTTCTCCCTCCTTCTTCTTCGAGAAGTTAGGAACATGCTTCTTTGAACTATAGAGAGTGATGGATGATGCCTCTTGTATTTTTCCACTTTTTATACACGCCTTAATTCTTTCACCAATAGTCACCAAATCAAAAAAATCTAGAAGAGACGCTTCCTATACAACCCTTGTAAAGTACCCATGAACATAACGACCAATTCTCTTTCTAGGAATGGTGGTTGTACGCTGGCTGGCATTTCTCTCCATCGTTGGGCATACTCATTGAAGGACTCATCCTTCTTTTGAGATTAGTTTTGGAGTTGCATATGGTTAGGAGCCATGTCAAGGTTGTACTTGTATTGTCTTAAGAAAGCGTTGGCAAAATCTTCCCATGTCTGGATGTGGACTCACTCCAATTGCATATACCAATATAGAGGTGCCCACTCAAACTGTCTTGGAAACAATAGATTATTAGCTTCTAATCTTGAGCATAGGCATGCATTTTCTGACAGTACATATGTAGATAGTTCCTCGGTCACGTGAGTCCCTTATATTTTCCAAAGTCAGGTACTTTGAATTTTGGGGGGATCACTACATCTGGAACTAGACCCATTTCGAGAGCATCGACATTGAAAGCGTCATAACCCTATACAACCTTCAACCTTTCTTCAAGAGCTTTAAACTGATTGAGCATCATGGGATTTTCAGCAACATAAGTATGGGTAGTTCTTTGAGGTACTTGGTTGACGCCTTCAAAGTCATGATCTCCATATTATAGGTCTATGTAATTATCCATGTTGTGGGGATTGTTGACTGGAATCTGTAAGGTATGAGATGCCCCTACCTTCGGTGGAGGTGGTACAAGTCCTTCAGTATCAGCTTGCTGGACCTCTTGCTTAGACAGAGTTGACTTTAGAGGTCCTGACTTTGGTACCTGTCTCGGTTGGTGACTGCTTGATGCACCAATAGTCTGAGCTACTTCTTTGAAGAATACCTTTTGGATCCGATCATGTCTCTCAATGATGTTTCTTCAAGGCTATAATAACTTGCCTCATGTCTCCTTTCATTGAGTCTATGTTACCCTTTACTTGCTCTAAATCTTCTCTGAAAGCAGTCTGATTCTATTCGATTTGTTCCATCACTTTCTTTTGATGAGCTCTTGTTTAATATGGAGGTCAGAAAGACAGTGCTTTTTTACCAATGATTTAACTGGAGAATGATTTTTTTGAAAAATGTGAGCTTTATGTATGAATTTTCTAAATGTAGTGCTTGTGAATGCATGAATGCGTATGAATATGTCCCAAAAAAATTTGATTGTTGTCTTATTCACAGAAGATTTCCTTATTATAATTTTTTTATATGTACTTTTTTTCAGGTTTTACTTTTTATTGGTGAGTATCTCAAAATAAATACACAATTTGAATAGGGAAACAAAAATACTTTTATTAATTTAAACCATCAAGGGAAATACACTCTAAGAGTTGAAATAAACTACAAAAGAGAAATATTGAACCAAATGTCAAGTACTGAAAATAACAATAGGGAAACAAATAATCTCCTAGGTGCGCTTGCGGATCTCTGCCCTAAAACCATCAACCATTTTTCTACAAAGCTTGAGAAAGTCTTGAACATCTTTCGGCAAAGGAACCATTATTGCTTCCACATATTTTAGGCTCCTTGTAATTTCCCTAAGGTGATCATTAGCTAAGTAGGTGAGCTTTGCATGCTTGTCTTTGTAGATCCGGTATTCCTTGTAGAGGTCCAGAACTATCTTCCTATTATCTTCTCTGGATTTGGAGATCTTCGCATATTTTCCTTTCTAATGTAATTTTTCACCCCTCATCTCCTTATAAAGGCTTCTTTGTATGAGGAAATTCTTTCAGAGGTCTTCTAACTCATGACATACTTGCTCATATTCTTCTATCTTTCGATAGATAAGGTTTTTTCCAAGGCGTTCCCTCACCTCCGATTGCTGGATTTCATGGAGACTGTTGGTAAGGAACTATATTTGATCCTCCAAATCTAGAGCTCCTTGTGCTAGACCTTGGATTTGGGCTCTTAGATTTGCTTTCATCTCCTTTTTGTCTTGTAAAACCTTTTCATACAACCTGTTTAGTCAACCAATTTCCCTCGCAGCATCATCCAAATGTTGATTGTGGGAATCCAAGTTGAAAGTAGCACTCAATAATCCTTTGGTTGAATGTTTTCGCTTAAGGCTCTCCTTTTTAAGTGCTTCATGATCTCTTTGAATCTGTTGGTCTTTTGACTCAAGCTCTTGTTGTAACTTTCTTATCTCCTTAGTAAGGTCATGAAGGTTGATTTCCAATCCCTCCTTCTCCTTTTGAGCTTGAGTCAGGGCTTTCTTCAAGTTGTCTATCTCTTCTACGAACATAGGAAGATGATCTAGTACGTCTGACTGGTACTTAGGATCAATCTCAAATGGTAGTTTAACAACTTGAATTCTTTCTATAACCCATTAAGTATAGGGTTCTCTAGCCACAACATTATTCCTTTCGGCCTTTATTTTGTTTACCCTACTCCAACTCGAATGATTTTGTTGAGAAAATCATGGTCATCTCTACCCATGTTGTGAATGATCAATCGTTGAAGTTGTTCTTTGGAAGGTTTACCCTCCAAAGGATACCGAAGTTGGCGTAAAGCCATAGCGGGATTATAATTAATGCAACCATGTGATCCAATCAGAGAACATTTGGAAAATCTCCACAACTGTAAATAATATCTCCAATTATTTTTCGTAACGATGTAGTCTTCTTTATAGAAGTGAGAAATGAGCCAAGAATACAAAAAGGGATGTAACAGTTCAGCACACCCCTCCTCTTCTCGTAACGAGTATGAAGAGCATAATAAGCATCGACAAGTAAAGTAGGAGTTGGATCCATATTTAGCACTTTTGCGGCCCAAAATACACTAATAGTTTTAGGATATATATATTTCAAATTACGCGGAAACAGAATCACACCAAAGATAAGTAATCCCAAACAATCAACACAAGACTCTCATTCTTTTTTGTTGGTAAAAGTAAGAGCTTATGCTTCCAAATATTGTTTTAAAATCCCTTGTACTTCACCATTTTTTTTGTAATTAGGTGACAAACCAGTATAGGGTATTCCCAATCTTCTATCCAAGTCTCTAATGTCGACAGTGTTTCCAATCCCCACATAAACCTTACTTTGAGAAAAATTCAAGATCCTATCAAATTCCTCCAAAGTTGGTGCTAGATGAAAATTTTTGAAAAGTAAAACACCTCAGCGGAGGATCATAGAATTGAACCAATGCACTAATAGCATCCACTTGAACATTTAATTTAGTCAACTCAAGGACATCTCCATAGCAGTGACCAAACATCTTCAAAGCTTTGTCAGATAGTTTCCCCTTGATAATTTTTATCTTCGTCATATCCGGCTTGACGGAACTAACATGGACCATTTGTTTCCTATTGGTATCGATTTTCAAGATACTCACCAAAACCTTTAATTATTATATTTTTTTAATCTTGTGAATAAACAACAAAGAATTCAAAATAATGAATATTTGAAATGTAAATGCATGTATGCATGAGAATGTTACATGGTGGTGGGATTTATTAGAGGTATCCTTAGATGATAGGTCCCTAGTTTCGGCCTACGGACATTCTATCCTCCCCATAAGATGGTTTATTTAAGGGTATCATGGATAACTCCAAAGGGAAAAGGCACAAAGGCCTCCCATAGGCGGAGCCTCATTATAGACCGAAACTTTTGTCTCTTAGGTTGTACAAGGTCTCACCATGAGATTTTGTTTTAGGTTAATACAAAGAGTCATAGGTTTCATTCCAAAGTCCTATCCCCCAAAGAGTCATAGGTATCATTCCAAATTCCTACCCTCCAAAGAGTTTATCCCCTTGAGATATATTCCTTTTAAGGAATTTCACCGACTCTAGGCGAAGTTGTCGCAAAAACTCATAGGGATGTCAAATCCCCTTGGCCAATTGACAGTCCTTCTTTCTAAGGTTTACAACTTTTTTTGAAATAAAAAAAATCCTACCAACAATTATAATACTATAATAGAAGTAATAATATAAATAAATGAAATATAAACATAAAATAAATAAATAAAGAAACAAAGGCACCAATCATAACAAGAAACCCTAGTTGAAACCATATACCTAAAAGAAAAGGAAATTATCCCCAATAGAGTCGCCTGCTGTCATAACCGGCAAAATATATTGCGAGTTGCCACTATTAGTTTTTAACCTAAGGGAAGGATTTCCTATTATAATCCCTTCCCTTAGGATAAAAACTAATAGTGGCGACTCGCAAGAGTTTTTTCCGGTTACGACAACATCGCCAAAACAAAATAAAAGTCAGATCTACTGCTCCCATCAGCCCAAAAAAAGAATTCATTCGTCCATCATTGCTGATGGCATATTTAACATATAACATGGGATCAGTAGATGACTTCACATGTAGATAATTTAAAGAAGCGGTAACATCACCATCTTTAATAGCACACATTTTGTTATCAAAATAATTGTACAAATCCTTCTTTGTAAACCCAACACGATCGTATCCACCCTTTTGAGAAACCATGTACCTCATTATATGACAAGTTCTAATTTCATGTGACTAAATATTGTCAATCTGAGCTCTATCTGCTTCAGTAATTTCATGAAAAATGGGGTGTAAGTGCATAAACCTAGTCGGGGTTAATTCATGGTTGTGAGCCTCTTCAAAAAACGACACTACATATCTATCCTTATCGAATTTGTAATGCACACGAAGCCTAGAGAGACATTTAGTACGGGTCATAGGTTTGTGTTCTCTTTTACTATCAACCCTCTGTTGTACCCCAAAATTTTCCCTCCCATTTTCTTCAATACATTCTTCTAAGATTCTCAAATACTCCAAGCTACTGAGGGATTGACTGGTCAAACCTCCTCCTAAACATTGGCTTATAATAAGGGTTTTGGTTTTCTCAAGGAAAATTGGGCTTCTAATTCCTAAAATGACTTTCAGGTTTCATCATAGGTCCTCAATAATTCCTATGTCAAGTTTCAAGCCCTACATCACAAATTTGCTCAGTCAATTGTACAGATGACTAAGAATCAACTATATTGGGTAAAAAGTCAACTGTGGTCAACATACAGTTAAACTCCAAGATTTTTTGTCAACATAAACATTCTTAGGTGATATTCATCATTTAATCAAGGGTTGACCATGATACCTAAAGGAAAGCCCTCAAATCATCAGAGGTCAAAATTGCCTAAATTAGGGTTTTGATTAAAGATGACTAATCATTGACTATTGACCTAGTGCATGACCTAATGTCTTAAAGCATGATGTCAAGGACTCAAATACAACATCTTGACCTAATTACATGGATCAAAAAATTTCCAAAGATGTAAGTGATTGATAGTTGAAAGAATTGAATCAACTGATGAAAAGTCAACAGTCACCCAAAAGTCAAACTTTGATTTTTTGGTCAACATTGGAATTCAAGAGTCAAGAGTCATCAAGATAGTAAAAACTATCAAACTTGATCATCAATAAATCAAAAATTCAACAAAAGTCAAATTTGGAAAATTTTATAACACTTAGAAAAAATTCTAAGTGTTTTTGTTCTTAACAAAAACCCTAACTTCACAAGCAAGTTTCCTCAAGATGCAAGTTGATTCAAGGAAAAATTTCAACATGAAAGTTGTAGGGATTGATGAATTCTAAAACTTTGTTAATGTGGGATGATCCTCAAAAAATACTTAATTTCGGAGATATAAGCTCATGAAGTTATGATGTTTTTTATCAACACTTAAAAAAGTTTTACAAGTTTTGATCAGATTTTTGTCCCAACTTCATGGCCATTTTTCACCAAGTTCCCATTTGATTTAGCCTAAAATCACATCATGAAAGTTATAGACAATGCTTAAGTCTTTCCAAAATGTCTAAGAACACAATTTTATCATGCTTGAGCTAGGAGATTCGAAGAGATGGAGTTGGGCATCCATTCTTGAATTATAGGTCATATTTATGAAGAACTCAAGAACAAATCTTCATGCCATGCCTTGTAATCTCACTTTACAGGCCTCTAAACTCCTTAATCTACCCATAATCATAATATTGCACGAAAGTTTGAGCTATTATCCAAGTATTCAAGCCATTGTCCAAGTGCTTATTCCATTTTTGGCACAAAGCTTACATTGCCATTTTAATAAAGTAGATTTAATCACAAAGTCAACTTCTTGAGCCTCTAACTTGTTTGTTCTGATCACACTCAACATGAATACTCTAAAGTAACATGTCTAAAGCTCCTAGCCACTTCAGATCCCTCTTGCACTATGCATTGGAACATCAATTTTCACATAACTTGGTTGTTTCATCTCAACCAAACCAGAACACCATAGCTTGTAAACCAAGTCCTCTCACACTCTAAAACTCTTCCCATAAATAGAGAGCATAATACACAAGCCAATACATGAATACACAACCTCAAAAACCTCTCAAAATCAGAAGCTACATAGGAAACTCCATTTGTTGCAACTTCTGACCTTGAACACCAAACACTCAACCCACTCATGTGTTTTCACTCTAAATCATTTACAAAGTTTCTATAACTCATATATAACTCATCCAAGGACCTGTCTCATCATTGCAACACCATCTTCATCATCTTCCTAACTCAAAAACAGAGCTTTGCAACTTGACTTATCCAGAAGAATTAGGGTACTCTCAATCCAAGGCAAGCATTGCAAAAGCTTCTTGGGAGTTCAGTGAAGTTATCCAAATCATCCTAACACCTCCAGAAGTGATCTAACTTCAAACTCGATTCTCACTTTTGAGGTAAGTTTTCTAAACTTTGAAACCTCTATACAAGCATCATTTGTATTTATTTTCTAAAGTAAAAATGTAGATATCAATGCTCTAAAGCTAACCATGTTCTTAGTTTTCATTTATGTTGACCGTGTGATGAGAATTTTGGATTTGAAGTTTCTGAAATATTAGGGTTCAGTTTGGTACCAACAGAAATTCACTTTAATCTTTAAGTTTTAGCTTAAGTTAATGGCATGGTTGAATTCGTGGTGAAATTTGGAACAACTTTGATGTTTACATTTTTCAAAAAGGTTGAGAAATGGAAGAGTTTGAAAAACCAAAAATGTTGGGTTTTGTTCTGGCGCCAGGAAGAAGATGAAGATCATATTTAAACTTGCGGAAACGTTTTATAATATATTTATTAATGGTTGTTTCATAATCGGATGAAACAGCCACCCTAGTGGCAAGCGTGTGTGTGTGGAGCGTTAGTGTGTCAGGGCAGGTGTTCGATGCATGCCTCTAGCATTTTATTTTTCAATATTTCCTTTCTTAATCAGGTGTAAGCAAAGCAAGCGCGCATGTGGTACATCCTCACATCAACACCATCAGATCATCATGTAACCAGATCCCACGCTTCAGAAAGCCACTCCCATGATACACCCTCAAAGTACCATCCCCACTGGATCAACCCAACGCCTAGACTCACTATGATGGGCCTGGGATTTTTGCTATTTCTCACCCCCATTTTTACTTGTACAAACGCAGGCCCATTCTAACATTTTTTTTCTGTTTCAAACAAAAAACAACCTGACTTGGGCCTTTTTTGTTTTTTGCTACTTTTCACCCCCCATTTTTCTTTTACAGCACCCAGGCCCATTTTATTTTCTTTATTTTATTTTACTTAATTATTTTTTATTTAATCATAAAAAATCATAAAAATGATAAAAAATTATATTTAGGTTTTTATTTAATTAATTTAATTTTTGATAATTTAAACTAATTTAATTTCATCACTTTTGTTTTATTTAAAATGACTAATTTTTAAATTAATTAGAATTGGATTTATATTTCAAATGTATTTTCTAAATAAAACGTCAAAAATATTTTCTAAATACTTAGAAGTCTTTAGATTTTAATTGGTTAGTTTAATTTTTGAAAATAAAGATTTCATCACATCTTATTTCATTTTTAAATAATTAAATTGTGAATAAAATTAAAATTAGGTCTAACTCTTTTTTATTTCATCATTTCAAATATTTTCTAAACAAAGAAACAAATAAATATTTTCTTAAATACTTAGAGTTATTTTTAGGCTTTTTTTACATCTTTCCCCTTTCTATCTTCTCGCATTTATTTATTTTTCGCATTAACATTTTCCAATCATATAATTGCTCAAAGGATTGTAATAGATAATTAGGGTTTATTTCTTTCCTCCCCCATTCATAAATGTGTACCCCATCCCTGAAGTGTTGTAATAGTGTAGGACAATTAACTTCCGCAATTTACTACTTTCCTTATTACTGTTAGTAATTAGGGTTTGTATGGCAAGACTAAAATCAATTGTTAGAAAACCTAATCTCAAAGACAAAATAAACTGAAATCAAAACACTTCGCACACACGCACCTTTAAGGTACCCTCACTGGTTGCCTCGAATAGAACAATCATGTCCCTCAAATGTGGGATGCCTTAGCAAAGACCATCTGTTAAAAGATCGTAGTCCCTCGATGACTCTTCTATGTTGCCTTCGGTAAATGATCTTAGTCCATTACGACAATTGCTAAAGCATCTTACAAGTTGCCGTCTATGACTATACGATGACCCATGCTCGTCCCTCACATCCAATGATAAGGCTTTCTACTAAAAAATGGTAGAATAACACTATCTAAAGGAGGAGGAAAAGAACAAAGAATTTTTGAGTAGGTAGATCGCTCGTAATCGCTTGCTCACTAACTAAAACAATCTTTACACTTCACACTTTCAAAACAACTTCTTTTAAAACACTTTATAAAAAACTCTTGAGGAATGATACAATGGTTATCATAAAGCAAATTGCCTTACATTGGCAATTTCAAAACATCTTTCCAAGACAAACACATTCATCCAATAAATATTTTCAAAACAAACATTTTGTATACGTTCTCAATGATACGAGAATCATTACAAAATTGCCGCACTTAGGCGTTTTTCAAAATATTTTCAAACATACATAAACACGAACCATTGTTTTTAAAGTGAGCTAGCAATTAAGATCTTGTAGAAAACTACAGATGAAAAGCATGCTAACACCTTCCCTTTTCATAACCTACCCCCCGAACTCAAGAAAATTCTCAAAGGTCTTTCCTGCTCTTTTTACCCTTTCCTTTATTGGATAAAAGAAAATTCGATGGCGACTCTTGCTATCCGCAACATTTGCGATAAAATACAAAACCCAAAAGTCAGTTCTCCCATCGTATTACACCCTTCTAAAATGTTTCATCTCTCTTAGACCATGTTTATTGCATACAAACTGCCTCATTACTGTTATTTTACCACCCTTAGTCTCTTTTGTCCTAACATCACTTTTCTTAATGGCACACCCTTTACATTTACCATACTTAAAATAAAATTCATTAGCTTCATCAATTATACCGAATTCCATAGAACAAATTTCATCAGCAGTAAGGGCATTAATATTCACATTTCTATCACCTACAGTTGCAACTGATTCAACAGAATCTTCGTTATGACTATTACCATATACATCACCATCATATGAACTTTGGAACACACTGGACACTGAATTGTTGTCATCCCGAGCATAGTCTGATTCAGCATCAGATGTACCACTATCACGACATCGAACATCATTAGAATTATATTGGTCATAGTTTTCCATAGTAAACATGAATTAACACATTTGTTAACACACCAAAACCCAACATAAATCACAATATCTAATTTCCTATTCAAATCAAGGATATACCTTAGTTCATAACATTTAAATCAAATTTAACTCCAAATCTGAATTATCAAAACTTTTAACACAACAAAATTCAACATCATTCTCAATTCCTTATTTATTAATTAAATCAAGGGATATGATTCAAAGGTAACCACCAAATTTGATGTTTTGAAATCATCAAATATTAAATCCATGTAAATAAAACAAATTCAGGAATAAACCCTAATTCCCAATTTGAAATCAAATTTAACACTTCAATTTATACTTTATTTAAAATCAATTAATCTTAATCATTAATTTCAAACAAATATAACAAAACATTTAGAATTTACATTAGCAACCGCGTGCTCAATATGAACGCAATCAGATTTTTGGTCGTGTTATGTTTGATGAGCGATTGAATGAGACAACCTCAAAGGAATAGGGACGAACACGATGAATGATATGTTGATGTTCGTCTACAGTGTTGGAAAATGATGAATGACAGGCGAACATGATGAATGGCGGGCGATGAATAAGTTCAGGTTGTTCAAAAATGGTTGACAAAAACAAAATTAGAGTTTCAGGTTAGATAGTGAAGATGAATATGATGTTGATGTAGTGAGGAAGATTAGATTAAATTTATTTTATTTTATTTTAATTTATTTTCATTATAAACCTTAAAATTTAAAAACAATATTAATATGTTAGGGACTTAATTGCAATATTCATAACTGTTCTGGACTGCCTGGCAGTCAGAACGGGCCTAGTCTAGTCTCTCCCTTTGGCGCGGCCCGTCGGGCACCATCGATCGTTTTCGTTTTCCCTCCTGAACCGGTACTGACCCACTGTGATTAACGAGTAACTCTCAGTGTGCCCGACATTAAGTCTCCCAGACAACCAGGAACAGACCATACCATTTCCCGTAAATTACCTTCTCCTCAGAACCAACGGCTAGTTACGGGCACACCTGCTCGGTATGACCAAGTCCTTGTAGTTACCTATTTTCATGGGTCCGAATATCTAGGCACAAAAATACGAACCAATGGCGATACGCAAGGGGCACTATATATACCCTCACACGTGTGAGAGTCCGGTATCGAATATTCACTCTTCACCACTAAAATTCTAACACTTTGCTTGTATTTCTTCGCTCCCGTACTTACTTGATCATCGGAGTTCCTTGCAGGTACAACCCTTCTTTTTTCTCCTCGACTTCCCAGCTCGACAGAAGATCATCACCAGGCCACCTTACAGGTTCTGATCAATCGGTAAGATTAGTGGCGCTATCTGTGGGAATATAGCTTCCTCATTTTTTATTCCTCGTAGTCTGAAAACCAAATATCCTCTTCATTCAATAATCATGGCTGACCGTGATGATCACCACCCATCTGGAAAGACCACACTTTCCCCAGCGCACAACACTGGCGGAGGTCAGGAGCATCCTCACCTCGAGGATAACCTCGGTCTCTGTGATGGTCAAACTACGTCCCCAGATTCCGTTGACACCCAGCATGACGATCATCAATTCTTGGACACACAACGTCCCAAAATACCCACTGAGGAACTGTCAGAAATCTTGCAACTACTTCCCATCCCTCACAACGCCAATCCGACCATCACAGCATTGGTCGATACCATCAACCAAACCAACGCCCTTATCTTACAACAGAACAGAAAGATGGGGGCCTGGGAACATAAGCGGTCAAGATCTCCTTCTCAGAGATCCCGACAACGACATTCCCCCAACATATCTCCACCCAAGTGTGGCCTTCCACCGACAAAGGAGAAGCGCAACATTTCTTTCTTCAAGAAACGTGACCGCACACCTCCCCCAAAAGATCAAGACTTTCCGCCTTCCAAGAGAAAGAAATGTGACTTCCAAGCCGACCGCTGTTGATCACCATTACCCAAGCCAAGACAACAATGGAGGAGTCCTCCTCCCCGTCGAGACCATGATGCCCGACGAGGAAGGAATTATCACTCCCCTTCTACATCTACTGTAAAAAGCGATGACGATGAGCCCCGCGAGCCACTATCGAGAGAAATTACAGAGGCACAACTCCCAATCGTCCTGGAGAAGCCACAACCACTAGGGACATACGATGGGACGGCAGATCTCGATGAACATATAGAGAACATTGACGCCCTCCTCGACTATCGAGGAGTCAGGGGCACCATCAAATGTAGATTGTTCCCAACCACTCTCAGGAAAGGAGAAATGTCTTGGTACAAGAGTCTCCCAGATGAATCCATCACCTTTTGGAAGCAACTTGGGAGGATGTTTTTGACGCACTTCACAGCCTCACGTCGACATCGAAGTCAGAGGCTTCACTCGAAGCGATCATCCAAGGCAGAGATGAATCTCTCTGGGTATACATCAAGCACTTCAACAAGGAAGCAGTACAGGTCTCCGCGACCAACAACATGAAGAAATACCTCCTTGAGCGCGGGCTTCATCCCTACAGCGACTTAGCTAAAGTGGTGGACATCGAAACACCGACAAAGCTTGACTCCCTCCTCCTCAAGGCTCAAGCATGCATACAATATGAGGATAAGGAAGCTGCCAATAGCGCTAGGGAGTCAAGGCACAGAGAGAGTGTGAAATCCTTAAGAAATAATGAACCCTCGACATCCCGTCAGGGAGAGAAGAAATGAGAAGACAGATCTCAGGACCCCAAGGACTACAAGGGACCTGCTAGGCGGTTCCACGACTACACCCCTCTGACTACTTCGAGGGAGCTTATTCTATCTGAATGTGCAAATTCTGAAATAAAATAGGTCAGGTACACTTTCCCCGATAAACGCCCTCGAAACCAGGAATTGACAAAATTAAATACTACAGGTTCCACAAAAGCCACGAGAATAACACAGAGGATTGCATATATCTCAAGGATGCAATCGAGATACTGATTTGACATAGGAACCTCAAGCAATACAAGAAAAAATAGGTCGCCTGTGAAGAGGCTCCAGAATCTAAAACATCAAAGAGGGGAAGGAGTCCCCCGATATTAGCGCCATATTGGTTTCCATGAACATCATGTGGACATAAGACTTATACCTCTCGGAAATGGGGAGAATTCCATTATATTTCTCCTCTCATAGTATTTAGGAGTCATTACCCTCCGCTATGGTCATCTCCGGCGGGGGATTCAACAGGCATACGGTGTAGTCTGTGAAAACTAGATTCAAGCAACTCATCGAAGCCAATTCTGACATGGACATCACACTAGACAAGTTTCAAGGAGGTTCTCACCCCCTCGCCTTCTACAGGGAAGAACTACCAGGCAGGGCCCCCAACTCGACCATCTCACTGCTCATAAGGGCTCACATGGAAAATTTCAACATGCGACACATTCTGGTCGACCAAGGAAGCTCGGTATACATCATGTACACCCAGTTGTTCGCTACCCTACAGCCGAATGAAAGCCATCTGACCCCCTACGTAGGATCAGATCTCTAGGGCTTCAACGAGACAAGTATGAAACCTTGGGGATATATCGACCTGATTGTCACCTTCGGGAGAAGAGTGACAGCTAGAGCCATCAAGACCCAATTTCTGGTGGTAGATTTCCCATATCTCTACCAGTGCATCTTTGAGAGACCAACTCTCGCCGAACTAATCACAGTGCCCTCTACCGTGCACCTCAAGATAAAGTACTACACCTCTGAGGGTTTAGTCGCCACCCTCCACGGGGACATCTAAGGGGTCATGAGATGTTTCAAAGCCTCAGCCAAAGATCTCAGTTTCATCAATGTTCAATCTCGAACAATAACTGGGGTCGCACTGCCCTCTAGCTCCGAGGGAGCCAAGCCACTACCAAGGGTCAACACCATCGACCTCGACAACCGCTTCTCCAAATAAGATCGTGCCGAACAGAGAAATAAGGGCAAAGAACCCATGATTGAAGGCGAGGATCTAACCCTATCTGCAGGAAGTAAGGAACTCTCATGACCCATTCCGGATGGGGATTTCAATTCATCCCCCTCAGGAACAACCCCACCAGAGGAGTGAAGATCGGAGCTGGTCTCCTCGACTTGGAAAAGAGGCAACTTGAAGCTTGCATAAGGGAGAATGCTAACTTATTCGCCTGGAGCGCGACCAAGATGCCCGTAATATATCTGGAAATCACATGCCATCACCTGACCATAGATACTGCCCTCAAGGCGGTCGCTCAGTGTAGGAGAAAACATTCCCTCGAAAAAACGGTGGCTCCCAAACTAGCTGTAAAAGATCTCCTAGAGGCACATTTTATTTCTGAAGCCCAGTACACAACCTGGCTCTTAAATGTAGTCCTGGTAAAAACATCTAATGGAAAATGGTGCATGTGCATTGATTATACTGATCTCAATCGGGCTTGCCTGAAAGATGCTTATCCCCTCCCCAATATTGACAAATTGGTCAACAACTTGGCCGATTTTAAATTACTATAATATGGATGCATATTATGGCTACAACCAGATTCCAATGGAGAAAACAGACAAAAAATACACTGCTTTCATGACCGAATTGGGCAACTATTACAACAACGTAATGCCTTTCAGAGGCGCTACATATCAGCGTATGAAGAACAAAGTCTTCCGCAAAGAAATAAGCGATATGCTCGAAGTCTATATGGATGACATGCTCGTCAAATCCACTGAAGAGGTCGACCATTCCCTCCACTTAAAGAAAGTGTTCGAGCAAGCCTGAAAATTCCGAATGCGATTTAATCCAGAAAAATGTACCTTTGGCGTACGAGCGGGCAAGTTCCTTGGGTTCTACATAACAAAATGAGGCATTAAGGCATTTTATAAATTTCCGACGCCCACTTTGAAAAATTCCATTCAAATCTAGAACGACGTGCTCACTTCTCTCTCTCGATTCGTGGCGAAATTCGTCCAACACACGTTCCCCCTCTTCAAGCTCCTCCGCAAAGAAGCGGTCTTCAAATGGACGCCTGAATGCGAGCAAGATATTTCTCACCTGAATGAGGCGCTATCACAATCGTCCGTCCTCTCCCGACTAGAGAAGGATGAAATCCTCTTTCTCTATCTGGTTGTCGCCTCCGACGCAACTAATCAGGGAAACTCCGGAAGGAAAAAGACCAATTTATTTCACGAGCAAGGCCTTGCAAGGCCCTAAAATGGGATATAAACGAATTGAGAAGGTGGCCCTAGCCCTATTTAACACGGCGAGGAGACTCGGGCACTACTTTCTGGATTATATCATAGTCGTCTGAACAGATCAACCGATAAAACAATTGCTCGAAAGACCTGACATGGCGGGAAAAATGTTGAAATGGTCCGCAGAACTCTCTGAATTTGACATCCACTATGAGAGTAGGAATGCCCTCAAGGCTCAAGCATTGGCCGACTTCGTGGCTGAAATGACCTTGCTTAGACCCTCGGACAGAGCACGCAGGTGGACAATCTTCGTCGATGGGGCCTCCAGTTCGACCAGGAGCGGCACTGGTATTATATTTGAAAATGAAGAAGGAAACTTAGTCGAGGTCTCTCTCACACTATATTTCCCAACCTCGAACAACCAAACCAAGTACGAGGAATTTCTGGCGGACTTGCACCTGGCCGAAGATCTGGGAGCCGAGAAAGTAAAAATCTTCACCGATTCTTAGTTGGTAGCATCCCAGGTCCGGGGAGAATATCAACTGAAAAATGACCAACTCGCTGAATATTAGGACCTAGTCTAGGAGAGGAAAAAGAAATTCAAATATGTGGAAGTACAACATGTTCCTCGCGAACATAACGCTTGCACGAACATCCTATCTAAACTAGCAAGAACAAAGAAGAAAGGGGGGAAACAAGTCAGTGATACAGGGAATCCTTCCTCGACCAAGCACCCAGTAACCCCCCTCAACTTTTGAAGTATTTGCCATATGGGACATCGACTGCTGGATGACCCCTATACACGACTACCTCACAAAAGGAAAACTACCCGCCGACAGGAAAGAAGCAGTTGTCGTCAAATAGAGAGCTTGCTTATATGTCTTTATTGAAGGAAAACTATACAGTAGAGGGTTTTCCATTCCCATCCTCAAATTCATTGACCGAAGTGACACAGATCGTATCTTGCTCAAAATCCACGAGGGGATTAGTGGCCAGCATCTAGGTGAAAGATCCCTCACCAAGAAAGCTCTACGAGTAGGATATTATTGGCCCACCATGTATCACGACACAAAAGAACACGTTAAAAAATGTGACAAGTGCTAGCGACACGTAGACATGCATTTAGCCCCCCCCTAACGAAATCAAGTCCCTCTCCTCTCCTTGGCCCTTCGACTGGTAGGGATCAGACCTCCTTGGCCCATTTGTGGTAGGGACCAATCAAAAAAAATATTTGATCATAGTGGTCGACTAGTTCACCGAATGGATAGAAGTTGAAGCTCTGGCCAAAATTACCGGCCAAAACGTCCTTCACTTCTACAAAAGAAACATCCTCACTCGATTCAGCATCCTGTAAGAAATAGTCACCGACAATGGCACTCAGTTCACAGATCACACCTTCCAAGAATTTGTCGCCAAGTTGGGCACCACCCAGCACTTCACCTCTGTCGAACACCCCTAGATGAACGGCCAGGCCGAATCTACAAAGAGGGTAATAATCAGGGGGCTCGATCGAAGACTAGACGAAACCAAGAAAAGGTGGGTCGAGGAGTTACACAGCGTACTCTAGGGATATCGAAAAACTGAACATTTGTCGGTCAGAGAGAATCCTTTTCTCCTAGCTTATGGAACGGAGGTCATCATTCCCGTGGAGATCGAGGAACCCTCCAGACGAACCGAAGCTCCCCCGAACGAGGAAATGAATAATGTCGCCCTGCTAGAGGAATTAGATCTTGTAGAAGAAATCAAAACGGGAGAGGCCCTACGAGAGGCCTCGCTCAAACACAAGATATCCATGTGCTACGATGCCAAAGTCATACGACGAGAGTTCGAGGTCGGTAGCCTTGTCTTGAAGAGAAATCGCAAAGAATCTCGCGAAGGCATGCTCGCAGTAAACTGGGAAGGTCCCTATCGAATCTACGCAAAACCGGAGACCGAGGCGTATTACTTAGAAAATTTACAAGGGGATTAACTTGTCCAATCATGGAACACTGATAAGCTAAAACAATATTAGAGTTAAAACACTGAACAGTTGGCGAGTCTCGTCAATAAGACAAACTCATCCAAGCCCGACCATGCATGCTTGCCTACGTACAAGTATAACACCCAAATTATATTGAAGGGGCGAGACTTGTAACGCCCGTAATTTAATTAATTATTTAATTAAATTATTTTTGGAATATTTGAGAAGATGTGTTGTGTTTAATTGGATTTATTTGTTAAGTGGAGAAATAGTATTAGAATTATAATATCGTTTGGTGTGGGCTTATTTTGAAGGAATGGAAGTAATAAGGGGGTGTATTAGTTTTGAGCCCAATAAGGAATAAAGAATAATAGGTTATTCTATTGTTGTTAGAAGGAATAGAAAGAAGAAGCAGTAGAAGAATAAGGATTAAGAAGGAGAACGTGAAGCTACTGGAAAAAGTGGAAAAACGGCAGAACGAGAATTCAACCGGAAAATTATAGAGCGACCTTCAATCCAAGGTAAGGGTGGGGTTCTGATTTTATAATTGGGTTCATGATGATTGTTATGTGGGGTTAGAGGTGATTGTTGTTTTGTTCTTGAATTGGATGTATATGATGATGTATGATGAAGATTTGATAAATTTTATATGAATAATGATGTCCCAGTGTTGTTTGATCGATGTAGTATTATAGGATAATTGTAGGTGATTGTTGTACCCCAAAATTTGCCCTCCTATTTTTTCACAAGAAATCACAGCTTCGGGCTTCTCCTGATTTTTCAGATTGGCCTAAGAATCGGTCAAAACAGACTTTTCTCGCCAGTCAGACAAAATTAGGGTTTTCATGGCTCTGAAACAGTTCAAGCAAATTATTAGGGTTTGGTTGAGTTTGGCTCAGGGTTTGATCAGGCAGGCGCTTCTTCGACATTAAATCAAGAACTAGGTTTTGTGCGCGCATTCTCAGAAAGAATTAATTCTACAGTTCTTTTCAATTTACTCTGAGATATGGATTGAGGCTTCTGATTGAGAGTTTGTTGTGTTTGATTTAATCAGTAAAAGGAAAGGACATTTGGGCATTTGTTGTGATTGACTGTGCATTGCTATGGTTAATTGGAGCGCCGGGTTTATTATTGATTGCAAGACTACAGTGTTTATTAATTAATTATTTATTCTAAGTTAGAATAATTGGGATTTATTTCCATTTATTATAATTTAAGAATTATAAATAATTAAATAAACAATTGAAGAAGAATTAAAAAGGATTAAACTTTTATTTACTTTTAATTATTAAGTACAAATGTTATTTGAATACATTTACAGTATTTACAAATAATGTTATTACAAATAATTAAAGGTAAAATAAAGCTATATCCTAAGTTTTCTAAATCTTCATCTTCTACTGCTCCCCATTGCTCAATTTATTTTACCTGAAAAAGAAAAAGAAAAGAAGTCAATACAGATGAAAAATAAAGAAAAAGCAGACAGTTAATTTAAAGTTCATCATTAAAAGTAACTGGCCGGAATCAGTTTATTCACCCTCTCTGCAAATCACAAGAAGTTCTTGGTTCACAAAGAGGGATAGAAATATGCTTGCAAATAAAATATGAAATGCACAAAGTTACAATATTGCACAAATTCAAAGTTGTCACACAGGCTGCCTAATTTCAAATTTTCAACCAAAAGAGGCAAATCAATTGAAAAGTGCATAAAGCTGCATAGTTCATAGTTCCAAATTGTCAACCAAAGTTTTCAAACTGAATAGCAAACTGAACTGCACAAATTGCAAGTTACACAAATCCAAAAACAAGTCCAATGTCAACCAACTTTCTAAGAGCTATCAAAAGGATATCAAAAGATATAAAGCTGTCAAGAGATATGCAGAAAATCTTGAAAGTACACAGAGGAAAGAGACAATGCAAGCTTATTTCAAAATCATCATTTTCAAGGCCAGTACTTTTTCAGAGCAAAGACAGTTCTAAAGCAATAAAAATGCTTTTTTAATCTGTAGAGAGAGAGAGAAAGAGAGAGGAGAAAAATGCTTACAGAAGGCTTACAGGGATTAGGCTTAGAGATATAAACAAGTTATCAGAACATAGTATAGAGGAGACAGAATACATAACAGAAAGAACACAAACTGTCCAAAGATTCAAAACTGCCTCACACTGTAACCTGTTCAAACCTTTCAAGACTCAACCTGTAAACAATATACCAGAAACAAACTTCAAACAACCAGAGGCCTAAAGCCTCAAGCTTGTTGGAATCCAAAGCCTTCACCTGCATCTCAAAACATACACATCCTGCATAAACAAGCCAGAAGCCTGCTGCAGAACAACCAGAAAAAACCATAAGCCTTAACCTGCATAAACCTCTTGCCTCAAGCTTAAATCTACATCAAACACCACAAGCTCTCAAAGCCATTAAACCTGTGTCAAGCAAAAACAAACAGCAAGCCACAAACTAAAACCTGCCTGTCCCAACCACCAAACCAGTCAAACAACAAGCTCACAAGCTTTTCAAAGCCTAAAAATGCCTAACCAAGTCCAATAACCAACAAGCCCTCAGAATATTTTCCTCATAGGGTTAAGCATCAAAAGCCTCTAAAAAAAGCCATACAACCTGTTTCAAACCACAGGCCAGCCTCAGAACTAATTTCCTCATAGGCCACACAAATCCCATACTCAGATTCAACAACATATCAAGCATATCAAGCATATCAAGCATCTCAGCAAGCAAACAGCGGAAGAGGAAAAGAAGTGTTCAGAAATAGGCAAAGGTTTTTAGGCATTCATCACAAAACCTATAAAAAAGCAAAAATATGAGGATACCAGGAAGAGCAAGCTCATCAGCATCACTGTTACCTCCGTCTCTGGCCGCCTAAAGCGCCTCCAAGTCCATCTCTTCATTCCTCCGTCTCCAAAAGTCTCCAAAGGTATAACTCCTTTTCTTTTTTTCTCACACCTCATACAGAAAATATTGATAATCAAAAAATCAGAACACGAAAGTAACACATGCAAGAATGGAGATCTGAAACCCTAAAAAATTTGAAAGAACAAAAATCTTTACCTTCCTTTTTATCACCGCTTGAACAAACCCGAGGATGTGATGGACGGTGGCGCTGGGTGGCTTTAGGCGAAGAGGAATTTTGTTCAGAATCCTAGGCTTGAGAAGAAGAAAAGGACAACGAAGCAAAAATGGAGAAGTGGCGCCGTTCGTTCCAAAGCTGTAACCCTAATCCAGAAAGTGAAACAAAACTCAAACAACCCTAAAACAAAATGTTGTGACGCCACTGGGCCTTGCCCCATTACCAATTTCTTAAGCCCATCATAAAACCAGCGCACCTCCCCCTTTCTCTGACTTTATCTGTTCTTTTGCTTCTGGGCCAGAACTAATCCCCTAGGCCCATTCAACTTTTTTTTATATAACTCATAAACCTTTTTTTATTTTATTTTATCACTCTATTTTTAAGTAAAATATTACATATACCTTTTTTATTATATATACAAAATTTTTCCTTAAATACTTATTTATTACAATCAATAAAATACCTAAAAATAGGATTTTTTCTAATTTAAATAATCTTCTTTTTTTTAGAATTTTTGTTTAATAAACCTTTGTACATTAACTAAATACCTAGACAATAGGATAATTAAACTTAAAACATTTTTTCTTTTAATTAAAACTTTTGTATATAAAACATTAACTAAAACACAAAAAGAATAAATAAATACTTAAATTTGCATTAAGTTAACATCTTTCTCACTTGTAAATAATCACATGCACTTACACCAATACATTTGCTTGTCTTTTATTCTTATACATTGATTTACATTACATTTGAGAATGCGATTCGATTTGGTTGTAAATATATTTGGACACTATTCTCCTATTAAGTCTCATCCCCATTTGTAAATATTTGTACCCCCATTCCCGGATACTTATTTGTAATAGCTTAGACTTTAAATTCCCGCAATTTATCGCTTTCTATATACTGTATAGTAATTAGGGTTTGTATGCAAAGATTCAAAATCAACCGCTAGATAACCTAATACAAAGAAAAATGCATGATAATCAATACACAAGTCACACTTGCACCCCTAGGGTAATCCCACTCGTCGCCTTCCAAAATGGGCCATGCTTGCATGTTGAGTTTCTTTGGCAAAACAAAACAAATCAAAATGATCATAGTCCCTCGACGACGCTTTCGAAAGTTGCCTAAACAAAATGATCATAGTCCCTTCAAGCAAAATTGCCAAAGACACTTGGCACCATTGCATTCATGGTCCATACGATGACCCGTGCCCGTCCCGTTAACATCCTAACACAAGATTGTCCACCAAATGCAATGGTGGAACAATACTGTTAAAAGGGTTAAAACATGAGAAAAATATTTGAGTAAATTTAGGGGTAGACAAATCTTAGTTACTTGATCAAACTTGCAAAACACACTTGCCTACTTTTCAAAACCCACTCCATAAACACTTTCAAAACAACTTCCAAAAACATTGAAACATCTTTTCGAAAAGACACACACCTTTGTAAAACACTCGAGTAAAGAATTGTTACAACGGTTGCCTAGTCAAGGCATCTTTTTCAAAACATTTTCAAACATACACACACACCACCACCATTTCAAGCAATTGAAAATCAAGGCAAGTGATCTAAAACAAGTAACTAAGAGCCCATGGATAACCATGGATGAAAAGGGTGCTAATACCTTCCCTTTTCATAATCTACCCCCCGAACCCACGAAACATCTCAAAAGGTTTTTTCCTGTGCTTTTTAACCTTTTCGTAGGATAAACTAAAAAGTCGGTGGCGACTCTTGCTAAACCGAACAAGTGCGAATAAAAACACAAAACCTCAAGTCAGTTCTCCCACCGTATCACAGAACTGGCGACTCTGCTGGGGAAAATTTTAAAAGTGGGGTTACCTTAAGGTTTAGATAACCTTTACATTCTTGCTTTGATTGCCTTGATTGCTTTACTCTTTGGGTCTTTGTTTGGGTTTGTTGTAAATCCAACACCCGGATTTGGGGGCACCTTTTATAGGTAAATAGCAATAAAACTGTGAGGGAACTGTGCGGGGTATACTGACATGGTTGAAGCAGTAAGCTATGTTAGTGTGACATATTTGTGAGTACCGGTAACCCTTGAGTTCAATCAAGGAGAGTACGGGGCCGCTGAGTGATGTCGTGAAGCACTAACGAACTCTTAGAACCTTAATTGACCATCTTAGCCTTTTTAGGGGTAGTGAGATGACCGACTTTGGTGCAATCTGAAGTTGGTAGATACTCGATACTACACTCATTGAGGGTTGTTTTCTTGGAATATTTTGGTCGCCAGTTAAGTGGCTAAACCAAAACAATGAACACAGAAAACAATCCAGTGATATTGAGCTCCTTAGAACCCGGTTTCTATTTCTAGGACAGGATGAGCCAACTAACTTCAAGAGGGTACTTACCTACAAACCCCATGCAAGCCTAAACCTAAGGACTTGTTTGCTTTGTGTGAATATGATTACATGTATATACACTTACTTGCTTTTGCATGCATGTACATAACATCATAACATCATACCATAGCATTTTCACTAACCACTTCAAGGATCTCGAGGGTTCTTTTGATGCAGGGTCACGTTGAACCAGACGTCTACCAAGGGGCAAGAGGTTTCTCCTCTAAAAAAATGTCATCAAAGATCAAGTGCAATAACTTGAATCAGGGGCTATGACCCACTTGACATGGTGAGCTTGATTCTCGTGGAAAGACATCCACTGGTGCAAAGTTCTCCAATCAAAGATCAAAGTTCAACCTCTAACATTCTCTTGTGCTTACCCCGAGAGATCCTTGAAAACATTGCATAAATATATCATACATATCATTGCATAACAGGTTTCTCCCATACAGGTCTCCTTATCTTCCTACTGTTTATTTCAGTAAGATGGATATGGAACAAACGGTGAAAGATCTCCAAGCTCAAAATGCTCAATTCCAACAAATGCTTCTGGCTATGGGTAAAGGGCAAGAGGATCTGACAGCTCTCCTTCTCAAAGACAAGAAGAAGAAGTCCAAGAAGGCAGCAAGCATCCTGAACTTGAGGAGAAGACCTAAAACCCAAGACCTTTCAACTCCACCCAGCATAGGGGCCAGTCTTGAGGAAGAACATAATATGGGGATTGAGGAAGCTGACTACTCCGAAGAACAATATCCTCCCGCTGATGACAAGTACAAACAGTTGGAGGATCGCCTCAATGCTATGGAGGTTCAACAAATACCTGGCTTGGATTTAGGAGACATGGGTTTGGTTCCTGGATTGGTCATCCCTCCAAAGTTCAAAGTCCCTACCTTGGATCTGTATCATGGAGTCTCTTGCCCTAAGATGCATCTAAAGTCTTATGTCCGCAAGATTCAACCATACACAACTGATCCAAAGCTTTGGATCCATTTCTTCCAAGAAAGCCTGGTAGGAGCTCAACTCGAGTGGTTCTATCAATTAGAGAGTTCTCGCATCCACACCTGGGAGGATTTATCTAGGGCTTTTTACAAACAATATCAGTACAATGCTGATCTTGCACCAACTCGTGTGCAATTGCAGAACATGACTATGGGTTCTGACGAGAGCTTCAAAGGATATGCTAAAAAATGGAGAGATCTGGCTGGTAGGGTGCAACCCCATTTAACTGACAGAGAGTTGATTGACATCTTCATGGGAACTTTGACTGGGCCTTTCTTCAATCACTTAATTGGAAGCTCCTCAGTTGGGTTCACCGAGCTAATACTGACCGGCGAAAGGGTCGAAGCTGGCATCAAAAGTGGAAAGATCCAAGGAACTACATCCTCGGATACTCAGATAATTCCCTACGACAGAAAGAAAGAGTCCAATGCTATGAACAGTCAAAAGGGTCGTCATGATCAACATGCAGGGGAAGTCCTGATCTCTGGTTCTACGTCACGCCGACAACAGCCAAAGGGAAGTCAACGAAAGCCAGACGAGCCTAAGAGACAGTTCACTAACATCAACATGCCGATGTCTCAAGCACTGCAACACTTGTTGAAGATGAATCTGATTGCATTGGTAGGGCCTCATCCAAACCCCAAGACATCATCTCCTAACTACAATCCCAATGCAATATGTGCTTATCATTCTGATAGTCCCGGGCATGATACTAACGATTGTTGGGCATTGAAGTACAAGATTCAGAATTTGATTGATGACAAGGAGATTGAGTTTGGTCCTCCAGAGACCCCAACATGATCACTGCTCCTATGCCAAATCATTGAGAGCGTCTTTGTTTCATTTGAATTTTCAAGTTGTAATCTTTGTTATTCAAACAATTATCTATTAATGTCAAACTTTGTTTCATTAATGCATTGCATATGTTTGTCTTGATTTGATCCACTCATTTTCATTACACTTGAACTATGCTTTCTACTTTCTTTATGATATTTGACTCTTGATAAAAAGCTACAAGCCTTTAGAGGGAGGATGACGAAACAATACCATAATCTCATACAGTATGCTTTTGAACAGACCTTGCTGATGATGTACAAGCATTTCTTTCAATTCCCAAACATTAGAGTTATGAGGAAGATAATCCCTAGTCAACCCCTTCGAGCCAAAGAAGTAGGAGTTTTCTGTTCTAAACAAATTGAAACCTTTGATTAAACCTGGGGCAGGGTAGTCTCTCAGTTAATTTAAAAAGGATGTGCATTGAAGTCGCAAAACTCTCAGTTCGTAATACAACGAACGACGTCAAAGAAAAGCATTCCTCTGGAATCAAAAGACAGTGGTGGTTCCTTATCTCATAGGCAGTCAATATCTCTCAAAAAAGAAAAATTCCACTGAGCCAAAACCTATAAAGGAGGCTTAAGAAACCTGGGGCATCCCGTTGACTGTAATCTCGAAAACGCGAACAGTCAGGCAAAAGTTAGGGATAACAAATCAAAAGAAAGAGGTCATTCTAAATCCTCAACAACATGAAAAATGTTGCAAAAGAAAAAGGAGATGATGACTGTCTTCCAAAATTCAACTGGTGAACCATCACCCAAAAGTCGTTCCAAATTCGAATGGAGTTCGACGCACAATTAACTGAGCTTAGGATTGAAGAACATCACGAAGAGCGGGTGGGTACAAATATACTTTGAGCCTTTATCCTTTGTTTCTTAAACTGTGAACCAAGCCACGTTACAACCCTTCAAAAGTCCTAATTGAAGCATGGGTTAGTTTGAAGGCATACTGTTACAAAAGGTATCCTGACTCCTGTAAGTCTTTGCTCTAAATCTGGTGTTGATCTTGTCTTATGAAAAGTTTTCTGCTAAAAAACGCATTTTTCAAAACTTTGAGACAGACATGAACTTTGCATTACTTGAATATCACTGTTTGCATATGGTTATTTGTTTGACAGCGGAGAAATTCACACAATGAATATCCGATGAACGAAAGCTCTCTCAGTGAATAAAATCAATTCAAAAAGGATGACACTTCCATTGACAAATCTCCTATCAACAAGGGGGCATGACATGTCACTATCCAGTTACCCTGGGGCAGTCCAGTCAAGATTTCAACAAATCTCTCAAAGGTTCAGGGAACTTGGGGCAAGTCTCCTTCATCATCACTTGGGGCATTCGAATGTCAAAAGTGTTCAACCTTTCCTTCATCACCTGTTGGAAGATGCAGTTTTACACGGACTCATCATGAAGCAACCCTACACCGGTTCCTTCTCAATCCAGATGCAGTTTTACACTGACTCATCATGAAGCAACCCTACACCGGTTCCTTCTCAAATCCAAGATGCAGTTTTACACAGACTCATCATGAAGCAACCCTACACCGGTTCCTTCTCAAATCCAAGATGCAGTTTTACACGGACTCATCATGAAGCAACCCTACACCGGTTCCTTCTCAAATCCAAGATGCAGTTTTACACGGACTCATCATGAAGCAACCCTACATCGGTTCCTTCTCAATCCAGATACAGTTTTACAAGGACTCATCATAAAGCAACCCTACACCGCTTCCTTCTCAAATCCAAGATGCAGTTTTACACGGACTCATCATGAAGCAACCCTACACCGGTTCCTTCTCAAATCCAAGATGCAGTTTTACACAGACTCATCATGAAGCAACCCTACACCGGTTCCTTCTCAAATCTAAGATGCAGTTTTACACGGACTCATCATGAAGCAACCCTACACCGGTTCCTTCTCAATCCGGATGCAGTTTTACACGGACTCATCATCAGGAAACCCTACACCGGTTCCCTCTTAACTTCAGATGCAGTTTTACACGGACTCATCATCAGGAAACCCTACACCGGTTCCTTCTCAAATTCATATGCGGTTTTACACGGACTCATCATCAAGAAACCTTACGCAGGATCCCAGATCAATACCTGTAGCGATCAAGAGATTCTTGCAATCCACTGCAGCAGTCAAGGAATTACTTTCCCCAACGGCAGTCAAGATTCTTTTATCTCCTGCCATCCAGGATTCATCTATCCTCAGCAAGACAACTCATCAGCTTACATGCGCATTCATCACATTCATATCATAAACATTGATGGCATCATGCATCATGACATTGCATACAACTAACTCTTTACCTTTTCAGGAAAGATCAGTCGACAGACAAAGATCATCCTCTTCTGAGAGTCTTTATAGAAATAGTCCAGATGTGACCCGGACATGGCGACATTCTGATACTTATTCCAGATTCACCCAGAGATAGTTCAGATGTGACCCGGACATGGCGACATTCTGATACTTATTCCAGATTCACCCAGAGATAGTTCAGATGTGACCCGGATATGGCGACATTCTGATACTTATTCCAGATTCACCCAGAGATAGTTCAGATGTGACCCAGACATGGCGACATTCTGATACTTATTCCAGATTCACCCAGAGATAGTTCAGATGTGACCCAGACATGGCGACATTCTGATACTTATTCCGGATTCATTCAGATGCAGTTTTACACGGACTCATCATCAGGAAACCCTACACCGGTTCCTTCTCTACTTCTCAACTTTTGAAAACAGTTTACGGACGCTTCCCAACAACGGATGCTGCTCTATTGCTTATTCAACTTCAAGACTTCTGAAAACAGTTCACGGGTTCTCCAGTAACGGATGTTAACCTATCGCTTGTTCATATTCTTCTTCAACTTTTGAAAACAGTTTACGGACGCTTCCCAACAACGGATGCTGCTCTATTGCTTATTCAACTTCAACTCCTGAAAAAAGTTTACGGATTCTCCAAACATGGATGTCAATCTATTGCTTATTCAGACCCCTAGTTCAGAGATGTTCCAAAACATGGACGCCTTTCCGATACTCATGTCACTCACCAACTACATACAGTTCAACAACATTTCTAAATGGCATCTCTAAGCCCATCCTCCTACCAGCAACTTCCAGATGGCATCTCTAAGCCCATCCCCCGACAAGATTCTGTCACATCCCTAGATGGAATCTCTAAGTCCATCACCAAATGGCATCTTTAAGCCCATTCCCTCTACCATCACATCACCGAGTGCAAATTTTTTGGGCACTCTAGTGTCCAATCTCCTTTTACCCTCGAGTCGCGAAAGGCAAGCTTGCCAATCTAACTCTTCATGTTCAAGAAGATTGAACAGGGGAAACTGTTGTACCCCAAAATTTTCCCTCCTATTTTTTCACAAGAAATCACAGCTTCGGGCTTCTCCTGATTTTTCAGATTGGCCTAAGAATCGGTCAAAACAGACTTTTCTCGCCAGTCAGACAAAATTAGGGTTTTCATGGCTCTGAAACAATTCAAGCAAATTATTAGGGTTTGGTTGAGTTTGGCTCAGGGTTTGATCAGGCAGGCGCTTCTTCGACAATAAATCAAGAACTAGGTTTTGTGCGCGCATTCTCAGAAAGAATTAATTCTACAGTTCTTTTCAATTTACTCTGAGATATGGATTGAGGCTTCTGATTGAGAGTTTGTTGTGTTTGATTTAATCAGTAAAAGGAAAGGACATTTGGGCATTTGTTGTGATTGACTGTGCATTGCTATGGTTAATTGGAGCGTCGGGTTTATTATTGATTGCAAAATTACAGTGTTTATTAATTAATTATTTATTCTAAGTTAGAATAATTGGGATTTATTTCCATTTATTATAATTTAATAATTATAAATAATTAAATAAACAATTAAAGAAGAATTAAAAAGGATTAAACTTTTATTTACTTTTAATTATTAAGTACAAATGTTATTTGAATACATTTACAGTATTTACAAATAATGTTATTACAAATAATTAAAGGTAAAATAAAGCTATATCCTAAGTTTTCTAAATCTTCATCTTCTACTGCTCCCCATTTCTCAATTGATTTTACCTTAAAAAGAAAAAGAAAAGAAGTCAATACAGATGAAAAATAAAGAAAAAGCAGACAGTTAATTTAAAGTTCATCATTAAAAGTAACTGGTCGGAATCAGTTTATTCACCCTCTCTGCAAATCACAAGAAGTTCTTGGTTCACAAAGAGGGATAGAAATATGCTTGCAAATAAAATATGAAATGCACAAAGTTACAATATTGCACAAATTCAAAGTTATCACACAGGCTGCCTAATTTCAAATTTTCAACCAAAAGAGGCAAATCAATTGAAAAGTGCATAAAGCTGCATAGTTCATAGTTCCAAATTGTCAACCAAAGTTTTCAAACTGAATAGCAAATTGAACTGCACAAATTGAAAGTTACACAAATCCAAAAACAAGTCCAATGTCAACCAACTATCCAAGAGCTATCAAAAGGATATCAAAATATATAAAGCTGTCAAGAGATATGCAGAAAATCTTGAAAGTACACAGAGGAAAGAGACAATGCAAGCTTATTTCAAAATCATCATTTTCAAGGCCAGTACTTTTTCAGAGCAAAGACAGTTCTAAAGCAATAAAAATGCTTTTTTAATCTGTAGAGAGAGAGAAAGAGAGAGGATAAAAAGGCTTACAGCAGGCTTATAGGGCTTAGGCTTAGAGATATAAACAAGTTATCAGAACATAGTAGAGAGGAGATAGAATACATAATAGAAAGAACACAAACTGTCCAAAGATTCAAAACTGCCTCACACTGTAACCTGTTCAAACCTTTCAAGACTCAACCTGTAAACAATATACTAGAAACAAACTTCAAACAACCAGAGGCCTAAAGCCTCAAGCTTGCTGGAATCCAAAGCCTTCACCTGCATCTCAAAACATACACATCCTGCATAAACAAGCCAGAAGCCTGCTGCAGAACAACCAGAAAAAACCATAAGCCTTAACCTGCATAAACCTCTTGCCTCAAGCTTAAATCGACATCAAACACTACAAGCTCTCAAAGCCATTAAACCTGTGTCAAGCAAAAACAAATAGCAAGCCACAAACTAAAACCTGCCTGTCCCAACCACCAAACCAGTCAAACAACAAGCTCACAAGCTTTTCAAAGCCTAAAAATGCCTAACCAAGTCCAATAACCAACAAGCCCTCAGAATATTTTCCTCATAGGGTTAAGCATCAAAAGCCTCTAAAAAAAACCATACAACCTGTTTCAAACCACAGGCCAGCCTCAGAACTAATTTCCTCATAGGCCACACAAATCCCATACTCAGATTCAATAGCATATCAAGCATATCAAGCATCTCAGCAAGCAAACAGCGGAAGAGGAAAAGAAGTGTTCAGAAATAGGCAAAGGTTTTCAGGCATTCATCACAAAACCTAGAAAAAAAGCAAAAATACGAGGATACCAGGAAGAGCAAGCTCATCAGCATCACTGTTCCCTCCGTCTCCGGCCACCTAAAGCGCCTCCAAGTCCATCTCTTCATTCCTCCGTCTCCAAAAGTATCCAAAGGTATAACTCCTTTTCTTTTCTTCTCACACCTCATACAGAAAATATTGATAATCAAAAAACCAGAACACGAAAGTAACACATGCAAGAATGGAGATCTGAAACCCTAAAAAATTTGAAAGAACAGAAATCTTTACCTTCCTTTTTATCACCGCTTGAACAAACGCGAGGATGTGATGGACGGTGGCGCTGGGTGGCTTTAGGCGAAGAGGAATTTTGTTCAGAATCCTTGGCTTGTAAAGAAGAAGAGGACAACAAAGCAAAAATAGAGAAGTGGCGCTATTCGTTCCAAAGTTGTAACCCTAATCCAGAAAGTGAAACAAAACTCAAACAACCCTAAGACAAAATGTTGTGACGCCACTGGGCCTTGCCCCATTACCAATTGTTTAAGCCCATCATAAAACCAGCGCACCTCCCCCTTTCTCTGACTTTATCTGTTCTTTTGCTTCTGGGCCAGAACAAATCCCCTAGGCCCATTCAACTTTTTTTTATATAACTCATAAACCTTTTTTTTTATTTTATCACTCTATTTTTAAGTAAAATATTACATATACCTTTTTTATTATATATACAAAATTTTTCCTTAAATACTTATTTATTACAATCAATAAAATACCTAAAAATAGGATTTTTTCTAATTTAAATAATCTTCTTTTTTTTAGATTTTTTGTTTAATAAACCTTTGTACATTAACTAAATACCTAGACAATAGGATAATTAAACTTAAAACATTTTTTCTTTTAATTAAAACTTTTGTATATAAAACATTTACAAAAACACAAAAAGAATAAATAAATACTTAAATTTGCATTAAGTTAACATCTTTCTCACTTGTAAATAATCACATGCACTTACACCAATACATTTGCTTGTCTTTTATTCTTATACATTGATTTACATTACATTTGAGAATGCGATTCGATTTGGTTGTAAATATATTTGGACACTACTCTCCTATTAAGTCTCATCCCCATTTGTAAATATTTGTACCCCCATTCCCGGATACTTATTTGTAATAGCTTAGACTTTAAACTCCCGCAATTTATCGCTTTCTATATATTGTATAGTAATTAGGGTTTGTATGTGAAGATTCAAAATCAACCGCTAGATAACCTAATACAAAGAAAAATGCATGATAATCAATACACAATTCACACTTGCACCCCTAGGGTAATCCCACTCGTCGCCTTCCAAAATGGGCCATGCTTGCATGTTGAGTTTCTTTGGCAAAACAAAACAAATCAAAATGATCATAGTCCCTCGACGATGCTTTTGAAAGTTGCCTAAACAAAATGATCATAGTCCCTTCAAGCAAAATTGCCAAAGACACTTGGCACCATTGCATTCATGGTCCATACGATGACCCGCGCCCGTCCCGTTAACATCCTAACACAAGATTGTCCACCAAATGCAATGGTGGAATAATATTGTTAAAAGGGTTAAAACATGAGAAAAATCTTTGAGTAAATTTAGGGGTAGACAACTCTTAGTTACTTGATCAAACTTGCAAAACACACTTGCCTACTTTTCAAAACCCACTCCACAAACACTTTCAAAACAACTTCCAAAAACATTGAAACATCTTTTCAAAAAGACACACACCTTTGTAAAACATTCGAGTAAAGAATTGTTACAACGGTTGCCTAGAGAAGGCATCTTTTTCAAAACATTTTCAAACATACACACACACCACCATTTCAAGCAATTGAAAATCAAGGCAAGTGATCTAAAACAAGTAACTAAGAGCCCATGGATAACCATGGATGAAAAGGGTGCTAATACCTTCCCTTTTCATAATCTACCCCCCGAACCCACGAAACATCTCAAAAGGTTTTTTCCTGTGCTTTTTAACCTTTCCGTAGGATAAACTAAAAAGTCAGTGGCGACTCTTGCTAAACCGAACAAGTGCGTATAAAAACGCAAAACCTCAAGTCAGTTCTCCCACCGTATCACAGTGATGATTTATCATGATTATATTAAGTTTGTAGGGTTAAAAACATGAATCCCTTAGTGAAATGCAGAGAAAATTGCAGAATTATGCAGGAAGAATCAGGATGTGTCGACCTCAAACTTGATACGTCGATACATGAGGGCATAAAGACTCACTATGAGTCGAAACGAAGAGGCTTGCATCGATACATGAAGGTTAAAAGACTCAGGATGAGTCGATCTGTGGGATGCATATGTCGATACATGTTGTGTGCAAGATTCAGGATGAGTCGATCCATGAGAGGATGCATCGACTCATGTTGTGCAGTTAGAGCAGTACGCGTCGATCCAAGGGGTTTTGCGTCGACCCATAACGCCTGATTTTTGGCAGATTCAGTTTTAAAGTGCTGTAACTTGAGTTTTAGGATTCCGTTTGAGATGTTGTTCGAAGTGTTGAATAGCTAACGCGGTGAACATTATTCTAGAGGATTAAAATGAAGAATAGGAAGTGTAATCCTAGTAGCCAATTTAGGGTTTACAATTAATTCCCGTGTTGATTGTTGCGTTG
Source organism: Vicia faba (assembly GCA_948472305.1). Lineage (NCBI taxonomy): Eukaryota > Viridiplantae > Streptophyta > Magnoliopsida > Fabales > Fabaceae > Vicia > Vicia faba. The sequence continues at coordinate 947,811,922 of OX451735.1, forward strand.
GTTTTGAACAGAATGATGCAAATTAGATGCCTAGAGGCTGCTGTTAGAATCATAACAGTAGGATTAGTGACAGTAACGATGTAAGAATTACATAATAGAAGTATGAATTACTATGGTATTAATGTACAACTGAGTTGTTAGTGACAAGTTGTTAATGATGTTGTGTTGATGATTTATAATAAATAAATGATGTTTGATGAGTTATTATGATGATATGAGATGTTGATGAAGAGACGTTGAGATGCTTTTGAGATGTTGTTAATTTGAGATGTTGTTAATTTGAGATGTTGTTAATTTGGGTGTTTTTATTACATTCATGATTGTGTCGCATACATTGAATTTTTTTGAGATGGAGCTTATGCTCGTTGAGATGGCCTGTATTGGAGAATTTTGAGATGAAGGCTTATGTCTTGTTGATGCCTCTATTAATTGGCAAATTTTTGAGATGGGAGTTCTGCTCCAATGGTACCACATACATTTTCATAGTATTGAGTCGCATTATATGATTACATAAAGAAGTGTGTAATGATGTTGTGAATGCATTATTATTGTATATTATGAGATGAGAAGTGGTGATGTTATGTGATCTAATTTAATATATTAATTATCATGCGCTTTATTATATTTTTAGATATCTCACCCCTTCTATTTGAATGTTGCCCTTATGTTGGTAACGTGCATGTAATCGAGAGTGAAGGTTGTATACCTTCAGTAGTTTGAGTCGGTGTCATTGCTCTGATATGTAACACTCGGGGGGATGAACGCTTGCTGTTTTTGATTGTTGATTATTATTAAATCATGTTGTTTTGAATTTGCTGTAATTGATGATAAAATTGTTATTGATAATTCCGCTGCGTAGATGTTGGGTTATTTGATTAAAGATGTTATGATGGTTCATCCGATGTTTTGAAAGTGTTATATATCCTCGACGAATGCAATGAGTTTTATAGAAGAATTTGTGACGCCCTTGTTCGTTTGCATGATTGAATTTTATAACTCTGATTTATTTTATATAATTTCTTGGGGTAGAATTGGGGTGTTACAAAGTTGGTACCAGAGAAAAAGGTTGGTCTGACCTTGTCGTCGAGTCGTAGTTGTTTAACAGTCGAGTATTGTTAATTTGAGTTCTAATCAATGTTTATGTTGTAGTGAGAAGTTGAGATGGCTGGAAGGAATGATGTTGCACTTGCTGCTGCTTTAGAAGCAATGGCTCATGTGATGGAAAATCAGCCAAATGCTGACGGGAATGCTGGATCTCGTAGCTTGGCGACTTTCCTGAGAGAGAATCCACCTACGTTCAAGGGAAAGTATGATCCTGGCGGAGCATTAGAGTGGTTGGAAGAGATTGAGAGAATCTTCCGTGTGATGGATTGCACTCCAGCGCAGATGGTTCAGTATGGGACTCATATGTTAGTAGTCGAGGCTGATGACTGGTGGCTAGAGACTTTTCAGAAATTAGAAGATGCGGGTGAGAATGTCACTTGGGCTGTGTTCCGTAGGGAATTCCTGAGAAAGCACTTTCCTGAAGATGTCTGTGGTAAGAAGGAAATTAAATTTCTTGAACTGAAGCAATCGAGTATGTCAATTGTTGAGTATACTGCCAAGTTTTCTGAGTTGGCTAAGTTCTATCCGCATTACACTGAGGCAAATGCTGAGTTTTCAAAGTGTATCAAATTTGAGAACGGGTTGTGCCCGGAGATTAAGAAGGCGGTTGGATACCAGAAAATTCGTGTCTTTGTTGATTTGGTTGATAGCTGCAGGATTTATGAAGAGGATAATAATGCTCATTAAAATATTATCAGTGAGAAGAGGGGTAAGCACCAACAGAATTGTGGTAAGCCTTATGATGCCCCAGTTGGTAAAGGTAAACAGAATGTTTCTCAGAGTCAGAGGACTAGTGGGGGAGATGCTCCTGGTGATGTGGTTTGTTTGAAGTGTGGAAAACCTGGGCACAAGAGTAATGTGTGCACTACTGAAGTGAAGAGGTGTTTCCATTGTGGTAAGAACAGACATGTTATATCTGAGTGTGAACACAAGGATGTGATTTGTTTCAATTGTAGAGAAGAAGGGCACATTGGTATCCAATGTCCGAAACCGAAAAGAGCTCGGTCTAGTGGAAAGGTGTTTGCTTTAGTGGAGGATCAGACAGTTGTTGAGGACAGACTTATCATAGGTACATGTTTCATTAATAGTACTCCTTTAATTATTATTATTGATACTGGTGCTACGCATTGTTTTATTGTTGCTGACCGTGTTGAAAGATTTGGTCTTATGTTGTCTTCTTTGAATGGAGAAATGGTCGTCGATACTCCAACCAAGGGGTCAGTTCCTACTTCTTCTGTGTGTTTGAAGTTTCACTTGTCGATCTTCGACGGAGACTTTGTTGTTGATTTGGTTTGTTTGCCATTAAGAGGTTTGGATGTGATTCTGGGTATGAATTGGTTAGAGCATAACTATGTTCATATTAACTGCTATGACAAGTCAGTGAAGTTTTCTACTCCTGAAGAAGAGGAAGATGGTTTGTTGTCTGCTAGACAGTTGAGGAAGTTGATGTAAGAGGAAGCACAAATGTTCTTGTTGATGGCGTCGCTATCTGTAGAGACTCAATCTATAATTGAGGAATTGCAGGTGGTGTGTGAATTTCCTGAAGTTTTCCCTGATGAGATTCCTGATGTACCGCCAGAGAGGGAAGTTGAATTTGCAATTGATCTTGTACCTGGTACCATACCTGTATCTATGGCACCATACAGGATGTCTGCATCTGAATTGCCAGAGTTAAAGAAGCAATTGGAAGAGTTACTTAAGAAGAAGTTTGTAAGACCAAGTGTATCTCTGTGGGGTGCTCCAGTGTTGTTAGTGAAGAAGAAAGATGGAAGTATGAGGCTTTGTGTTGATTATAGACAGTTTAATAAGGTGACTATTAAGAACAAGTATCCACTTCCAAGAATAGATGACTTGATGGATCAATTGGTGGATGCTCGTGTGTTTAGTAAGATTGATCTAAGGTCGGGTTACCATCAGATTAAAGTGAAGGACGAAGATATTCAGAAGACGGCTTTCAGGATGCGTTATGGACATTATGAGTATTCAGTGATGCCTTTCAGTGTTACTAACGCTCCGGGAGTATTCATGGAATATATGAATCGTATCTTTCATACTTATTTGGATCGGTTAGTGGTGGTGTTCATTGATGATATTTTGATTTACTCTAAGTCAGAAGAAGAGCATGTTGAACACTTGAGGGTAGTATTGCAGATTTTGAAAGAGAAGAGGTTGTATGCAAAGCTGTCCAAGTGGGATTTCTGGCTGAAAGAGGTTACTTTTCTTGGTCATGTGATTTCAGGTAGTGGCATTGTTATAGACCCATCGAAGGTTGATGCTGTGTTGCAATGGGAAACTCCAAAGTCAGCTACTGAGATTAGAAGCTTTTTGGGATTAGCTGGTTATTATAGAAGGTTTATCGAAGGGTTTTCTAAGTTGTAACTTTTGTTGACTAAGTTGACTTGTAAAGGTAGAGCTTTTGTGAGGGATGTTCGGTGCCAAGAAAGTTTTATGGAATTGAAGAAGAGGTTGACATCGGCACCAATTTTGACGTTGCCTAGTCCAGGAGAGCCTTTTGTGGTATATTGTGATGCTTCTAAGATGGGTTTAGGAGGTGTGCTTATGCAGAATGGTAAGGTAGTTGCTTATGCGTCAATGCAGTTGAGGACTCACGAGAAGAATTATCCTACGCATGATTTAGAGCTTGCTGCTGTTGTCTTTGTGTTGAAGATTTTGAGGCATTATCTTTATGGTTCTAGATTTGAAGTGTTTAGTGACCATAAGAGCTTAAAGTATTTATTTAATCAGAAGGAGTTGAATATGAGGCAACGAAGATGGTTGGAATTGTTAAAGGATTATGATTTTGGTTTGAATTATCATCCAGGAAGAGCGAATGTGGTAGCTGATGCGTTGAGTCGAAATACTTTACATATGTCAACAATGATGATTAAAGAGTTGGAATTGATTGAGAAGTTCAGAGATATGAGCTTAGTTTGCGAGGTTACTCCACAGAGTGTTATGTTGGGTATGTTGAAGATTAATAATGAATTTCTAGACAGTATCAGAGAAGCTCATAAGTTGGATGTGAAACTGGTAGATTTGATGGTTGGGATTGATCAGTCTGAGAATAATGATTTTAAGTTAGATGTGCAAGGTGTGTTGAGATTTCGTAACCGGATTTGTATTCCTGATGATGTTGAGATGAAGAAAGTGATACTTAAAGAGAGTCATAGAAGTAGGTTGAGTATTCATCCAGGAGCTACAAAGATATATCAAGATTTGAAAGGCTTGTTTTGGTGGCCTGGGATGAAGAGTGATGTGGCTAGTTTTGTGTATGCATGTTTAACTTGTCAGAAGTTGAAAGTTGAACACCAGAAGCCTGCAGGGTTGATTCAACCGTTGGAAGTTCCATAATGGAAATGGGATAGCATTTCAATGGACTTTATGACGGGTTTGCCTAATACATTAAGAGGACATGATTAAATTTGGGTGATTGTTGATAGGCTTACGAAGTCATCTCATTTTATTCCTATTAACATCAGTTTTCTAGTGTCGAAGTTGGCTGAGATTTACACTAGTGTGATTGTGAAGTTGCATGGTGTTCCTTTGTGCATTGTGTCAGATAGAGATCCAAGATTTACTTCTGATTTTTGGAAGAGTTTGCAAGAAGTGTTAGGTTCTAAGTTGAGGTTGAGTTCAGTGTATCACCCTTAGACAGATGGTCATACTGAACGTATGATTCAATCGTTGGAAGACTTGTTGAGGGCATGTGTGATCGGTGGATCTGGAACTGACTGTTTAACGCTGGTTTGCGAAATGTCGCGGAAGCAAGAGTCGCCACCGTCTTTTATTTTCTCCAAATGGAAAGGACAAAAGCACAGAAAAATTCCTTAAAGAGATTGCTCTCGGTTCGGGAGGTAGGTTATAGAAAGGGAAGGTGTTAGCACCCTTTCTATCCATGGTTATCCATGGGCTCTTAGATACTTGCTCATTTGTGTTTTCAAAATGGTTTGTTTGCTTTTCAATGTGGGTTTTAAAAAATTTTCTTTGAAAATTCCAGTTCGACTCTTGTATCTGTCCTCAAGAGTGTTTGAAAAATTGCTTTCGAAAGCTTTTTGAAAATGTGTTGGTGTGAAAAGTATTTTTTTGATTTGTTTTGAAGTTTAGAGCAAGTATCTAGAGTCGTCTACCTACCCTAAGGAATTCGTCCGTGTAAATGTCCTTTAAAGTAGTGCCATCCCACCATTGAGAGGTAGGTAGCACCACCGTTGGAGGTGTTCGGGTCAATTCGAGGTTTGGGACATGGTGATCACCAGAGCAATAGGAAGATACCTTAGAAGCTACCCTCATGCCAGGTTCCCGGATCATGAGGACTTACTAAGACATCCTCTACTCGACGATCACCTTTCGAGGCAAGGCAACAGTGAGGCGTACTCTAGGGGTGGTGTGTGATTTGTGTGTCGTTTTCAGATATTTTGTCTTTTGTCATGTTATTGGTGATCTAGCGTTTGTTTTTATTTTTGTCCATTCATTCTTGCATGCATTTGTTAACAGTTAAACATTGCAAGAAATAAAAGTTCTAAAGCTATTACAAAAGGCGCAGGTCCACATCGCCAAAATTTCCAGGACCCGATTTGACAGAAAATAAAGAATTAAAGAAAAGTAAAGAATTAAAAGTGCGGCAGATTAATTTACAAGGCCTTGGGAGAGGTACATAAATATTATAAAGAATAAGGAAATAAATATGCGAATTAAGTAAGAATTAAAAGAACGAGGGCGTTGGACCCTTTTTGCAAAATTAAATTAAATGATGAAATTAATTAATTAAAAAAGAAAAGAAATTGTTTTTGGTATTTTTTGGTATTTTATGATTTTAATGAAAAAAGAATTAATTAAAATAACATGCTAACCCTAATTCTAGTTGCTTTTAATTTATTAAGAAAAGATCAAATTTTAACCTAAAATTAAACCTAATTATTTTACATGCAATTTGATTATAAAAATAAATAATATTTAATTATTATAAAAGAAAATAAAAAGGGATAAAAATTAATTAAACCCTAATTCTACCAATTTTAGATTTTTTATTATGAAAATATTACAATTAAACCTAATTTAATAACTAAAATTGATTAATGTAATTTATTTACAAAAATATAAAAATATTTATTATTTTTTTCTCTTTTTCTGATTTTTTATTGTTTTTGTGTTTTTTGTGAAAATAATTAATTAAGGAATTAAATCAAGAAAACTAATTAAAACAAAAGATAGAAAAATATAAAAAAAGGAATTTAAGAGTGCAAACCATGGGGTTCTGCCCCTAATTTGGGAGGTAAGACTTAGCATTTTAGGCCCATCAAGACCTTGGCCTGTAAGACTTTCATGCCAGCATGCATACGCGTTGACTAGAGTGCATCATGTTCTCCAAATCTGTGCCTTTGAATTGATGTAATTGAACGCGTGGACGGCTTGATTTTGAAGGTGTATGATGCGTCTTTACACTGAAACTGCACATGAATATTAAATGAAGAAAAATATGAAAGGGGGTGGGGACCTGGGACTCAAACCCAGGTCCTGAACATTACCAACCAACGCGCTTGCCAACCATGCTGCCTTGTTTTCTTTGTATACTATATAACAAATAAATATAATAAAACAAAATAATGTGTTAGTGCTTTCTGCGCGCGAAATTTCAAACGCTCCAATCGTGGATGGCCACCTAAGCGTCTTCCTGAAGTAACAGTCTTGCAAGCTCGCCAGGCACTTCGCAATCATCTTCGCCTTCGTCTTCGGCTAAGTTGATCGGATTTTCGAAGTCATAATTGGCAGTAGCAGAGTCGTTATCAGTGAGATCCAGAGTGGATTGAAACCTGTATGAGTGAGTGTGTGTGTAAATACAGCTGTTTTGAAATATATGTAAAAGAAAGAAAGACAGAAAAGGAGCATAAGATTTGTAATGCGAGAAAACGTCCAAGATTTTCATTTATGATATATGAGATGACAATTTATATGCCCTCACAAATAGAACCACGGTGCCTCGGGTAAGACACCAGGCCATTAAGTTCAATTTATTGTTTATTACAAATGCCAAAAACATAGGAATTCATTACTCAGTAACAAGAGAAACAGGTAGGTTTTCCTTCGCACTCCAATTGCTAGGTCCACTGTCGGTTTCCGGGTAAATCTAGCTATCAAACTCAGCTTCATCCACTTCATCCTCGTCCCCAATAGCATTCACTCTGTGAGCAGGCAGGGGAGCTGTCACTACATTAGGCTTTTCAGATGCCTCAAGCTGTACTTCTTTCGCATCAATAAGGTCCTGCAGCTTGTTCCTTAATGCCCAACAGTCATCAGTGGCATGCCCCGGGCTATCGGAGTGATAAGCACAGTGGGCGTTTGGGTTGTATTTAGGAGATGTAGTATTTGCAAACTTCAGAGCCTCTCTGACGGTTACTAAGTTGGTTGAGAGCAACTGTGGTAAGATCTGCGACAAGGTCATACTCAGACGGGTGAATTCCCTTCTGGGTCTCTCAGCCCTTGGTTGGTTAGCTTGCCGAGGAGCGGCTGCAGGCTTTGCAATCACCAATGCGTTGACAGATTGGCGGCGCTCTGGTTTGTCTTGCCTTCTAGGCCCATACACCACACTGGCCTCTTTTTTAAAGGGTTTCTTCTCTGAACCTGTAGATGCACCCTTTGGAATCTTACCAGACTTCAACCCAGCCTCAATTCTCTCTCCAGTCAAGATAAGATCAGTGAATCCAGCAGAAGAATTCCCAATAAGATGGTTGAAAAATGGCCCAGATAGGGTCCCCAAGAACATGTCTACCAATTCCCGATCAGTCAACGGTGGCTGCACCCTGCCAGCCAGGTCCCTCCATTTCTGAGCGTACTCCTTAAAACCTTCACTTGAACCTAACGACATACCCTGGAGTTGGGTACGTGTAGGGGCAAGGTCGGCATTATATTGATACTGCTTATAGAAAGCAGTAGCCAACTCCTCCCAGTTACGAACCTTGGTCCCATCCAGCTGATAGAACCATTCGAGATGAGTCCCTGAAAGACTCTCCTGGAAGAAGTGGATCCACAAATTCTTATCCGCTGAGTACGGTTGAATCTTCCGAACATAGGACCTGAGATGTAGCTTGGGACAAGACGCCCCGTCGTACTTAGTGAAAGATGGTGCTTTGAATTTCCGAGGAATAATCACACCAGTAGACAAACCCAGATCTCCGAAATCCAGCCCAGGCACCTGTTGTATCTCCATAGCATTCAACCTATCCTCCAGTTGCTTGTATCTGTCTTCTGCATGAGGGTACTGCTCTTCATCAAAATCAGTCTCGTTGTCGGAGACTACCGGACTAGGACCTTTTTCTGCTTGAGGAGTACTCTTGCCAATGGAAGAACCAGCCTCTTCATTCTGCAAAGTATTTCCAAACCTTCGGCCTGAGCTAAACAGAACAGTTCTTCTCTTCTTCTTCTTCTCCTTCTTCAGGAGCAGAGCCTTCAGCTCTTCTTGGCCTTGAGCCAAACCCTTGATTAATTCCTGAAATTGTGCATTCTGCACCTGAAGAGCTTTGATGGATGTCTCAGTTGAGGATGAGTCAGGATTCATGATGCTGAAATAAATAGCGAAGAACGGTAAGCAACCTGAAAAGAAGAAACCTGCTATGCACATGATGAATGATATGTGTTTATGCAATGCATTCAAGGGTTCGAAAGTTCAAATTTGTTGTAGACAAAAAGGAACACACGTTATCATTAAGGAAATAACTGTTCAGTACATCAAAGCCTCATGGGCATAAATTACAAAAGTAAATCAATCCCAAAATACACTGTGCATCCTCTTTGGAGCTATGTAAGTGTTGAGATTCCTCTCCTCATGCAACAGGCGGGTGAGCTCCAAGACCTTCTTTTCACTGGCATGTAGACTGGTCTCAAGAGAATTCCGTTCTTCCTTAAGATGGATCCAGCTCTTCTGCATCTCTTCCCAGGATGTGGGCATATCAGGGTGCTGAACAGTGTAGGACACTTCTCCTTCCAAGACTGGCTCTTTGATCACAGAGAGCATATGGGGATAAGGCATCACTAACTTCTGGGAGCGGGCGCGTACCCACTTGAGATAAGGTTCCAACGGGATGGAGTTCCTATGCCCCAGTGTCTTGCTTTCTATCCTACTGGGCATCCTCCAAGCTCTGATAAATCTCTGGCGAAGTCCTTGAGTATCGTTGTCGAAGTCAAAAACTATGTCAGGAATTAACATGTCATGAGGACCATCCCTCCGAGCATAACCAAACTGTCTCCAAGCCAGGCATGGGTTGTAAGTAATACCTCCTCTGATTCCAAGTAAAGGAACATTAGGGTACTCCCCGCAACGATCAATGATAGTGACATCTTCTCTGGACCTAGGGCACCAATGTATATCTGCATGTGTGAGAGTCATCAACCGTTGTGACCACCTCAAACCCCGCTCATTCTTCAAGACTGATTGTGGAAGGTGCGAAATAAACCACCTTCCCAGGAGAGGAGTGCAACACATAAGGACACCTATTTTTCTCATGGTTCGAGTGTAACATGAGTGAAGGATGTCCCCCAACAACGTAGGTATAGGATTCCTGGACATAAAGATCTGGACAACACTGATATCAATAAGCTGATCTGGGTTAGGGAACAACACCAAACCATAGACAAGGAGGGCCACCACTTCTTCAAAAGCTTGCAAATCAAGGGAGTTCCAACATTCATGGGCCTTTTCAAACAGAAACCTGGCTAAGAACCCTTTGATACCACTTCTAACTTCCCAATGTCCCTTGAGGTCAGATGACTGTAGGTGCAAGGCTTTAGCAATCTCTTCAAGCTTAGGTTCCTTTTCTGTACCGTTGTAGGGTAGCTGATCAAGGATAGGGATCTTCAGGAGCCGGGAGAACTCCTCCAATGTAGGTACCAGCTGATAGTCCAAGAAGGTGAAACAGTGATGCAGAGGGTCAAAGAACTGGAACAGGACCTTTATCATGTCTTCCTCAATGTTGGTATTGACCAAGCTGATGAGGCTCCCATGTCTTTCACTGAATGAAGAGTTCTCGGGAATCCTAGATATAAGCTCCTTAAGCTGAGGAGGGATCCTTACAAGACTGATTTGAATTGTCTTTCTACGAACAGTTTCCATGTCCTACAAAACAAGAACAAAGATGAAAATTCGAACCCCTAAAATGGTTAGTCAATGCATATGATGCTGGATGATGTCATGATGCTATGATACTACAGATATTTACAAAGACAAACATGTAAGGCACACAAGGCACACAAGACAAGCCCTTAGGGTTTAAGGCCAGCATGGGGTCTGGGTAGTACCCTCTTGAAGTTGGTGGGCTCAACCTGTCCTATTAGAAGTAACCGGGTTCTAAGGGTCCCAATATCACTGGATTGCTTTCATTGTTCATCGTTTCGATTTAGCCATTGAACTGGCGACCAAAATATTCCAGGAAAGCAACCCTCAATTGGGTGTAGTATCGAGTATCAACCAACCTCGGACTGCACCAAAGTCAGTTATCTCACTACCCTAAAGAGGCCAAGATAGTTCAATTAAGGTTCCTAAGGTCTGTTGATGCTTCATGACACCACGCGGAGGCCCCGTACTCTCCTTGACTGAACTCAAGGGTTACCGGTACACACCAAAGTGCCACATCAACGTAGCAGACTGTTTCAACCATGTTGGTATACCCCGCACAGTTCCCTCACAGCCTTGTTGCTACTTTCTAAGAAAGGTATCCCCAGATCCGAGTTAGGATCTATAGAACTCCCAAGCAACCCACAATAATAAAGCAAGCAAGGAAATACAATTGAAAACACAGTTATGAACTAACCCTAAGGTACACCTCACTTTAAGTTTAGATCCCCAGCAGAGTCGCCAGTTCTGTGATCGGTGGATCTGGAACTGACTGTTTAACGCTGGTTCGCGAAATGTCGCGGAAGCAAGAGTCGCCACCGTCTTTTATTTTCTCCAAATGGAAAGGACAAAAGCACAGAAAAATTCCTTAAAGAGATTGCTCTCGGCTCGGGAGGTAGGTTAGAGAAAGGGAAGGTGTTAGCACCCTTTCTATCCATGGTTATCCATGGGCTCTTAGATACTTGCTCATTTGTGTTTTCAAAATGGTTTGTTTGCTTTTCAATGTGGGTTTTAAAAAAGTTTCTTTGAAAATTCCAGTTCGACTCTTGTATCTGTCCTCAAGAGTGTTTGAAAAATTGCTTTCGAAAGCTTTTTGAAAATGTGTTGGTGTGAAAAGTATTTTTTTGATTTGTTTTGAAGTTTAGAGCAAGTATCTAGAGTCGTCTACCTACCCTAAGGAATTCGTCCGTGTAAATGTCCTTTAAAGAAGTGCCATCCAACCATTGAGAGGTAGGTAGCACCACCGTTGGAGGTGTTCAGGTCAATTCGAGGTTTGGGACATGGTGATCACCAGAGCAATAGGAAGATACCTTAGAAGCTACCCTCATGCCAGGTTCCCGGATCATGAGGACTTACTAAGACATCCTCTACTCGACGATCACCTTTCGAGGCAAGGCAACAGTGAGGCGTACCCTAGGGGTGGTGTGTGATTTGTGTGTCGTTTTCAGATATTTTGTCTTTTGTCATGTTATTGGTGATCTAGCGTTTGTTTTTATTTTTGTCCATTCATTCTTGCATGCATTTGTTAACAGTTAAAAATTGCAAGAAATAAAAGTTCTAAAGCTATTACAAAAGGCGCGGGTCCACATCGCCAAAATTTCCAGGACCCGATTTGACAGAAAATAAAGAATTAAAGAAAAGTAAAGAATTAAAAGTGCGGCAGATTAATTTACAAGGCCTTGGGAGAGGTACATAAATATTATAAAGAATAAGGAAATAAATATGCGAATTAAGTAAGAATTAAAAGAACGAGAGCGTTGGACCCTTTTTGCAAAATTAAATTAAATGATGAAATTAATTAATTAAAAAAGAAAAGAAATTGTTTTTGGTATTTTTTGGTATTTTATGATTTTAATGAAAAAAGAATTAATTAAAATAACATGCTAACCCTAATTCTAGTTGCTTTTAATTTATTAAGAAAAGATCAAATTTTAACCTAAAATTAAACCTAATTATTTTACATGCAATTTGATTATAAAAATAAATAATATTTAATTATTATAAAAGAAAATAAAAAGGGATAAAAATTAATTAAACCCTAATTCTAAAAATTTTAGATTTTTATTATGAAAATATTACAATTAAACCTAATTTAATAACTAAAATTGATTAATGTAATTTATTTACAAAAATATAAAAATATTTATTATTTTTTTCTCTTTTTCTGATTTTTTATTGTTTTTGTGTTTTTTGTGAAAATAATTAATTAAGGAATTAAATCAAGAAAACTAATTAAAACAAAAGATAGAAAAATATAAAAAAAGGAATTTAAGAGTGCAAACCATGGGGTTCTGCCCCTAATTTGGGAGGTAAGACTTAGCATTTTAGGCCCATCAAGACCTTGGCCTGTAAGACTTTCATGCCAGCATGCATACGCGTTGACTAGAGTGCATCATGTTCTCCAAATTTGTGCCTTTGAATTGATGTAATTGAACGCGTGGACGGCTTGATTTTGAAGGTGTATGATGCGTCTTTACACTGAAACTGCACATGAATATTAAATGAAGAAAAATATGAAAGGGGGTGGGGACCTGGGACTCGAACCCAGGTCCTGAACATTACCAACCAACGCGCTTGCCAACCATGCTGCCTTGTTTTCTTTGTATACTATATAACAAATAAATATAATAAAACAAAATAATGTGTTAGTGCTTTCTGCGCGCAAAATTTCAAACGCTCCAATCGTGGATGGCCACCTAAGCGTATTCCTCGTTGGCTTGTTTTTTTCCTGAAATACAACAAACATAGGCAACGGTTTTGAACCGTTCTAACAGGCATCATTAGAGAAAATAGCGAATAGCACATAGGCGTATATAAATTGTTCGGACTAGGGCTATTAGAATCGTCTCTCTCTCACGATTCCAACGACGTATCTCTTATGGCCTAATTGTTCCAGGTTTGAAAACCCCTAAATCAATTTCCACGGAACCCTAATATGCTCACATGGTGGATTCTTCGTTTTGGCATGAAACTCCAATCAAATTATGCAGTTAGCTTGCAAACATCATTCTAAACACAAAAACAACAATGAAACATGTTAAAAACGCATGAATGATGGAAAACGATTTTGGAATTTTCCTTACCAACTTCAATGGTGATTTCGTGTTTTCTTGAGTATGGGACTTAGGGAATGATTGGAACACGTTCTATGATCCTCAAGGAAGCTAATGGAACAACTACTTGGCCTTGAATCGTCCTAGAACTAGGTTTTCAGAATTGAGTTTTCTTGATAAATTTCAAGTTTTCAAATGGTGTTTTCTGCGCAGCTTTTTCGTTCTTAGGCATTAGGTCTTGCTTATGTATGTATAGGAGAGTGATTAGGGTTAAAAACTTGATCAAAATCCTTTGCATTCATGGTTTGTAAGATTTGATTTTTCAAGATCTTTTTCAATATTTTTTCATGCTATTTTGTACAAATCATGGCCAATTCCTTCCAAAAATGATCATGCATGAATCTTGAGTGTCCAATGAGAGTATTTTCTGCACAAAAAGATTTGATTTCATTAGTTTAGTATTTTTTCATATTTTATTTAGTTTAAATGAATTAATTGTAATAAAAAATTCAAATAAATAAATAAAAATAATAAAAAACTTCCCTTTGGGCCAAATGGTCGTGTGCATGTCTTGGATGATGAATTGTGGAAGAAAAAGAGGCCCATTAGCAATTTTAGGTCATTTGAATTAATGTTGACTTTTCAAAATATCCAAAAATTTCCCAACTTCCACAAGGCATAACTTGCTCAATTTTTAAGCTTTACTCATGTTCTTGGACATTTTGTAAAGTTCTTTGAGTCCTCTAACCAATGTCTTTGGTCCCATGTCATTTTGATTTACCAATCTCAAGTTATGGCCCTTAACTTAAAGTCCCTTTTTGTTGACTTTTGAAAATGACCTATAATGTTGAAATTGATAACTTTTTGTGAGAGCATTTCTTGGACTTGAAGTGTGAAGAGGAGTTGTAGGAAATGTCTTTCTCTTCAAAATGAGCTTTGGATGGAATTTTTCTGATAATCCATGTGAAAGTTATGCCCTGGTCAATTTACAGTTGACTTTTTCAATTGTCCAAATAAGGAAACTTTTGCATCTTGATGATTTTTGAGCCAAGCTTTGAGAATCATGATCAAGCATTGATCAAATGATGTTTGTGGCTTCAAAATGAGATGTTGACCAAAAATTTGAACTTTTGACAGCCAAATGACCATTTTACCCCTATAGTTGACTGTAGTGCAATTAGGGTTTTGACTGTGCAATTTTGTACTGAAAGTCTTGAAACTTGGTATGAGGATGCTTGACCATATTTATAGGCATGTGGGACTTGATTGGACCCTTGGAAACTTCATTTTCTTGATCAGAACCAAAACCCTAATTTTGACTGTTCAGGAGGCTCTTGAACTGTGCAACCCTTGGGGAATTTTGAAGCATGACTTGGCAATTTCTTGAAGGATATGGGAGGGCAAATTTTGGGGTACAACAGTTGCCCCTGTTCAATCTTCTTAGACCTGAGGATGCAGATTGGATGACGTGCCTTTCGTAATCCGAGGGTGGAAGATGATTGAACACTAGAGTGCCCAGAAATTTGCGCTCACATAGTAGCAGTGTGATGGAAATGGGCTTATAGATGCCATTTAGAGATTGCTGGATAGGATGATGGGCTTATAGATGCCATCTGGATGTTGATCGCGTAAGAGATTCCTTAGCGAGAACTTGCGTACCTGCAAAAGAAAAATGATTACCTGACATGTTGCAGGATCTGGTCTTCAGATGCTTGGTATAGATGCGTCCTGACTGGTTACGGGAACTGAATCTTTAAACTCTTCAGACGTGCCCTGGCGAGATACAGGAATCGAGTCTGGTAATGTTAGTCTTCAACGGATACACCCTGGCAAGATTCAGGTATCGGATCCTCGAACTCTTCAGACACACCCTGGCAAGATACAGGAATCGGATCTGGTAATGCTAGTCTTCAACGGATACACCCTGGCAAGATACAGGAATCGGATCCTCGAACTCTTCAGACACACCCTGGCAAGATACAGGAATCGGATCTGGTAATGTTAGTCTTCAACGGATACACCCTGGAAAGATTCAAGTATCGGATCCTCGAACTCTTCAGACACACCCTGGCAAGATACAGGAATCGGATCTGGTAATGTTAGTCTTCAATGGATACACCCTGGCAAGATTCAGGTATCGGATCCTCGAACTCTTCAGACACACCCTAGCAAGATACAGGAATCGGATCTGGTAATGTTAGTCTTCAACGGATACACCCTGGCAAGATTCAGGTATCGGATCCTCGAACTCTTCAGACACACCCTGGCAAGATACAGGAATCGGATCTGGTAATGCTAGTCTTCAACGGATACACCCTGGCAAGATTCAGGTATCGGATCCTCGAACTCTTCAGACACACCCTGGCAAGATATAGGAATCGGATCTGGTAATGTTAGTCTTCAACAGATACACCCTGGCAAGATTCAGGTATCGGATCCTCGAACTCTTCAGACACACCCTGGCGAGATACAGGAATCGTATCTGGTAATGTTAGTCTTCAACGGATACACCCTGGCAAGATTCAGGTATCGGATCCTCGAACTCTTCAGACACACCCTGGCAAGATACAGGAATCGGATCTGGTAATGCTAGTCTTCAACGGATACACCCTGGCAAGATTCAGGTATCGGATCCTCGAACTCTTCAGACACACCCTGGCAAGATACAGGAATCGGATCTGGTAATTGGTCATCAACAGATACACCCTGGAAAGATTCAGGAATCGGACCTTTAGTTGCGACCATTGATGGTAATCATTTTTGTACTTTTGTCCTGAAAAGACAAGCGTTAGTTGTATGCGATGTCATGTGGTATGACATGCGAGATGCCCTCTGAATAAGTGATTTTGTATGTTCATGATGCGTATATGCATGCTATAATGATGTATGTGATGTTTACGAATGTATGTTTTCGTCTAGGAAAGTAAATCCTTGACGGGTTCCGGGAAGTCCCTCCTGGGCTGATGTTGAAGAATGGATTTTGCCTCCGCTGGGGATGATAATTGCAAGGATACCGGTTGGGAGAAGATGACTCCGTTGGGGAATAAACTTGGCGAATGGAATAACTCTGCGGGGAGGAAAGTACTCTAACGATCTTGCTGGGAAGCAATGCTCTGTAGGGAGAGAGATACTTTGTCGAGTTGTTGATAATAACTTGCTGGGGATATCTTTGTTGTGTTGGAAGTATTGATAGACTTTGCTGGGGATAAGAAGGCTTCATCGAGGACGATCTTTCCGTGGCTTTTGGCTGAGGATAGCCCAGTTATATCCTGGTAGGTAAATAACTCTTTGAGTAAAGCCGGGCGACGCGTTCGTGCTCTGCGAGGATAAGCTTCCAGAATCTACTGGGGATAAGCTTATTGCTTGGGGAGATGGATTCCAACTTTTCCTGGGGAAACCGGATTGGACTCTCCTGGGGAAGTTTTGAACTATACCGGGGAAGTGACTCCACTGAATGTTTGATATACCGCCGGGGAACAATCTTTAGGCCAGGATTGCCGGGGATGCTCGTTAAGAATATGTATATACTGCTGGGGAATGTTGATATCTGCTGGAGGATACCCAACTTCCTTAAGATTTGATAACTTTGCTTGAGGAAGAGTGCACTGACTGCTGACTTACTCTCTGGGGAATTAAGATGTACTGGTTATGTTTTTTAGCTGAACCTACCTTGGTACCTTGGAGGACAGAACAATTAGATTGCTTAGACTACTCTTTATTGCCCCTGTTTCTAATGTTACCTGTAATTAATCCTTTGTTTCGTATGCAAATATTCATGAGTTAGCAAATTATTGTCAATGCATATATCACAAATTGAACCTTGGACGTTCTTCGCAAAACAAAACAGAAAAAGAAAAACAATTGGCACTTTTAACTGAGAAATATATTTGTATTGATTTTTGAATGGCCTGAAAATAGGCGTTTTGTATACAAGAGGCTGACGTCCTAGTAAGAGAACGCCGCCGAACAAAAGAGTTTATACAATTTTTGTACAAGAGAAAATAAAACAGCTGTGTGAAATGAATGATCCCACTGGGTTTCAACTCTGCTATTGCCTTTATAACTCCGAGCGTCTCATCACTTGATGACCTAAACGAAGATGAAGCTGACTGATCGATGCCGTCTGAGCTTGATGTAGATACCGGATTCTGGATGCAAAGTGATCCAATGAGACATAGTATTACGCTTTCATCCCTAATTTTTTCCTGGACCGCCCTTTCGGGTTTTCAGTCCACCGGGATACCCATTTTTGCCCAAGCCGCCTTTTCAGGTTTTCGACTCGCCGGGTGTACAGATTTTTTTCATTTCATCCCTTCATTTTGCCCGAACCCTTTTGGTTCGCTGGGAAGCCCTAATTTTTGCCTAGGCATGTCATCCTAGCGGGTCTTTTTTCATGCGTAGTATCTTTTTACTATGTCTGCATTGGCGGGGTGAGGAAGGTCGTCACCATCCATGTTGGTTAGAATCATGGCTCCTCCTGAGAACACATGTTTAACCACAAATGGCCCTTCGTACGTAGGGGTCCACTTGCCCCTTGGATCACTCTGAGGAAGGATGATTCGCTTGATTACCAGATCCCCAACTTGATATTCCTGTGGTCTAACCTTTTTGTTAAATGCCCTGATCATCCGTTTCTGATACGTATGACCATGACAGATAGCAGCAAGTCTCTTTTCATCAATGAGGTTTAACTGGTCAAGTCGGGTCTGGATCCAATCATCTTCGCTCAGATTTGTATCCTTCATTATCCGGAGAGAGGGTATTTGCACTTCGATCGGCAGGACTGCCTCCATACCATAAACCAAGGAGAAAGGAGTTGCCCCGGTTGATGTCCTAGCTGAGGTACGGTACCCATGTAGAGCGAACAGTAACATCTCGTGCCAATCTTTATAAGTCACTGTCATCTTCTGCACGATTTTCTTGATATTTTTATTTGCTGCTTCTACAGCCCCATTCATCTTCGGTCTGTAAGGAGAAGAATTGTGGTGCTGTATTTTGAACTGCTCGCAGAGCTCAGTGATCATCTTGTTATTCAGATTGGTACCGTTGTCTGTAATAATTCTTTCCGGGACGCCGTACCGACAGATCAGATTATGCCGAATGAACCGTGCCACAACAGTCTTGGTTACCGTAGCGTAGGATGCTGCTTCAACCCACTTCGTAAAATAATCGATCGCCACTAGGATGAAGCGATGCCCATTGGATGCCGTAGGTTTAATCTCGCCGATCATGTCTATACCCCACATTGCAAACGGCCAGGGCGCAGTCAGAACATTTAGAGGAACTGGAGGAACATGCACCTTGTCTGCATAAATCTGGCACTTATGGCATGTCCTAGAATGTTGGTAGCAGCCAGCTTCCATTGTGGACCAATAATACCCTGCCCGAAGGATCTTCTTTGCCATTGTATGTCCACTGGAATGTGTACCAAAGGTCCCTTCATGTAGCTCTTCCATGATCCTTTCTGCTTCAGTCTTATCCACACAATGCAGTAAGGTTGAATCATGGTTTCGCTTGTACAAGATGCTGTTACTAAGGAAAAACTTTGTTGCGAACCTTCTCAGGAACTTCTTATCATTGATAGAGGCACCTTCAGGGTATTCCTGAGTTTCCAGATATCTCTTCACCTCATGGTACCAAGGCTTCTCAGTCACCAATTCAGTCTCGAGATCACAACAGTATGCCGGTTCGTCCAGTTTCCAGATGATGATCCGGGGAGCCTCATTATCCCATTTAACTTTGAACATAGAAGACATTGTAGCTAACGCGTCCGCCAACTGATTCTCTTCTCTTGGAAAGTGTTCAAAGGTTATCTCTGTAAAGTGGGGGATCAGGGTCAACACACATTCTCTGTAAGGAATCAGGTTTGGATGTTTCGTATCCCACTCTCCTTTGATCTGATTGATCACAAGAGCGGAATCTCCAAAGACACTCAGAAACTTAATCCTTAGGTCGATCGCAGCTTGAAGACCCATGATGCATGCCTCATACTCTGCCATGTTGTTGGTACAATTGAAACATAGCCGGGCAGTGAGTGGAGTATGAGTGCCTTGAGGTGATATGATGATGGCGCCGATACCGTTTCCCAAAGCGTTGGAGGCTCCATCAAAGTGCATAGACCATCGGGATCCTTCCTCAGGTCCTTCATCCGGTCCAGGTACTTCACAATCAGTTACTATCATGATGCTCTCGTCAGGAAATTCAAAGCTCATGGACTGATAGTCATCTACGGCCTGATGTGCCAAATGGTCTGCCAATACACTTCCCTTGATGGCTTTCTGGGTTGTGTACTGAATGTCGTATTCCGTCAAGATCATTTGCCATCTTGCAATTCTCCCAGACAGAGCAGGCTTTTCAAATATGTACTTTATAGGATCCATTTTTGAGATCAACAAGGTGGTATGAGTCAGCATATACTGTCTCAGCCGGCGAGCAGCCCATACCAAAGTGCAACAAGTTTTCTCAAGCAGTGAGTATCGGGTCTCACAGTCGGTAAACTTTTTGCTAAGGTAATAAATGGCGTGCTCTTTTCGGCCAGACTCGTCATGCTGCCCCAGCACACACCCCATTGAGTTGTCAAGTACTGTCAGGTATAAAATCAGAGGTCTCCCTTCAACCGGTGGCATAAGGATGGGTGGTTCTTGGAGATACTCTTTGATTCTGTCAAAAGCAGCCTGACATTCATCGTTCCAACGTACTACCTGATCTTTCTTCAGCAGCTTGAAGATTGGTTCACAAGTAGCAGTCAGGTGTGAGATGAAGCGAGCAATATAATTCAGGCGTCCTAAAAAGCCTCTGACCTCTTTCTCTGTCCTAGGAACTGGCATCTCTTGAATAGCTTTAACCTTGGCAGGGTCCACTTGAATGCCCTTGTCACTTACCACAAAGCCTAGCAACTTTCCCGATCTTACCCCGAAGGTGCACTTGTTCGGGTTCAATCTCAGCTTGTACAGTTTCAACCGGTCAAACAACTTCTGCAGATGATCTAGGTGCTCTTCCTCAGTCTGGGACCTTGCGATCATGTCGTCAACATACACTTCTATCTCATGATGGATCATGTCATGAAATAAAGCGGTCATGGCACGCTGGTAGGTTGCCCCAGCGTTCTTCAGTCCAAAAGGCATGACCTTGTAGCAGAAGGTGCCCCACTGAGTAACAAAGGTAGTCTTTTCCATTTCTTCAGGTGCCATCTTGATCTGATTGTAACCTGAAAAACCATCCATGAAAGAGAACACCTTATGCTGAGCTGTATTATCAACAAGGACATCAATGTGAGGTAGAGGGAAGTCATCTTTGGGGCTGGCCCTGTTCAGATCCCTGTAGTCGACACACATTCTGACCTTACCGTCCTTCTTAGGTACCGGCACCACATTAGCAACCCACTGAGGGTAAGAAGTCACTGCAAGGAACCCAGCGTCAAACTGTTTCATAACCTCGGCTTTAATCTTCTCAGACATTTCTGGACGCATACGGCGGACCTTTTGCTTAACCGGAGGGCAATCTTCCTTAGTTGGCAAGTGATGGACCACAATATCGGTATCCAACCCGGGCATATCTTCGTAGGACCAGGCAAAGATCTCCATATAATCATGCAGCATCTGAATCAACCGTTGCTTCACGCTGAGCTCTAGGTTGGCACCAATCTTTACCTCTTTTCTGTCTGCCTCAGTACCCAAGTTTATCATCTCCACTGGCTCTTCATGGGGTTGAATTTCCCTCTCTTTCTGAAGTAACAGTCTTGCAAGCTCGCCAGGCACTTCGCAATCATCTTCGCCTTCGTCTTCGGCTAAGTTGATCGGATTTTCGAAGTCATAATTGGCAGTAGTAGAGTCGTTATCAGTGAGATCCAGAGTGGATTGAAACCTGTATGAGTGAGTGTGTGTGTAAATACAGCTGTTTTGAAATATATGTAAAAGAAAGAAAGACAGAAAAGGAGCATAAGATTTGTAATGCGAGAAAACATCCAAGATTTTCATTTATGATATATGAGATGACAATTTATATGCCCTCACAAATAGAACCACGGTGCCTCGGGTAAGACACCGGGCCATTAAGTTCAATTTATTGTTTATTACAAATGCCAAAAACATAGGAATTCATTACTCAGTAACAAGAGAAACAGGTAGGTTGTCCTTCGCACTCCAATTGCTAGGTCCACTGTCGGTTGCCGGGTAAATCCAGCTATCAAACCCAGCTTCATCCACTTCATCCTCGTCCCCAATAGCATTCACTCTGTGAGCAGGCAGGGGAGCTGTCACTACATTAGGCTTTTCAGATGCCTCAAACTGTACTTCTTTCGCATCAATAAGGTCCTGCAGCTTGTTCCTTAATGCCCAACAGTCATCAGTGGCATGCCCCGGGCTATCGGAGTGATAAGCACAGCGGGCGTTTGGGTTGTATTTAGGAGATGTAGTATTTGCAAACTTTGGAGCCTCTCTGACGGTTACTAAGTTGGTTGAGAGCAACTGTGATAAGATCTGCGACAAGGTCATACTCAGACGGGTGAATTCCCTTCTGGGTCTCTCAGCCCTTGGTTGGTTAGCTTGCCGAGGAGCGGCTGCAGGCTTTGCAATCACCAATGCGTTGACAAATTGGCGGCGCTCTGGTTTGTCTTGCCTTCTAGGCCCATACACCACACTGGCCTCTTTTTTGAAGGGTTTCTTCTCTGAACCTGTAGATGCACCCTTTGGAATCTTACCAGACTTCAACCCAGCCTCAATTCTCTCTCCAGTCAAGATAAGATCAGTGAATCCAGCAGAAGAATTCCCAATAAGATGGTTGAAAAATGGCCCAGATAGGGTCCCCAAGAACATGTCTACCAATTCCCGATCAGTCAACGGTGGCTGCACCCTGCCAGCCAGGTCCCTCCATTTCTGAGCGTACTCCTTAAAACCTTCACTTGAACCTAACGACATACCCTGGAGTTGGGTACGTGTAGGGGCAAGGTCGGCATTATATTGATACTGCTTATAGAAAGCAGTAGCCAACTCCTCCCAGTTACGAACCTTGGTCCCATCCAGCTGATAGAACCATTCGAGATGAGTCCCTGAAAGACTCTCCTGGAAGAAGTGGATCCACAAATTCTTATCCGCTGAGTACGGTTGAATCTTCCGAACATAGGACCTGAGATGTAGCTTGGGACAAGACGCCCCGTCGTACTTAGTGAAAGATGGTGCTTTGAATTTCCGAGGAATAATCACACCAGTAGACAAACCCAGATCTCCGAAATCCAGCCCAGGCACCTGTTGTATCTCCATAGCATTCAACCTATCCTCCAGTTGCTTGTATCTGTCTTCTGCAGGAGGGTACTGCTCTTCATCAAAATCAGTCTCGTTGTCGGAGACTACCGGACTAGGACCTTTTTCTGCTTGAGGAGTACTCTTGCCAATGGAAGAACCAGCCTCTTCATTCTGCAAAGTATTGCCAAACCTTCGGCCTGAGCTAAACAGAACAGTTCTTCTCTTCTTCTTCTTCTCCTTCTTCAGGAGCAGAGCCTTCAGCTCTTCTTGGCCTTGAGCCAAACCCTTGATTAATTCCTGAAATTGCGCATTCTGCGCCTGAAGAGCTTTGATGGATGTCTCAGTTGAGGATGAGTCAGGATTCATGATGCTGAAATAAACAGCGAAGAACGGTAAGCAACCTGAAAAGAAGAAACCTGCTATGCACATGATGAATGAGATGTGTTTATGCAATGCATTCAAGGGTTCGAAAGTTCAAATTTGTTGTAGACAAAAAGGAACACACGTTATCATTAAGGAAATAACTGTTCAGTACATCAAAGCCTCATGGGCATAAATTACAAAAGTAAATCAATCCCAAAATACACTGCGCATCCTCTTTGGAGCTATGTAAGTGTTGAGATTCCTCTCCTCATGCAACAGGCGGGTGAGCTCCAAGACCTTCTTTTCACTGGCATGTAGAATGGTCTCAAGAGAATTCCGTTCTTCCTTAAGCTGGATCCATCTCTTCTGCATCTCTTCCCAGGATGTGGGCATATCAGGGTGCTGAATAGTGTAGGACACTTCTCCTTCCAAGACTCGATCTTTGATCACAGGGAGCATATGGGGATAAGGCATCACTAACTTCTGGGAGCGGGCGCGTACCCACTTGAGATAAGGTTCCAACGGGATGGAGTTCCTGTGCCCTAGTGTCTTGCTGTCTATCCTACTGGGCATCCTCCAAGCTCTGATAAATCTCTGGCGAAGTCCTTGAGTATCGTTGTCGAAGTCAAAAACTATGTCAGGAATTAACATGTCATGAGGACCATCCCTCCGAGCATAACCAAACTGTCTCCAAGCCAGGCATGGGTTGTAAGTAATACCTCCTCTGATTCCAAGTAAAGGAACATTAGGGTACTCCCCGCAACGATCAATGATAGTGACATCTTCTCTGGACCTAGGGCACCAATGTATATCTGCATGTGTGAGAGTCATCAACCGTTGTGACCACCTCAAATCCCGCTCATTCTTCAAGACTGATTGTGGAAGGTGCCAAATAAACAACCTTCCCAGGAGAGGAGTGCAACACATAAGGACACCTCTTTTTCTCATGGTTCGAGTGTAACATGAGTGAAGGATGTCCCCCAACAACGTAGGTATAGGATTCCTGGACATAAAGATCTGGACAGCACTGATATCAATAAGTTGATCTGGGTTAGGGAACAACACCAAACCATAGACAAGGAGGGCCACCACTTCTTCAAAAGCTTGCAAATCAAGGGAGTTCCAACATTCATGGGCCTTTTCAAACAGAAACCTGGCTAAGAACCCTTTGATACCACTTCTAACTTCCCAATGTCCCTTGAAGTCAGATGACTGTAGGTGCAAGGCTTTAGCAATCTCTTCAAGCTTAGGTTCCTTTTCTGTACCGTTGTAGGGTAGCTGATCAAGGATAGGGATCTTCAGGAGCCGGGAGAACTCCTCCAATGTAGGTACCAGCTGATAGTCCAAGAAGGTGAAACAGTGATGCAGAGGGTCAAATAACTGGAACAGGACCTTTATCATGTCTTCCTCAATGTTGGTATTGACCAAGCTGATGAGGCTCCCATGTCTTTCACTGAATGAAGAGTTCTCGGGAATCCTGGATATAAGCTCCTTAAGCTGAGGAGGGATCCTTACAAGACTGATTTGAATTGTCTTTCTACGAACAGTTTCCATGTCCTACAAAACAAGAACAAAGATGAAAATTCGAACCCCTGAAATGGTTAGTCAATGCATATGATGCTGGATGATGTCATGATGCTATGATACTACAGATATTTACAAAGACAAACATGTAAGGCACACAAGGCACACAAGACAAGCCCTTAGGGTTTAAGGCCAGCATGGGGTCTGGGTAGTACCCTCTTGAAGTTGGTGGGCTCAACCTGTCCTATTAGAAGTAATCGGGTTCTAAGGGTCCCAATATCACTGGATTGCTTTCATTGTTCATCGTTTCGATTTAGCCACTGAACTGGCGACCAAAATATTCCAGGAAAGCAACCCTCAATTGGGTGTAGTATCGAGTATCAACCAACCTCGGACTGCACCAAAGTCAGTTATCTCACTACCCTAAAGAGGCCAAGATAGTTCAATTAAGGTTCCTAAGGTCTGTTGATGCTTCATGACACCACGCGGAGGCCCCGTACTCTCCTTGACTGAACTCGAGGGTTACCGGTACACACCAAAGTGCCACATCAACGTAGCAGACTGTTTCAACCATGTTGGTATACCCCGCACAGTTCCCTCACAGCCTTGTTGCTACTTTCTAAGAAAGGTATCCCCAGATCTGGGTTAGGATCTATAGAACTCCCAAGCAACCCACAATAATAAAGCAAGCAAGGAAATACAATTGAAAACACAGTTATGAACTAACCCTAAGGTACACCTCACTTTAAGTTTAGATCCCCAGCAGAGTCGCCAGTTCTGTGATCGGTGGATCTGGAACTGACTGTTTAACGCTGGTTCGCGAAATGTCACG
Organism: Vicia faba; assembly: GCA_948472305.1. Classification (NCBI taxonomy): domain Eukaryota; kingdom Viridiplantae; phylum Streptophyta; class Magnoliopsida; order Fabales; family Fabaceae; genus Vicia; species Vicia faba. The sequence goes on from OX451735.1 coordinate 947,837,137, forward strand.
GAAGCAAGAGTCGCCACCATCTTTTATTTTCTTCAAATGGAAAGGACAAAAGCACAGAAAAATTCCTTAAAGAGATTGCTCTCGGTTCGGGAGGTAGGTTAGAGAAAGGGAAGGCGTTAGCACCCTTTCTATCCATGGTTATCCATGGGCTCTTAGATACTTGCTCATTTGTGTTTTCAAAATGGTTTGTTTGCTTTTCAATGTGGGTTTTAAAAAAGTTTCTTTGAAAATTCCAGTTCGACTCTTGTATCTGTCCTCAAGAGTGTTTGAAAAATTGCTTTCGAAAGCTTTTTGAAAATGTGTTGGTGTGAAAAGTATTTTTTTGATTTGTTTTAAAGTTTAGAGCAAGTATCTAGAGTCGTCTACCTACCCTAAGGAATTCATCCGTGTAAATGTCCTTTAAAGTAGTGCCATCCCACCATTGAGAGGTAGGTAGCACCACCGTTGGAGGTGTTCAGGTCAATTCGAGGTTTGGGACATGGTGATCACCAGAGCAATAGGAAGATACCTTAGAAGCTACCCTCATGCCAGGTTCCCGGATCATGAGGACTTACTAAGACATCCTCTACTCGACGATCACCTTTCGAGGCAAGGCAACAGTGAGGCGTACCCTAGGGGTGGTGTGTGATTTGTGTGTCGTTTTCAGATATTTTGTCTTTTGTCATGTTATTGGTGATCTAGCGTTTGTTTTTATTTTTGTCCATTCATTCTTGCATGCATTTGTTAACAGTTAAAAATTGCAAGAAATAAAAGTTCTAAAGCTATTACAAAAGGCGCGGGTCCACATCGCCAAAATTTCTAGGACCCGATTTGACAGAAAATAAAGAATTAAAGAAAAGTAAAGAATTAAAAGTGCGGCAGATTAATTTACAAGGCCTTGGGAGAGGTACATAAATATTATAAAGAATAAGGAAATAAATATGCGAATTAAGTAAGAATTAAAAGAACGAGGGCGTTGGACCCTTTTTGCAAAATTAAATTAAATGATGAAATTAATTAATTAAAAAAGAAAAGAAATTGTTTTTGGTATTTTTTGGTATTTTATGATTTTAATGAAAAAAGAATTAATTAAAATAACATGCTAACCCTAATTCTAGTTGCTTTTAATTTATTAAGAAAAGATCAAATTTTAACCTAAAATTAAACCTAATTATTTTACATGCAATTTGATTATAAAAATAAATAATATTTAATTATTATAAAAGAAAATAAAAAGGGATAAAAATTAATTAAACCCTAATTCTACCAATTTTAGATTTTTATTATGAAAATATTACAATTAAACCTAATTTAATAACTAAAATTGATTAATGTAATTTATTTACAAAAATATAAAAATATTTATTATTTTTTTCTCTTTTTCTGATTTTTTATTGTTTTTGTGTTTTTTGTGAAAATAATTAATTAAGGAATTAAATCAAGAAAACTAATTAAAATAAAAGATAGAAAAATATAAAAAAAGGAATTTAAGAGTGCAAACCATGGGGTTCTGCCCGTAATTTGGGAGGTAAGACTTAGCATTTTAGGCCCATCAAGACCTTGGCCTGTAAGACTTTCATGCCAGCATGCATACGCGTTGACTAGAGTGCATCATGTTCTCCAAATCTGTGCCTTTGAATTGATGTAATTGAACGCGTGGACGGCTTGATTTTGAAGGTGTATGATGCATCTTTACACTGAAACTGCACATGAATATTAAATGAAGAAAAATATGAAAGGGGGTGGGGACCTGGGACTCGAACCCAGGTCCTGAACATTACCAACCAACGCGCTTGCCAACCATGCTGCCTTGTTTTCTTTGTATACTATATAACAAATAAATATAATAAAACAAAATAATGTGTTAGTGCTTTCTGCGTGCGAAATTTCAAACGCTCCAATCGTGGATGGCCACCTAAGCGTCTTCCTCGTTGGCTTGTTTTTTTCCTGAAATACAACAAACATAGGCAACGGTTTTGAACCGTTCTAACAGGCATCATTAGAGAAAATAGCGAATAGCACATGGGCGTATATAAATTGTTCGGACTAGGGCCATTAGAATCGTCTCTCTCTCACGATTCCAACGACGTATCTCTCATGGCCTAATTGTTCCAGGTTTGAAAACCCCTAAATCAATTTCCACGGAACCCTAATATGCTCACATGGTGGATTCTTCGTTTTGGCATGAAACTCCAATCAAATTATGCAGTTAGCTTGCAAACATCATTCTAAACACAAAAACAACAATGAAACATGTTAAAAACGCATGAATGATGGAAAACGATTTTGGAATTTTCCTTACCAACTTCAATGGTGATTTCGTGTTTTCTTGAGTATGGGACTTAGGGAATGATTGGAACACGTTCTATGATCCTCAAGGAAGCTAATGGAACAACTACTTGGCCTTGAATCGTCCTAGAACTAGGTTTTCAGAATTGAGTTTTCTTGATAAATTTCAAGTTTTCAAATGGTGTTTTCTGCGCAGCTTTTTCGTTCTTAGGCATTAGGTCTTGCTTATGTATGTATAGGAGAGTGATTAGGGTTAAAAACTTGATCAAAATCCTTTGCATTCATGGTTTGTAAGATTTGATTTTTCAAGATCTTTTTCAATATTTTTTCATGCTATTTTGTACAAATCATGGCCAATTCCTTCCAAAAATGATCATGCACGAATCTTGAGTGTCCAATGAGAGTATTTTCTGCACAAAAAGATTTGATTTCATTAGTTTAGCATTTTTTCATATTTTATTTAGTTTAAATGAATTAATTGTAATAAAAAATTCAAATAAATAAATAAAAATAATAAAAAACTTCCCTTTGGGCCAAATGGTCGTGTGCATGCTTTGGATAATGAATTGTGGAAGAAAAAGAAGCCCATTAGCAATTTTTAGGTCATTTGAATCAATGTTGACTTTTCAAAATATCCAAAAATTTCCCAACTTCCACAAGGCATAACTTGCTCAATTTTTATGCTTTGCTCATGTTCTTGGACATTTTGGAAAGGTCTTTGAGTCCTATAACCAATGTCTTTGGTCCCATGTCATTTTGATTTACCAATCTCAAGTTATGGCCTTTGACTTAAAGTCCCTTTTTGTTGACTTTTGAAAATGACCTATAATGTTGAAATTGATAACTTTTTGTGAGAGCATTTCTTGGACTTGAAGTGTGAAGAGGAGTTGTAGTAAATGTCTTTCTCTTCAAAATGAGCTTTGGATGGAATATTTCTGATAATCCATGTGAAAGTTATGCCCTGGTCAATTTATAGTTGACTTTTTCAATTGTCCAAATAAGGAAACTTTTGCATCTTGATGATTTTTGAGCCAAGCTTTGAGAATCATGATCAAGCATTGATCAACTGATGTTTGTGGCTTCAAAATGAGATGTTGACCAAAAATTTGAACTTTTGACTGCCAAATGACCATTTTGCCCCTACAGTTGACCGTAGTGCAATTAGGGTTTTGACTGTGCAATTTTGTACTGAAAGTCTTGAAACTTGGTATGAGGATGCTTGACCATATTTATAGGCATGTGGGACTTGATTGGACCCTTGGAAACTTCATTTTCTTGATCAGAACCAAAACCTTAATTTTGACTGTTTATGAGGCTCTTGAACTGTGCAACCCTTGGGGAATTTTGAAGCATGACTTGGCAATTTCTTGAAGGATATGGGAGGGAAAATTTTGGGGTACAACAGCATGTGTTCTCGAGCAGGGAGGTTCGTGGGATACCTATCTTCCGTTGGTAGAGTTCACGTATAATAACAGTTACCATTCTAGTATTGGGATGGCACCTTTTAAGGCGTTGTATGGTCGAAGATGTAAGACTCCTTTATGTTGGCATGAATCTGGTGAGAGTGTAGTACTTGGACCTGAACTTGTTCGTGAGACTACTGAGAAGGTGAAGTTGATTCAAGAAAAGATGAAAGCTTCCCAAAGTAGGCAGAAGAGTTATCATGACAAGCGAAGGAAGGATTTAGAATTCCAAGCTGGTGATCATGTGTTTTTAAGAGTTACACCTGTGACTGGTGTTGGACGAGCGTTGAAGTCTAAGAAGCTCACTTCTCGTTTTATTGGACCATATCAAATTTCGGAGAGAGTGGGGAATGTTGCTTATAGAGTGGATTTACCGCCTAATCTTTCGCATTTGCATGATGTGTTTCATGTGTCGCAACTCCGGAAGTATATTTCAGATCCATCTCATGTGATTCATATGGACGATGTGCAAGTACGAGATAACCTTACGGTGGAGACGATGCCTGTACGGATCGCGGATCGTGAAATAAAGACTCTAAGGGGCAAAGAGATTGTTTTGGTTAAGGTGGTTTGGTTAGGATCTGCCGGAGAAAGCATGCCTTGGGAGTTGGAGAGCAAGATGCGAGACTCATATCCTGAGTTGTTTGATTGAGGTAAATTTTCGAGGACAAAAATATTCTAAGTGGGGGAGAGTTGTAACTCCCGTAATTTAATTAATTATTTAATTAAATTATTTTTGTAATATTTGAGAAGATGTGTTGTGTTTAATTGGATTTATTTGTTAAGTGGAGAAATAATATAAGAATTATAATATTGTTTGGTGTGGGATTATTTTGAAGGAATAGAAGTAATAAGGGGGTGTATTAGTTTTGAGCCCAATAAGGAATAAAGAATAATAGGTTATTCTATTTTTGTTAGAAGGAATAGAAAGAAGAAGCAGTAGAAGAATAAGGATTGAGAAGGAGAACGTGAAGCTGCTGGAAAAAGTGGAAAAATGGCAGAATGAGAATTTAACCGGAAAATTATAAAGCGACCTTCAATCCAAGGTAAGGGTGGGGTTCTGACTTTATAATTGGGTTCATGATGATTGATATGTGCGGTTAGAGGTGATTGTTGTTTTGTTCTTGAATTGGATGTATATGATGATGTATGATGAAGATTTGATAAATTTTAGATGAATAATGATGTCCCAATGTTGTTTGATCGGTGTAGTATTATAGGATAATTTTAGGTGATGATTTATCATGATTATATTAAGTTTGTAGGGTTAAAAACATGAATCCCGTAGTGAAATGCAGAGAAAATTGCAGAATTATGCAGGAAGAATCAGGATGTGTCGACCTCAAACTTGATGCATCGATACATGAGGGCATAAAGACTAAGTATGAGTCGACACAAAGAGGCTTGCATCGATACATGAAGGTTGAAAGACTCAAGATGAGTCGATCTGTGGGATGCATTTGTCGATACATGTTGTGTGCAAGACTCAGGATGAGTCGATCCATGAGAGGATGCGTCGAATCATGTTGTGCAGTTAGAGCAGTACGCGTCGATCCAAGGGGTTTTGTGTCGACCCATAATGCCTGATTTTTGGCATATTCAGTTTTAAAGTGTTGTAACTTGAGTTTTAGGATGGTGTTTGAGATGTCGTTCGAAGTGTTGAATAGCTAACGTGATGAACATTATTCTAGAGGATTAAAATGAAGAATAGGAAGTGTAATCCTAGTATCTAAATTTAGGGTTTAGAATTAATTCTCGTGTTGATTGTTGTGTTGGTTTTGAACAGAATGATGCAAATTAGATGCCTAGAGACTGCTGTTAGAATCATAACAGTAGGATTAGTGATAGTAACAATGTAAGAATTACAGAATAGCAGTATGAATTACTGTGGTATTAACCTACATCTGAGTTGTTAGTGAGAAGTTGTTAATGATGTTGTGTTGATGATTTATAATAAATAAATGATGTTTGATGAGTTATTATGATGATATGAGATATTGGTGAAGAGACGTTGAGATGCTTTTGAGTTGTTGTTAATTTGAGATGTTGTTAATTTGAGATGTTGTTAATTTGGGTGTTGTTATTACATTCATGATTGTGTCGCATACATTGCATTTTTTTTGAGATGGAGCTTATGCTCGTTGAGATGGCCTGTATTGGCAAATTTTGAGATGAAGGCTTATGCCTTGTTGATGCCTCTATTAATTGGCAAATTTTTGAGATGGGAGTTCTGCTCCAATGGTACCACATGCATTTGCATAGTATTGATTCGCATTATATGATTGCATAAAAGAAGTGTGTGATGATGCTGTGAATGTATTATTATTGTTGATTATGAGATGAGAAGTGGTGATGTTATGTGATCAAATTTAATATATTAATTATCATGCGCTTTATTATATTGTTAGATATCTCACCCCTTATGTTTGAATGTTGCCCTTATGTTGGTAACGTGCATGTAATCGAGAGTGAAGGCTGTATACCTTCAGTAGTTCGAGTCGGTGTCATTTCTCTGATATGTAACACTCGGGGGATGAACGCTTGTTGTTTTTTATTGTTGATTATTATTAAATCATGTTGTTTTGAAGTTGTTGTAATTGATGATAAAATTGTTATTGAGAATTCCGTTGCATAGATGTTGAGTTATTTAATTAAAGATGTTATGATGGTTCATCTGATGTTTTGAAAGTGTTATATATCCTTGATGAATGCAATGAGTTTTATAGAAGAATTTTTGATGCCCTTGTTCGTTTGCATGATTGAATTTTATAACTCTGATTTATTTTATATAATTTCTTGGGGTAGAATTGGGGTGTTACAAGACTCCACTATTTAGACGAGCATGTCATCAGCCCGACATGGATAACTCAATCGAGCTCCATCATCCTCGTATCACGACAGCAAAACACCCGACTTGCAACAGGAAGTTCACGCTGCCGAGCTCAGGCCCACAAAACATAACCTGAGTTTCGGCCCACGTCCGGCATTCGCCCTGGCCGTTTATCCGGTCAACCACACAGACGAACACACAAACTAAACTAGCAGTTCCCTGCCACAAGCTCATAACAAAACTAAATATATCTCGAACAGACAAGCATCACAAAGAACATGCAAACACAGATATTTAAGTTGAAACAAACGACCGTTAAGGCCGCCATTGTACCAATTTTAACAATTATGGGCCCATGGCCCCACATCCAAAGAAATATCATGGTCGTAAGAACCACATATGTTCAAAAATTACATAAACAGGAACTTTCCCAAAAAATTATAAAATAACGGCACACAGGACAAAACATACTAGCTTCACTCTTCTATTCTCTCCTCGGTGACAGGCGACAATTGAGGAAGACCCCCGACAGGTTGGGCGACAAGCTCTTCAAGATAATCTGGGACCAGGATCTTACCTGAGGCCACATATTAAGTTACCCCCATGATATAGGTATTGAGCTTGACCCTCGGGTTCAGCATGCGCAACTGCTTCACCGTATTTTCGAAACTCCCCTTGGAGGAAGCTTGGGCGTCATCCATCACCAGCTGAAAACGAGCGACCAACTCATCCTGAGTCTTCAAATCCTTTATATCCTCTGACTCGTCTTCTGCAGGCGCAACCTCGGCAGTCAGGATCACTACCTTCTCATTCAGAGCCTTCTTTTTGAGCAGCCAAGATTTAAGTTCCTCGAAAAGCCTCCCCAAGTTCTCCTCTACTAGCCTTTTGGGCCTTCTCCTCGTCACTCCGCGCCTTCTCAATTGCGACTAGTTTATCCCGTAGCTTCTTTAGCTCAGCTTCCTGTTAAGAACTTCCATCGGTGTAAGCAACTACCATTTCCAATATCCTCATTAGGCTGCCAGCATCCTGAGCCAACACTGCCCTCTTTTCCGGGCGATCCAAGCCCTCGAGGTGAAGAGACTCAGCCCGTGGAAGTTAAAAAACAGCGCCCTCAAAGAAAGATATATCCAACCAACAGGGGGAAGGTCGTACTTCCCTTTCCCCTTCTCCCCGGTCAGATCGGCGCTACCCTCGACACGTGGCCTCTTTGCCTTCGAGGACACTTAAGCAGGAGAGAGAGAGAGAGAGAGAGAGAGAGAGAGAGAGAGAGAGAGAGAGAGCTACGGTAGCTTGGCCAGAAGACGAGTTGCCCGACCCTGATGTAGGAGCGACCCCCGAGCCAGTTTGTACATCCTTCAAGACCTTCTTCGCCTTAGCAGCAAAGTTCCTGGCAATACGATTTTGGGTAGGATTCATGCTATCTACAGGGCAAAAAATCAAAGAAAGCAAACGAGGGACTGAAAAGTATCGACCATATATAACTACTCAAAACATAATACTAAATACCCAGGTATTTGACAGGATCCTCTCTCTTGAGGAATTCCTTAACGACTATCAAACCGGACTTGTAGACGGTCTCTCTATTCTTGTCCATCACCAGCTTACCTCCCCGGCCCACTCACTAGACGTGAGGGATCCACGCTACGAAAGAAGTCAGGACGACAAAACTCTCTTGATCCTCGACACTGAGATCCCTGTTCTTCCAGATGTAAGAACCTAATTTATTTTCAAAGTGCTTCCTCGTCTACTGGAAAGGGAACTTGTAAACCAGCTTGATCACTTTCTCTCCCTGCTCGTTTAAACGAGGGACCCCATCCTCATCACATACCGGCACCGTGCTAAATACATTCAGCATCACTCTTCTCGATAGAGCTGCACCAAAATATATTTGTCCTTAAAATGCCAGGCATACTCCAGGTAGGCTTTGAACAACTTCATGTTGCCTTGCTTCAAGGCAACCCATCCCCACTTGCCATCAATCTTGCTCCTCTAGAGATGGAAGCAGTAGAAGAACAAAGAGATGATGGCCCCAATCTTCAGGTAGTCATAGACAATCTCGAACTCCTGCATAAAAGCAACCATGTTCAGATGCAACTAGGAAGGAGCCAGTCGAAGATTACGGAAAACGGCCACTTGGAAGTATGAAAAGAAAAGTCGGAGGCCCATTTCCCAGAAAAAAATGCCGTGCATAAAGATCCTCCTCTTGTCATATTTAGAGCAGATCCGGTTGTCTTTCCCAGGGATCCAAAGCGACCAATCCCCCTAACCTCCATCGTCGTGCATGTATACCTCGGTGAAAACCTCATCAGGGTGCTCGAAGAAATAAGAGGCCCAATCCCAAGGATCTTGGGAGACCCAAGACCGCAGGTCCTCATCTTCATAGGGAGGAAACAGGCCAACCTGTTCGAATGGGACCATCTTTGTATCTTCTCCCCCTAATTGCTGGTCTGACCAGCTCGATTCTCCCCCAGAAATCTCATGGACACTCGACGTACTACAGGAATCATCCGTAGAGCTTGGAGAGGATCCAATTTGCTCATCTGAAAAATCATCCCCGGTATTCTCGACTATAGTAACTGAAAAGAAGAGGATAGAGGTAAGTTCAACATCATCGCCAGAACCAACCTTCCACCACCAATCAAGTCAAAAGGCGCTGATAAACAAGGATTGTGTCCCCGACTAGAACCCTCACTAAGGCATCTGAGTGAATGAACACTTCTTTAAACAAGGACATGCCTCATTCCATAAAGAAACATCCTAAAAACTTCAAGGGTTGCCCATGGTGCATCATAGATATCAAAGTAAAACCCACGACGGCTTCGACGACTCTAAAATGCGGAACCATCGTTCCCCATCAACACTCGTCTAAAGAATCTCAATTGATAACATCTTAACCCTAAGCACATGCAGCTCTAAGGCTAAAATCACAAATACTTGAACTACAAAGATCCAATGACAATAAAGAATTTAAAACTTATCAGTTAAAGAATAAAGAAGGCTGAGAAGAGTGGCGGCGAGCAGTAAAATCTTCAAAAATAGCGGCGGTAAATAGACGAGCAATAATGAGAAGTATAAGAGAAGAATGAAAAATACAAATGCCCCACTCCTCTTGTATTTATAGCTGGGACCATCCGCGCGTGGGAGACACACGCCTAGGGAACCTTAGGATCTTCATCATTGCACCCTAGTCTTAGGCCATCATTACGCTGCTTCGTCAGCGCACTACTCCAAACACACCACCTCTTCAAGTCCAAAGACCAAAACGACTAATTCTTCATCTCCCCGCGAGAAAGGAGCAACGAGCGACGCTCATGTCCCCCGTAAGAGACACCCCGTTTTCATGGACGGACGTTAAAATCATCACTCCTGTGCCCAAAAGCAATGACTTGGGGGGCTACTTTTCTGGACTGGCCTGACAGTCAGAATGGGCCCAGTATAGTCTCTCCCTTTTTCACGGCCCGTCGGGCACCATCGATCGTTTATCCTCCTGAACCAGCACTAACTCACTATGATCAACGAGCAACTTTCAGTATGCTTGATATCAAGTCTCCCAGATAACCAGGAACCGACCAGAACACAACCCGTAACCTACCTTCTCCTTGGAACCAACGACTAGTTACGAGCACACCTACTCGGTATGACCAAGTCTTGGAAATTACCTATTTTCACGGGTCCACATATCTAGGCCCAAAAATAGGAACCAATGACCACGCGTCAGGGGCATTATATATACCCTCACACATGTGAGGGTCAGGTATCAAATATTCACTATTCACCACTAAAATCCTAACACTTTGTTTGTATCTCTTCGCTCACGTACTTACTTGATCGTCGGAGTGCCTTGCAGGTACAACCCCCATTTTTTCTCCTTGACTTTCTATCCCAATAGAAGATCGTCACCCGACCACCTTGCAGGTTCTGATCAACCAGTAAGATCAATAACTATAAAGTTACCACAATAAGTCACCACAATACTTTCCATAATCGCACCAACGAGAAGGTAGTACAACCCTATATTCTTGTCTTGGCAGGCCCTCATTATGGTCGATTGTATCTTTCACAATGAAGTTATGGTTGTGTCGGTCAAACCGTATAACCATATGGGTGTTGGCTTTGGCACTTTCTGCCTTAATGTACTTCATGCAGCTTTCACTCCATAGTTGTCCAGATTGCAACACCACATTCCACATTTCACCTCTTTTGGCAAACAACGAAGCCATCCTAAAATATGTAGATTTTACCAAAGCAGTGACCGAGAGGTTTCGTATGCCTTTGAATACCCCATTCATCAATTCAATTAGATTTGTTGTCATGTGCCCCCATCTTTGGCCATTGTCGTATGACCTAGTCCATTTTTCTACTGAAATATTATCGATCCACCTATCGGCTTCCGGATTTGACAAACGGATCTCGTTGCGGTAATATTTGAATGTGTGTTATGTCAATGCATATCCCGCATTCATAACCGCTTTCCTTAGTGTTTTGTCTTTGATCTCCCTCGTGAAAGTTTGGACGATATGTCTAACACAATAGACATGCGTAGAAGGAGGGTCATGCCAACCGTTTGCAGGATTAATGTATGCACTTTAAATGGATGCATGTCTATTTGAGATCAAACGGAGATTTGGTTGAGGAGCCACGTGTGTTTGCAGATTTTTCAGAAAAAAGCTCCAAGCATCACCAGTCTCCCCCTCGACTAGGGCAAAGGCAATTGGGAAAATATTGTTGTTGCCATCTTGTGCACCTGCCATCAGTAGCGTGCCTCTGTATTTCCAATACAACCAAGTCCCATCAATTTGTATAATTGGTTTGCATGATGAAAAACCTGTGATGCAAGGTTGAAATTCCCAAAACACTCGACTAAATATTCCATTTTCGTTCAGTTAACTACCATCCAGGGCGTATGCTGGCACTGTTTCCAAAATGTAAACACTACCTGGAGAATAAGTCTGGAGTGCATTCAGGTAGCGAGGAAGTTCTTGGTATGACTCCTCCCAGTTTTCGTATACCTTTTAAATTGCCTTGGTCTTTGCTAACCACGCCTTACGGTAAGACAGAGTATAGTTAAAAGTTATAGTGATGTGGGAGATGATTGTTTTCACCTTCAAAGATGGATCGTTGCTGACGAGTGGTAGGATTTCTTGGCAAATAAGATCGTAATTAAGTTTTCGATGATCCCGTGATTGAGTAGAATTGACACATGTGTGGGTAGACATGGAACCTATGACTCAACAATCACCTCTTAATCTGTATGATGCAGTGAGCTTGAACATACAATCAGGGTGGACATACTTGATCTTGTACCTCTCTGGGTTTACACGGTCCACCTTAAAATCGACCGAGTTGAGCATGTGGAATTTTTTAATGGCTCTCATACATTCTTCTCTGTTACAAAAATTGTCTTTCTCTTTTAAGTTTTCATCCGACTGCATATACAGATTGAAAAATAAATCAGAAGACGGTTCATCTCCGCCCATGTTGAAGTTTGTCATATGCGGAGGTGGTGTGTAGATCTCGTTTGCAGGAATACCAGGTATCACATCGTCTTCAGAATCATCAATGACCATTTCGTCAAACTTTAACTCATCATCTTCTTCTTCATCAACTGCATCTACCTCTGCTTGTTCGGTCTCCAAAGGATCAACCACTTGTGTCACCTGAGGCTCTCGCAGCATAATGTACAACTCAATAGAGTCGTACCCGGAATACTCATGACTGGAAAACATATTATGAAGATCCTCGTCATCTTGAACCTCAAACTTATAAAATATTATTTGGTTGTTACCAAAAAAAACTGGATTCTGATAAAATATTTGTGTCACCGGGCCTCGTCCAAGTTTGACCTCCAATCGTTTTTTGAATAACAAGAAATTGGCTTTCCTGTTTAAACAAAATCGGATGTTGTCTGTGTCTATAAACAAAAACCCATAGTTGGGGCAAATGTATGTCTCACCGTTGAAATATGCACTGATGACATATTGGGGGTGAAGAGGCCATTGTGTATGATTGTTTGAAGGTTTGAAGGTTGGAAGGTTTGAAGTTTATGAGTTATTTGAAGGTTTGAAGGTTTGAATGTTTGATTGTTTGAAGCTTTGAAGGTTGGAAGGTTTGAAGGTTTGATTGTTTGAGGGTTTGAAGGTTGGAAGGTTTGAGAGATTACGTGAATTAGTATTTTGATAAATGTAAGACTAAATAGGTCATACTGAATTTGAATTAACTAAGGTTGTAACCTCTAAGGCTCCTCCCATCACGTCCAATAGTGTTACCTAGGCTGTCACCTAGCCTGCACCTACTATGCAACCCATGCCACCTCTTATTCGCCAATGGGGATGGCGACACATTTCATTTTTGTACTCTTTCGCCAAGTCCAATGGCGCCTCCCTTCATGTCCAATCATGTTACATGCATGCAGAGATGCCTTCTCCAAGGCTGCCACCTAGCATGCGCCTACTCTGCACCTACATTGTAACCTATAAGGCTCCTCCCATCACGTCCAATAGTGTTACATGCATTCAGGGATTCCTTCTCCAAGGTTGTCACCTAGCCTGCACCTACTCTGCAACTCATGCCACATCTTATTCGCCAATGGGGATGGCGACACCTTTCATTTTTGTACTCTTTCGCCAAGTCCAATGGCGCCTCCCTTCATGTCCAATTGTGTTACATGCATGCAGAGATGCCTTCTCCAAGGCTGCCACCTAGCCTTCTCCTACTCCGCACCTACACTGTAACCTCTAAGGCTCCTCCCATCACGTCCAATAGTGTTACATGCATTCAAGGATGCCTTCTCCAAGGATGTCACCTAGCCTGCGCCTACTCTGCAACCCATGCCACCTCTTATTCGCCAATCGAGATGGCGACACCTTTCATTTTTATACTCTTTCACCAAGTCCAATGGCGCATCCCTTCATGTCCAATCGTGTTACATGCATGCAGAGATGCCTTCTCCAAGTCTTCCACCTAGCCTGTGCCTACATTGCAAGAGTGACACTTATCATGCATGCATGCACCAACTACCACCTCACTTACTCTATAAATACAGAGCATAACATACTTCTCTTGCACCCACAATCGTCTCACTCTCTGCTACAAACTCTTTCATAATCCCTTACAATTTCAAACTCTTTCATAATCTCAGGCATTTTCAACAATGGCTCTTCTCACAATGGACGATTCTCATAGAGGCACAAGGGACAACATTGCAGCATTTGTAAGTTTCTTTTATAGTTATACATTTTTCATACTTCTGGTAATGCTTTGTTCATCCTACTTACTCTTACACCTTTTACATTTTTAACTCAGGATACCAAAAGATTCAGAATCCGGTCTCACAACTACCTTACTCCCGACCCATTGATCGTACCATATCTGGAATACGCAGGTTTCAGACACGTTATAAAGATCTCCAACTGCACAATTGATTCAAAGTTCATACTTGTAATGTTGGAAAGGTGGAGACCAGAGACCCATACATTTCACCTACCAATAGGTGAATGTACCATCACGCTAGAGGACGTGTACATGTTACTGGGTCTCCCTGTCGATGGTAAGGCCGTTAACGGGTCGGTTCAACAACCCAATTCTCTGTGTGAAGAATTTTTGGGAAGGGATATGGTTGAAGGTGGTGGTGCGAGAGGTCAGGATATACTACTAACTGAGCTTAAAAATCATTATGTGACTTTGGAATTAAACGGAAATTCCTCCGAGCTAGCCAAGGTAATAAAAGCTAGAACTTATATAATGATACTATTTGGAACCTTTTTATTTCCCGAAAGTACGGGAAATAATGTAAATTTTATGTATTTAAATTTACTTAGAGACTTCGAAAAAACTAGAAAGTATAGTTGGGGTTCTGCTGTTTTAGCCCACCTATACAGTTCCTTGTGTAAAAATGCAATCAAGGAAAAATGTACATTTTATGGTTGCACTTTTTTACTTTAAACCTGAGGTTGGTGGAGGATGGAGTCCCTAAACACCGTCAACAACAACACATTCGTTTTCCCGTACGCAACAAAGTAAGTCATCAAGTTATATCATTTATTACTATTCATCTCTTCACCAAATATATGATAAAAATAAAATATTTTTCATTTCCTTTAGGTATTGCGTGAGGGGTATGGATTACAGAAAGAATCCAAGATTCAATGTCGCATTATACCGCAATCTATTGGATCACCTTGGCCTAGATGATGTACGTCGTAGCTTTCAACTTTTCTACTTCTAAAATAATGTATATATTACGTTTTTATTAACCTGATTTAATTTTATGCGCAGTTTGTTTGGAGACCATATTTGGGTTTGGGCCATGAACCAAACCCCGAGGATGCAGCAATTTGGAGCACCAAGACTGCAATCATACGGTTCAATATTGTGGAGATGCACCACAGCGACCATGTGAAGATGCAGTTTGGAATGCATCAAGAGATACCCAGCGATCCGACTTGTTTGTCCCCGTGACATCTCAAAAGGGTCGACGCCCAATGAGGTCTTACCAACTAGAAAGACTTTGCTCCAGAATGGTGTAAGATGTGGAAGAGGCGTCACCGACATGTCTTACAATTCCCAGTTTTCCTCAATCATGGTAATATGCGACACACGGATCAGTATTTATCTTGGTACAGATCGGTTAGTAACCCTGAAATGCACGTGTCTCATCCAAGATATTTAGTTGACCCACGAACACAATGGAAACAACCCTCATTTCCCCAACAACAAACCCAACACACATCAACCTCCCACCAACCCCCCAGACGAAACAGAACCACAAACACCCAACCACAGTCGCCACCACAATACAATTACACCCACATGCCCCACAACCAACCACAATCACCACCTCAGTACCAATACCCCAATATGCCTCACACTCAACCGCAATTTCAATCACAATACCAACACACCCGCATACCCCACACAATTTTAGTCTTCTACATATTCCAATAAGGGCCCCTCAACATCCAACCTTAGCCCTGATCTGGGAATATCGGAAGATTATGAACCAACCGACCCAACTTACCATCAACCACAATATCACCAAACCACCCAACATCCTCAATACCAAACACCTCAAGATACATTTCCTTTCTACCCCCCGTACTCAGACGACCAATGCTACAGACCAACCATGGAACCCCACTCACCGCCAACACGACCAAACTTTGAGGATATGGGTAACCGACTATACCAAAGCGGATATTCTAGATATGGAGATCTGACTGATTTCATAGATCCAGAATGCATTGACTTCGCTAGACCGTCGACCCTGCCACAGCAGGAAACGTGACGAAACCCAGCACAGGAAAGGCGAGGACAGGGATGCGGAACCGGGGGTCATTACCGGGTTCCGGGGGACCATTGATTAATCTATTTTTTTTATGTAATACTTATGTGTGTAATCATATTTTTTAAATAAAAAGTCAATTTTGTTGATCCTATATCGAATACGTAACGCACTGCATTGAAAAAAAAACGTGAAAATTTCCCTAGCAAATGCACTAAGGCGCCATCTCACTTGGCTTAGGGCTTGCCCTAAGCACCTAGGCGCCAAGTGAGATGGTGCCTCCCCTTAAAATGTAGGTGTAGGCGCCAAGTGAGATGGCTCCTCCTTTGAGGAGTCATCTGAAACATGGTTATTTGCGTAATTTTTTCTGAAACATGGTTATTTGCGGAAAAAAAATTTAATATATGGTTATTCCAAAAAAAAATTCACATTTTAGAGCTTATGGCATAATTCTGATTGGGCATAATTCTGATTGGCCACATGTCAGGAACATTATATATACCCTCACACATGTGAGGGCCAGGTATCAAATATTCACTATTCACCACTAAAATCCTAACACTTTGCTTGTATCTCTTCTCTCACGTACTTACTTGATCGTCGGAGTGCCTTGCAGGTACAATCCCCCATTTTTTCTCCTTGACTTTCCAGCCTGATAGAAAATCGTCACCCGACCACCTTGCAGGTTCTGATCAACCAGTAAGATCAATAAGTATAAAGTTACCACAATAAGTGACATAAATGATACATTCATATGTGACATTTTAAAGCTTAGGGCATAATTCTAATTGATCAGAATGTGACTTCACCAAAAAAGTTATTTTAATGACTTCACCGTAGAATTTTTCATAAATTAATTGCGTTACATTTTAAAACTATTTATTTAATATATTTCCACTGAATTAGAAGTGCGGTGATTTTCCACTTAAAATTTTGGATTAATGTTGAATTAATTAAATTTTTAAAATGTTTTATTGTTGTTTAAAACAAACATTTTTGATAATGTCTGAAACATATCTTAGATGAAAATTTGGAGCATTACAAATTAATTCCCTTAAGTTTCGCTCCTTACCTAATTTCCACTGATTTGTACCCTACCTCTTTCTTTTCAAGCAGAGCTTTCTCTCCTCTCGCCGTTAGCAATATCGGTTAGGGTGGATTTTCAATAAAGGTGTCATCTCTCCTGCGACTAGAGTCTCTATACATTTCCTCTCAATATATACACATTATGAATGCTATATTCTTATTAGATTTTGCTCAAACGAATTAAGGCCATATTTATAAGGGAGATGAGTTTCACAATTTGACTTTTGAGTCTGGACAATTAGCTGTGCAGGGGAAGGTATTATTCGGTGATGGCATTTACAAAAATAGATTGACATAAGCTTATCGATGATTGTTAGTTTATATGTTTATTTTACATCAAGTTAATTTATTTTTTATATTCTTATCGGTTTTCTAATTAGTCTTGCTTGCATATTGGAGAACATTAATAATGTTTACTATTGTTGATGTAATGTTTGTTATTTTTAATTTCATGTGGTATTTATTATTATTATTTTATGGTCTGGATGTTAAAAGTTTAGAAGTTAAAAATCTAAAATAATAGATAATAAAAATTGTTAAGTCGTGTGGATCCACATGACATTAAAAAATAATAATTTAAAAAAGATAAGTATATCGTCCATGTCATTACCAAAAAAAAATAATTATCATATCATTTTTTTTATTATTGGATTTTTGAAAGCGTAAAATAGAGAAATCTTTATATGTTATATTATAAGGTAAATGCTCTCCAACGAAGTGAAGTTGCGACGTGATTATCATGTTACTGGTTGCGACGTGATAATCACGTTGTTATAGAATTTTAATAATAAAATATAAAAAGTAACATTAATACATGGGGAGTCAGGGAATATTTTTTATAAAAAATATTATGACGTGAATATCACGTCGCAACCTGTTAATTAAATTATAAAATTCAGATAGTGAAGACCTGCAAATTTCAAGTTGTGACATGAAATTCACGTCTCAACCTTTTAGAGAGGAAAAACTTTATGTCTGATGTTGACTGTGCGCAGTCGGATCAGAGTCATAAATAAAATTTATGACAGTTGGGGATGTTGCGACGTGATAATCACGTGGTAAGGTTGCGACATGATTATCACGTCGCTGACTGGCTATACATATTTTTTTCATTTCAAAGATGCAACCATATTTTCATCCTATTCCTTCTCCAATTTCAATTCCACATTAAATTTTCAAAGGTAATCATCTTCTCCAATTTTGTTTCAATTTTTTTTAATAATTTCGTTTGATGTTTATTCTGTAATATATTATTCATATTTATGTTAATTTTTTTCAAGAAATTGATAAGAAGAAGATTGTAGAACATTGAAGAACATTGAATAGGATTTGAAAAAGATAGAACAAGAAGATTGAAGGAGATTCAAGAGAGGTATTTTTGTAAAAAAAAATTTAAATTTGATTAATATTATAATTTTTATAAACGAAATTATGTTAGTAGATTAATATTATAATTTTTATAAATGAAAAATAAAACAGAAATATATTTAGAATTTTATTTAAAACGAAATTATATATATATATATATATATATATATATATATATATATATATATATATATATATATATATATATATATATATATATATATATATATATATATATATATATATATATATATATATATATATATATATATATATATATATATATATATATATATATATATATATATATTTCAAATTTATTTTATATTTATTAAATATATTTATTTATATTATAAAACTAAATATAAAAAATATTAATAGTAATAATAAAAAAAACAAAAATTTTTATTTTTATTTATTATAAAACAGAACATTTTAAAAAAATTCTATATATATATATATATATATATATATATATATATATATATATATATATATATATATATCAAAAAGTCAAAGTTTGACTTTTGATGTATCAGTTGACTGAATTTCAACTATCAATCAATTGATCTTGAGAAATGAGTTGAGATATGTAATTAGGTCAAAATGATGCATTTGAATCCTTGAGATCATGTTTCAAACTAATAAGTCATGTATTAGGTCAAAAGTCAAAGATTAGTCATTCTTAGTCAAAACCCTAATTTGGACCATTTTTTCCTTTTGGTGATTTGAACAATTTTCTTGGGGAATTGTGATCCAACTTTATCAATTGATACATATTACTTCAAAATGTTGATATTGGTCCAAAATCTTGAGGTTTGGCTATAGGTTGACCACATTTGACTTTTTACCCAATACAACTAATTTTAGATCATTTGATCAATTGCATGAGCAATTTTGTGATCCAATGCTATAAACTTAACATGAGCAAACTTGAGGGTCCATAATGATCCATGAAAGTCATTTGAAGTATTAGAAGTCTAATTGTCCTTGTGCAAACTCAAACCCTAATTTGAGGTAACAGTGTTGAGGAGATGGTTTGACCTAATCAATACTTGTGTAAGCTTGAAACATTAAAGATCTTTGTGAGAAATATCTTGAGAAAAGAGAGGGAAAATTTTGGGGTACAACACTGTGAAAGAAAAAAATAAAACGGTTGTGGAAATCCACTTCAATTGGAAAAGTTAACAGGTAGAAAGGAAGAAGCCTTAAAGTTTGTAGTGTTAGTGAAGTTGGGTCATTGTTAAATAAGAATAAGTGCAGCACGATTAGCCCACATGTTTTTGTCCTTTATACAATTGTCTGTTGGCTGTTAAAGTAAGCAAAAGATTCCAATTCTATACATTCTCATACATAAGTGGATAGTTTGGTTGACAACATTAAAGGCATTATGCATAAAGACCAAAACCTACGTTTAGGTTGAACTGATTAACAGAGGTAATCTGTCTAATACTGTTGGCACGTTAAAGGTCCCACAAATGGAGAAATAATTGAGCAACTGGTGGAAAAATAAATAAATGATGATATCCAGGTCGTACTGTTGTTGTGAAACCTAAAAAAATGGCCCTAACTTAGTTGCCAAGGTGAGTTCACATGAGACATGGAGAAATTTTTAGGAGACTGAATTTCAGGACCAATTGGGATACACCTTTGTTTAAAAGCGATTTTCACCTTGTTTACACATTCTGGACATCAACATGTACTTGTACCTAGGGGTGGAAAACGGGTATGCCCGCCCCATTTAGGCCCTCCCCGCAAACTCCTGCAAAAAAACGGGGCGAGCATAGTTGAGGATGAGAGTATAAAACTTAGGCCCACCCCGCAAAAAAAAGAGTGCAGGGCGGTGAAAGCCCACGGGGACTGCACCTTTTAGGCCTAAAAATACAAAATTTTATGCTAATAATTTTGCCCGCAAAAGCCCGCGAAGAAAGCAGGGCGGGGCGGTCACATTAGAGGGTGAGAGTCTAAATTCTTGGCCCGTTCCGCACTAAAGTGCGGGTAAAACAGGCATGTCCAACAGGCCGGGTCTGTTTTGCCACCCCTACTTGTACCAATGTTAACCGAAATGAATTTAACAATCGGAAACAGATGCACAAAGGTGTTCATTGGTTCAAGTACCGTCACTTAAGAATTGTAAACAAGCTACAAAAGATTAATTCAAATCAAAACACAAGTTTCTAATCACAACAAAATAATTCATGAGTCGATACAAATTAATTGAATCAAACGTTTTAATGTTCTGAAAATCAATCCGTCATTTAAATCAATCCAAAATTGCATTAACTCATGAATTTACCGTTAATTCTCAACAAAAATTCAAGAATATGAAACTCACACTATAATTCGACATCAAAATCCATCAACAAAATTATTTCCAGATTAAATCCTCAATTAACCAATTCAACATAATTTGACATCGAAAATCACAATCAAGAATTAACATCAATTATAATTTCAATAATCAAGCATATTCTAAAAAATTCAATTAACTTTCTATAATTAAAGATTTCAAAATATCATCAACAATTATCAAATTGAATTTCATGATTCAGAATAATTCAAGGATTGTTCATCCAACTCCACTTCTATTCATCATTATAAACATAAATTCAAAAATCAAGATCTCAATAATTTCAAGAATTCAATTTAATGTCAACTCATGAATCCAATTCACATGTTATTTCACAAGAATTAATTATACAAAATAAAGTAAATCAAGTGATAAATTCAAGAATTTACCGTAATCAAGAACGATTCAGAGAAGATGGATGTGACCGGAAAAATGCACGCGAGAGAGCGAGAGATTTGTCGAAAATCAACGCGAAGGGGGATAAGATCCATCAGAAGAAACCACGACAGAGGGAGCACTGTAAGGTGATGCGCGAAGTGAGAAAATGCGAGGGAGACCAGCGGAAATCGCGCCAGAGCCTAAGAGAATTACGACCAAAGTTGGACCGTAAGTGACGAAAGCGATGGCCGGAGCGCTGGAGGTTGATGGCAAAGGGAAGAAAGCTTGCGAAAATCTTGAGTAAAAGAGATAAACTTTGATGATTTTTGTGTTGAATCTCTTTTGTGTTCTTGATGAAAATGTGAGAGGAAGTTGGGAGAGAAAAGAGAGAGTTTTTGGTTTTGATTCTTGTGAAATGTGAAAAATGTGAGTGTAATTGTGTTTGAAAATTTTAAATTTTAAATATATAGTTTTGGCTCCAAACTTGAGTTTTCAACTTATTTCATGCACAGTGCGAGATCGAACCACAAGCTCAAATAATCGATGTGAAATCTTGACTCGTGACTTAAAACAAATATGTTTATGACAAAATTTGTGACACGGTGCCGAAAGAATCATCTCGATACGATAAAAATTAATCAAGTTATGTTTCCCTGAATGAAGAGAAACGCAGTGTAAAAATTCACATGGAAGATTTTATGACTTATTTTGTGTACGGCGCGCGAACAAACAACAAGTTCATGATGTTCGGTGCAAAATCTCGACGTGAACCCTGAAGAAAAAATGTCGGTGACGAAATTTGTGACTTCGTGCCAAAAGAATCACCCTAATACGATAAAAATTGAACAATTTATGATTTTTCAAACAACGAGAAACAGTGGACTTATTTCACTGTATTGAAAATTTCAGCTTATTTTCATGTGCACTTTTGAATGCGAGCCATAAACCGAAGTCTTCGGGAGTAAAATCTGAACTTGAACCCTGAAGAAAAGTTGAAGCTTACAAAATTCATGATATCATGCTTCAAGAATCGTCTCAAAACGATAAAAATAGAGAGAGTTACGATTTTTATAATATCGAGAAACAGTCCGGTAGAAAACAGTTTTGGCATGCAATTTTCTCTGGTAGTTCACACTTTCAAAGATCTTCTGCAGTGAATTAACTTCTGACCTGAATATACGAATCGAAGATGAAATCAATCCATATTTTTTGCCTAAAGGACTACTCAAAAACATCGAACTGAGCGAAAGTTATAAATTTTTGAACATCTGAAAAATAGCGGTTCAGCACACTAATTTCACTATTTTTTTCACTGTATAGCTTCTGCGTACTCCCGTATTCGGAGATCTACCCCAATAGTTGGCTTCCAAGATGAACACGAAAGTTGAAGGAAATAATAAGATGATTCAAATGCTCTAAGAGGCACTCAAAGATGATCTTTTGATCAGAAGTTACGTATTTTTAAGCATCCAAAAACTAGTGAAACGGTAAATTCACTATATAACACATTTGAAGTATTTGGCATTTTAGAAAATCTTCCTCATAAAATTTAGCCTTCGACATGAACAGATGAAATGAGGAAGACCTTAAGACGGTTATAAAGACTGAAGAATCATTCCCAAACCATTTTCTGATCTCAAGTTAAGAATTTCTGGGCTAGAAACGTACAATACTGAATTTTTGTCTACACTATCTCAAATCAATTGAAACGCTTGACTTTCTGCATAATTCAGTGCGTGGTGGAACACATGAGAGCTTGGTATGATGATGACTTTATTAATCCCTGATTGGATAGCTTGGGACACGTGCGACGTGTATTTGAATCCTGAAAACCATGAGTTTCTGCTTTGCTACTGCCTGACGGAACCCTTGAGCTTGAGATGGCGAAATTCTGATAGTGAATTTAAGATTACTTGCTGAAGAACGCATGGAAATAAACATATGAACCTATCTCAAAGAGACTTGAGAACCAAGCAACCGAACTCGCCTTAACCGTGCGTAATGAAGCTTGAAGACAATGTGATCCTAATGCACTATAATGTTATGAGATGATAGAGAATCTTAGGGGAAAATTGGGATATAACAGCTACCATTATTTAAGTGTCTTCTATCAGGAGATAAGAAGGTTAAAATCTTCGTCTCGACACGATAGAAGATACTTAAATACAAAACATACCCTATTTTTTGCCATAAGATGCCATGCCATGCTTATGATTATGAATGTAAAATATAAACTTCATGCAGGTGAACAGGACACACTGGGGAAACAAAAAAATAAAACCAACAGACTAGAAAAGAGTTCGACCAGGAAAATAAATCTCTAGGGAACAACACGACTCTGGGGATGAAAAATTGAATTCATTGGAGAAAAATCAACTACGTTGGGGAAAGGTGGACTCAACTCTATTTGGGTAAAGCCCAAAGAGGAGACAAAGGTAACATCAACTCAATAAATGAGGGAAAAAAAGGGACACATTGATTAATAAAAAACAACAAACTACCAACTCACTGAGAGGGTAGCAAAAAGAGAGCAATGCAGATTAATAGGGGAATAGTAAACTACCCACTCAGGGTTGAAGGTAGAAGAAGTAAGATAATATCGTCTGAAGGATGACGGTAAACATTAGTATTTATGATTGGGCACATGTCATTGACATCAGTGCTTATGAATGGGAACAATAGATTGACATCAATGCTTATGACTGGGAACAAATGATTGACATTAGTACTTATGACTAGGAAATAATGATTGAAATTAATACTTATGTATGGGAACAAATGATTGACATCAGTACTTATGATTGGGAACAAATGATTGACATCAGTACTTATGACCGGGAACAAATGATTGACATCAATACTTATGACTGGGAACAAATGATTGACATCAGTACTTATGACTGGGAATAAATGATTGACATCAATACTTATGACTAGCAACACATGATTGACATTAGTACTTATGACTGGGAACAGATGATTGACATCAGTACTTATGATTGGGAACAAAAGATTTGACATTAATACTTATGACTGGGAACAACTCGACTATATTGGGGTAAAGTCCAATGAGGAGAAAGAGGTAAATACTGACTAATGAATGATGGTGAACTACCAACTCAGGGATATAGGTAGAAAAAATGCAGAATAATAACAAGTTTCCCAAAATTTTGGCATTCCACCTAGAACGGGTCTCAGCTTCTTCTTTAATCAAGGCATTCTGCCTAAAAGGGGTAACAAACTTTACCAACATCTAGATTTCATCGAGAATGGTAACAGTCTATTCTTTAACCAAGATATCACTTTAAAATGTTAATAACTGCCTTAAAGATCTTTCAACAAACTGTCTTTGGCATATTGAAAAGACCATTCATCCATTGGAGTACAATCATCCATAGTGAAGATACTACTGCTCATCGGAGTAAAAACATCTTCTCTGGCATTAACAAACTTACTAGGGAAGTACAAACTGCTAAAATAAAGAGACAGTCACTTGCTGTTATGAGAAGGATCGCAATAACACTGTTGGGAAATGAATTTTGACTTCCTGGGGAAATACTAATACATTCCTATCGAGGAGATAAAGTCCTCACGTGCCAAAATAAATTCACATTCTCAATCTAGGCTCACAACCTAAAGAGATTAATAATATTGTTGTCGGGGACCACAAACTCAAAACAGGAATAAACCATAGTGAAACAGTCAACCAAGACACCACCCAATGAGGAATAAACTCAAACGGGGGTCAATTCCATCCAGGTAATGAGCTGAGTAGGAAGGCTAAAGAAAAATTCTTCCACGAGGAATAACTCAATGGGAAAATTGGAAGGATATACACTTTCTACTTAAGGTTAACATTCTATTGGAAAAAGGATAACACAACTCTGCAAAAAAGATAAAATATCAATAGAAACATCAATCAATGAAAATGAGCAATGAATTTTAATTGAACTATGCATGACGTATGTATGAATGTGTGAACGTTGTCATGTATATGCTGACAAAACAGCCATAATGCATTGGGGATAACCAGACAAAATAAACTTAGTTAAAGACAACACTCGGCTAAATCACATCCAGGACGAATATTCCGTAAGAGAATAAGCACCAAATGAGGAAACAAAGTCCTACTTCAAGTCTGAACTTCACTAGGAAGAAATGTGGCTTGAAAATAACCAAAGAAAAATTTGAGAATGAATAAACAAATAAAGTTGCAGGGATATAATAAACTCCTCCAGGCTTCACTAGGGAATATCATACAAACTTCACTAGGGAAGACATGGCCATGTCGTATAGATTTCAACTGGGGCTACCAAACTGACTTCACTAGGGAAAAGGAAACCATGCACCCCAATTGGAGCCCAATTACATTCTTTAATACCAAGAATAGTGGTTGTATGAACTTCTCAGGGAAGACCAAAAGGACTTCATGGGGAGAATCACCTTAAAGGGAAACATCATCCTTAATTCGTATGAGGAAATTAAGAAGTTAGCATCACAGCAAGAGGTCAACTTATGGGGATTTTAAATCAAACTCAGCACATGGCGAGAGAAAACCGAGAAAGTTGACAGTTGTCTCATTACTTCTTAGAAAATATATTGCCCTTATTTGACTACTTGGGAAGCACATGACAACAACAATGTCATTACTAGAGAAAGTAATGCTCTACAAGAGATTCTACATCAATTCTCAACACCAAGGGAGAAAGAAACCAACAAATGAGAAAAGGATTCATAAATTTACAATCTTTGCTTGATCACCACCTGACTAGGGAAAGGAATCACACTCTTCCGAAGAAATTTGAATCAAGACTTAACTGGGGAACATGGGATTACAAACCCAACACCTCTGAGCATAAACGTAGGGAAAGCATGCACCTGCCAGCAAGAGTAAATAGAGAGAACTTCCGGGGAGAAATTTTTCAAATTCTGGATTTCGTTCATCCTTGGAATCACTACTTTTTCCCTCTTGATTAATAGAATCGAAGTAAAAAAGGAATTTGAAAATCCTTTTCAAAAAAACATGTTTTATTATTAAGTCTTTTTGTTTTGAAAACTACTATCAATAATAAATGAAATTTTTGTAAACAGAATAAGATAAGAATTACAAAGAATTGGATAAAGGCTCAAACTTTATTAATAGAATGGTAGTCTACAAATGGCGTGACTCCATAGATGATTACAAAGTTTGGAAAATGGTAAATACAGGGAAAAGATATATTGAACTACAATAACCACTATTCTCTCTAACAATTTCGAATTCCTGCACATAGGCTTCAATTGAAAAGCGATGAAAATCTAATAAGATTGTTGCTTCTATGATCAAGTCTTGTCCAATACAGTTACTTTCCAAGAAATCCCTAACTTTTGCCTAGGTTGCCCTTGCGGGTTTTCAACCTACCAGGAAAATTTATTCTGTTTATGTCTCTAACTTTTGCCTAGACCGCCCTTTCGGGTTTTAAGCCTACCAAGACCCTCATTTTTATCTAAGGTGTCTTTCGAGTTTTCAACTTAGCGATTTGTTCTTTTATTTCTTTAGGAGAAGTATTTATTGACTGCATCAGCATTCATGGGACGTGGGAACTCCTCGCCATCAATAGTTTCAAGAATCAATGCACCGCCAAAAAATTCTTTCTTGACAACATATGTGCCTTCAAAATTGGGTGTCTACTTTCCCTTAGAATCAGCGTAAAAAGACATTGTGATACGATGGAAGAACCGACTGTTTAATACTGGTTTTGCTTTTTTATTCGCAAATGTCGCGGTAAGCAAGAGTCGCCATCGACTTTTCTTTTGTCCAACAAAGGAAAGGGTGAAAAGAACAGAAAAAGACCTTTTTCGAGATTTTCTGAGTAAGGGGGTAGATTATGGAAAGGGAAGGTGTTAGCACCCTTTCCATCCGTAGTTTTCCACGGGCTCTTAGGTACTTGCTCATTTTTTAAAACTATTTGTGTTTGTGTGTTTTGAAAAATTTTATCAGCTTTATGGTAACTCTCATATCAGTCCTCGAGAATGTGATAAAGCATTTTTGAAAGTAGTTTTTGAAAGTGTGTAAGTGTGAAAAAAGTTGTTCTTGAGCAAGTACCTAACAGTTATCTACCTACTCGAAAAAGGATGTTCTTTTCCTCCTTTCCTTTAGATAGTGCTATCCTACTATTAGTGAGTAGGTATCCCTATCATCGGATGTTGAGGGACTATCGAAAGGGACGCTTATGGTCATTGAAGGAAACATGTAAGGATACCTTAGCATTTCGAAGGGACTGTCATCATATAGGCAACATCGAGGGACAAGATCATTTTCTAGTAGGCAACTCGAGGGACGTTTAGGGACCATGGTCTTTTATGATGACTTTTATACTGAGGGTCTTTGCTAAGATATCCCTACGCTCCAGGGACTTGACCATTATTTTCCGAGGCAACCAAGTGAGGTATACCCTAAGGGTGAAAGTGTGAGGAATGTGTTCAATTTTCAGATATTTATCTTATGTTAGTGATCTAAGGATTAATTGACTTTATCTTGTCATGCAAGCCTAATTTACTAGCAGTTAATATTTAGCAGAAATTTAAAGTGCAGGAATTTAAATATACGCTATTACAATGTTTTCGGGGAGGAGGCATTTACATGTCCAAATGGAGGAAAGAAAATAAATGAAACCAGTAAAGTCCTATTTTAATATATTACATCCCATCAGCAGGTACAATATTATAAAAGATGCGAGAATAAGATAAACGTGTGTGAAAATAGAAAGAAACGTCTAACAACCTAAAAAAGTCTAAGTAAAAAAAATCTTTTTGTGTTGTTTGTTTTAAGAAAATAATTAAACTAAATTAACTAAAAAAACTAAATAAAATCCTAATTAATTAAAAAAAGAAAAAAATATTGTTACCTAAACTCGAACCCAGGTCCTCTCCTACATATATATGCTTCCCTGCCAACTGAACCAACATGCCATTCGTTACCTAAACTCAATTAATAATATATATACAAAAAATGTTAAAATTGTAAAAAATAAAAAAACATGCGCGCTGATTTGAATCACCCAGTAAGAGTCTTCCACGCATTCATCTTCCTCCTTTGTCCGTCGTCTTAGCTTTGGACCTATAATGACAGCTTTTGTCTTTCACTATAGCACCTATAAACAAAAAACAACGAATACACGCATGGTAAATTCATGGTGAGGCCATGGATTGAATGGTCTCAACCTCCTGAGCACAATGGTACCCTTGGTTGGTCCTAATTTTGGGTATTTCAAAAAACCCCAATTTTGTGCTTAGAACCCTAGCAATGGTGGCATTCGATTCATGCGTTAAAACTCAAATCTAACCATACAGAAAGCTTGCAAACATAAGAGTGGTTAATAATGCATGATTAAAATGCGTTTATATCGTATGAATCAAGGAAATCGAAATCAAGTAAAAACACAAACTGTGGTGTGGTTGAAACGCATTTCAAACAGCTTTAGGACTTATGAATGGCTGGGAACGATCCAAGAGGCTTCCAGGAATACGTCTGAGCCTTTGTTTTGGATCAAAATTACCTACAATTTGAAATTCAGTTTTAACAATTTTGGAATTTTTGAATGAAATGTGCAGCAATTCTTTAGGCTTTATGTGCGTATTTTGAACTGCCCGATATGTTGTTCTCATAGTATAGAAGGAGGATACACCATTGAATGTGAAAGATTATGGCCATAACTCATGTTTTCCAACAAGAATACAACAAATTCAAGGCCTTCCAAATTTGTCAAAACATGCCTTATCTTTGCTTGGATGAACCTGGTCATTTGTGCACGAAATCTCGGGCCTCTAAGCAAGCCAAGACACTAGCCTACATGCCTAAGCCCATTTCCAAATATTTTATACAATTTATTTTATATTTACTTGAAATAAATTAAAAAATAATATGCAAAAAATAGGTAGAAAATACAAGGCCATGAAAAAATAAGATTATAGGTCCTATATGTCCTTAGGAAAATATTTGAATCTTAAAAAGTTAGGCCATTGACCCAAAAATTTAAATTTGCTCAATGCACCATTCTTGAAATTTGCTAAATTTTCCCAACTTGCGCAAACCATAACTTGCTCAATTTTCATCTCATGATGATGATCTTGTACTTTTTGGAAAGCCCAAGATGTCTAATTCAATCCCTCATTTGATCAATTTTGCATTTGAAGATGTTATCTTGATGTAAAAGGTATTGGCAAAAAGTGGCTTTTGTTGACTTTCTAAAAATGACCTATAATGTATGAACTTGTATCTTTCAAATGGTGCATTTCTTGAACTTGAGAGCTGAAGATAAGTTGTAGGGGTCTTGGTTTATGTTTGACTGGATAAGAATCAGAAAAATATTAGTGTCGATTTAACTGAACCAGAAAAAGGTCTTGGATTATTTTCAACTGGAATAGGAATCAGAGAGATCTTGGTATTTATCTAACTGAACCAGAGGAAAATATTGAACTAACTTTGACTGGAATGGAAATCAGAAGAGTCTTAGGATTGATTCAACTGAACCAGACAAAAGTCTTGAGTCATCTTCAACTGGAATGGGAATCAGAAAGATCTTAGTGTCGATCTGATTGAACCAGAGAAGGTCTTTAATTAACTTTGACTAGAATGGAAATCAGGAGAATCTTAGGGTCGATTCAACTGAACCAGACAAAAGTCTTGTGTCATCTTCAACTGGAATAGGAATCAGAGAGATCTTAGTGTCGATCTGACTGAACCAGAGAAGGTCTTTAATTAACTTTGACTGGGATGGAAATCAGGAGAATCTTAGGGTTGATTCAACTGAACCAGACAAAAGTCTTGGAATATCTTCAACTGGAATAGAAATCAGAGAGATCTTAGTGTCGATCTGACTAAACCAGAGAAGGTCTTGAATTAACTTTGACTGGAATGGAAATCAGGAGAATCTTAGGGTTGATTCAACTGAACCAGACAAAAGTCTTGGAATATCTTCAACTGGAATAGAAATCAGAGAGATCTTAGTGTCGATCTGACTGAACCAGAGAAGGTCTTGTGAGGGCATCTTTCTGAGGAAGATCCTGAGATAACCCTTTGTTATACGTAGCTTTCGAGAAGACTACCAGGCCATATAAGTAACGATGTTTGTTGATTTGATATTTCCCTGAAAAAGGTAAATATTTAGTCATGTGTAATATCATTATGTATGAAACGCATTGTGATGATGTTCTCAAAATAAATGAGATTATGCTGTAAGCGATGTGCATGCGCATGCCATGATGTATGAATATGAAATGCTATTGCAATATTTCTTAGTCGGGGAAAGTAAATTCTGGACTGCTGCTGAAGAATATTGGGAAGCTGAGTCCTTCATTTCCGCTGAGGATGGTGAATGGAAATGATTTACCGGGGATTTCCTATTTCTGTTTGAGGATAACTCTGTGGAGAGAGGATGCTTTGTTGGAAGATTCTGCCAATGTAGAGAAATAAACTCTGTTGGGGAATGATTGTTACCGATCCAAAAAACTGAAAACCGCAAAAAACGGAAATATATTGGATGTGTTTGGATGTCATTTTGTGAAAACTGATCGGTTCGGATCAGATTTCAGATTAATTTTTCAAAACCGATCCAAACCAAACCAAACGGCATACATATATTTTTATACTTATTTACTTTTTATTAGTATGATATGTTACATGAATTTATTATTAGATGATAATAATTTTTTTAATAATAGTTATTAGCTTGGTATAATTTATTTATTTTTATTATTTCAATCATAATCAACCACTCTTATTTTGTAATATTAACTTTTAATATACTATATTATATATATTATATCAAATCTATGATTTATTAGTAGTTTTATAATATTAATAAAAATATAATGTGTAATTTGGATATCCAAAAACCGATCCAAATTAAACCGCATAAAATTGGATCGGACCGGATTGGATTTTTTTTAATATATCATCCAAAACCGAACTAAACCGCAAGTAAATTTATCTTTGGATCGGATGATTTTTTATCTTAAAACGATCCAAACCGAACCACGAACACCCCTAATATTGAGATGGATGGTGAGTTCATAGAAACTCTTTTGTCAAGCCTTTGAAGTGGTTTCTTCCATGGTTGCTGCTGCAAGGCTATTCCTGATGTTCCAAAAGTTGTTAAAGATGTGTCGAGGATGGCTTCCCTCAAGAATGCTCGTGCTATGATTGAAGACGGAGGTTGTACCATTTAGGGACAACTCCCTTTCATCCCTTTCAAATTAGACAAAAGTGGTTTGGGTTTCATTTCCAAATCCCAAAAGGAGGTCATACGTGCTCGCATAGGAAAACCATCTCTTTGCATAAGTAATCATGAAGTGAATGCTCTTGAAGACTCCAACAACGACTGTGATTTTGATGACTGGATCTACCCGACTGCCGGTGAAGGACTCAACAACTGGCATGCCAAGGATTTCATTCCCATCTCCTTCAACAATGAGTAATTACCATTTACTATTTTATCAATTTAAGAACTTTGTCTGTAATTTTATTGAAACAATGACTTTAAGCCATGTGCCATACCCGAGGCACCATAGTCCATTTGTTAAGGGTTTGTTCATTTACATATACCATATGATTATTTAATGAAAAAACATTAAACTCTTTTGCATTCAAATTTTGCACTCATTGTCTTTCTTTCACTTTATTGCATTTTTAAAATAGCCATGTATCTTACATGTACACACACACACACACCCATTTGAAGATCCTCATCCACTCTGGGTCTCATTGACAACGACTTTTCTATTACCACCTATGATTTTGAACATCCAATCTACCAAGCTAAAGACAAATGCGAGGATGATTGTGAAATACCTGGGGAATTAGCCAAACTTATGATGTAAGAAGAAAAAGCCATTCAACCGCATGAAGATCCAACTGAAGTGATCAACCTAGGTATTGAGAAAGACAAGAAAGAGGACCAAATTGGCACTAACTTGGAAGACAATATCAAAGGCAGATTGGTCAAGATGTTGCATTACTATGTTGAAGTATTTGCTTAGTCATATGAAGATAGCCCGGGGCTTGATACTGACATTGTGGTTCATCGTCTACCAGTGAAGGAAGATTGTCCTCCAGTCAAGCAAAAAGTTCATCGTATGCGGCCAGACATGTCCGAAAAGATAAAAGTTAAGATGATGAAGCAATTCAATGCAGGTTTTCTAGAAGTGACGTCTGTGATCGGTGGGAATGAGAACTGACTATTTTTGAATGTTGGTTCGCGTTTGCGTTTGTTTTTGCAAAATGTCGCGGTTAAGCAAGAGTCGCCACCGTCTTTTATTTTATCCAACAAGGAAAGTATAAAAGCACAAAAAAAATTCCTTTTCGAGATTGTTTCTCGGGTTCGGGAGGTAGATTATAGAAAGGGAAGGTGTTAGCACCCTTTCTATCCGTGGTTATCCACGGGCTCTTAGGTACTTGCTCACTATGTTTTCAAAAGTTTGCTTTTCTTTGTGTTTGTGGGTTTTGAAAAGAGTTTTGTTTTGTTTTTGAAGAAAGTGTAAGTGCGAAAAGTTTTGTTTGGTTTTTTAAAGGAGCAAGTACTTAAGAACCTCTACCTACTCAAAAAGGAATTAAATTGTGCTAATGTCCTTCAGACAATGCTTGTCTTGAAGTTTTGAAAAATGCGTTTTTTAGCAGAAAACTTTTTATAAGACAAATTCAACACAAGATTTAGGGCAAAGTCTTACAGGAGTCAGGATATCTTTTGTAACAGTATACTTTCGAACTAACCCGTACTTCAGTTAGGACTTTTGAAGGGTTGTAACGTGGCTTGGTTCACGGTTTAAGAAACAAAGTATAAAGGCTCAAAGTATATTTGTACCCACCCGCTCTTCGTGATGTTCTTCAATCCTAAACTCAGTTAATTGTGCGTCGGACTCTATTCGAATTTGGAACGACGTTTTGGTGATGGTTCACACAAGTTGGATTTTTGAAGGCAGTCATTTTTGCAACATTTTTCATGTTGTTGAGGATTTTTAGCGACCTCGTTCTTTTGATTTGTTATCCCTAACTTTTGCCTGACTGTTCCTGTTTTCGAGATTACAGTCAGCGGGATGCCCCAGCTTTCTTAAGCCTCCTTTATAGGTTTTGGCTCAGTGGGCTTTTCTTTTTTCAGAGATTGACTGCCTATGAGATAAGGAACCACCAATGTCTTTTGATTCCAGAGGAATGCTTTTGATGTCGTTCGTTGTATTATGAACTGAGTTTTGCGACTTCAGTGCACATCTTTTGAATTAACCGAGAGACTACCCTGCCCCATGTTTAAATTAGAGGTTTCAATTTGTGTTTAAAACAGAAAACTTCTACTTCTTTGGCTCGAAGGGGTTGACTAGGGATTATCTTCCTTATAACTCCAGTGTTTAAGATTTGAAAGAAATGCCTGTACATCGTCAGCAAGGTCTGTCCAAAAGCATATTGTATGAGATTATGGCATTATTTCGTCATCCTCCCTCTAAAGGCTTGTAACTTTTAGCAAGAGTTGAATGTCATAAAGCGAGTAAAAAGCACAGTTTAAATGTAATGAAAGGATGAATTCAAGACAAACATATGCAATGCATTAATGAAACAGAGTTTGACATTAATAGATAATTGTTTGAATAACAAAGAGATTACAACTTGAAAATTCAAATGAAACTAAGACATTCTCAATGATTTGGCGTAGGATCAGTGATCAAACATGATCTCATTGGCATCAATCAAGTCTTGGATCTTGTTCTTCAAAGTCCAACAGTCGTCGGTGTCATGTCCAGGACTGTCAGAAAGATAGGCACATCTCACACCCGGCTTATACTTGGAAGAGGAAGTATCAGGATTTTAAGGAGGATCCTTTAGTGTGATTAGCTTCAACTCCAGCAAATGTTGTAATGCTTGATACAAAGGCATGTTGATGTTATTATACTGCCTTTCTTGATATCTTACCCTACGCCTATTGCTCTGTCTTTGTTGAACAGGCATGGGATTGGAGATCAGGGTTGCCCGTACATGTTGATCATGACGACTCTTTTGACCATACACATCATTGGACTCTTTCTTCCTATTGTAGGGCTTTTTCTGAGCATCAGAAGGTGTAACTTCTTGAATCTTCCCACTTTTGATGCCAGCTCCGACCCTTTCGCGGTCAGTATTAGCTCGGTGAATCCGACTGAAGAGCTTCCGATCAAGTGTTTGAAATAGGGACCAGACAAAGTCCCAAGAAACATGTCCACCAACTCCCTATCAGACAGAGGGGGTTGGACTCTTCCAGCAAGATCTCTCCACTTCTGAGCGTAGTCCTTAAAGCCTTCGCCTGTACCCATAGACATACCCTGAAGTTGAGTATGCGTGGGAGCAAGGTCGGCATTATACTGGTATTGCTTGTAAAAAGCAACAGCAAGGTCCTCCCATTTTCGGATGTTAGCTCCATCCAGCTGACAGAACCACTCAAGCTAAGTCCCTGAGAGACTGTCTTAAAAGAAATGGATCCACAAGTTCTTATCAGCAGTGTAAGGTCGGATCTTCCTCACATATGACCGGAGGTGCAGCTTTGGACAAGAAGCTCCGTCATACTTGGCAAAGGAAGGTGCCTTGAAATTATGGGGAATCACCACCCCAGAGGATAGACCTAGATCTCCGAAGTCCAGACCGGGCACCTTATGTATCTCCATAGCATTCAAACGGTCTTCCAGTTGTTTGTACTTATCCTCAGCAGGAGGATACTGTTCTTCCTCACAGTCCGTCTCGTTGTCGGAGATTTCAGGGCTAGGAGCCCTCCTTTATTGTGGATTGTCTTTCCCTTCAGATGGGGTGGTCAGATCAACTTCGTTCTGCAGCCCGTTTCCAAACCTGCGTCCAGTATTGAACAGGATGGTCCTCTTCTTCTTCTTCTTCCTCTCTTTCAGAATCAGGGTCTTCAGGTCCTGCTGACCCTTAGCTAGGCTCATGACCAACTCTTGAAATTGGGCATTCTGGGCCTGGAGGGCCTTGATAGCTTGCACGGTTGAAGGTTCAGTAGACATGATGATTGCTGAAATAAACAGCGAAGAAGATAAGAGACCTGTACTGGGAGACCTTTTATGCAATGATATGTATGATATATGTATGCAATGTTTTCAAGGATCTCGCGGGGTAAACAAGAAACTGTTAGAATCTGAATCTGGTTAGCGTGATTGAAGGAACTTCATGTTGCTGAGAGTCCTTCTTCAAGAGTCAAGCTCACCATATCAAGTGGGTCATAGCCCCTGACTCAAGTTATCATGCTTGGATTTCTAGACAACCTTGGCTAGAGGAAAATAAATCCCCTTTGCCCCTTGCTAGCCATTTGATTTACCATAACCTGCATCACAGACCCTTGAGATCCTTGAAATGGTTAAAGAAATGCTAAGGCATGATGCTATGATGTGTATGTTATGCGTTTAAGCACAAGTGAGTAAGTAAGCCCTGCAATAAGTCCAAATTATTGGATAAGGACTGTAAATAAAACCTGCAAGGAACTCATGTTGTCAGATAACAAGGATGTGCAAGTAGTTCAAGTTTGAAGGCACACAAGTCACACATATAGCCTTAAGTTTAGGCTGGCATGAAGTTTCATAGGTAAGTACCCTCTTGAGTTTAGTTGGCTCAAAACCTGTCCTATAAATAGTAACCGGGTTCTAAGGAGCTCAATGTCATTGGATTGTTTTCTGTGTTCATTGTTTTGGTTTAGCCACTGAACTAGCGACAAAAATATTCCAAGAAAACAATCCTCAATGAGTGTAGTATCGAGTATCTACCAACTTCGGATTGCACCAAAGTCGGTCATCTCACTACCCCTAAAAAAGGCCAAGATGGTCAAGTAAGGTTCTAAGGTCAATTGATGCTTCACGACACAACGCGACGGCCCCGTACTCTCCTTGACTTAACTCAAGGGTTACCGGTACTCACCAAAGTGCCACATCAATGTAGCTACTATTTCAACCATGTCGGTATACCCCACACAGTTCCCTCATAGTTTGTTGCTACTTACCTAAAGGGTATCCCCAGATCCGGGTTAGGATCTATAGAACTCCGATACAAACCCACAAAATTTAAAGCATACAAAGCATACAATTGAAAACACAAGTGATCCAGTCCTAAGGTACACCTCACTTATAATATCCCCAGCAGAGTCGCCAGTTCTGTGATCGGTGGGAATGAGAACTGACTGTTTTTGAATGTTGGTCCGCGTTTGCGTTTGTTTTCGCAAAATGTCGCGGTTAAGCAAGAGTCGCCACCGTCTTTTATTTTATCCAACAATGAAAGGACAAAAGCACAGAAAAATTCCTTTTCGAGATTGTTTCTCGGGTTCGGGAGGTAGATTATAGAAAGGGAAGGTGTTAGCACCCTTTCTATCCGTGGTTATCCACGGGCTCTTAGGTACTTGCTCACTATGTTTTCAAAAGTTTGCTTTTCTTTGTGTTTGTGGGTTTTGAAAAGAGTTTTGTTTTGTTTTTTAAAGGAGCAAGTACTTAAGAACCTCTACCTACTCAAAAAGGAATTAAATTGTGCTAATGTCCTTCAGACAATGCCATCCCACTATTGAGGAGTAGGTAGCATCGTCGTTGGAGTTTTCGGGTCAATTCGATTTAAGGGACGTGTGGTCACTAAAGCAATGTTAGGATGCTTTAGCGGTAACCCTAATGTCTTAGATCATTTTTATCGAGGCAACCGTTTCGGGGCAACTTTGATCTTTGGACAGGAGGGCGACCTCTAAGACTTTCTATACTCAATGACCACGTTTGAGGCAACCAAGTGAGGCGTACCCTAAGAGTGACATGTGCAAGTGTGTTGTTTTTTTCAGTTTATATTATCTTTGTACATGTTATGGTGAGCTACTTTGGATTTTAAGTTAAGAGTTAATCTTGTCATGCATAGCCTAGTTAGCATACATCTAAACAGTTAATATATGTACGGGAATTTAAAGTGCGGGAATTGTAAATCCTACGCTATTACAAGGCTTCGGGGAGGGGGATTATTTACATGTCCAAAAATTGGGGAAATAAAAGCAGTAAAGTGTAAAAGTCTTAGCTAAGTTATTACAAACCAGTAGGCAGTTATAATAAAATAAATGCGCGCAAATCTGAAAATAAACTCTAAAAATTCTAAGAATAAAATCTTTTTGTTGTTTTATTTTATTTTTGGGAAAATGATCTAAATCTATTTAATTTTAGTTTTGAGAAAATGTTAAGATAATTAAGAGATTAATTAACAAAGTTAATTTTAATAGAAAAAACTAGCCTAATGTTTTTTGTGGTTTTTTTATTTTAATGTTAATTAAAAAAAGATAAAAAGATGTCAATGAAAACAAAAATAAAATACAAGGGGGGATCCTTAGATCCAGGAAAAAAAGAGTTTCGACCCAGGGAGGGAATGGAAGCTTCGATCCAAACAGGGTCATGGTTCTTTCGATTGGGCCAGGGAGTAGGCATGAACAGCCTTCGATCCAGGGAAGGGGAGTTCCCTTCGATCTTGGGAAAAATGCCTTCTTCGAACCAGGAGGACTATGGGGAGCTTCGATCCAGAGAAGATATCTCCTTCGATCTGGGATGCTATACCTGCAAAAGTATGTTAGCAAAATAAAACGCAGGGCCTGGGTATTGAACCCCAGGCCCTTCGATCCTGCGCTTGTTGGGTCTCTTCAGGCTATGTCTGCAGTAAATGTTAGCAAATGAAGAATATGACCTGGGGCCAAACCCAGGCCTCTTGATCCTGTCTAGGATAGAAAATCGAAGGTAACAACCAGTATGGATGTATTATGCAAATATAAGGTTGGATAGTTTACCCTTTCTTACCAGCAGATTGGACTTTTAATTTGGGCGCTTCCTGGATGTAGGCACCTTCGATCTGGGCACTTCCTGGATGTAGGCACTTTTGATCTGAGGGCTTCTGGGCGTGGGCACCTTTGATCTGAAGGACTGCTTTGGCTTGGAAAATTCTGACATCCTTTGATGGATTGTATGAGCAGCGCCTCTAAATCTTTCCTGTTTCTGTATATTTTCGTCCTCTATTTTTCTGCAGAGTTTTTGTGTGTGTTTTTTTCGTTTGTTGTAATGTGCCACTGGCCCTTGTATTTATAGGAGTGGGGGGTCTAGTAACGGCAAGAGACAACATTTAACCAGGCCATTAAAGCCAGGAGACAAGAATCAGACACATTAAATAATTTCCTTTTTTGAAATATTTATGTCTCTTGAATGAACCTGGACTCTTTTGAATTTCGAATTCCTTCAGGCCCTACTCTTCGATTGGTGTTGATTTGCCTCCTTCGAATGGACTTCTTATGTACCCTTCGAATGAGCCTTCTGAATGCTTCTTCGAATGGTCTTGAGTTGTACAGAATCACTCTGGTCGAATCAACTCTTTAAGAACAGAAAAGGCAAGAATCTGGCCTTTAACTCAGGAATTAAATCCACAATCAGCATTTAATTATTTCCATATTTGCAAGGGAAACATGCCATTTTCTCATGTTCAGTGTACCTGGACATGTTTTCTGAGTGCCCTTTGATGGCCTCTTCCAAATGGCCTGGGAGGTGTTCTTCGAATGGCCCTTGTCCAAATATCAATCGAAGGATCCCAATCGAAAGGCTTTGTTAACAGGCCAATCGAAAGGTGATGTTCATGCTAATCGAAGGACATGGTCCACATGCCTGTCGAAGCTGCCTTGACACAATGCTAATCGAGGTGCTTGTCCATAATGCCAATCGAAATGCTCCTTCAGAATACCAATCGAAGGGTCTTTCAGAATGCCAATCGAAGGCCTTGACATAATGCCAATCGAAGTGCTCCTTCATAATGCCAATCGAAGGCTCCTTCAGAATACCAATCGAAGGGCCTTTCAGAATGCCAATCGAAAGGTACTTAAAGCACCACTCAAAAATTTTCTTTTTCCTTAGGCAGGTGTTTCTGGTCAACCATGCAGGGGGAAGACTTTGGAAAATATGAGAGGGTAAATTTTGGGGTGCAACAGTTGCCCCTGTTCAATTTTCTTAAACCTGAGGATATAGATTGGCTTTCGAGCCTTTCGTGATCCGAAGGAGGAAGATAATTGAAAACTAGAGTGCCAAGAAATTTGCACTCGCATGGTGTAGTATCAGCATTGTGGTGTCGGGAATGGGCTTACAGATGCCATTTGGAGAGATGATGGATAGTTGTTAGAGATGGGCTTAAAGATGCCATCCAGAAATGATTGCTAGATTGTATTTGAATGAGTGACAGAATTACATCCGAATCTGGATCGTATCTGGACTGTTATTTGAAGGTCTCTGATTGCCTGTCATTAACTGGAAGAAATAAATCTAACCAGAGGAGGTCTTTAGTTGCCTGTTTTAACTGGAAGAAATAAATCTAACCAGAGAAGGTCTTTTCTAATAATGATGTGTGATGAAGGAATCTGAGACGATTGCTACTCCAAACAGATGATGAAGGAAACTTGGACGATTACTACCTCAGCAGGATGATAAAGTATTCTTGGACGACTTCTACCTCAGCAGGATGATGAAGGAATCTTGGACGATTACTACCTCAGCAGGATGGTGAAGGAATCTAGGATGACTTCTACCTCAGCATGATGATGAAGGAATCTTGGACGATTACTACCTCAACGAGATGATGAAAGAATCTTGGATGACTTCTACCTCAGCAGGATGATGAAGGAATCTTGGACGATTACTACCTCAGCAGGATGGTGAAGGAATCTTGGATGACTTCTACCTCAGCAGGATGATGAAGGAATCTTGGACGATTACTACCTCAGCAGGATGGTGAAGGAATCTGGGATGACTTCTACCTCAGCATGATGATGAAGGAATCTTGGACGATTACTACCTCAGCACGATGGTGAAGGAATCTGGGATGACTTCTACCTCAGCAGGATGATGAAGGAATCTTGGACGATTACTACCTCAACGGGATGATGAAGGAATCTTGGATGACTTCTACCTCAGCAGGATGATGAAGGAATCTTGGACGATTACTACCTCAGCAGGATGATGAAGGAATCTTGGATGACTTCTACCTTAGCAGGATGATGAAGGAATCTTGGATGACTTCTACCTCAGCAGGATGATGAAGGAATCTTGGACGATTACTACCTCAGAAGGATGATGAAGGAATCTTGGATGATTACTACCTCAACAGGATGATGAAGGAATCTGGGATGACTTCTACCTCAGCAGGATGATGAAGGAATCTTGGACGATTACTACCTCAACGGGATGATGAAGGAATCTTGGATGACTTCTACCTCAGCAGGATGATGAAGGAATCTTGGACGATTACTACCTCAGCAGGATGATGAAGGAATCTTGGATGATTACTACATCAACGGGATGATGAAGGAATCTTGGATGACTTCTACCTCAGCAGGATGATGAATGAATCTTGGATGATTACTACCTCAAAAGGAAATGACTTTTATCTGTTGATCGATCTTTCCTGAAAAGGTAAAGAGTTAGTTGTATGCAATGTCATGATGTATGAATTGTGTAATGATGTTTTCAAGATAAATGAGATTATGCTGTATGCAATATGTATGCGCACGTCATGATGTATGAACATGAAATGCTATTGTGGTACGTCCGAGCTCCGGAAAATAAATCCCTGACTGCTGTTGAAGAGTAGGTATGTCTTCAAACTTTGCTTAGAATGTTTCCACTGAGGATCCTTGTTTTGTTGAGGAGAACTCCGTTGGGGAAAGTTGTGAACTTTGTGGAGAGTATTGATTCATTCTTGGGGAACAAGTTCAGGAGTCTCGGTTGTCTGTTGCTCTACTGGGGAGTCAAAGTTAAACTGACATCTGGTCAGGTCCAGGTTTCACAGTAACTTGCTGGGGATTGTAGAGTAGTCTACTGGGGAAGAGGAGTTGTGGTCCTCTAATTTGTAGTAGTCGGAGAGGCAAACTCAAGCTGGGGAATCCTGGTGTTGTTGGGGAAATGAACCCTGTCGTCAGTCCGCTAGAGAGGTGACATCTTCGTTGGGGAAATCCTCGAGGATTCTTGAGGTTGATTCAGCTGGGGAAAGGTTTTCAGAGATTAAACCTTTGCTGGGAGTTATCCTATGAGAAGGATTTTGGGGAGATCTGTCATTGACCCTAGTAGCAAGTGCTTGTGACATTGCCAGAAAATGTTTAATTGTACGTAATCCTTCACTGAGATTGATGTTCAACGCCCCAAGTGACGGAGATGGAGACTTGCCCCTGGTTACTCTGCACTTCTTCAGAGATTTCTTGAAATCTTGGCTGGACTGCCCCAGGTGATGGACAATGATCATGCCATGCCCCTTGATTGGAAGGAGATTTGTCAATGGAAGTGTCATCCTTTTTGAAGTGACTTTGTTCACTGAGAGGGCTTTCGTTCATCGGATATTCGTTGTGTGAATTTCTCCACTGTCAAACAAATAGGCAAATGCAAACAGTGATATTCAAATAATGCAAAGTTTATGCTTGTCTTGAAGTTTTGAAAAATGCGTTTTTTAGCAGAAAACTTTTTATAAGACAAATTCAACACAAGATTTAGGGCAAAGCCTTACAGGAGTCAGGATACCTTTTGTAACAGTATACTTTCGAACTAACCCGTACTTCAGTTAGGACTTTTGAAGGGTTGTAACGTGGCTTGGTTCACGGTTTAAGAAACAAAGGATAAAGGCTCAAAGTATATTTTTACCCACCCGCTCTTCGTGATGTTCTTCAATCCTAAACTCAGTTAATTGTGCGTCGGACTCTATTCGAATTTGGAACGACGTTTTGGTGATGGTTCACACAAGTTGGATTTTTGAAGGCAGTCATTTTTGCAACATTTTTCATGTTGTTGAGGATTTTTAGCGACCTCGTTCTTTTGATTTGTTATCCCTAACTTTTTCCTGACTGTTCCTATTTTCGAGATTACAGTCAGCGGGATGCCCCAGCTTTCTTAAGCCTCCTTTATAGGTTTTGGCTCAGTGGGCTTTTCTTTTTTGAGAGATTGACTGCCTATGAGATAAGGAACCACCAATTTCTTTTGATTCCAGAGGAATGCTTTTGATGTCGTTCGTTGTATTATGAACTGAGTTTTGCGACTTCAGTGCACATCTTTTGAATTAACCGAGAGACTACCCTGCCCCAGGTTTAAATTAGAGGTTTCAATTTGTGTTTAAAACAGAAAACTTCTACTTCTTTGGCTCGAAGGGGTTGACTAGGGATTGTCTTCCTTATAACTCCAGTGTTTAGGATTTGAAAGAAATGCCTGTACATCGTCAGCAAGGTCTGTCCAAAAGCATATTGTATGAGATTATGGCATTGTTTCGTCATCCTCCCTCTAAAGGCTTGTAACTTTTAGCAAGAGTTGAATGTCATAAAGCGAGTAAAAAGCACAGTTTAAATGTAATGAAAGGATGAATTCAAGACAAACATATGTAATGCATTAATGAAACAGAGATTGACATTAATAGATAATTGTTTGAATAACAAAGAGATTACAACTTGAAAATTCAAATGAAACTAAGACATTCTCAATGATTTGGCGTAGGATCAGTGATCAAACTTGATCTCCTTGGCATCAATCAAGTCTTGGATCTTGTTCTTCAAAGTCCAACAGTCGTCGGTGTCATGTCCAGGACTGTCAGAAAGATAGGCATATCTCACACCCGGCTTATACTTGGAAGAGGAAGTATCAGGATTTTAAGGAGGATCCTTTAGTGTGATTAGCTTCAACTCCAGCAAATGTTGTAATGCTTGATACAAAGGCATGTT
Source organism: Vicia faba (assembly GCA_948472305.1). NCBI lineage: Eukaryota > Viridiplantae > Streptophyta > Magnoliopsida > Fabales > Fabaceae > Vicia > Vicia faba. The sequence continues at coordinate 947,879,891 of OX451735.1, forward strand.
GATGTTATTATACTGCCTTTCTTGATATCTTACCCTACGCCTATTGCTCTGTCTTTGTTGAATAGGCATGGGATTGGAGATCAGGGTTGCCCGTACATGTTGATCATGACGACTCTTTTGACCATACACAACATTGGACTCTTTCTTCCTATTGTAGGGCTTTTTCTGAGCATCAGAAGGTGTAACTTCTTGAATCTTCCCACTTTTGATGCCAGCTCCGACCCTTTCGCGGTCAGTATTAGCTCGGTGAATCCGACTGAAGAGCTTCCGATCAAGTGTTTGAAATAGGGACCAGACAAAGTCCCAAGAAACATGTCCACCAACTCCCTATCAGACAGAGGGGGTTGGACTCTTCCAGCAAGATCTCTCCACTTCTGAGTGTAGTCCTTAAAGCCTTCGCCTGTACCCATAGACATACCCTGAAGTTGAGTATGCGTGGGAGCAAGATCGGCATTATACTGGTATTGCTTGTAAAAAGCAACATCAAGGTCCTCCCATTTTCGGATGTTAGCTCCATCCAGCTGACAGAACCACTCAAGCTAAGTCCCTGAGAGACTGTCTTGAAAGAAATGGATCCACAAGTTCTTATCAGCAGTGTAAGGTTGGATCTTTCTCACATATGACCGGAGGTGCAGCTTTGGACAAGAAGCTCCGTCATACTTGGCAAAGGCAGGTGCCTTGAAATTATGGGGAATCACCACCCCAGAGGATAGACCTAGATCTCCAAAGTCCAGACCGGGCACCTTCTGTATCTCCATAGCATTCAAACGGTCTTCCAGTTGTTTGTACTTATCCTCAGCAGGAGGATACTGTTCTTCATCACAGTCTGTCTCGTTGTCGGAGATTTCAGGGCTAGGATCCCTCCTTTCTTGTGGACTGTCTTTCCCTTCAGATGGGGTGGTCAGATCAACTTCGTTCTGCAGCCCGTTTCCAAACCTGCGTCCAGTATTGAACAGGATGGTCCTCTTCTTCTTCTTCTTCCTCTCTTTCAAAATCAGGGTCTTCAGGTCCTGCTGACCCTTAGCTAGGCTCATGTACAACTCTTGAAATTGGGCATTCTGGGCCTGGAGGGCCTTGATAGCTTTCTCGGTTGAAGGTTCAGTAGACATGATGATTGCTGAAATAAACAGCGAAGAAGATAAGAGACCTGTACTGGGAGACCTTTTATGCAATGATATGTATGATATATGTATGCAATGTTTTCAAGGATCTCGCGGGGTAAACAAGAAACTGTTAGAATCTGAATCTGGTTAGCGTGATTGAAGGAACTTCATGTTGCTGAGAGTCCTTCTTCAAGAGTCAAGCTCACCATATCAAGTGGGTCATAGCCCCTGACTCAAGTTATCATGCTTGGATTTCTAGACAACCTTGGCTAGAGGAAAATAAATCCCCTTTGCCCCTTGCTAGCCATTTGATTTACCATAACCTGCATCACAGACCCTTGAGATCCTTGAAATGGTTAAAGAAATGCTAAGGCATGATGCTATGATGTGTATGTTATGCGTTTAAGCACAAGTGAGTAAGTAAGCCCTGCAATAAGTCCAAATTATTGGATAAGGACTGTAAACAAAACCTGCAAGGAACTCATGTTGTCAGATAACAAGGATGTGCAAGTAGTTCAAGTTTGAAGGCACACAAGTCACACATATAGCCTTAAGTTTAGGCTGGCATGAAGTTTCATAGGTAAGTACCTTCTTGAGTTTAGTTGGCTCAAAACCTGTCCTATAAATAGTAACCGGGTTCTAAGGAGCTCAATGTCATTGGATTGTTTTCTGTGTTCATTGTTTTGGTTTAGCCACTGAACTAGCGACAAAAATATTCCAAGAAAACAATCCTCAATGAGTGTAGTATCGAGTATCTACCAACTTCGGACTGCACCAAAGTCGGTCATCTCACTACCCCTAAAAAAGGCCAAGATGGTCAAGTAAGGTTCTAAGGTCAATTGATGCTTCATGACACAACGCGACGGCCCCGTACTCTCCTTGACTTAACTCAAGGGTTACCGGTACTCACCAAAGTGCCACATCAATGTAGCTACTATTTCAACCATGTCGGTATACCCCACACAGTTCCCTCACAGTTTGTTGCTACTTACCTGAAGGGTATCCCCAGATCCGGGTTAGGATCTATAGAACTCCGATACAAACCCACAAAATTTAAAGCATACAAAGCATACAATTGAAAACACAAGTGATCCAGTCCTAAGGTACACCTCACTTATAATATCCCCAGCAGAGTCGCCAGTTCTGTGATCGGTGGGAATGAGAACTGACTGTTTTTGAATGTTGGTTCACGTTTGCGTTTGTTTTCGCAAAATTTCGCGGTTAAGCAAGAGTCGCCACCGTCTTTTATTTTATCCAACAAGGAAAGGACAAAAGCACAGAAAAATTCCTTTTCGAGATTGTTTCTCGGGTTTGGGAGGTAGATTATAGATAGGGAAGGTGTTAGCACCCTTTCTATCCGTGGTTATCCACGGGCTCTTAGGTACTTGCTCACTATGTTTTCAAAAGTTTTCTTTTCTTTGTGTTTGTGGGTTTTGAAAAGAGTTTTATTTTGTTTTTGAAGAAAGTGTAAGTGCGAAAAGTTTTGTTTTGTTTTTTAAAGGAGCAAGTACTTAAGAACCTCTACCTACTCAAAAAGGAATTAAATTGTGCTAATGTCCTTCAGATAATGCCATCCCACTATTGAGGAGTAGGTAGCATCGTCGTTGTAGTTTTCGGGTCAATTCGATTTAAGGGACGTGTGGTCACTAAAGCAATGTTAGGATGCTTTAGCGGTAACCCTAATGTCTTAGATCATTTTTATCGAGGCAACCGTTTCGGAGCAACTTTGATCTTTGGACAGGAGGGAGACCTCTAAGACTTCCTATACTCAATGACCACGTTTGAGGCAACCAAGTGAGGCGTACCCTAAGAGTGACATGTGCAAGTGTGTTGTTTTTTTTCAGTTTATATTATCTTTGTACATGTTATGGTGAGCTACTTTGGATTTTAAGTTAAGAGTTAATCTTGTCATGCATAGCCTAGTTAGCATACATCTAAACAGTTAATATATGTACAGAAATTTAAAGTGCGGGAATTGTAAATCCTACGCTATTACAAGGCTTCGGGGAGGGGGACTATTTATATGTCCAAAAATTGGGGAAATAAAAGCAGTAAAGTGTAAAAGTCTTAGCTAAGTTATTACAAACCAGTAGGCAGTTATAATAAAATAAATGCGCGCAAATCTGAAAATAAACTCTAAAAATTCTAAGAATAAAATCTTTTTGTTGTTTTATTTTATTTTTGGGAAAATGATCTAAATCTATTTAATTTTAGTTTTGAGAAAATGTTAAGATAATTAAGAGATTAATTAACAAAGTTAATTTTAATAGAAAAAACTAGCCTAATGTTTTTTGTGGTTTTTTTATTTTAATGTTAATTAAAAAAAGATAAAAAGATGTCAATGAAAACAAAAATAAAATACAAGGGGGGATCCTTCGATCCAGGAAAAAAAGAGTTTCGACCCAGGGAGGGAATGGAAGCTTCGATCCAAACAGGGTCATGGTTCTTTCGATTGGGCCAGGGAGTAGGCATGAACAGCCTTCGATCCAGGGAAGGGGAGTTCCCTTCGATCCTGGGAAAAATGCCTTCTTCGAACCAGGAGGACTATGGGGAGCTTCGATCCAGAGAAGATGTCTCCTTCGATCTGGGATGCTATACCTGCAAAAGTATGTTAGCAAAATAAAATGCAGGGCCTGGGTATTGAACCCCAGGCCCTTCGATCCTGCGCTTGCTGGGTCTCTTCAGGCTATGTCTGCAGTAAATGTTAGCAAACGAAGAATATGACCTGGGGCCAAACCCAGGCCTCTTGATCCTGTCTAGGATAGAAAATCGAAGGTAACAACCAGTATGGATGTATTATGCAAATATGAGGTTGGATAGTTTACCCTTTCTTACTAGCAGATTGGACTTTTAATTTGGGTGCTTCCTGGATGTAGGCACCTTCGATCTGGGCACTTCCTGGATGTAGGCACTTTTGATCTGAGGGCTTCTGGGCGTGGGCACCTTTGATCTGAAGGACTGCTTTGGCTTGGAAAATTCTGACAACCTTTGATGGATTGTATGGGCAACGCCTCTAAATCTTTCTTGTTTCTGTATATTTTCGTCCTCTGTTTTCCTGCAGAGTTTTTGTGTGTGTTTTTTTCGTTTGTTGTAATGTACCACTGGCCCTTGTATTTATAGGAGTGGGGGGTCTAGTAACGGCAAGAGACAACATTTAACCAGGCCATTAAAGCCAGGAGACAAGAATCAGACACATTAAATAATTTCCTTTTTTGAAATATTTATGTCTCTTGAATGAACCTGGACACTTTTGAATTTCGAATTCCTTTAGGCCCTACTCTTCGATTGGTGTTGATTTGCCTCCTTCGAATGGACTTCTTATGTACCCTTCGAATGAGCCTTCTGAATGCTTCTTCGAATGGTCTTGAGTTGTACAGAATCACTCTGGTCGAATCAACTCTTTAAGAACAGAAAAGGCAAGAATCTGGCCTTTAACTCAGGAATTAAATCCACAATCAGCATTTAATTATTTCCATATTTGCAAGGGAAACATGCCATTTTCTCATGTTCAGTGTACCTGGACATGTTTTCTGAGTGCCCTTTGATGGCCTCTTCCAAATGGCCTGGGAGGTGTTCTTCGAATGGCCCTTGTCCAAATATCAATCGAAGGATCCCAATCGAAAGGCTTTGTTAACAGGCCAATCGAAAGGTGCTGTTCATGCTAATCGAAGGACATGGTCCACATGCCTGTCGAAGCTCCCTTGACACAATGCTAATCGAAGTGCTTGTCCATAATGCCAATCGAAATGCTCCTTCAGAATACCAATCGAAGGGTCTTTCAGAATGCCAATCGAAGGCCTTGACATAATGCCAATCGAAGTGCTCCTTCATAATGCCAATCGAAGGCTCCTTCAGAATACCAATCGAAGGGCCTTTCAGAATGCCAATCGAAAGGTACTTAAAGCACCACTCAAAAATTTTCTTTTTCCTTAGGCATGGGTTTCTGGTCAACCATGCAGGGGGAAGACTTTAGAAAATATGAGAGGGCAAATTTTGGGGTGCAACAGTTGCCCCTGTTCAATTTTCTTAAACCTGAGGATATAGATTGGCTTTCGAGCCTTTCGTGATCCGAAGGAGGAAGATAATTGAAAACTAGTGTGCCCAGAAATTTGCACTTGCATGGTGTAGTATCAGCATTGTGGTGTCGGGAATGGGCTTACAGATGCCATTTGGAGAGATGATGGATAGTTGTTGGAGATGGGCTTAAAGATGCCATCCAGAAATGATTGCTAGATTGTATTTGAATGAGTGACAGAATTACATCCGAATCTGGATCGTATCTGGACTATTATTTGAAGGTCTTTGATTGCCTGTCATTAACTGGAAGAAATAAATCTAACCAGAGGAGGTCTTTAGTTGCCTGTTTTAACTGGAAGAAATAAATCTAACCAGAGAAGGTCTTTTCTAATAATGATGTGTGATGAAGGAATCTGAGACGATTGCTACTCCAAACAGATGATGAAGGAAACTTGGACAATTACTACCTCAGCAGGATGATAAAGGATTCTTGGACGACTTCTACCTCAGCAGGATGATGAAGGAATCTTGGACGATTACTACCTCAGCAGGATGGTGAAGGAATCTAGGATGACTTCTACCTCAGCAGGATGATGAAGGAATCTTGGACGATTACTACCTCAACGAGATGATGAAAGAATCTTGGATGACTTCTACCTCAGCAGGATGATGAAGGAATCTTGGACGATTACTACCTCAGCAGGATGGTGAAGGAATCTTGGATGACTTCTACCTCAGCAGGATGATGAAGGAATCTTGGACGATTACTACCTCAGCAGGATGGTGAAGGAATCTGGGATGACTTCTACCTCAGCAGGATGATGAAGGAATCTTGGACGATTACTACCTCAGCAGGATGGTGAAGGAATCTGGGATGACTTCTACCTCAGCAGGATGATGAAGGAATCTTGGACGATTACTACCTCAACGGGATGATGAAGGAATCTTGGATGACTTCTACCTCAGCAGGATGATGAAGGAATCTTGGACGATTACTACCTCAGCAGGATGATGAAGGAATCTTGGATGACTTCTACCTCAGCAGGATGATGAAGGAATCTTGGATGACTTCTACCTCAGCAGGATGATGAAGGAATCTTGGACGATTACTACCTCAGCAGGATGATGAAGGAATCTTGGATGATTACTACCTCAACAGGATGATGAAGGAATCTGGGATGACTTCTACCTCAGCAGGATGATGAAGGAATCTTGGACGATTACTACCTCAACGGGATGATGAAGGAATCTTGGATGACTTCTACCTCAGCAGGATGATGAAGGAATCTTGGACGATTACTACCTCAGCAGGATGATGAAGGAATCTTGGATGATTACTACCTCAACGGGATGATGAAGGAATCTTGGATGACTTCTACCTCAGCAGGATGATGAAGGAATCTTGGATGATTACTACCTCAAAAGGAAATGACTTTTATCTGTTGATCGATCTTTCCTGAAAAGGTAAAGAGTTAGTTGTATGCAATGTCATGATGTATGCATTGTGTAATGATGTTTTCAAGATAAATGAGATTATGCTGTATGCAATATGTATGCGCACGTCATGATGTATGAACATGAAATGCTATTGTGGTACGTCCGAGCTCCGGAAAATAAATCCCTGACTGCTGTTGAAGAGTAGGTATGTCTTCAAACTTTGCTTAGAATGTTTCCACTGAGGATCCTTGTTTTGTTGAGGAGAACTCCGTTGGGGAAAGTTGTGAACTTTGTGGAGAGTATTGATTCATTCTTGGGGAACAAGTTCAGGAGTCTCGGTTGTCCGTTGCTCTACTGGGGAGTCAAAGTTAAACTGACATCTGGTCAGGTCCAGGTTTCACAGTAACTTGCTGGGGATTGTAGAGTAGTCTACTGGGGAAGAGGAGTTGTGGTCCTCTAATTTGTAGTAGTCGGAGAGGCAAACTCAAGCTGGGGAATCCTGGTGTTGTTGGGGAAATGAACCCTGTCGTCAGTCCGCTAGAGAGGTGACATCTTCGTTGGGGAAATCCTCGAGGATTCTTGAGGTTGATTCAGCTGGGGAAAGGTTTTCAGAGATTAAACCTTTGCTGGGAGTTATCCTATGAGAAGGATTTTGGGGAGATCTGTCATTGACCCTAGTAGCAAGTGCTTGTGACATTGCCAGAAAACGTTTAATTGTACGTAACCCTTCACTAAGATTGATGTTCAACGCCCCAAGTGACGGAGATGGAGACTTGCCCCTGGTTACTCTGCACTTCTTCAGAGATTTCTTGAAATCTTGGCTGGACTGCCCCAGGTGATGGATAATGATCATGCCATGCCCCTTGATTGGAAGGAGATTTGTCAATGGAAGTGTCATCCTTTTTGAAGTGACTTTGTTCACTGAGAGGGCTTTCGTTCATCGGATATTCGTTGTGTGAATTTCTCCACTGTCAAACAAATAGGCAAATGCAAACAGTGATATTCAAATAATGCAAAGTTTATGCTTGTCTTGAAGTTTTGAAAAATGCGTTTTTTAGCAGAAAAATTTTTATAAGACAAATTCAACACAAGATTTAGGGCAAAGCCTTACAGGAGTCAGGATACCTTTTGTAACAGTATACTTTCAAACTAACCCGTACTTCAGTTAGGACTTTTGAAGGGTTGTAACGTGGCTTGGTTCACGGTTTAAGAAACAAAGGATAAAGGCTCAAAGTATATTTGTACCCACCCGCTCTTCGTGATGTTCTTCAATCCTAAACTCAGTTAATTGTGCGTCGGACTCTATTCGAATTTGGAACGACGTTTTGGTGATGGTTCACACAAGTTGGATTTTTGAAGGCAGTCATTTTTGCAACATTTTTCATGTTGTTGAGGATTTTTAGCGACCTCGTTCTTTTGATTTGTTATCCCTAACTTTTGCCTGACTGTTCCTATTTTCGAGATTACAGTCAGCGGGATGCCCCAGCTTTCTTAAGCCTCCTTTATAGGTTTTGGCTCAGTGGGCTTTTCTTTTTTGAGAGATTGACTGCCTATGAGATAAGGAACCACCAATGTCTTTTGATTCCAGAGGAATGCTTTTGATGTCGTTCGTTGTATTATGAAATGAGTTTTGCGACTTCAGTGCACATCTTTTGAATTAACCGAGAGACTACCCTGCCCCAGGTTTAAATTAGAGGTTTCAATTTGTGTTTAAAACAGAAAACTTCTACTTCTTTGGCTCGAAGGGGTTGACTAGGGATTATCTTCCTTATAACTCCAGTGTTTAGGATTTGAAAGAAATGCCTGTACATCGTCAGCAAGGTCTGTCCAAAAGCATATTGTATGAGATTATGGCATTGTTTCGTCATCCTCCCTCTAAAGGCTTGTAACTTTTAGCAAGAGTTGAATGTCATAAAGCGAGTAAAAAGCACAGTTTAAATGTAATGAAAGGATGAATTCAAGACAAACATATGTAATGCATTAATGAAACAGAGTTTGACATTAATAGATAATTGTTTGAATAACAAAGAGATTACAACTTGAAAATTCAAATGAAACTAAGACATTCTCAATGATTTGGCGTAGGATCAGTGATCAAACTTGATCTCCTTGGAATCAATCAAGTCTTGGATCTTGTTCTTCAAAGTCCAACAGTCGTCGGTGTCATGTCCAGGACTGTCAGAAAGATAGGCACATCTCACACCCGGCTTATACTTGGAAGAGGAAGTATCAGGATTTTAAGGAGGATCCTTTAGTGTGATTAGCTTCAACTCCAGCAAATGTTGTAATGCTTGATACAAAGGCATGTTGATGTTATTATACTGCCTTTCTTGATATCTTACCCTACGCCTATTGCTCTGTCTTTGTTGAACAGGCATGGGATTAGAGATCAGGGTTGCCCGTACATGTTGATCATGACGACTCTTTTGACCATACACAGCATTGGACTCTTTCTTCCTATTGTAGGGCTTTTTCTGAGCATCAGAAGGTGTAACTTCTTGAATCTTCCCACTTTTGATGCCAGCTCCGACCCTTTCGCGGTCAGTATTAGCTCGGTGAATCCGACTGAAGAGCTTCCGATCAAGTGTTTGAAATAGGGACCAGACAAAGTCCCAAGAAACATGTCCACCAACTCCCTATCAGACAGAGGGGGTTGGACTCTTCCAGCAAGATCTCTCCACTTCTGAGCGTAGTCCTTAAAGCCTTCGCCTGTACCCATAGACATACCCTGAAGTTGAGTATGCGTGGGAGCAAGGTCGGCATTATACTGGTATTGCTTGTAAAAAGCAACAGCAAGGTCCTCCCATTTTCGGATGTTAGCTCCATCCAGCTGACAGAACCACTCAAGCTAAGTCCCTGAGAGGCTGTCTTGAAAGAAATGGATCCACAAGTTCTTATCAGCAGTGTAAGGTTGGATCTTCCTCACATATGACCGGGGGTGCAGCTTTGGACAAGAAGCTCCGTCATACTTGGCAAAGGCAGGTGCCTTGAAATTATGGGGAATCACCACCCCAGAGGATAGACCTAGATCTCCGAAGTCCAGACCGGGCACCTTCTGTATCTCCATAGCATTCAAACGGTCTTCCAGTTGTTTGTACTTATCCTCAGTAGGAGGATACTGTTCTTCATCACAGTCCGTCTCGTTGTCGGAGATTTCAGGGCTAGGAGCCCTCCTTTCTTGTGGACTGTCTTTCCCTTCAGATGGGGTGGTCAGATCAACTTCGTTCTGCAGCCCGTTTCCAAACCTGCGTCCAGTATTGAACAGGATGGTCCTCTTCTTCTTCTTCTTCTTCCTCTCTTTCAGAATCAGGGTCTTCAGGTCCTGTTGACCCTTAGCTAGGCTCATGACCAACTCTTGAAATTGGGCATTCTGGGCCTGGAGGGCCTTGATAGCTTGCTCGGTTGAAGGTTCAGTAGACATGATGATTGCTGAAATAAACAGCAAAGAAGATAAGAGACCTGTACTGGGAGACCTGTTATACAATGATATGTATGATATATGTATGCAATGTTTTCAAGGATCTCGTGGGGTAAACAATAAACTATTAGAATCTGAATCTGGTTAGCGTGATTGAAGGAACTTCATGTTGCTGAGAGTCCTTCTTCAAGAGTCAAGCTCACCATATCAAGTGGGTCATAGCCCCTGACTCAAGTTATCATGCTTGGATTTCTAGACAACCTTGGCTAGAGGAAAATAAATCCCCGTTGCCCCTTGCTAGCCATTTGATTTACCATAACCTGCATCACAGACCCTTGAGATCCTTGAAATGGTTAAAGAAATGCTAAGGCATGATGCTATGATGTGTATGTTATGCGTTTAAGCACAAGTGTGTAAGTAAGCCCTGCAATAAGTCCAAATTATTGGATAAGGACTGTAAACAAAACCTGCAAGGAACTCATGTTGTCAAATAACAAGGATGTGCAAGTAGTTCAAGTTTGAAGGCACACAAGTCACACATATAGCCTTAAGTTTAGGCTGGCATGGAGTTTCATAGGTAAGTACCCTCTTGAGTTTAGTTGGCTCAAAACCTGTCCTATAAATAGTAACCGGGTTCTAAGGAGCTCAATATCATTGGATTGTTTTCTGTGTTCATTGTTTTGGTTTAGCCACTGAACTAGCGACAAAAATATTCCAAGAAAACAATCCTCAATGAGTGTAGTATCGAGTATCTACCAACTTCGGACTACACCAAAGTCGGTCATCTCACTACCCCTAAAAAAGGCCAAGATGGTCAAGTAAGGTTCTAAGGTCAATTGATGCTTCACGACACAACGCGACGGCCCCGTACTCTCCTTGACTTAACTCAAGGGTTACCGGTACTCACCAAAGTGCCACATCAATGTAGCTACTATTTCAACCATGTCGGTATACCCCACACAGTTCCCTCACAGTTTGTTGCTACTTACCTAAAGGGTATCCCCAGATCCGGGTTAGGATCTATAGAACTCCGATACAAACCCACAAAACTTAAAGCATACAAAGCATACAATTGAAAACACAAGTGATCCAGTCCTAAGGTACACCTCACTTATAATATCCCCAGCAGAGTTGCCAGTTCTGTGATCGGTGGGAATGAGAACTGACTGTTTCTGAATGTTGGTTCGCGTTTGCGTTTGTTTTCGCAAAATGTCGCGGTTAAGCAAGAGTCGCCACCGTCTTTTATTTTATCCAACAAGGAAAGGACAAAAGCACAGAAAAATTCCTTTTCGAGATTGTTTCTCGGGTTCGGGAGGTAGATTATAGAAAGGGAAGGTGTTAGCACCCTTTCTATCTGTGGTTATCCACGGGCTCTTAGGTACTTGCTCACTATGTTTTCAAAAGTTTGCTTTTCTTTGTGTTTGTGGGTTTTGAAAAGAGTTTTGTTTTGTTTTTGAAGAAAGTGTAAGTGCGAAAAGTTTTGTTTTGTTTTTTAAAGGAGCAAGTACTTAAGAACCTCTACCTACTCAAAAAGGAATTAAATTGTGCTAATGTCCTTCAGACAATGCCATCCCACTATTGAGGAGTAGGTAGCATCGTCGTTGGAGTTTTCGGGTCAATTTGATTTAAGGGACGTGTGGTCACTAAAGCAATGTTAGGATGCTTTAGCGGTAACCCTAATGTCTTAGATCATTTTTATCGAGGAAACCGTTTTGGGGCAACTTTGATCTTTGGACAGGAGGGCGACCTCTAAGACTTCCTATACTCAATGACCACGTTTGAGGCAACCAAGTGAGGCGTACCCTAAGAGTGACATGTGCAAGTGTGTTGTTTTTTTCAGTTTATATTATCTTTGTACATGTTATGGTGAGCTACTTTGGATTTTAAGTTAAGAGTTAATCTTGTCATGCATAGCCTAGTTAGCATACATCTAAACAGTTAATATATGTACGGGAATTTAAAGTGCGGGAATTATAAATCCTACGCTATTACAAGGCTTCGGGGAGGGGGATTATTTACATGTCCAAAAATTGGGGAAATAAAAGCAGTAAAGTGTAAAAGTCTTAGCTAAGTTATTACAAACCAGTAGGCAGTTATAATAAAATAAATGCGCGCAAATCTGAAAATAAACTCTAAAAATTCTAAGAATAAAATCTTTTTATTGTTTTATTTTATTTTTGGGAAAATGATCTAAATCTATTTAATTTTAGTTTTGAGAAAATGTTAAGATAATTAAGAGATTAATTAACAAAGTTAATTTTAATAGAAAAAACTAGCCTAATGTTTTTTGTGGTTTTTTTATTTTAATGTTAATTAAAAAAAGATAAAAAGATGTCAATGAAAACAAAAATAAAATACAAGGGGGGATCCTTCGATCCAGGAAAAAAAGAGTTTCGACCCAGGGAGGGAATGGAAGCTTCGATCCAGACAGGGTCATGGTTCTTTCGATTGGGCCAGGGAGTAGGCATGAACTGCCTTCGATCCAGGGAAGGGGAGTTCCCTTCGATCCTGGGAAAAATGCCTTCTTCGATCCAGGAGGACTATGGGGAGCTTCGATCCAGAGAAGATGTCTCCTTCGACCTGGGATGCTATACCTGCAAAAGTATGTTAGCAAAATAAAACGCAGGGCCTGGGTATTGAACCCCAGGCCCTTCGATCCTGCGCTTGCTGGGTCTCTTCAGGCTATGTCTGTAGTAAATGTTAGCAAACGAAGAATATGACCTGGGGCCAAACCCAGGCCTCTTGATCCTGTCTAGGATAGAAAATCGAAGGTAATAACCAGTATGGATGTATTATGCAAATATGAGGTTGGATAGTTTACCCTTTCTTACCAGCAGATTGGACTTTTAATTTGGGCGCTTCTTGGATGTAGGCACCTTCGATCTGGGCATTTCCTGGATGTAGGCACTTTTGATCTGAGGGCTTCTGGGCGTGGGCACCTTTGATCTGAAGGACTGCTTTGGCTTGGAAAATTCTGACAACCTTTAATGGATTGTATGGGCAGCGCCTCTAAATCTTTCCTGTTTCTGTATATTTTCGTCCTCTGTTTTCCTGCAGAGTTTTTGTGTGTGTTTTTTTTGTTTGTTGTAATGTGCCACTGGCCCTTGTATTTATAGGAGTGGGGGGTCTAGTAACGGCAAGAGACAACATTTAACCAGACCATTAAAGCCAGGAGACAAGAATCAGACACATTAAATAATTTCCTTTTTTGAAATATTTATGTCTCTTGAATGAACCTGGACGCTTTTGAATTTCGAATTCCTTCAGGCCCTACTCTTCGATTGGTGTTGATTTGCCTCCTTCGAATGGACTTCTTATGTACCCTTCGAATGAGCCTTCTGAATGCTTCTTCGAATGGTCTTGAGTTGTACAGAATCACTCTGGTCGAATCAGCTCTTTAAGAACAGAAAAGGCAAGAATCTGGACTTTAACTCAGGAATTAAATCCACAATCAGCATTTAATTATTTCCATATTTGCAAGGGAAACATGCCATTTTCTCATGTTCAATGTACCTGGACATGTTTTCTGAGTGCCCTTTGATGGCCTCTTCCAAATGGCCTGGGAGGTGTTCTTTAAATGGCCCTTGTCCAAATATCAATCGAAGGATCCCAATCGAAAGGCTTTGTTAACAGGCCAATCGAAAGGTGTTGTTCATGCTAATCGAAGGACATGGTCCACATGCATGTCGAAGCTGCCTTGACACAATGCTAATCGAAGTGCTTGTCCATAATTCCAATCGAAATGCTCCTTCAGAATACCAATCGAAGGGTCTTTCAGAATGCCAATCGAAGGCCTTGACATAATGCCAATCGAAGTGCTCCTTCATAATGCCAATCGAAGGCTCCTTCAGAATACCAATCGAAGGGCCTTTTAGAATGCCAATCGAAAGGTACTTAAAGCACCACTAAAAAATTTTCTTTTTCCTTAGGCACGGGGTTTCTGGTCAACCATGCAGGGGGAAGACTTTGGAAAACATGAGAGGGAAATTTTTGGGGTGCAACAACGTCATATCCCCAATGGGTGGCAAATGTGATTCCCCGAAGATGATTCCCCGCTACCGCATATTGACGTCTTGGTTGATAACACTTCTCAACATAAATTCTTCTCCTTGATGGATGGTTTCTCTAGCTATAATAAAATCAAAATGGCACCTGAGGACATGGAGAAAACCACTTTTGTTACACAGTGGGGCACTTTTTGTTACAAGGTCATGCCTTTCGGTTTGAAGAATGCAGGGGCAACCTATCAACGAGCTATGGTATCCCTATTTCATGATATGATTCATTATGAAATAGAAGTCTATGTGGATGATATGATTGCGAGGTCACAGACCGAGGAAGAACACCTTGATCACTTGCACAAGCTGTTTGACAGGTTTAAGAAGTACAAGATATGATTGAACCCTAACAAGTGCGCCTTTGGAGTAAGATCTAGAAAACTCCCAGGTTTTGTAGTCAGTGGAAAAGGTATTGAAGTGGATCCTGTGAAGGTCAAAGCCATTCAAGAAATGCCAGCTCCTTATTCTGAGAAGGAGGTTAGAGGCTTCTTGGGTCGACTTAACTACATTGCCCGCTTCATATCTCACCTAACTGCTACTTGTGAGCCAATCTTCAAACTCTTGAAGAAAGATCAAGTAATCAGATGGAACGACGACTGTCAAGCAGCCTTTGACAAGATTAAGGAATATTTTTAAGAACCTCCCATCTTGATGCCTCCAGTTGAAGGAAGACCTTTGATTATTTACTTGACTGTATTAGATAACTCAATGGGATCTGTGTTGGGAAAACATGACGAGTCTGGCCGAAAAGAGCATGTAATATACTACATGAGCAAAAAGTTTACCGACTGTGAAACAAGATATTCATTGCTCGAGAAAACTTGTTACGCTCTGACATGGGCTGCTCACCGGCTAAGACAGTATATGTTGACTCACACCACTTTGTTGATTTCTAAGATGAACCCTATCAAGTACATCTTCGAGAAGCCAGGTCTCTCCAGACGAATAGCTAGATGGAAAATGATCTTGACTGAATATGATATCTAATATACTACACAAAAGGACATCAAAGGAATTGTACTGGTAGATCATTTGGCCCATCAAGCTGTTGATGATTACCAATCCATGAAATTTGAATTCCCGAACGAGAATATCATGATGATAACTGATTGTGAAAAGCCTGGACCGTATGACGGACCTGAATAAGGATCCCAGTGGACTATGGTTTTTGATGGGGCTTCCAATGCTTTGGGTAATGGAGTTGGTGTTGTGATTATTTCTCCCGAAGGTTTCTATACACCTTTCACTACCAGACTATGCTTCGACTGTACAAACAACATGGTTGAGTATGAGGCATGCATCTTGGGTCTTAAGGCTTCCATTGATCTAAGAATAAAATTCTTGAGCGTATATGGAGATTCTACATTAGTAATCAGTTAAGTTAAAGGAGAGTGGGATACCAAACATCCTAATCAGATCCCCTACGAAGAGACCGTGTTAACCCTGATCCCATACTTTGAGGAGGTTACCTTCGAACACTTTCTAAGAGAAGAGAATCAATTGGCGTATGCTTTAGCAACAATGTCATCCATGTTCAAGGTCAAGTGGGACAACGGAGCTCCTAGAATTACGATTGAAAGATTCGACGAACCGGTATACTATTATGAGATTGACACTGATAAGGAGAAACCATGGTACCATGAAGTAAGGAGATATCTAGAAGCACAAAAATATCCTGAAGGAGATTCCATCAATGATAAGAAATTCCTGCGAATGTTTTCAGCCAAATTCTTCCTAAGCAATGGAATCTTGTACAAATGCAACCATGATTCTACTCTGCTCCATTGTATGGACAGAAAGGAGGCAAAGGAAATCATGGAAAACATGCATGAAGGTATCTTTGGAACTCACTCTAGTGGGCATGCTATGGCCAATAAGATTCTAAGTTCTGGTTACTATTTGTCAACAATGGAAACTGATTGCCACCATCACTCAAGGACTTTCCATAAGTGTCAGATCTATGCCGACAAAGTTGATGTGCCTCCAATACCTCTAAATGTCATGACTGTTTCGTGGCTGTTTGCAATATGGGGAATTGACATGATTGGAGAGATCAAGCCTACTGCCTCCAATGAACACCATTTCATCCTCGTTTCCATTGATTACTTCACCAAATGGGTCAAATCGACCTCATTTGCCTCGGTTACAAAGAATATTGTAGCCCGATTTATCAAGCATAACCTCATCTACCATTATGGTACCCTGAAAGGATAATCACTGACAATGGAACCAATCTCAACAATGCTATGATTACAGAACTTTGCACTCTGTTCAAAATTAAGCATCACAATTCTTCTCCATACAGACCTAAGATGAATGGCGTAGTGGAAGCTACCAATAAGAATATTAAGAAGATTGTGCAAAATATGGTGGTAACCTATAAAGATTGGCACGAGATGCTATCGTTTCCTCTTCATGGCTACCATACTTCGGCTCAAACTTCAACTCGGGAACCCCTTTCTCTTTAGTCTATGGCATGGAAGATGTCTTGCCTATGGAAAATTCCTTCTTTAAGGATTATGAAAGAAACAGATTTAGGTGAAGATGGATGGATTCAGACTAGGTTGGATCAGTTGAATTGGATTGATGAGAAGAGACTGGTTATTGTTTGTCATGGTCAAATGTATCAAAAACATATGATCAAGGCTTTCAACAAAAATATCAAGCCTCGAGTGTATCAGGCTGGCGACTTGGTAATAAAGCACATCATTCTTCCTCAAGGCGATCCCAGGGGAAAATGGACTTCCACTTACGAAGGGCCATTTGTTATTAAGAAAGTATTCTCTGGAGGTGTCATGATGCTAACTACTATGGACGGCGTAGATTTCCCGAATCTTGTGAACACAGACACAGTTAAAAAATACTACACATAAAAATGACCCTCTAGGTTGACATGCCTAGGCAAAAACAAGGGCATCCCGGAAGACCAAAAAGGTTCGGGAAAAAATTAGGGATATATACAAAATATTGTACACCCGGCAAGTTGAAAACCCGAAAGGGCGGCTTCGACAAAAAAGGGTATCCTAGTGGGATGAAAACCCGAAAGGGTGGCCCAGGAAAAAGTAAAGGATTAAAGCGTATGACTATGTCCCATGAAATCACTACAACCAACTTTATTACCAAGGTACAAGTTTTTGGGTGTAAGATCAATTCAATCAATTTCTTTCAACGACAAGGGATGATGTTCGAAGACATAGGGGCAATAGTAGAGTTGGAACACAATGAGATCACTTTCACATGGCTATTATTTTTGTTTTCACTTTGTATTATTTCGACGATTTCGTCTTACTAGGATCTCTGTATCCTTGTACAAAAACGCCTATTTATAGGCAAAACATCAATATAAATATACTTTGAAGTGCAAACTTTTTGTTTTTTCTGTTTTGAGTGCAAAAACGTCCAATGACTAAAATTGAATGAACATATACATATGGACATGATTAACTGTTAACAAATGTATGTTTAAAAGCAGCAATAAACATGTGCTTAAGGATTCGGGATATCCCCATAGAGTTACTTCAACAAAATTATCCCCATAGATTTGAATTCATACAGTATCCATCAGAAGTTCCAATCTCCTGACAATCATTTCCCCAGCTTAGTGGGCCCTAAACTACAAAAGAAACCTTGTGGAGTTCGTCTCCAAAAGAATTCATCTCTCCAATAAAGTCACCAAAATATTTGTCTCAATAGGGTTTATTACCCCAACAAACTACCAAATTCCCTAGTACAAGTCTTCCTCTCAGACCATTACAAATCAAATAGACAAAACCCCTTTGTCCCAGGCAAAGTCATTACAATCCCTAACAGAGTCGATACTGTGATACGGTGGGAGAACTAACTTGAGGTTTTGCGTTTGTGTTCGCAAATGTTTCGGTTTAGCAAGAGTCGCCACCGACTTTTTATTTTATCCAAAGGAAAGGTCAAAAAGCACAGGAAAGACCTTTGAGATGTTTTCTTGGGTTCGGGGGGTAGATTATGAAAAGGGAAGGTGCTAGCACCCTTTTCATCCATGGTTTTCCATGGGCTATTATTTACTTGTTTAGATCACTTGCTTTTGCTTTTCAATTGTTTGAAATGGTGCTTTGTGTGTGGTTTTTGAAAATGCTTTGAAAAGAGGCCATCGTTGTGGCAACCTTTGTAATGATTCTTGTTTGAATATATACAAAGGTGTTTTTCTTTTGAAAAGATATTTCAATGTTTGAAAGTTTGTTTTGAGAAATGTTTTGAAATTGTGTTGTGAGGTGTGTTTGAAAATAGCAAGGATGTTTTGCAGGGTTTGATCAAGTAACTAAGAGTTGTCTACCCTATTTTACTCAAAGATCTTTCCTATATATTTTTAACCCTTTTGACAGTGTTGTTTTACCATTGCATTTGGTAAACAAACTTGTATTTGGATGTTGCGACAGGCGCGAGTCATCGTATTGACCATGATAGCAATTGTGCTAAGTATCTTTAGAAATTTTTTGAGGGACTAGATCATTTTGTATAGGCAACCAAGATAGCTTCATCAAGGGACTATGATCTTTTGTTTTGTTTTTGTTTTGCCAAGATACTCAACATGCATAACATGGCCATTTAAAAGGCAACAAGTGGATGAAACCCTAGGGTGCATATGTGCATTGTGTTGTCAATTTTCATGCTTTTTGTCTTTGTATTAGTCAAGCTATTTGTTTGATTTTGGATTTTTGCATACAAACCCTAATCTCTAACATGGCATATTTGAAAGCATAAAATGCGTAAAATAAACCTAAGCTATTACAACATTGATATGGGGAGGGGGATACAATTTTTGAATAGGGAGTATTTGCAAGAAAATAAAATCCTAATATTTACTATTACATCCAAATTGAATAAATGGTACAAATAAATAAATAGGCAATTATTTAAATGGTCAATTAAATAAATATTCAAAATATTATGAATATGCAAAAAATGTTTTTGTTTATTTTTATGTATGTAAAAATAAAATATTTAATGTATTAAAAAAAAATAGAAATAAAAGATTATTTTTTTATTAAGGGTAAAAACCCTAATTTTCTTTAGGAGAGTATATATATTAATTATATTATTTATGTATAATAAAATAATAAAATAATGAAATATGTACAAATATCAAAAAAATGAAAATATATTAGAAAGATATTATTTAAGTATAGTAATAAAAATATAATATTTTTTATGTATTATTTTCAAGTTTTTTAATAAAGAAAATAAAAGTGTATACTTAATTAATAATTATTTTTATGTCTAAAAAATAAAAAAAATAAAAAATAATAAAATGTGAAAATTTATAAAAATGTTTTTGATATTTTTTATGTTTAGAAAATATAAAATAAAATCAGAAATGAAAAATAAATAGAAAAATACAAAAATATAAAGAAATGGGCCAAGGGGGTGCAATCAGTAAAGAGGGGGTGTCAAAAACAAAGCCAGGACCAAGGCCAGCCCACTGAACTTCATCTTCAACCTTTGAACAGAAAACGCGCGCCTTGTAACTCCAGTTCTGTTCTCTCTATTCTTTGCAGGAAATCAAAAACTCAAAACATGAAACTTGTAGAGCATTAAACTACGATTTCAACCATATAAAAAATTCAATCTAACTCTCAAAGACCAGAGATAATTTCTCTGGCCCTAATTTCTAACCTAATTTTTTCAGGATGTTCATCAATCAAATTCTCTCAGCATAGTTAACTTAAATGAAAACTGAGCATATGTACAACTTCAGGGCTATGAGTACTACATTTTTTATTCACAAACCTAAGCCTAAGGATTCCTAAATAGGGAGATAGAAAGTTGACAAATACTTGTTTCAGATGAACTCGTGTATGGCAATGTGGAGCTTTTCAGTGAGGCCTGAGATGCTTGGGAGCTTGCCTGAACTTCCTCTGACCTTCCCCAATGCCTAGCTTGCTTTGGACTTGCTTCCGCAAGCTTGTAGAACTCAACTTGCACAAGCTGAAAACAGAAATGGTGAAGCTTGCAAATGGAGTTACAGTCATAGTCCAATGGTTGGGATAGCTTGGATAGGTTATATGGAATGTGTTTGAACTGGTTTGGGGCAAAATGCACGAGTGGTTTGTGTGATGGAAGTGAAACTGCATGGAGTGCCCTGTTTTGCAAGAGGAAGGTGATTTTGTGTTTTGGAAGGCTTGAGGGTTCAATAACTCGTGTTTCTGGCTCAAGGCAATGTCGAGAACTTGTTTCAAATGCTTGCAAGAGTTGGTTATATCAGATATGCAAGTTATGTGGTTTTGGCAAGTTTCTTATATTTTAAGGAAAAGTAACAAGTGGTACAAGACAGGCTACCTTTCAGCTTGCACTCTGTGATCTTGGCCCCTTAAGTTTGTGGATATTGTTTGTTGTCCAAGATTTGGTTCAAGGCTCAAGGATGCAATTTGACATAAAGCAAAATTTGACAAAAATGGCAATGTTGCCTTTTTGCCATTTTTGGATTAATCTCTTGTGTAATCCTCCCATGATCAGAACAAAGCCTCAAACCAATGGATTTGAATTTAATTATTGAGTATGGAAGGGTTTAGGGACCTGTAATCAAGTACAAACAATGCTGGATGGAAGTTGCAACTTGTATCATCATGAAAATGCCATGATTCAAAAGTGATTTTTTTTCCAAATTCAAGTCTTCGATTCTCCCTAACCATAAATGATTTTGGAAAGTTCTTGGACATTTTGGAAAGCTTGTAACATGATTTACAATCCATATTTGAAATGCATTTTGAGATTCCAAGTGGAACTAGGTGAAATATTGCCATGAAGATAGGCCAAAATCCTGCCTAAACTAGGGCAAAATATCACTAAGTTAAAAGTTGCATGGACCCTTGTTTCAAAAATCATAACTTGAGATCTAAGCTTCTTTTGGGAAAACTTTGTGAGTCAAAGTTGTAGATTTTGTGGAGGAATACAACTTTCATGTTGGAAGTTTTGTTTGAATCCAATTTCATCATGGTGAAAATGTTGGGCAAAGTTGGGAAAAAATAAGAAAATTTCATAACTTAGAAAAATTCTAAGTTATGAAAAATTTCAATCTTAAACCCTAATTTGCAAAATTGGGTTTCTTGATGAACAAGTTTCATGTTTTGACACATCTTGATGAAAAATGACCCTTGGCACTTGATTTTGACCAAAAAGTCAAAGTTTGACTTTTCAGTGTACAGTTGATTTTTGATCAAATGACTGGAAAATTCATCTGTCAATCCAATGCAATTGAGATCTTTTGAACCTTGTGAATATGTCAAGATGATTCCATTGAGTCCTTGAATCCATGCTTGAACCCAATTTGCCATTGGCTAGGTCAAAAGTCAGAAATTGCCCTTCTGCAGTCAAAACCCTAAAAATGACCATTTTGCCCTTTTGATGATCTGATCAAATTTCTTGAGGAGTTGTGGTCCAAACTTGACAAAATGGTTCATATGAGCTTATAATGTTTATGTGGATCAAAATTTATGAGGTTTGACTGTAAATTGGCCATAATTGACTTTTTTCCCCAATACAACTGATTTTTAGGTCAATTGTCCAATTGACTGGGCAAAAATTTGATTCAAGGCTTGAAACTTGGTATGAGAAAAGTTATAAGTCCAACATGAAGCATGAAAGTCACTTTGAGCATTAGAAGTCCAAAATCCTTGTGCAAACTCAAACCCTAATTTAGGTCAACAGTGCAAGGAGATATCTCGAACAGAGCAAACCCTAGCTTGGTCTTGAGTTCAAAGAGTCTTGTGATGAGAAATATTGATAAAATGAGAGGGAAAATTTTGGGGTACAACAGCTGCCCCTGTTCAATATTCTTGAACCTGAAGAGTTAGATTGGCGAGTTTGGCCTTTCGTGACTCGAAGGTGAAAGAGGATAGGACACTAGAGTGCCCGTAAATTTGCACTCGTTAGAGTAGTTGAGGGAATGAGCTTAAAGATGCAATTTGGAGATGTGATTGAATCTTGTTGAAGATCGGCTTAAATATGCCATCAAGAATGTTTGTTGAATTGTAAGTTGTAGGTGAGCGTCAGAATGGTATCCGTGTCTGGAGCATCTCTGAGCCAGGGATCTGAACAAGCAATAGAATAACATCCGTGTCTGGAGTATCTATAAACTGTTTTCATGAGTTGAATCTGAACAAGTGATAGATTAGAATCCGTTTCTGGAAGCATTCGTAAACTGTTTTCATGATCCTTGAATTTGAATAAGCAATAGATTAGCTTCCGTGTTTGGAGCATCCGTAAACTGTTTTCATGAGCTAAATCTGAACAAGCGATAGATTAACATCCGTGTCTGGAAGCATCCGTAAAATGTTTTCATGATCCTTGAATTTGAATAAGCAATAGATTAGCATCCGGGTTTGGAGCATCCGTAAACTGTTTTCATGAGCTGAATCTGAACAAGCGATAGATTAACATCCGTGTCTGGAAGCATCCGTAAACTATTTTCATGATCCTTGAATTTGAATAAGCAATAGATTAGCATCCGTGTTTGGAGCATCCGTAAACTGTTTTCATGAGCTGAATCTGAACAAGCGATAGATTAACATCCGTGTCTGGAAGCATCTGTAAACTGTTTTCATGATCCTTGAATTTGAATAAGTAATAGATTAGCATCTGTGTTTGGAGCATCCGTAAACTGTTTTCATGAGCTGAATCTGAACAAGCGATAGATTAACATCTGTGTCTAGAAGCATCCGTAAACTGTTTTCATGATCCTTGAATTTGAATAAGCAATAGATTAGCATCCATGTTTGGAGCATCCGTAAACTATTTTCATGAGCTGAATCTAAACAAGCGATAGATTAACATCCGTGTCTGGAAGAATCCATAAACTGTTTTCATGATCCTTGAATTTGAATAAGCAATAGATTAGCATCCGTGTTTGGAGCATCCGTAAACTGTTTTCATGAGCTGAATCTGAACAAGCGATAGATTAACATCTGTGTCTGGAAGCATCCGTAAACTGTTTTCATGATCCTTGAATTGGTAGCTTGTTAATCTTATCCTAAAAAGGGTAAAATATTAGTTGAAACACAAAGTTATGTTGCATGAAATGTATGATGCAATATATGTGTTTTATCAATGTTCATGATATATGAATGTAATGTATACGCATGTAAGCTGATAAGTTGTCTTGCTGAGAAAATAAATCCTGGATAGCTGGAGATAATAAAGTCTTTGACTGCTGTCGGGGAAAATAAATCCTAGACCATTGTTGGAGATTCGAGATCTTTGACAACCTCTGTGGGGAGAAGCTATACTTCCGGGGAGATCAAGAGTTTGGGTTGTATACCAATCTATTGGGACTTCAAGAATGAGGATCTCCGTTCTGTTGGGGTATCAGGGGAAAACTGGATGGTTTCCGCTGGGGATTGGTAGATAAAAGTTTTCTCTCCGCTGGGGATCTTAATGACGTGCTGATTTGATCGGCGACTTCATTGGGGAAAAAAGTTTAAAAAATAAATCTCTGAGGAATTATCTGATTTTAAAGCGACTCTCTGGGGAAAATGGAGGAAACTGGATTGTCTCCACTGGTGTTCAAAGGTCGAAGGTTTGACTCCGTTTGGGGAAGAAAGTTTCACCTTCACTGAGGGTTTGTAGTTCATAGTTTTGCTCCACTGGGGATTGGGAATTTGAAAACTCAGCTCTGATGGGGATTCTTGAAACTTAACTCCGTTGGGGATGTGCATTTCAAGGCTTTAGTTCCGCCTAGGATCTGGATGATGTATTGCAGGGGATTTCTCCTGGAATAGCCTAAAGACATTTTCCTATACTTTCATCCTATCAGTAATTATTCTTTCTCATTCCGTTTTAGAATTTTTTTTATTAATAACCATGTATTAAAAAAAATTTTCGCAAATAACCGGGTTTCGGAAAAAATTACGCAAATAACCATGTTTCAGATGGCTCCACAAAGGAGGAGCCATCTCATTTGGCGCATGCACCTAGGGTTTTGCCCTAGGCGCCATCTCACTTGGCGCCTCCCTTGGCATTTAGCCAAGTGAGATGGCGCATGCTCCTTAAAAAGAAGAGGAGGCGCCATCTCACTTGGCGCCTAGGGCAAAACTAGGGTTTTTTGCTGTTTTATAAATAATTCGTCCGTTTCTTTGAAATTTCTCACACTTTCTCGCACTGTATTTTTATTTTGTACTCCCTTATTTACGTAATGACGTCGCCTATGATTTTTAGCAGAGATGGTTACGTTATATTCTCCGCCACGAAACCTGCGATGAAAATGAAATTCTGGCACATTCACTCCATGGAGCGTCTGAAGCGGGAGTTGATGCGGTGGCTAGATGGAGACATCGCCGAGGGGGGAAAATTCGAAGGATCCAGCGAAAACGAACAACAACCTCGCATGCGACAGGAAGACCTAATGTGTGGTTGGAGGAAGTCAAAACAGACAGTGATGTAATGCTGATGATGCATGGGTCAGATGAAATTGTGTTAACAGTTGTAATTTCCTAGATTGAATATCGTTAATCATTGTTGTACGCGAAAACCCTAATGTAATTTCCTATATTGAATTTCTTAAATTGTGTGAACAATTTTATTAACGGAAAACCCATAATGTTTACAACACAAATATTGAAAAGATTTAATGTATTACAAAATTTATGTGGTCTAGCCAGACGCCCGATTCGGACAGTTTTTGCGATTGTGTCCGACCTGACGGCATAAACCACACTTTCTTTCCAACCTGTCAAGATCGTCCATTTCTGTTGTTATGCGCCTGCTTTTGGGACGACCCTTCTTGTTCCTTCGCATTTGGTCATTGTGCCAAACTATATCACCGTTGTATTCAGGCCAATAGTCCGGTTTTGCCACCAAAGGAAAGTTGTTGTTGTAAACAGTGAGCAACGTTTCAGATTTATAAACGTTTGAGAGCAGTTGAAGCGCGTCTTGATGGGTATGCGCACAAGCGGCAATGACATGAGAGCAAGGCATACGAAAAGCTTGAAACCTGCCACAATCGCACCATTGAGAAGGTAAAATGACCTTGTATTCTTGTCTTGCCAGGCCTTCATTGTGGTCAATTGTCTCTTTCACAATGAAGTTGTGGCTATGGCGGTCAAACCGTGTAACCATGTGAGTGTTGGCTTTAGCACTTTCAGCCTTAATGTATTTCATACAGCTTTCACTCCATAGTTGTCCTGATTGCAAGACCGCATACCACATTTCACCTCTTTTGGCAAATAACGCAGCCATCCTAAAATACGTGGATTTCACCAAGGCAGTGATGGGGAGGTTTCGTATGCCCTTGAATACCCCATTCATTGATTCAATAAGATTTGTTGTCATATGCCCCCATCTTTGGCCATTGTCGTATGACCTAGTCCACTTTTCGACCGGTATATTATCGATCCACGTACCGGCTTCTGGGTTAGACAAACGGATCTCGTTGCGGTAATATTTGAATGTGGGCTGTGTCAGTGCGTATCCCGCATTCATCACCGCTTTCCTCAATGTTTTGTCCTTGACCTCCCTCGAGAAATTCTGGACGATATGCCTGACGCAATAGACATGCGTAGAAGGAGGGTCATGCCAACCATTTGCCGGATTATTATAGGCACTTTCAATGGAGGCATGTCTGTCCGAGATCAAACAGAGATCTGGTTGAGGAGCCACGTGTGTACGAAGATTTTTCAGGAAAAAGCTCCAAGCACCACCGGTCTCCCCCTCGACAAGGGCAAACGCAACGGGGAAAATGTTATTGTTGCCATCTTGTGCAACTGCCATCAAAAGCGTGCCTTTGTACTTCCCATACAACCAAGTCCCGTCTATTTGTAGAATTGGTTTGCATGAAGCAAACCCTGTGATGCATGGTTGAAATGCCCAAAAGACGCGACTGAATATTCCGTTGCCATGTAGTAGACTACCATCTTGGGCGTACGCTGGCAATGTTTCCAGAACATAAACACTACCTGGAGAATATGTCTTGAGTGCATTTAGGTAGCGTGGAAGTTCTCGGTATGACTCCTCCCAGTTCCCGTACACCCTTTCAATCGCCTTAGTCTTTGCTAACCACGCCTTACGGTAAGACGGAGTGTAGTTAAAAACCGTGGTGATGTGGGAGATGATTGTTTTCACCTTCAAAGAAGGGTCATTGCTGACCAGGGGTAGGATTTCTTGACAGATTAGATCATGGTTGAGTTTTCGGTGGTCTTGTGATTGAGTGGAACTTACACAAGTATGGGTAGTCATGGAACCTATGACCCAGCAGTCACCCCTTAGTCTGTATGAAGCGGTCAGCTTGAACATACAGTCAGGGTGGACATACTTGATCTTGTACCTTTCCGGGTTTACACGATCCACCTTATAATCAACCGAGTTGAGCATGTGAAATTTTTTGATGGCCCTTATGCATTCCTCTCTATTACGAAACTTGTCCTTCTCTTTTAAATTTTCATCCGATTGCATATACGGTTGGAAAAACAAGTCCGTAGAAGGTTCATCTCCACCCATGTTGAAGTTTGTCATGTGCGTAGGTGGTGTGTAGATTTTGTCGGTAGGAATACTTGGGATGCCATCATCGTCAGAATCGTCGTTCACCATTTCATCAAACTCTAACTCGTTATCTTCTTCTTCATCATCAACTGCATCCACCTCATCTTGCTCATTCTCCAAAGGATCAACCTCCTGTGTCACCGGAGGCTCTACCTCCTGTGTCACCGGAGGCTCTTGAAACAGAACGTACAACTCAATAGAGTCGTTTCCAGAATAGACATGGCTGGAAATCATGTTCTGGAAATCCTCGTCATCTTGAATTGCAACCTTATAAAAAATAACTTGGTTGTTTCCAAAAAAGACTGGACTCTGATAAAATATCTGGGATACCGGGCCTCGTTCAAGTTTGGCCTCCAATCTTTTCTTAAAGTACGAGAAATTTGCTTTCCCGTTTAAGAGAAATCGGACATTGTCGGTGTTTCTAAACAAAAACCCAACTGTGGGACACATGTATGTCTCACCGTTGAAATGTGTTTTGACAACAAATTGTGGTGAAGAGGCCATTGTGTAGAATTGTTTTAGGTATGAAGGTGGGAATGTTTTGGGTTTATTGATTGTATGAAGGTATGAATGCTGGAATGTTTGAAGGTTAGATGACTGATTCGAAGGTTGGAAAATTTTACAGTTTATGTGAATGAATGTTATGTTCAACGTAAGGCAAAAAATTTCAATTAAGTAAGTGATGCAACCCCCCAAGGCTGCCAATAATATTACATGCATGGGCTTATGCAGCCACCTAGCCTGCCACCCATCAACTCCAATGGCCTTGCATGCAACAAAGAAAGGAATCCCAAAGGCTGTCACGTAGCCTGAGCCAATGTTGTAAAACGTGACACCTCTTATTCTCCAAATGGGGTGGCGACACCATTCATTTTTGTACTATTTCGCCAAGTGAGATGGCGCCTCCCTTACTGTCCAATCGTGATACATGCATGGGCTTATGCTGCCACCTAGCCTGGCCCTATTCTGCACACATAAATGTTTTGTGTAAGACTCCACCCATCAACTCCAATGGCCTTGCATGCAACAAAGAAAGGAATCCCAAAGGCTGTCACGTAGCCTGAGCCAATGCTGTAAAACGTGACACCTCTTATTCGCCAAATGGGGTGGCGACACCGTTCATTTTTGTACTATTTCGCCAAGTGAGATGGCGCCTCCCTTACTGTCCAATCGTGATACATGCATGGGCTTATGCTGCCACCTAGCCTGGCCCTATTCTGCACACATAAATGTTTTGTGTAAGACTCCACCCATCAACTCCAATGGCCTTGCATGCAACAAAGAAAGGAATCCCAAAGGCTGTCACGTAGCCTGAGCCAATGCTGTAAAACGTGACACCTCTTATTCGCCAAATGGGGTGGCGACACCATTCATTTTTGTACTATTTCGCCAAGTGAGATGGCGCCTCCCTTACTGTCCAATCGTGATACATGCATGGGCTTATGCTGCCACCTAGCCTGCAAGAGTGACACCTTACATGTTTTGTGTAAGACTCCACCCATCAACTCCAATGGCCTTGCATGCAACAAAGAAAGGAATCCCAAAGGCTGTCACGTAGCCTGAGCCAATGCTGTAAAACGTGACACCTCTTATTCGCCAAACGGGGTGGCGACACCATTCATTTTTGTACTATTTCGCCAAGTGAGATGGCGCCTCCCTTACTGTCCAATCGTGATACATGCATGGGCTGCCACCTAGCCTGCAAGAGTGACACCTTACATGTTTTGTAAATGCATGCATGCATATGTGTAACACCCTAAGCATGCAAATGTGACACATCGCAGGCATGCAACCACTACATCAAACTTATTTGACTATAAATACATACCTTATGAAACATCTCTCACACCCACACAACTCTCTCACTCTCTGCTACGAAATATTTCTTAAGTCTATCATACTCTCTATTTCTTCCTAAGTCTTTCATTCTCTCAAGCGTTCTGAACAATGGCCCTTCTAACAATGGGAGATACTCACAGAGGCACAAGGGAAAACATTGCTGCATTTGTAAGTCTCTTCTTTGGTTATACATTTTTCATACTTCAAATAACGTGTTGTTCATCTTAATTAATCTTACTCTTGTTTAATTATGATCTCAGGATACACAAAGATTCAGAATTCGTTCGCACAAATACCTTGCTCCCGACCCATTTATCGTCCCTTATTTGGAATATGCAGGTTTCGGACACGTGATAAAGATCTCCAACTGCACCATTGACTCCAAATTCATTCTTGCAATGTTGGAGAGGTGGAGACCGGAGACCCATACATTTCACCTACCAATAGGTGAATGTACCATCACTCTCGAAGATGTTTACATGCTACTGGGCCTCCCTATTGACGGTAAGGCGGTGAACGGGTCGGTTCAACAACCGAACTCACAGTGTGAAGAACTGTTGGGAAGGGACATGGTAGAAGGTGGTGGAGCAAGAGGGCAGGGAATACTACTCACTGACCTGAAACGGCATTATGCAAGTATGGAATTAAATGAAAATTCCTCAGAGAATGACCGAGTAGTAAAAGCCCGAACGTATATTATGATACTTTTTGGTACATTTTTATTTCCCGAAAGTACGGGAAATAGTGTAAATTTCATGTACTTACATTTACTAACAAATTTTGATAAAACTAGAAAATTTAGTTGGGGTTCTGCAGTATTAGCCCACCTGTACAGTTCCTTGTGCAAAAACGCAGTCAAGGAAAAATGTACATTTTATGGGTGCGCATTTTTACTACAAGCCTGGGGTTGGTGGAGGATGGAGTCCTTAAACCCCATCAACAACAACACTTTTGGTTTCCCTTACGCAACAAAGTAAGTCATTAAGTTATAGCATTTATAACTATTCTTCTCTTTCCAAAATATATGCTAAAAATAACATGTTTCTCATTTCCTTTAGGTACTGCGTGAGGGGTATGGATTACGGCAAGAATCCCAGATTCAATGTCACACTCTACCGGAATCTGTTGGATCACTTAGGCCCAGATGACGTACGTCGTAGCTTTTAACTTTTGTTCATTTTAATTATTTATACATTACTTTTGCGCTTACCTGATTTAAATTTTATCGCAGTTCGTCTGGAGACCATATTTAGGTTTGGACCATTCTCCAAATCCAGAGGATGCAGCAACTTGGACTGCAAAGACTGCACTCATTCGGTTCAACATTGTGGAGATGCACCACAGCGACCGTGTGAAGATGCAGTTCGGAATGATCCAGGAGATACCAAGTGATCCAACAGATTTATCCCCCTGGCATCTAAAAAGGGTCGACGCCCAGTGGAATCTTACCAACTGGAAAGACTTTGCTCCAGAATGGTGTAAAATGTGGCAAAGGCGTCACCGCTACATCTTGCAATCCCCGATTTTCCTTACTCAAGGTAACATGCGACACACCGATCAATATATGTCGTGGTACAGGTCGGTTAGTAACCCAGATATGCACGTGTCTCATCCGAGGTACTTGGTTGACCCACGCACATAATGGGCACAACCCTCGATTCCCCACCAACAAACCCAAAATCCATCAACCTCAAACCAACCCCCAAGAAGAAACAGACCAACAAACACACAACCACATTCCCCACCACAACACAACTACAACCAAATGCCGTACTACCAACCACAATCACCGCCAAACTACCAATACCCGGAAATGCCTCAAACCCAACCACAATACCAACCCCAATACCAGCAAACCCACATACCCCATACACAATTTCAATCTTCCACATATCCCAATATGGCGCCCTCAACATCCAGCCTTAGCCCTGATATGGGAATGTCAGAAGATTATGACCAACCCGACCAAACCTACCATCAACCACCATATCACCAAACAACCCAACATCCACAATACCAAACACCCCAAGATCCATTTCCTTTCTACCCCCCATACTCAGACGACCAATGCTACCGACCAACCATGGAACCCCACCCACCGCCAACACGACCAAACTTCGAGGGTATGGGTAACCGACTGTACCAGAGCGGATCTTCGAGATATGGAGATCTTACCGATTTTATGGATTCGGATCGCATTGACTTCGCTGGGCCATCGACCTTGCCGCAGCAGGAAACGAGACGGCACCCAGCAAGAGAAAGGCGGGGACGGGGATGCGGAACTGGGGGTCATTACCGGGTTCCTGGGGATCACTGATGTATCTTTTTTTTTCCCAGTATTTTTTTGTATCTATTTTTTTACTGTTCTTTAAATGTAAAACAGTTGAATGTAATTTTTTTTTTTTAAATAAAAAATCCATTTTGTATATCTCTGTCTAATACGCAACGCGCAGGAAAGAAAAAAAAAATTTTTTTGACCTAATTTTGTACATAGGCGCCATCTCACTTGGCTTAGGGCTTGCCCTTTGCCCTTAGGCGCCAAGTGAGATGGCGCCTCCCTTAAAAAAAGAGGAGGATGCGCCAAATGAGATGGCTCCTCCTTTGTGGAGCCATCTCAAACATGGTTATTTGCGTAATTTTTTCCGAAACCCGGTTATTTGCGAAATATTTTTTTAATACATGGTTATTAATAAAAAAAATTCTCCGTTTTATTTGTAAGCAGTGATTATATTTAAATGCATATGCTCATTTAATAAATCATTGGACGTTTTCAAATAAAACACAAGTGTAAAAAAGAAAGAAAAGGCAAACAATTTTCTGCACTTTGAAGTATCTTTGTATTAACTTTGTGTAAGTATTTTGTACAAAGGAGACAGACATCCTCGTAAGAGAATGTTGTCATAAAATTGAGAAAAAATTTATACAAAGAAAGATGGATATGTGTAACAATTCCATGGGGTTCCCATTCTGCTATAGCCTTTGTAACTCTGAGTATCTTGTCCATTCGTTGCTTCGTCCGCAGATGATTGGATTGATCAGAAGCCTGTAGCATGTTCGTGAAGAGATTGTCCTTAAAGTGATCCGACGAGACATAGTCATATGCTTTAATTCCCTAACTTTTTCCTGGACCGCCCTTTCGGGTTTTCGATCCACCGGGAAACCCTTTTTTGCCCAAGTCGCCCTTTCGGGTTTTCAACTTGCCGGGTGTACGATTTTTTTGTTTATCCCTAATTTTTGCCTGAACCGCCCTTTCGGGTTTTCGATTCACCGGGATGCCCATTTTTGCCCAAGTCGCCCTTTCGGGTTTTCAACTTGTCGAGTCGTTTATGCGTAGTATCTTTTGACTATGTCTGCGTTCGCAGGGTGTGGCAGGTCGACGCCGTCCATGGTGGTTAGAATCATAGCACCACCAGAAAAGATGTTTTTGATCACAAACGGTCCTTCGTAAGTAGGAGTCCGTTTTCCCCTGGGATCACTTTGCGGCAAGATGATCCGCTTGATTACAAGATCTCCGACTTGATATACTTGGCGTCTGACTTTCTTGTTGAAAGCCTTGATCATCCGTTTTTGATACGTCTGACCATGACAAACAGCAATAAGTTGCTTCTCGTCAATCAAATTAAGTTGATCAAGCCGGGTCTGAATCCAATCATCTTCACTTAAACCAACATCCTTCATAATTCTCAAGGAGGGAATCTGAACCTCCATAGGTAAAACAACTTCCATGCCATATACCAAAGAAAAGGGGGTTGCCCCAATTGATGTTCGCGCCGTGGTACGGTATCCATGTAGGGCAAACAGTAACATCTCATGCCAGTCCTTGTAGGTGACTGTCATCTTTTGAATGATCTTCTTGATATTTTTGTTCGCAGCTTCGACAACACCGTTCATATTTGGCCGATAGGGAGATGAATTGTGATGTTGAATCTTGAACTGCTCGCACAGAGCGGTGATCATAGTGTTGTTCAGGTTTGTACCATTGTCCGTGATGATACGGTCGGGGATACCATACCGGCATATGAGGTTCTGCTTGATGAAGCGGGCAACCACATTCTTTGTAACGGAGGCGAAGGAAGCTGCTTCGACCCACTTGGTAAAGTAATCAATGGCCACCAGGATGAAGCAATGTCCATTGGATGTTGTAGGCTTGATCTCTCCAATCATGTCGATACCCCACATTGTGAATGGGCAAGGAGCTGTTAGGACATTGAGAGGAACTAGAGGAATATGTACCTTGTCAGCCTAGATTTGGCATTTGTGACAAGTACGGGAATATTGATGACAGTCAGCTTCCATGGTGGACCAGTAGTAGCCTGCCCGTAGAATCTTTTTAGCCATCGTATGTCCGCTCAAGTGAGTGCCAAATGTACCACTATGCAGTTCAGTCATGATCTGATCAGCTTCAACCTTGTCCACACAACGAAGAAAAACACAATCATGGTTGTGCTTGTATAGGATACTGTTGTACCCCAAAATTTGCCCTCTCATATTTCTCAAGACATTGCAAGGAAAATCTCCAAGTTGCTCAAGTTTGCTCAAGAGTGGTCAGACAAGTCATCTCCTAAGGCAGTCAACCCCAAATTAGGGTTTTGTGGTGCATCAAGATCCTTGAATCCAAATGAACTCAAGTTCTACCCAATGTCCTAATATGTTCTCAAGTTCATCCATGTCAAGTTTAAAGCCTTGCAGAGGAAGTTTGCTCAGTCAATTGCTCAAAGGGTCCAAAAATTGACTGTGTTAGAGCAAAAGTCAGTTGTGACCTAAATACAGTCAAACTTCAAGATTTTTTTTCAACATTCTCATTTTGAAGGATATTTCATCATTTGATCAAGTTTTTATCATGATTCATCAAGGGTTACTCAAAATTCATCAAGACTCAAAAGTTGCTAAATTAGGGTTTTGCAGGAAAAGTCAACTCAACTTTGACCAAGCATAACTTTCTCATACTTTATGAGTAATGACCCATCCAAAGCTCATTTTGAAGAGGATTTAATTTCCTACAATCCGTCTTCATACCCCAAGATCAAAAAATGCACTCACAAGAAGTTATAAATTTGGACATTATAGGTCATTTTTGAAAGTAAACAAAAACACCTTTTTTGCCAAAGCTTATAACTTAAGCATGGAATATCCAAATGAGATGAGACTAAACGGGTTGGTTAGAGGACATCTCTAGCTTTCTAAAAAGTCCTAGAACACCTCCAAAAGTTCAAAATTGAAGAAGTTATGCATTGTTGAAGTTGGACATTTTTGCAAAATTGCCAAAAGTCAACTATCCCCAAAACTTCAAATTTTGTCAAATGGGCCCATTCTTTTCCACTTGATTTGAGCTTGCATCATTTCCCACGTGTCCTATCTTCAGCCATGAGCCCATATTTTATTTTTATTATTTTATTTGATTTTTTATTGAATTTATTCATTTTAAATCAAATTAAATCATATAAAATCTAAAACTTTGATTACCTAAGATTTTTTGGCTGTTTTAGGTTGTAATTATCATCATTATCATCATCAAACTCGAATCATACAATATCATGTGCAAAAAGATTGAGATTTGGCAAATTTGGCAAGTTGTAAAGAGTGAATCAAATCAAATTGGCAAGCATTGATGGGAGAAGATTTGAGCCAAGTTTGTTACCCTAACACACTATACAATACATAAGCAAGCCACAAGGAATGAAATAGGGGTTGGAGGCTGCAGAAAGAGGCAAAACAAAGTTGGAAAAAAGTGACAAAAAGCTTGAAATCGAAATCGTGCTTGGAGGCGTTTTCAAGGGCTAAGACTAGTCCCAATCTCTTCCTGGGTGTTCACTCAACCTACTTGGACCAAAATCAAGCTTCCTCACACACCATAACTCACTGTAAGTATCACGAAATATACCTCTGTTCTTGATTTCACAACTCAGAATTTATGCATTATTTTCATGAATCAATACCATATTTTGAATCTACATGACATTTGCAAATGTTTGGCATTATCCAATTGTGTTTTTCTGGCCTGAATGAAGAACCTCCATAGCTAGGGTTCTTCGTTTTTTTTTAGGGTTTTCTTTTTCAGGAAAAATTGGGACTAAAGAAGGGCATGGTGTGGATCAGGAAGCCAAGACGAGTCCAACCATGCTCGTGGAATTTTTTTTCACGGTTTGGAATGGATTTTAGAACAAGCTTGCACATTTAGCTGCGGATCCAAATCCGCAGGTAATATTTGCAGGATTTGGAGGTAGGAGACGATGAGCTGTCGTTCTCCCAATGGCCCATTCAAAACCAAGCACGTTTTTTTTTTGCTTTGCTGGCATATAATTTGTTTTCATTATATTATATTTTCTTTGTGTTATACTTACAAATGAATCCAGGCAGCGTAGTGGCAAGGCAAGCAAGCAATCACTTTCAGGACCTGGGTTCGAATCCCAGGTCCCTCACTTTCTCTATGTTTTTCCTCTTCAGGTACTCCTGTGCATATTCAAGCGCACAGAACATCATGCTCCCTCGTTCATTCAGTAGCCAGATGGCCATTGGCCCGATCTGGTGGCCAAGATCTGAAGGTCTACCATTGTCCAAGTCAGCGCATGCACACCAAATCCAAAAAAGTCAAACAAGGCCAGCATATTTTGGGCCTTCAGATTGCTATTCAAGCTCCCAATTCAGGCACATACCCCCTCTCTCTTTTATTTTACTTATTTTGCTTTATTAATTTATTTTTATTATTTTCTAACCAATTAAAAAATTCTTTTCTTTATAAAATAAAAACCACAAAAATAGTTTCTTTATCAAATCAAATTTCAATTTTTATTTTTAATAAACACTAATTAAATTAACTTAGGTTTTAATTAGAATAACTTTAACATATTTTTGTAAATAATTAAAATTAAATTAGATTTAATTAGGTTTTAATTGCTAACATTAATTATTTTATTTTTCTTTCTTAAAATAACAAAAACCCAAAAATAATTTATTTTCATTTAATTAATTAATTTAATTTAATTTAGTAACTAATTTAGATTAATTTCTTTCTTAAAATAAAAAACAACAAAAAGATATTTCTCTTTAACCAAAAAGGGTCAAAACCCTAATTTGCGCTCGATTTAATTTCTCGCACGCGTTGCTTTCTTTTATCTATTTATGTACTTGCTCCCGGATTGTAATAGCTTAATAGGACTTTTATTTATTTTTTATCGCTTTATTTATTTTTAAAGGCTTTGTCTTTGGCGATGTAAATACCCGACGCCTTGTAATTTAAATTCGGCATTTTATTTCCGCAAAATTATAACTGTTAGGTGTTTGATAATAGGATGGCATGACAAGACTGGATGTTTTAACCTAAAATCAACTTAGACCACCCTTAACATGTACAAAGATAACTAATCTGAAATTGAATCACTCGCACATGCGCACTCATAGGCTACACTTCCACTTGGTTGCCTTCGTGCATGGTCATTGAGTATAGGTCACTTTAGAGGTCGCCCTCTTGTCTAAAAGATCATAGTCGCCTCGAAATGGTTTCCTCAGATATTGTTGCCTCAAAAAAATGATCTAAGACATTAGGGTTACCGCTAAGGCGTCCTAACATTGCTTTAGTGACCGTAAGTCCCTCATTCGAATTGACCCTCAAATTCCAACGACGGTGTTACCTACTCATCAATAGTAGGATAACATTGTCTAAAGGAAATTAGTATAGGATGATTCCTTTTTCGAGTAGGTAGATGGTTCTTAGATACTTGCTCTTTCAAAAAACAAAAACTTTTCACACTTACACTCCTTTTTGAACAAAGTTTTCAAAACACTTCATTACACTCTTGAGGACAGAAGCAAGAGTTAAATCGAAGTTTTCAAACCCACAAGCACAAAGAAAACAATTTTGAAAACAATTGAGCAAGTACCTAAGAGCCCGTTGATAACCACGGATAGAAAGGGTGCTAACACCTTCCCTTTCTATAATCTACCCCCCGAACCCGAGAAATATCTCGAAAAAGGAATTTTTCTGTGCTTTTTTCCTTTCCTTGTTGGATAAAATAAAATTTGGTGGCGACTCTTGCTTACCGCGACATTTTGCGAACATAAACGCAAAATGCAAACCAGCATTCCAAAAAACAGTCAGTTCTTCCCACCGTACCACAAAACTGGCGACTCTGCTAGGGAGTTGATAAGTGGGGTGTACCTTAGGAATAGTTCATATTGTTTTCCATTGTTTGATTTGTATGCTTTATCTTTATGGGTTTGAATCGGAGTTACTATAGATCCTAACCCGGATCTGGGGGATACCCTTTAGGTAAGTAGCAATAAACTGTGAAGGAACTGTACGGCGTAGACCAATACGGTTGAAGCAGTAGCTACGTTGGTGTGGCACTTTAGTATGTACCGATATCCCTTGTGGTGCAACGAGGAGAATATGGGTCTGCTAAGGGGTCATTAAGCACCAACTGACCTTAGAACCTTTAAATTGACCAACTTGGCCATAGAACAGTAGCAGTATGCTACACTCATTGAGACTAAACTCTCGTGATGATTCCGGCCGCAAGAAAAGGTTGCTAAACTGGAATTATGACCGATCGAGGGTAGTCAGTGATATTGAGATCCTCTAGAACCCGGGTACTATTTCTAGGACATGTTTGAACCAACTGAACTGAAAGAGGGTAGTACCTAAGCTCCTTGCCAGCCTGAAATCTAAGGGCTATCTGTGTGACTTGTTTTCCCTTACCATGTTTGCTATTTGTGGATACTTGTGGTGTGTTTTCTATCATGACATCATGACATTGCATGCATCTTGCATTGGACTAACCTATTTCAAAGACATGAAGGATTCATCTTTGTTCTGTTTTGTAGGTCATGGCACCCATGCGTAGGAACACTATTCGGATCAACTTTGTTCAGGTTCCCTCTCAGCTTAAGGAATTGGTTGCAAAGATTTCAGACACTACCTCCTTTATCAGAAGACATGGTCACCTCTTGGGTTTGGTCACTTCCAAATTGGACGAGAAGATGATGAGTGTCTTAGTCCAGTTCTTTGATCCACTGTACAATTGCTTTACTTTTCCGGACTACCAGTTGGTCCCCACCTTAGAAGAGTTCTCTAATCTGCTTGGTATCTCTATTCTGGAGCAGACCCCATTCACAGGTTGGGGAAAGATCCTTAGGCCAGAAGAGATTGCTTCAGCCCTCCATCTGATAAAAGCTGAAGTGATGTCTAATTGGGAGACTAGAAGTGGAGCAAAGGGCTTTCTGACTAAATTCTTGGTCGGTAAAGCTAATCAGTTCTGGGACAGTCTAGACTTCCAGGCATTTGAAGACATTCTGGCTCTTCTCATATATGGTTTGGTGTTGTTTCCTAACTCAGATGCTTTCGTCGACGTGAATGCAGTGAAGATTTTTATGTCCGGTAATCTTGTACCCACTCTCTTAGGTGACATTCTTCACTCTCTTTATGCCCGTACTGCTCGGAAGCGGGGAACCCTTATATGCTGTGCTCCTTTGCTGGCGAGGTGGTTTATTTCTCACCTCCCCAAATCAGTTTTGAAGAACAAAGAAGGCATGGGCTGGGCCTATAGGATTATGTCTCTCTCTCTCTCATAATGACATCATTTAGACTATTAAGGGCATGGAAGATGTGGCTATTATTGATCGCTGTTAGGAATACCCCAATGTTCCACTGATAGGAACCAATGGAGGGATCACTTATAATCCGTGTTTAGCCTTACGTCAGTTTGGGCGAGCCAGGAGGGAAGGACCTCATGAGTTGCTGATGCCGAGTATTGTCTTTGACTTTCAAGGGGATAGTGACGAGCAACACCGCTGATTCATAAGAGCTTGGGATAGAGTACACAGATCTGATTCGCACGAGTTGGGTGCAAAGAATTCTCTTCCGATGGAGCCATATCTCCGATGGGTTCGTATCCATGCCCAAAAGCTGGGAATGTTGTACGAAGCCGTCTTGCCTATCATTGTTGAGGTTGTCGATGAAGAGGGGGTTCCTCCTACCATCCTACACCCTTACATTCCTACTGACATTGGGGCATTAAAGAGATCATGGATGCAGCTAAGAGAAGAGCGGGATACTTATAGAGAAAAGTATCACGAGTAAGAGCAGAAGATTCAGAAGTTGACTAGGCAGCTGGAGAACGAGCGGATCCTCGATGACTATGTGCGCACCGACAAGAAACGACCATGGGAGCACTGATTGTCTTTTTGATTATTTCTAGTTTTAATTTACTTTTCAGTTTTTCTTTCTTGTAATGCCTTAAAGGCATCTGTTGAACAATTGAATTTCAAGTTTGTCTAATAAAAGTGTGTTTCATTTTTTGGTTTACGAATTTGAATCTCTCGACGTATTTGAAATCATATCATACGCATTTCATTTCATGCACCTCATAACAGGTACCCTTTAAAGGTCTCTTATCTTCTTCGCGATTTATTTCAGCATCATGTCTTCTGAACCATCAACTGAACAAGCAATCAAGGCTCTACAGGCTCAAAACGCCCAGTTTCAGGAATTTTTCATGAGTTTAGCTAAGTGTCAGCAAGATCTAAAGACCCTTATCCTGAAAGAGAAGAAGAAGAAAAAGAAGAAGACGGTCCTACTGAATATGGGTCGTAGATTCAGAAACAATTTGCGAGAAGAGGTTGATTTGACTCACTCATCTGGAGGGGGAAATAATCAGGAAGAAAGGAGGGCTCCTAGCCCTGTGGTCTCAGACAACGAGACTGACTTTGACGAAGACCAGTATCCTCCGACTGAGGATAGATACAAACAACTGGAAGACCGGTTGAGCGCGATGGAAGTTCAGAAAGTTCCTAGTCTGGACTTTGGTGATCCGGGTCTGTCATCTGGGGTGGTAATTCCCCACAAGTTCAAAGCACCGATCTTTTCTAAATACGACGGAGTTTCTTGTCCGAAACTGCACCTCCGGTCGTATGTTAGGAAGATTCAGCCATACACCGCTTACAAGAACCTCTGGATCCACTTCTTTCAAGACAGTCTCTCAGGGACTCAACTTGAATGGTTTTACTAGCTGGAAGGAGCTAGTATCCGTAGTTGGGAAGATCTGGCTGCTGCATTCTACAGGCAGTACCAATACAATGCCGACCTCACTCCCACGCGTACCCAACTCCAGGGTATGTCTATGGTGAGGGCGAAGGTTTCAAAGATTATGCTCAGAAGTGGAGGAACCTCGCTGGCAGAGTGCAACCACCCTTGGCTGATAGGGAGCTAGTGCATATGTTTCTGGGGACCTTATCTGGTCCGTATTTCAACCATCTGATTGAAAGTTTGTCATCCGGGTTTACAGAGCTGATTATGACCGGGGAAAGAATTGAGGCTGGTATCAAATCCGGTAAAATACAGAAGGGTGCTTCGTCAAGCACCGAGAAGAAGCCTTTTAAGAAAGAGTCGAGTGTTGTTTATAGTTCAAAAAGCCAGAATAGACCTGACCGCCGCCAAGTTGTTAATGCGGTTGTTATTTCAATACCTGTTGTTCCACCTCAGCGCAACAATCATCCAAGGGCCGAGAGGCCGCGAAGACAATTCACTCAGCTCAACATGACTTTATCCCAAATTCTGCCGCAATTGTTAAAAACTAATTTGGTGATTCCAAAGGAGGCCCCAAAGACTCCTGTTGTACCCCAAAATTTTCCCTCTCATTTCATCAACATTTTCTCACCACAAGACTCTTGGAACTCAAGATCGAGTTAGGGTTTGCTCTGCTCAAGACCCCTCCTTGCACTGTTGACCCAAATTAGGGTTTGAGTTTGCACAGGGATGTTTTGACCTAAAATACCCAAATTGACTTTCATGCTTCATGTTGTACTTACAAGTTTATCCATACCAAGTTTCAAGCCTTGATTCCAATCTTTGCCCAGTCAATTGGACAGTTGACCTAGAAATCAACTATATTGGGGAAAAAGTCAACTGTGGCCAATTGGCAGTCAAACCTCATGATTTTTGACCCACATCAACATTATGAACTCTTATGAATCATTTGATCAAGTTTGGATCACAAATCCACAAGAAATTTGATCAGATCACCAAAAGGGCAAAATGGTCATTTTTAGGGTTTTGACTGCACAAAGGCAATTTTTGACTGTTTGACCTAACCAATGGCAAATCAAGCTCAGATATGGACTCAAGGACTCAATGGCATTGTATTGACCCATTCAACAAGTTCAAAAGATCTCAAGTGCATAGGATTGACAGATGAATTTTTCAGTCAACTGATCAAAATTTGACTGTATACTGAAAAGTCAAACTTTGACTTTTTGGTCAGAATCAAGTGTCAAGATTCATTTTTCATAAAGACATGTCAAATTATGAAACTTGTTCATCAAGAAATCCAAATTTGCAAATTAGGGTTTAAAATGAGAAAATTTCATAACTTAGAATTTTTCTA
Source organism: Vicia faba (assembly GCA_948472305.1). Classification (NCBI taxonomy): domain Eukaryota; kingdom Viridiplantae; phylum Streptophyta; class Magnoliopsida; order Fabales; family Fabaceae; genus Vicia; species Vicia faba. The sequence goes on from OX451735.1 coordinate 947,920,641, forward strand.
AGTTATGAAACTTCCTTATTTTTTCCTAACTTTGTCCCATTTTTTCACCAAGATGCAATTGGATTAAAACAAAACTTGAAACATGAAAGTTGTAGTCCATTGCAAAATCTACAACTTTGATTCACAAAGTTCTCTCAAAGGAAGCTTGTATATCAAGTTATGATTTTTGGAACAAGGGTGCAAAAACATTTTTAACTTAGAGAAATTTTGCCCTATTCTAGGCAGGATTTTTGTCCAACTTCTTGGCCATTTTTCACATGGTTCCACTTGGAGTTTGAATTTTCATTACAAAGATGAATTGTAGTACACATTCCAAGCTTTCCAAATTGTCAAAGAACTTCTCAAACACCCTTGTGGTTAGAGAGAATCGAATTCACAAAGTTGGCCAAAACTCACTTTTGTTCATGACCAATACATGTTCATGGCAACTTGCATTTTCAAATCAGCTTGTACAATGCTAGCTTGCAGGCCTGAAAACCATTTTCACACACCTTAATTTAATGCCAAATCATTGTATTAAGGTATTATTTCATCCATTTGGACATTACATGCTAAACTAATCCTTAATTGGAAAAAGCAAAGTTTCCATTTTGATAAAGTATCACTTTATGTCAATACATGATCTTTGAAGTACAAGCCAGATCTTTGAGGCAAAGTTTGGTAGACAAATCCCACTGATCAAGAGCAAATTGTGCAGCATAGATAGAGGGGGTACACAGGCCTGCATTGCAACTTGAACCTTCTTACTTCAAAAACAAGCAAGTTTGCAAATCATAACCAACTCTCACTTCCTTCAAGCATAAGCAAAAGAAAACTTTGTTCTCATCTTCCATACAACCCAACTAGCCTAAAGCACGACTCATCCATCCCTAAGACCTGCTCATACTCAGAATCCCTGTTTTGCTGCAAAACAGGGCAAGTTCTGCAACTTGACCTCCATAACCATATCCACTCGTGCGTTTTTGCTCAAACATGTCCAAACACATTCCATACCATCCACTGAAACTATTCCAAGCCTTGAACTCAAGCTGTAACACCCCTAACCTCAGTTGCCATTTTCATTTTTCAGTTTTGCAGGTGAATTTCCATAGCACGATTCAGGGTGATTCAAACAAGCTAGGCATTTGGGAAGCATCCTTGGACTTCAGGAAAGCTCAACCAAAGCTCAAAATCAATTGAAGATACCTACATTGATCTGTTCGATTCAAGCTGAAACAGGTAAAACCATGAACTTCTATCTCTCAATCTAGGAAGAGTTAGGCTTAGGTTTGTGAATGAAACATGCTCTACTCATAGCCCTGAAGCCATACATATGATTACTTTTCATTTATGTTAAGCGTGCTGTGAGAATTTTAGCCATGAACATTGAGGAAAAAATTAGGTTAAAATTTAGGGCCAGAGAAATTCTCTCTGGCCTTTGAGAGTTAATCCAAGTTTTTTACATGTTTGAATTCGTCTTTTGCTGCTCTACATTGTTTGTGTTATAAGTTTTTGCTAAAAATCAAAGAATCAGGAGTTTGTGTTTTGAACAAGGAAGCGCGCGTTTGACAGAAGCTGGAGGAAGAAGATGATGGCTTGGGCTGGGCCTGAGCCATCCTTGCTGTTTGCACCCTTTTTTTCAATTTGCACCCCCCTAGCCCATTATGTGAAATACTTGTCATTTTTGCATTTTTCTTTTTGATTCTGATTTTATATTTTTATTCAAACATAAAAAAACACTAAAAATATTTTTTCACATTTTTTTGCATTTATTTGGCATTTATTTACTTTATTAAACATATATATGTAAATAAATATATTTCCTCTTCATTTTAAAAACCCTAAAAATAATACAAAAAAT